>OU898279.1:153360648-154063148 GCA_918026665.1 Diabrotica balteata | reverse complement strand
TGGGTTTTCTGTAACCGCCATCAACACACTCATTTCGTTTTCCTCTGTCACACTAGTTTTTGTTCGTTCATGTTTTTCATAATTCACTGAACCAGTGCGGTTAAATCGATCTTTCAATTTTTCAAATGTATCTTGTCTAGGTTGTCGCCTATCTGGAAACCGTTCTTGATAAATTCTAGCTGATAGTAATGAATTTTTATTGCATTCCCCCAATATCCAGATCATATCTACCATTTCATCAGTAGTAAAATTCATTATTGCTAATTTAAATTGAATCAATTACTGAATTACTAAATAATAATTGTTGCTAATTTACGGTGTACCCCAATACTGAATTAATAAATATTAATGTCAAACTGTCAGTTTCTGACAAATCAATCATGGCCAACTCACAATAATTATTGGTAAACGTTAAAATATCTACCAAATTAATACTTTGATGGAAAAATAAAAATATCTTTAAAACTAATAACTTTAGGTATAGGGAGTACTTCATAAAATATGAAGTACGATATTAGTTCTTTTCGATAGTGATATAAAATACAGGGTGTTCTATTTAAAATTACCAAGAAAATAATGTACTTGCATTTTGACTTACCCTGTATTTGATTTAACGAATATTATGAAAATGAATATGTTTTATAGTTTTTAACAATTATTAAAAAACTATGGTTGCAATAGATCAATGTTCCTACAATCCTTTTTAATTATACAGGGAGTTAAACTTGATACGATTTTCAGGTAATATTGGTTATAACTTTTTAAATACCCGGTATAACATAATAAAACTTTACATTGTTGTAATGTGGAAGTGAAGCAGATTTCAAATTTAAAATAAAATACAGGGTGTTTCATTTAAAAAAACATAAGTTTGGTCTGCCACCATCTTATGGAACACCCTGTAGGATTGTAACTAATTTTAAAATATGGAGTTTAAAGCTGCCTACAATTTTTGTTAATAACTTTTTTTTGTAATTTTTACTATAACAGATCTACTGAGCTTCCTCACACTAATCAATCACCCTGTATATATATATATATATATATATAATATATATATATATATATATATATATATATATATATATATTGTAGATATTCGAACAAACCAAAGTTAAAAAATAAACAATCATAAAATAAAAAAAGCAACTAAAGCCACACTTGGAAGATACTAAATATAATACGATGTCACGAAATATCACATAAGAGAATAATAAAACGTATCAAATATTTAAAAATAAAAATCAACACTTTGCCTCGTGTTTGTTTTCGAAAACAGTTGATAAATTATTGGTTTTAGTTCGTACTTCACTGACTTCCTTCATGAAAAGACGTGATGCGATCAAATAGTTTTGCTGCAGTTATCCAATTGATGTTAGTTGTTGCACCGATTTTCTATCGTGAAAGTTGCAAACAAATAATCGAAACATCTTTTGTGAAGAATAAGAAACGTTTAGTAAACTTTTGTAAACTAAAAAAGATAGTTTTAGTTATATAATTTTAAAATATGGCAAAAATGCGACATAAATATTTAATAAATTCAAGAAAATATAAGATTTATGATATCGTAGTCTAGTTGGAGCAAGTTGTTGATGTTTTTATTAGATAAACGTTTAAATTTGACTAGTTTTGGTTTATTATTTATTGGATTTTTTTTAACTTTTAAATTAAGTAGTCTACAGATAAATTCCATAAATTGCAGGAAATTGACTTTAATGTGAAAGATAATTTTTGCATTTTGAATAATTTATTATTTAAGTGTGATTTCCCGCATAGATCTGCCAAGGCTGAATGGATCTAGTCCAGTTGGGAGATCCAATTATTATTGATCATATTTTACAGCATTTGGGGCTGTATATCGGTAATATCGTGGCGAACGTTGCCTTCGGAGTTATCAGTCCTTTGTAGGTTATCGACTTACAATTTTATATACCCCAATGATACAATTTTTAAGACCAATTATTCTTCTTCTTCTTGACCCTTCTTGTAAATAGGCTTTAAAGCCTGTCTCTTCTTCAACATTAGCCTTCTAAATTGTTTAAATTATCGTACCATCTTTTTCTTGGTCTGCCAATACTTCTTCGTCCATTTGGTGACTTATCTCGTGCTATTAGTACTATTCTATCATCTGCCATTCTACTAATGTGTTCGTTCCACTTTTGTTTCCGTTTTATCACCCAGCCATTTATGCCTTCTATATTGCATGCTCTTCTTATGTTTTCGCTTTTTTCCCTATACAACCGACTTTTCCCTGATATTGGTCGAAGTATTTTCATGTCTGTTGTTTCTAGTAGTCGTCTTATTTTAACGAAATAGTCCTGAAGTTGACCACTTCAGGACTATTTCGAGCTGTGGAAATTATGTCGAATTCAAGGCCCAAGATTCCATATAATCGAACAAACATAACACCTCGCCAACCTAACTCTTAGTTCCAATTTTAAATCCCTTGTACATCTCATTTTGTTGAAATTTGCTCTTTTTCTTCTTAAAGTGCCCTCTCCTCAATGGAGGTTGGCTACTACAATTTTAAACTCTTCTCTATCTTCAGCTGTTCTTATTAGCTGTTCAAAATTTAGCCCTGTCCCTTGTCGGATGTTTCTGAGCCATGATAGTCTTTTCCTTCCTAGGCCTCTCTTTCCCTCGATTTTTCCTTTCACTAAGTTGGGCATATTGGTACTTATTATTTCTCAGTATGTGGCCTAGGTATGATGTTTTTCTTACTTTTACTGTGTTAAAAAGTTCTCTTTCCTTGCCTATTCTATGCAGCACTTCTTCGTTTGAGGTATGCGATGTCCATGAAATTTTGAGTATTCTCCGGTAGATCCACATTTCAAAGGCCTCCAATTTATTTACGGTTGATGTTTTAAGGGTCCACGTTTCAACTGCATATAGAAGAGTCGACCAGACGTAGCATTTTGATAAACGTAGGCGAATTTCGAGTTTTATTCGAGAATCACAAAGCAGTTATTTTATTTTTTCGAAAGATTTTCTAGCCTGTTTCTATTCTCGATCTTATTTCTTGATCAGGATTTAGGCTGCTATCGATCCAACATCCCAGGTACTTAAATATATTGCTCTATTGCTATAAATTTGCTCTAGCCTTTTCTATTCTGATTTCAAATCAAGTCTATAAAACATAGAAATTCTGGTTTATTGTACTCGATGGTATTTTTGTATTCCAAGAACAATTCAAAGATACAAAATGCTAAATTTGACCAGAGTAGATGTATGAGAGAGAAATGGATTCCGAAAATGGAGAGAATAGATACGCAGTACGTAAGGCTCGTGAAGGATATGTATGAGGAAGCGTACACCAAAATAGGGACTGCTGTCGGATTGACCGAAAGTTTTCCAGTGACGGTTGGTTTGCATCAAGGCTCTTCACTGATTCCCTATGTCCAATATCAAATCTTCAGAATTCATATCCGAAATTGGACAGTATAATTTTATCACCCAGTAGACCGAATGAATTTATTTGTTATTAAATACACACACGTAGTTAATTAGGTTACATTAGATTTGGTCAATTATCAACAATAAAATTTGGACATCAGTCGAAAGTGCTGACGAAAGTTAAACAATTTACACACAAGTTAAACACATGTCATTAGGTCCGCGAATATATTGACTCAATTAAAACTTATATAAAACTAAAATCTCTTGCCTAGAGAAGTATTCAATCAATATTCACTCAACAAACGTGATAGTCTTCAACGCTCAACTGCAACAGTCTCTACTCAAAGTAATCCCGGGTCAACACCCATAGTGTACGTCTCGTCAATAAACTCTGCTACTATTATTTTGTGTTTCCATTACAACTGAACGAACATCTTCACTGAGCCAACGAAGGGGAATTTGTTCACCCTACCTGTTTAATCTTGTTATGGATGTACTGACAGAGAAAAGTAAGGGAGGTGGCTCCTGGGACAATGCTCTTTGCTGATGATATCGTGTTAGCAGAGGAAAGCAAAGATATGTTGGGGAGAATTTGGAGGGTTCAAGAAGGGCTATTGAAGAGGGAGTCCTTAAAATTAGCAGGCAGAAAACGGAGTATGTATGGTTAGAAAGTAGAGGAATAGTTGGGGACATAGAAATGCAATTTATGTGAAACGAAGGATAGAGCTGTTGAAAGTTGATGAAAGGAGAAATAGAGGAAAACCGAGAAGATGAAGGACTGTGTGGCAGAAAACTTAAAGGAGAAGAAAAGTTTAGGAGATGGGAAAAGGGAAAAGCTGACGAAGAAGAAAAATAAGTGGATTAATCCCATATTAACATAGTATTTAACTTATTCATGTCACAAGAAAACAGTTTCAGAAGCTTATTAAAAATTATTGCCTCTGTCTTCCAATGTCCTGATAAACCATCAAGTCTTAATCTGTGTAACATAAGCTCCTCTACATGTAGTCATTCGGATTCGATGCTAAACTCGGTTCCCTATATCTATATACATTAATAAGTGATCATCACAGATATAAGTAAAGAAGTTGTCCATGCTCAAATATTTTAGCACTTTAAAAACAAGAGATATATCTGTGAGAGCCACATACTGTGAAGATGCAGACTATTTTCCTTGTGATTAATATTAATCGGATTTTTTGAGCTTTGCTTATTAATCGCAAATTAAATGTGTATTTAAAAAATGCTTTGAAATAATAGAAATATTTAAAATGGAGATTTTATTTTTCCAAATATCAGAATAACTCTCTGTCAAATGTATCACGGAATCTGGCCTGGAGATTTTGGCAACGAACAGAAGAGGAAGACTTATCCTCCCATCATTTTGCATCCAGGAAAAGCTCACGGGACTACGAATTCCCGACAATTTAGTGCGAGCTTTCCTTATGCGCCCATTGGGGACGATAGTTTAGGATAGGAACGCACGTACCGAAAACATGCAGCTTTTCCTATTCGAGCTGGAACAGTTACTTCCATTCCGAACGCTTTAGGTATTAGATAATATAAGGGTTTGTAAAATAGTTATTTTGTTACAGTATTTTTATAGATATATAAAGTACCTTGGAAGTGGAAAACAAGTATTACTACATTAATATTTAAAAATCCGACAGAAAAAAAATTAGCTACCTGAAGGAGTATAAGGACTACAAATAATATTGCTATTCTTTACGAAAATCAGACCAAAGAACTAACGAAAATACTCTATAAGCGAAAAATAAAGATTTTGGGAGAAGAGATTTAGATTTTAGAACATTAAAGGCTGCACAAAAAAAATCTAGTAAGAACAAGATAGCCAACTGCATACACAATCTGTATCTGTATAATAGGGAGCGTGAGTTAAGTTATACAGCACTTAGGCCACAATTTGCCCATTCTGCATCTTCCCAGAGAGCTGCCATCCTTAGCTTATTGTAGATACGGCCATTTTGGGAAGGTAAACAAGTCACCAGAAGAGATCTCCCTTATTTGGGCAGCTGTCGCAAGTTCGGCAGCAGGATTCGCCGAACGCGTATTCTCGTATTAATGATAACTCCGGATATTCACATAGGACATGCTTTATATTTTCGTCTTCTCGTTCATACTTCCAGCATAGAGGTGTATCTACTATACTCTGTTTTTTAACCAGGAGGAGTAAACCAAAAAGACAGATTCACACCCAAGAAAGTTACTGGAAAAGTCACCAAATACATCTTCTTTTTTTGTTGTATATCTCGGCCTTGCAGTAATCGAGTAATCAATATCGGACAACCTTACACGTCAATTCTAACCTAACTTTATGTTTTAATAATATTTTTTTTAATTCACTTTCAATATACATTACAATTATTACAATAAAAAAGCACGTTTTTCACATTTGGTCCCATGTATATAATTTAAATATCGTGTGATCCAGTTTTATAGATCTTTTGAGTCGATGGTACTTAATTTAGAGAATATTTTGATCTAGAGAGTCGATAATGTTACAGATCTAAGTATGGTTTTTCTCAGAAATTTGACTTTTAATTTGCTAATAGATCGTATATGCAACAAAGCTACAAATGCATATATCAAAATTATCATTATATGCAAATGCATGTATCAAAAAGTTAGAGAGAGTTCAAAGACTTCTGAAATACTGTTCTTTTAAACTGCATAGACCATATTCTTATTCTGGTGTGATTAATTTCTTGAATCTAGGTTTTTTTTCTTACCAGAAGAATTAACTTTGACTTTGATCATTATTTTTAAGCTTAATAATCCAATCTCCTGAATTGCTTCAGCCAGTTTGTTTTACATATTCCTCCCCATTCACTGCTTTAGAATTGACTTTTTCATGTTTCAGTTTCATATCACAGAATAAATTATGGTTCAAATATAGGTGTGGTCCTACTTTTCATGCATGGTAATCAGTTACCTCATTAGATAGATTTAACTTATGTATCAATATCTTAAGGATCTATTTGAAGCACTAAAATGCAAAACAATAAATTTGTATAAATAAGTGTGTACTTGCAATTTCTTTAATGCTGGATTCTTGTTTAATTTTGACAGTGAGTTTGTCCCATTTGTTATCAATAAATAAAATTTACTAAAAAATACTGGATTTCTGTGAGATAATCAACTAATTCAATATATTATGTTACATTCTAGTATAATTTTGTAGTTTTCTTGTGATGATCTAAAACAAGAAGAACAAAACCAACTGTATCAATACAATCAAAGTAAAACACAACATTACTAATGTTCTTTTATTGTGATGAAAACAAAATGAAAATGCTTCTTAACAAGTATACACAAATTTAAAAGATAGTTGCCGTTTTTCTTATGATAATTAGATATAAATATCATACATTTATAAATTTATAAACACTGTAAACTGTATTTATTATGTATATCAGCTAGAAAAATATTACATTAAATACTATTATCGCATATCACCAAGTCCAAGTTATTACAAAAACAACTTAAAGAGTCAGATATCGATTTATATAATATTCTGTGCATAATATATATTCGGAATGAATGTAAAAATAAAAATTTAATAATTTTATTAGTCTTCCAAAATCTCTCCATTTATGTCTTGGTGAGATTAATGAACAACTACACCATTTTTAATTTCTTGATTTATTTTTTCAGCAAAAACTGAATCTATTTCAGATATTTGAGCAAGAAAGTTTTGTTTTTGGTCAGCAGCCCAATGTATAAACTATTATTTGAATAATTTCCCCTAAAAAATAACTATGGTAAGACATTCATAATATACACAATAAATCAATCATTCTATAAAGTAAGATAAACAATCTATAGTTATGCTATGTAATATTTGCTGCATTGAATCTGCATATGTAAAGTAAAAATATCCTTTTTTTCCTTTTCTTCTCTTTCCATGTTCTTATATCTGTTGAACCAAAATACTTGACAACATTCCAGTAGAGTATACAAATAAAAACTTAAAACTTAATATTTAATAGTAACAATAATATACCTGATTATAAAAATGAAATCTCTAAAATGTTTTAGTTAATTTTACGATATAATTGTAGCTAACCAATATTTACATACCGATATTTGTACTTACTTCAAATTGATTTGCTTCAAGAATTTATATAATAATGCACGACACATATTTTGGAAAATATGTGTCGTGTATTCTTTTTCATTCTTGAAAAAGAAGCTGTGTACTATCTGCCGTATAGATGTTTTAACTCTTTCATCCTATGTTGCAAGAATATAAGGTCGACCTTCAATATTTTTAGGACATTTTACTGCTCCAGTCTGCTTATATTCTTTAATTGTTCTAAATTCTATTGTTGTAAATAGTTGAATTCGCAACACCTAAAATTAGCACATTACTTTAGTAAGTCTTGATTTTAATAATAACTATTCTGTAAAACTAACCTGCTGCCTGTTTTATTTTTACTACCGTGGCTGTTATTTTTATTCCAGAATTATCAATTTTCATGTTTGTACATGTTTATAATACATTATTTCTCATTTGATGATAAATGATCCAAATCTACTCGGCGTTTTTAAGGTGGAGAAGAATAATTAATACCACTACTACTTGGCATTGAATCCATATTGCTATCTTAATAACACTAATATGTCGCTAAATAGTTCTGAAAAGAGCTGTTTTTTATATAAATGCAAACGAAAAGTCTAAAGATGTAAGAAATAACACAGAAAATATAAAAAATTGTCGATATAAATTTTGAATTTTAAAATTTCACAAATGTCATTAGTGTCAATATGTCATAATTTAGTGGAGTAAACTTGCCTGCGCTTCGACCAATTACAAACAAGCATTATGGCGCGGAAAATTTGAATTACTCCTCCTGGTTTAAAAACAGACCATAGTTCCAGTATGTAGAGGAGTTTGCTTGCTTGACAATGACCAGTTAAGAAACCAACTGTCAAGCGTAGGTTTTTCTGCTCATTCCCAAGTACTTCTTTGATGCTGACTTTTAAGGTTACTTAGTGTTTCCCTGGCAAGTCTACATCCTTGCCCTTCTCCCCATCTTTTTACGGTTTGCGTACGGGGGTAACATTTGAAAATTTTTGTGATTGATGTAGTTGACCAACTAAAAAGATCCCCAGGTCTTAGGCCTTCCACCTTTCTACCCAATTGGTCAACAACGTGGTTGCTTTTATTCCTTTACCCCATTTCAGGAAGATTGTATTACCATCCGAAGCTTGAGTTAGTAACTCGAGACATTCCATTACTGACCTTGACGTGACACGTGGTCTATTCAAGGTTAGTAGCGCTTGTCTACTATCTGTGCATATTATTATAGTTTTCCGGGATATACCTATCTCTTTTCCAGCTATGGAGATACTAGCCAGTTCTGAACTACGCTGGCATTTTTACCCATACCTCACTTTATTTTTAGGTTCAGTGATCTGGAGTATATCCCGCATTCTGACCCTTCTTAACTGTATAGATAAATGAAGACAACATATTCACAGGATTAAAAACTAAACAATAACCAAAAAGTACTCAATTTCAAGCCAAAAGACAAGAGGGACATCAACATGCTTTGACTGAACAAACAAAGCCCAATCCTTCTAGTGATGAAGACGAAAAATCTGTATTCTTAGTACCATAAGGACCGAGGCAAATCAAGTGAGTGGGTCATTTTAAAAACCACATATATCCAGTAGTAGTGCTTTTGAAAAAAAACGAGAAAAACTGTTTTAACGCAATATATTGTTTGAGAGACCAATTATTGTGGCTTGGTACTAATGTACATAATATATGCAAAGCTTTCTATCATATGTTGCAGATTTTGACATAATACTTTTTTCCTGAAACACCATTAAAGTCGATAGATATATGTGGTTTTTAAAATGACTGCTATTTTTCGAAAATTTTCTAAAATAAAACTATGTTTTCGCAATGCCAACTTAATAATATATTTTACATATTAAACTTTGAATAGACCAATAGAAAGAAATTGTCGTAAACAGTAATGTATACAAAAAATAATAATTTTTCTAATCATCTTTGTACTCTACTGCTGTTGTAGGCTAGTCAAAAATTTCGGAATAAAACTCTTACAGTCTTTTACTTCTTTATTTTCTACGTAAGGCTTAACTTGCGTAAATTTATTATTTTCTTGTCTTTATGACAAATGACCCTGATCCTGACCAAAATTTTTGGTCAGGGTAAGCTTTCTCTACAGGAAAACCAGAAACAGCATCTGATATTAAAAGTTTAAACGAATGTTGTATAAAACCATCTATGAAGTTACGTACGATCACATATCCTTTTGTTGTATTAGAGTAAGAAAAGTGATTAAACGATACAATGGTGAATGCTTGCTTTTGATCTTTTGGTACATCTCTGCTAGAATTTTCCACGGATAAGCACGTTTTTTTTATAATATTTAGGCCACCATCGTTTAAAATCCTTTATGAGGATGTTATTTTTTATCAAAAATACTGTAAAATTATTTTTCTGACTCGATGACAATACTAGTTTCACATACTGAAATGATGTATAATTTCGGTTAAATTTCTTTAATTTTCGCTTAATAACAGCAAAATCGCGGTCACATGGCATATATAAACGTCCACAAACATCAAAGTATTGATCCACGGTGTGAAATATACCAAGTTGAACAAAAACAGAACACATTCTTACCGTAGTATAGTTTTTGTTTTGAACCGGACATCCATCCATAAAAATATTAAGATGTTCTACCTCTACAGATAGAATTTTCCTTAAAGAAATCTTTAACGGGGCTTTGGATGATAGACAAGAGGGGTAAAAATAAGCGTATAAGATAAGTGGGAAATTAAAGCAACAAATTAGTGATATGGATATCACAATACAATATGTCGATTTTTTCTCTCCTTCTCCCGATCTCCTTTTTTAAATTGGATATTCTGTCTTTAAATCGTGCTTTAACTAAAAAGTGATTTTGCTCTTTTAAAAGACCTAACATTTAATTATAAAAATGAAATATGAAGGTCATTAATATTTCATTGTTTGTGTTGATGAGTATAGAAATCGTTGGAGTTTACAAATCCAAATATTCATCTAAAGAACATTTCATAACTTTCAATTATAAATATCTAGAAAGAAGAAGTATACGAGTAACACGCCCAAATAAACCATTTATACCTTAACAGGGAACTATGTCTAATACTTGAAGCGGAGAAGAGGACAAGGACTCCTGAAAGAAACTTAGTTTTCTGTAAAATAGTCCTGAAACTGTTTAAAAGTATTATATTTTGTTATACAGATTCTTGTATTTAAGGCATTAAATCTAATGAGTATAATTAGAATATCCAAGTCAATACCTAAATTAATATACAATATTCTTATTTCTTATTTATTTTGGCCAGTATTTTGAATAATTTATTTTTTTAATTGCATATATTTATTTAATGATCTGTTTGCTAATATAAACAAATGCTATCTCTTGCTTTATCCCAGTAAGTTCCCGTCCAACTCCATTTTCCGCCAACTGGGAGTTGCATAACTTAACCAGAAGCAGACCGTCACTCGCCGCTTCTTCCGCTTCTTCTTCTGCTGTTTTTCTTTGATTTATCCTCGTCGAAGCGGCGCGCCTTTTCGACCGACTTTCCAGATCTCGAGAGTGATTAGGAATGATGTGGGCAATTTGTTTCTGGATGAACTCGAAATCATTTGATATGCAGTGAATTACTGGGCCAAGGCTCGATATCGCGCTTGTTGATTGCTCTGCAGGAGAGAATTATTTATGTAAACACATTTTGTGATGTCTTGGAGTGGGAGCTATTAGACGAAAAACAAGAACGTTGGAAAGGAGCGTTAATTAATTTTTCGTGGGAGTTTTTTTGGATATACTTACTTTATATTTTTATGAAAACATGTGGTAATTTTTCTAAATTAACTTAAAATAAGACACATGATTAAATAAAAAAAAGAGGTTAGTCTTCGTAAGTGGGTATATCTATTTAAAAAAACCCTTAAAAGGGCTACATCAAAAAAACAAACGTTTTCGGACTAAACAGTCCATCGTCAGGTTTAAAATTGCCTAAAATAAGTATAAACCATTTAGTTAAAACAAAGGTGGTTATGAAATTTTGACTATGGTTAAAAAGCAAAAATGGCTATACTTACTAGGTTAAAATGCCTGAGCCACCAAAATACATGGGTAAAATCCCTTTAAATTACATATAGTTATAAAAGATTATACATCTTGTTGTTAAAAAACTGTGATGTTCAGTATTAAATTAAATATGACTTCAGGTAACATACATAGTTGAATTGAGTTCCAGAGTCGGGGAGTAAACCTCTACGCACGGAGAACAGCTGGAAACTGATTGACAATATACCTATGAACGGTGTCAAAAACAAAATGTCAATGTAACATGGAACTATATTAGTTATACCTAGTATTACTACAGCCAAAAGATTCAAAAATTATTTTGATGATTTTTAAAAATAATAACAGCAATCTAGGTGTTGGGATTTAAAATTTGGGTTATAATCGATGTGAAATCATCGATGGTGTTAAAGTCATGTTTAAGAGGATGACCTGTGTATTAGGCAACCCATGTTACTTTATGTCGTATGGAATGTGGTCTAAAAGTGTATTGTATGTTAGATTAGCTTATATATATATGAAAATTATCCTTTTATGTTTATCACATCTAGGACAGGTAAAAATTTTAATAGCAAATATTTGAAGCTAATATAAGACCTCGTATTTAAATGACTTTATTTAAGACTGTTAGTATGGTGAAAAAATTAATAAAAATAAGTTAGGTAAATTGAAAATCTACAGGCTGAAGAAATTAGAGTTATAACCTATGTGATTAAATTTAAAATTGAAGAGGCTGAGCTCCTCGGAGACTTGATGAGAATAAAAGTAGAGGAAATGACTGAAGAAGAAGGGGATGGTTAAAGAAGAAAAGGAGTTAATCAACAATTAGAGATAATAGGGGTCCTTTATGTTTACAGCATCTAGCACCCTGAACAAAATGTATTTTAGTATTAATAAATTCGTTTTGTAAAAACCTAAAATTTGATGTATGAGTGTGCTACTAAGTTGTTGACCAAGAGAAGGTGAGCAATGTTGGATAAGGATTTTTTTTGTAATAGGAGAAAAATTATGAATTTTGATAAACGATTAGATAATGTTTGAATGATTACTGAGTTTAAAACTATTGACTGCATGTTAGGTATATGAGTTGACCAAGAAATAATGAAAGAAAAGAATGGACAGGAATGTGATGTAGATGTGAAGAGTGAAGAATATGATAAAATATTATGGTATGATAGATGTGGGTGGTAATGAAGTTAACACTAGGGTCGAAAAGTTATGAGGGGAAGGTGTGGCAAAAGTTTAGAGAATGGTTGTTTGAAGAAACACAAATATTATGAATTTTGATAAAATGTTAGATAATGTTTGAGAGAATAATGAGTTAAAACTATTGAGTACATGTTTGATAAATGAGTTGACCAAGAAATAATGAAAGAGAAAAGAATGGATAGGAATGTGATGTAGATGTGAAGAGTGGAGAAAATGGTGAAATATTATGGTATGATAGATATGGATGGTTCTGAAGTTAACAATAGGGTCGAAAATTTTTGAGGTGAAGGTGTGGCAATAGTGTAGAGAATGGTTGTTTAAAGAAACACAAATATTGTATCGGATTAAAGTTGTTGAAGTTTGTATAGGATAGTCGGGCACATGATTAAATAAACTGTAAAGAGTTTCCCATCTCCTTTTTTATAACCAGGGATACTGCTGTTATTATTTCATTAATGAAAGATCTAAATGTTTGATTTAAGATAATTGGATATTAGATAAATAATAATGAAGAAAAAATGCAATATTTTGTTTATAAATAAATTAGCGGAAAATAGCAAATACAACTGTAAATAAATTACGAAATTAACTGGTCTTATTCATTATTGTTGTCTGTACAAAGAACATAGACTTGATCCCTTTGGTATATTCTGATGTATTTGGAGCCCATGTGCAGCTTTGACCGTAGCGACGTAGGGGACGTCTGGCGCCGAGGATCGATAGGACGATTACTGATCAAACTGGATGTGTTTCGTTCGCTGCCTTATGATGAAGTGTCTGTGTCTTGAGATCGTCAGGTCAGAAAACCACCCTATGGCCACGCTTCGAAGCGGTTGGTAGGAAGAGGGTATACCAATAAATCACTCTATTGTATTGCGATTTTGAATGGCGATAATTTAAATTAATTGTCACGGTAATAAGATACTTTGCATCAGTTTCTATATTTGTGACACTAAATACAAAAGAGAAGCCAAATTCTCCGTACTTAAAACATAATAAATGAGATAGCCAGTTTAACAATTTTACGAAATAACAGGAAGCAATATATTTAAACAAAGTCGTTAGAATACAGCATTGAGTTAGATCACATTATAGTACACTAAAAGAAAAATATTAAAAAATAATAAAGTCAAGCATTTGGTTATAGATTTTAAGCCAATAAATCCACGAATGAGCTGCTTAAAGATCAGGGGTAAGTTTTTTAATATCAGTCTTATTAATGTACACGCACCAACAGAGGACAAGGAAGACGAAGAAAAAGACAATTTCTATGAGGAATTAGAATGAACATATGACAGTTGTCCCAGAAATGACATTAAAATAGTAATCGGTGATCTGAACGCAAAAATCGGAAGGGAAGAAATATATCTACCGCACATCGGTAGATATAGTCTCCATAATGATACAAATTCGAATGGACACCGAGCAGTCACCTTCGCAGCCGCAAAGAACATGATCGTAGGAAGCATATGTTTTCTACACAAAAAAATACATATGTGGACTTGGACCTCACCTGATGGACTAACGAACAACCAAATTGATCATGTGATCATAGATGCTAGACACTTCTCAAACCTAATGGATGTCCGCACCTATCGAGGCGCCAATACTGATTCAGATCACTTTCTAGTTGGCACACGAATTCGAGCTAGAATCTCAAATGCGAAGAAGGAGAGAAGTACCAAAACAACGCGTCTCAATATTGAAATCTTAAAAAATCCGCAAACAGTAGAAAGGTTTCAAAACTATATCGAAACTAAACACATAATTCATGAGGACCTAACAATTAGTGAACAATGGGAAATGTGTAAAAATAATATTAAAGAGGCAGCAAATAATATTCTAGGGTCAGAAAGACCACCACGACGTAATGACTGGTTTGATGCTGAGTGTGAGGACATTACAAGAAGAGAGAACGATGCATACAGCATACCCGAGAAAAACAGCAAAAATATAAAGATCTCAGAAAAGAAGAGAAGTGCATTTATAGAAGGAAAAAGCGAACTCACGAAAATAGAATATTGGAAGAACTTGAGGTATTAAAAAAGGGAAACCAAACAAGAAAATTCTACAAAACTCTGAATAACGCAAGAAAGGAATTCAAACCAAGGCTCAGACTATGTAAGGATAAGGAGGGGCATATACTAAATACAAAAGAAGAAGTACTGAAAAGGTGGGTAGAACACTTTAAAGAACTACTTACTATAGAGGTAGAAGATCCAGATCCAAATCAACCAGCCGGAGGAGCAAGCAACAATTCACCATTAGAGCCTCCGTCAATTCAAGAAGTACGAGATGCAATAAAACACCTAAAAAACAATAAATCTCCAGGAAGTGATGGTATACCCGCGGAACTTATTAAATGTGGAGGTGCTTCTGTGACTAATCAAATATATAAAATAATCCTGAGAGCCTGGAATGAGGAACAACTCCCGGAAGAGTGGTGTATTGGAATCGTTTGCCCGCTAACCCCCCTTAATACAGCATACAAAATATTTTCGAGGATCATATATGGTCGCCTAAGTACATATTCAGAGGAACTTCTCGGGGAATATCAAAGTGGCTTTAGGCCTGGTCGATCAACAACAGATCAGATCTTTTTGCTAAGGCAAATACTGAAAAAACCAATAAATTCAATATCGATACATACCATCTTTTTGTAGACTTCAAATCTGCCTATGATAGTGTCCTAAGAAATAAATTGTATGAAGCAATGAATGAATTCCACATCCCCGATAAACTGATAAGATTGGTTAAGGCTACAATGCGTAATGTGGTTTGCAAAGTCGAAATACAGGGCGAACAATCACAGGCGTTTGGAACGCATGTTGGACTGCGACAGGGAGACGCGCTGGCGTGTCCCCTTTTCAACATAGTACTGGAAAAGGCGATCAGAGATGCCCGAATAGACAACAGAGGAAATATTTTTAATAAATCACCCCAAATTTTAGCATATGCAGATGATGTGGACCTAGTTGCCTGCACAACACGCAAGCTAGAAGAAATGTACACCACCTTCTCAAATGCCTCAAAATCTATGGGCCTGCAAGTAAATGAGGTGAAAACTAAGATGATGGCATCAACACCCAACAATAGAGCCAGGAACATCGGTCCCCAATTCACGGTTGATAACTCTACCTTTGAAGTGGTTGACAAATTCACATACTTAGGCTCCCTGATCACCAAAGAGAACGCCATAACGGAAGAAATCAAGCGAAGGATAGTAATGGCAAACAGATGCTATTTTGGACTGAGTAGAAATATGAGAAGTAGAAACTTAAGCCAAAAAACAAAAATAACTATATACAAAACCCTTATACAGCCAGTGTTGACATATAGATCGGAGACATGGACCATCTCCAAGGCAGACGAAGACCTTTTGCTTATATTTGAACGAAGGATCCTAAGAGGAATATTTGGTGGCATCTGTAAAAATGGTGTTTGGAGGAGGAGATACAACTATGAGGTATACCACAGAAATAACCAAATATTTGGTGGTAAAGACGTAGTATCTCTTATAAGAATAGGAAGATTAAGATGGGCAGGACATCTAGCAAGATCACAGCAGAACAACCCTCCTAGAAGAATCCTTATGTCACAACACGTGGGAAGCAGAAAAAGGGGTAGGCCAAAACTCAGATGGAAGGATGGTGTAGATGAGGATGGTAGAAAGGTAGGCGCAGCAAACTGGCAACGGTTGGCAATGGATAGGACTGCCTGGTGTAATAGACTTGGGAAGGTCGAGGCTCTTTCATGGAGCTGTAGCACCATTCATGATGAAGAAAAGAAAAATATTAAATGTAAAAATATGAAAAGAAATAGTACATACTTTCCCAAACAGTGGTTATTTCACTAAACATCGAGTTTAATAGGAAGAGATAAAGCATAAATCACAAGACCTAATTAAATTCCCCATACACGTAAACAGATAAATATTGAAAAGCCATCGTTACTGCATTCAACGAGAACTTAGTTATGTAAAAAGGGTATCTATCAAGTATTTAAAATGTTTGCACACAAATGAGCATAAATATAATTTAAATTATGATTGTTCTAAGGAACCTGGTGTGTGTCAGAGAAAACAGTAATTTGACTATACAGACTACACAGAAGAATATTGTAGCATTTTCTATGTATAATATCAAATTATAATTTACCTTGAAAGTTGAATAGGACTTAAGAGCTTAAATTTGATAAGAAGATGACGAGATCAATATAGCGGTGGTTACACTAATTGGCGCAGTTATAGTTGGTTCGGCAAGGCAAGAGCAAACTTGCTCTTAGTTTTACAAGAAGTTGGCAGCAGAAGTTTAGTTAGTGTGTCCCGACGATGGTAAAAGGTTAAAGCGGCGCATCAAGAACGCTGCCGCTCCACACGAGCGTCAAACCACGCACGGCCCATTATTAAATTTAATAATTTAAAGGCAACCGTTAATGTTACATACCGCAAATTCGGCGGAGGCTTTGTTTCTATGCTCCTTCGGGCTCTGTTTTCACCGACAAAGCGAAAGGATGTTTTAATTTTTAGTAAACAAGTTCGATCCTACCCTGCGGGACCAAAATTCGTACACCGCATTTACCTTAGTAGTATCGATTTTTACCTTTCTGTTTATGATATAACAGATGATTAAGACACGTCAAAGGAAGAAGTTAAAAGAAAATTTCTTATTAGCTTATACCTTATACTGTCGTAATTCCAGAATTATTGTTCTGCATTTATTAACTATATCAATTCACATTTGCGAAGTATTTTGCTTTAAATTTTTTTGAATATTTTTTTTCTAGATTTATCTGATGATATTTGTATAATATATGTTATGAAGATATGTTTTACATAAATAATAATAAATTGATTATGTCAGAAATATAGAAGACTTTTAAAACATCTTAAGACAGGTCAATTTTAATTTTTGAATAGCCATCAATTGGTATATATGTATTGGAAATTACGTCATCAGTGTTGACATAATGACCAATTCGACAATTTTTTTAAATACTAACCGAGGTCACTGGACACCTTGTAATGAATAATTTTTTGCCTACCACATAGGGTATTACTATAAGGGGTTGAAAATTGGGACAAAAGTTACTGGGGTGAAGATAGGGCAAACAAAATAAACGAAACTTATGCAAACGGCTCTAAGGGTTTATTTGGAGAACTGGGTCGTGAATAAGTGAATGGCAAGGGGGTTAGATTGGGGCAACTACAAAAAATAAAGGCTTACTTACATGAATCTCCTGGACAAATGGACAAACAAAACACAAGAAGGTCCTCTAGCTATTTGAAATAAGGACGCCGCTTTGAGAAAAAATACTATATAAATAGTTACTGAGATAAATACCAAAATAACAAAGAAAAAACACTTACTATGTCCTATCAGTTTACAAACTCGTTGAAGTTGGAGATACTACAATACTTGTAACGAAAGTATTTTGCCTACCACAGGGGGCATTAATACAGGGGATAGAAAATTGGGAAGAAACTATTGGGGGTGAAGATAAGGCAAGCAAAATAAACGCTACTTGTGCGAACGGCACTCAGGGTTTGGTAATGGAGCTGGGGTCGTGGATAAGTAAAAGATAAGGGGGTTGAAATGGGGCAACTACAAAAAAATGAAATAAAGGGGTTATTAATCTCTTAAGATAAACAAAATAAAAATAAACAAGAAACACCTCAAGGAATTTAATATAGGGCGCCACTTGAGGTGCCTAATCATGCCTATTACAACCACTAGTTGTAACTAGGAAATAATTATACAACAACAAAAACATATCTTTTTCAAAAAAAATCAAAAAAGGGTTAGCTCAAACAAAATAAATAAAATGTTAAGACAACAAAATTTAACATTTATTTATGTGTCACCACAAACAGTTACATGGAGAAAAAACAAAACACAAAAACTTAGATGTGTCATCCGCTTACAAACTCTGTTGCTACAAAACTTACAAAATTGCATGGAGGTTAACCTTTTTTTTTAACAAAACAAAGTAAAATCAAAAAATAATAAAACGAGCTGTCATAAATTAACATTAAATTTCAAAAAAACTAAACACATAAATTGACAGCTCAACTCAAAACTAAAAATTTACAATTTTAAATGTAACGAAAGCAATTATTATTTCATAAAAAAAATTGTCTGTCTTTAGTTTAAAATTTGAACACAAAAAAAAACAGTTACCTTGATTTACATATTTCCACTTCACAAAAGGAACTTGTTATATCTCTGTAGCATCCATCCGGAGATCAGCAGCAAACACATCCATTTGGGGCCGAAACAGGAACAGGACATCCATTGGGGCCCGGAACACACCAGGGAAAACGGGAACTCTCAAAAAAAAACATGAACCCTCCAACAGGAACCAGACTTTTCAAAAATCTCGAAATATCGAGCGAAAACTTCACTACTCCCGGCAAATTAATGCCGGTCACTTCATACTGGACAAAATCCATCACTACTGCTACCCATTTCCACCACAATCAACGAAAAAACAGAAAATTTTACAAACTCGACATGAATTTGGACATAACGCTGAACCGCTCTTGCTCGCGGTTCCAACGAGAGTGAAGAAATTCTATTAAAATTGAACGCATACATACAAACGCTGACATAACAAGACACCACGAAACGACGTACATATCCTTTTGCGACGCATAAACATGAACAGAGATTGCCGAAGTAAAATAAACAACTCTCAAATGGTTTTATTACTCGGCGACGAAACACTCTTGGGTACTTTGAAAGATACGAACTAACAAACACGGAAAAATTCTTCGTTTCATTTTTTAAAAATATATAAGGAGTTTTTAATATATTTTATTATACGAGGAGGTTTCAATATACTCAAAAGAATCAATGAAATTGAAAATGCTACATACTTACAATTGTTAGTGGGCGACAATTTGTAGCAGAAACAAATTATTACCAATAAAAAATATCTTGTAAGTGAAACTATACTATATATATTAACCTTTTTCTAAAAAAAAAACAAATTCTCAAATATGATTAGATATTTACCAAATGTCAAAAATGGTACCTATAATAGTGTCATATGTCAATATTAAATCTTAAAACTGAGACCAAATAATATGACAGCAAGCTAGGCCACGCCCTAACATCTTTTTCTTCTTCTTTGAGTAACGTGTCCAAGTTTTAGGCGTGGGTAGCTTCCATGACGATTTGCCGATATCGTTCTCGATTTTGCGCGGCAGGTAATAATTCATCTGCTGATAAGCCAGTCCATTGACGAAGGTTTCGGAGCCATGAATATTTTTTCTACCAATTCCTCTTCTTCCATCGATATTTCCGTTGAATATCAACTCTATTATCCTGTATCTGCTTTCTCTCATTATATGCCCCAGATATTCGGGTTTTCTCTTTTTTATCATCTTTATTAAGTCACCTTCACCTTGACCTACTCTGTTCAAGACTTCTCTAAAGAAATATGTTGAACCCATGATATTCTGAGCATTCTACAATATAACCACATCTCGAAGGCTTCATCAAGATGGTTTCAATGGTTTGTATAATATTGATTGGTATGTTTCTTTTATACAGTAGGTGTAAGACGTCTTCGACTTGGATGCGATCGAAAGCCTTTTTCAGCTCTATAAAACATAGATATGCTGGTTTATTGTACTCGATGGCCTTTTCTGTGATTTGTCTACGATGTCTACGCAGGATTTTCCGGTTCTGAATCCTTGTTGTTTATCTGAAAAAGTTGTAAATTTATTGATTTTTTTGGCTAGGACTTTTGTGGTAGGCTTAAGTGCGATTTTCAGTAGATTTATACCTCTATAATTGTTGCGGCCTTCTTTATTTCCTGTCTTGAACATTGGTATCATTATGCTGTTTCTCCATGCGTATGGTATCTTGTAGAGCAATATTAATTTTTATATAAGTTTTATATAAGTTTTGTCATCTCTAGGGCTCTACTTTCTCCTCCATGTTTTAGAAGCTCTTTTATTATTTCGTCTAGTCCTGACGACTTTCTATTTTTGCATGAATTTATGGCTATCACTACTTAAAACTGATTTCTATGGTGCCTGTTTGTCTTGTTGATTTTGTTAATTTGCTCTGCTTCTGTTTTTCTGGATTCTTGTTCTATTGACTCTTTTTCTGGCTGTGTTCTTTTCCCTTATCATTTTTCTTAGTCCGGGGTTTATTTCTCTATTTATTTATTTAAATAATCTTTAACGTGCCTATTGTAGCTTTCATTTATTTTTACAGTATCTCTTTTACAATTGTAATTGCTCCATGTGTTTATTTGTTTCAAAATTATGTTACATTTATAATTTATCGATTTTTATTATCTAAGGTATCTGTATAATTATTGATAATTAATGTTGAAAAGGTAACCATTACGAATAGTGAAATTGAACTTCTGGTAACTTGTAGGGAAACGAGGCCCTTGCTTTGTAAACTATACCACTATAACAATTAGTGTACCGGCTGCAATATTGATCTTATCATCCACTTATCATATTTCAAATGGTAAATCGGATTCAATTTCTAGGAAATTCTGATACGAAAATTTGTTCGTGGTATAATTGTACAAGGCGATTTCGAACTTCTTAGTCTGGACAGTTATTAGGATATTTGATACTCGGCATGAATTGGTCAAAAGGTTAGTGGTAAAACTTCTTGTAGTTTGAGAGCAATTAATAACAGTATAAACAAGGACGTATATTGAAAAATACATAAATTGTTATATAGATATAAGATATTTAAACTAACTTTTAATAAAGTTGTCAAGTAATGCAAAAATGTTTTAAAATGTTTTAAATGGAAAGGAAAGTTTTTCTTATGTTAATTTAATAATGTTCTTCTTCTTTTTCTTAGGGTGCCTGTCCGTTCCGAACGTTGGCGAACATCCTGGCTGTGATGACTTTGTTGGTTGCTATATGAAATAGCTGTGTTGAGGTCTTTCTATACCATGCTCTCAGATTAGCAAGCCAGGATATTCTTCTTCATCCTGGGGCATTTTTTCCTCCAATTTTACCTTGTAAAATGCATTGAAGTCGCTCGTATCTGCCTTGATTTCATATATGATTATATGTCCCAAGTACTGCATCTTACGGCCCTTCACGATGTTAACCCAATCCGCGGTTGTGTTTATGTTCCGCAGTACTTCTTCATTGGTGACTTTGTCTGTCCATGGTATCTTCAGGATCCTTCTGTATAACCATGGCTCAAATGCCTAAAGTTTTAATAGAGTTTCCGATTTTAATGTTCACGTTTCGACTCCGTACAAAAGCACTGCATGGCTCTTCAACACAGAGCTCATAGAGCTCATGTATGGGAGCAACTACAGTCTTTGTAGACACACCGTCTCAGGACTAGCAACTTCAACGTGGGGTCATATGTCACCATGTTATCTAATCCAACGGTAACTTTAACATCTTAAATCATTATAAGAAATTTTGTAAACTAAATGTAATTAATTATTTGTTAACGGGTTTTTACCCATATATTTAGTGGCTACATTCATGTACTCCTAGACACTGATGATGGAATATGGATTCCGAAAACGTTTTGTCTGTTTAACTTAGCCCGTTTGGGTTCTTAAATATATACCTTTTACAAAGGATTTTTAATAAATTTTTAATATATGGTATACAGCCAACTACAGGAACGTAGATTCCTTTTGGATCTTTTAGAGCCTCTTTAAAAATGTTCAAAAAAAGAGTAAGTATAGATTGAATATCAGTGGTGAAATTATGTACCCCTGCCTCACCTCCCTTAAGATTTTGACCTGATCTGTATATTCTCCATCTATTCGGAGAACCGCTGATTGATTTCTGACTGACAAATCCAAACTGATTGGACGCAATTTGTTCCTTGCATTTCCAGTAAATTCTTTTGTGGATGACTTTTAAAAACAGCTTCAGCAGATGTCTTATTAGGCTTATGGTCCTATAATCTTCACAAACTTTTGCTCTTGGTTTTTTGGGCAATGGTACGAACTCTGATTTGTGCCACTCTATTGGTATTTTTCCTGCCTTGTATTTTTCATTAAATATTTCAGTTATTATTTTTATTTATTCTACTTATAATAGCTGCAAAAGTTCTGCAGGAATGGTATCAAGTCCCGGTGCTATTCCGTCTATTATTTGTGTGACATCTACCGTTAGTTCTTCTGGCAGGATTTCGGACCTGAATTTTCTTCAATGGTGGGCTGTTATATTGTTCTAAGGTGATGGAAAAGTTTCTCCAAGTATTCTTCCCATACTTTCTTTTTATCTTCTTTGGTTATGGCAAGATTACCTTCATCATCTGTTATTTTTCCGCTGTTGCGTTTTCGGAACTTTCCAGCTATTTCCTTCACCTTTCGATGAACATTGAAGTTATCATATCGACTCTGATACTCTTCTATTTCTTGACATTGTTCTGTTTTTTGTTTCTATTTGGCTTCTCTTATTTTTCTTCTGACGATGGTATGTATTATCTTATACTTTTAGAGATTTTCTTTGTTTTTTCTCTGATCCATAAGTCACCCATGACAATTTTATTAGTAGGTCTTGCTTTTTCAACCTTTTCACGGCTTGATTAATGCTATGGTATAGTTCTTCTATCTCTTTTTCTGTTCCTTCTGTTGTAATAAATTATTAATTTAATAAAAATGTTACAGTAACTTTAAGGAAAAAGGCAAGTTTTTGAAAAATCATAAATGGGCTATTACCTTTTTTTGCTAGTATCACTGCTTGCATTCATCTAGATATTCTACTTATCTGAAAATGGTGACTTTTTTGAATATTTTTATAAACCTAGTTTATCTAAAATGCTTACTATGCGCTTTTAGCACAAAGGCATTTATTGTGCATTGTTTATTTTTCCAAACAAGTCCATATCGCTCGATAGCGGCGCTTTTGCCAGCGAATTATTGCCTAATTACTAGCTAAATTACAAAACAAAGTTGATATTTCTACATAACTAGTTCCCCGCACGAAAGTGAGAAATGTATGTGATTAAAAAAAAGATTAAGAGGTAAAACCAAAGTGAATTATCAAATAAAGGAGAGATGATCGAAGAAATTGAAAAACTATTGGGGTAGTAAATATAATTTTGTGATTGGACGAATTAATTCGCCGGTTAGGGTTTTTTAATTTTACGACCCGTACTCTACTGTCAGAGCCAGGTATTAGTTTAATTATCCTAGTAGTGGGCCAAATCAAAGGAGGAGAAATAAAGGAGTAAAGAAGGAGAAAACGGTTCATTCTAACGGTTTTTACCTTCATACGAGGGGGATTATAGGGGGAAGCCAGGGGGTTAAAGTGGTAAACTTTTTTGGGGTTCCAAATTTGATATTCTCGGCAAAATTTGGCTTGTACGTATGATTTTTAGGGGTGAAATCTGTGACAACTGGGCTACTAGGTTTTTCTCCGTACTTGCACCGCTGCTATTTAGTATGTATATAGCTGATATGCCCCCTACCAGATCTAAAAAATTTGGATATGCAGACGACTGGGCACTTGCAACTCAAAGCTCCTTAATACAAAACTCCGAGGCAATCCTAACGGAAGATCTGGATCGCCTGGTTAAGTACTTTAAACAATGGACACTTAAACCTAACCCCAAAAAAACCGAGGTTGGTTGTTTTCACCTGAACAACAAAATGGCCCACACAAAACTTAAAGTATAAATTGATAACCAACTGCTCACGCACAACTATAATCCCAAGTACCTCGGCGTCACCCTAGATAGAACACTCTCCTTTAAGAAACATCTTGAGAACACCGCAGCAAAGCTGAGAACCCGTAACAACAGCATACAGAAGCTTTGCGGGACTACATGGGGCTCATCAGCAGGTACACTTCGGTGTTCAGCCCTTGGACTCGTATACTCCGCAGCTGAATACTGCTCTCCTGTTTGGCTGAATAGCGTTCACACAAAAATTATAGATACCCAGCTCAATATCGCCATGCGTCTCATATCTGGAACGATCAAGTCTACACTTGTGGAGTGGCTTCCACTACTGAGCCATATACCTCCACCTAATCTTCGTCGTCAGCATGCTCTGCTTAGAGAATTCCAAAAGCTGCTTAACAACCCGCAATTACCTATACACACATATGTCGCCGACGCTAATTCGCATCGATTGCGCTCCAGAAAACCTCCGACTAGAGATGCAATAAACTTGAGTTCCAACAATTTCCAAATGAACTCCCAGTGGAAGAACATGCAGAGCGACAGACCGAACCTAATAATGAGAAACACACCATGGATCACAGAAACTCCACCAGGTTTTGACCTCCCCCGAAAATCATGGTCAACTTTTAACAGGATAAGAACGGGTCATGGAGTCTGCGCAGATTCCCTTTATAAATGGAGGATGAGAACCTCTGCTGAGTGCGACTGCGGCGCTGAGAAACAGACCATCCAGCATATGATTGCCGAATGCCCTCGGAGGAAGTATTATGGAGATCCTCTAGACTTCGCCTCTGCAACACCAGCGTCGATTGAATATATTAATACATTAGATGTTAGATTGTAACATATATGTGATAATGTTGTGTATCAAATTGCCATACGCTAAATAAAAAAAAATACTAGGTTTTTAAACAAAGTCTGGCCAAAAGTCTGAGAAAATAAATAAATAACTCTTAATGCTTCGTTAAAATCATAAACCCATACGAACCAAATTGAAACTGGTTAAAAAACCCGCACAAAGTAGAATTGATATTAAGAGATTAAGGGAACCACAAACAAAGGAACAAACTGTAAAAACTCTTACTGTAAATCTAGGTAATGTCCAAGAACTGAATAAAAGTAGCTATAACATTGATCAGAAATGGGAAAATATAAAAATAGCAATAATTACAACAGCAAATGAAAACTTAAAACCAAAGAAAAGAAAACATAAAGACTCGATGACTGTAGAAATACTACTATTAATGAATAAAAGAAAATCATTCAAAACAAAAAATCCAATTAAATATAATGAAACTGATCGAATAATTAAAAAGAGAATAAAAGAAGCTAAGGAGAGAATGCTACATGATTAGTGACAAGAACTAGAAGAAATTGAGAAAAAATATGACTTTTTTAACATGCATAAAAGAATTAGAGAATTAACAGGAATGAGAAAAACTCTTCAAACTAGGCAACTAAGAGATGAACTATAAAGCTATTCAATACCATATATAGAACAGGTATAATACCTAAAAAATGGGTCCAATCAACATTCATACTGCTTCCCAAAAAAGCCAATGCAAAAGGAGTGCAATTAACATCGCACCATAGCCGTAATTAATCATGCCTTGAGATTGTTTTTAAAAATAATTCACAATAGAATACATAAGAAATTAGATGAAGGCATAAGTATATTTTCTCTACTCTTTTGTATGAGGTTGAAGCTTGGACACTTAAAAAATCCAACATTAAAAACTTAGAAGCATTCGAAATGTGGTGTTACCGACGTATTTTAAAAATATCATGGATGGATTGCAAAACAAACGAACAAGTTCTCGAACAAGTAGGAAAACAATGCGAAGTTTTAAATTCCATAAAAATCAGGAAATTGGAATACTTGGGGCACATCATGAGAGCTGAAAAATATGAACTACTAAGGAATATAATGCAGGATAAAATCAAAGGCAGAAGAAGCGTAGGAAGACGTAAAATTTAGTGACTACGTATTCTCCGTGAATGGTTTGGATGCAGTTCAATTGAACCATTCAGGCGCATAACCAACAAAATTATAATAATTGCCAGCATGATTTAGAATGGCGGAACTTGAAGAAGAAGAATGCTTCGTTTCTAATAATTTAGACCGCCCAGTTGGTTAAGCTTTTGACGTTTAGTTATCAATAACTTAGAAAATAGTATGTATAAGATATTAAAACCTTATATTACATATATAACTACTTTTTCTATGATGTTTGTATAAAACTTTTCCCGCTATCTCTCCTCTTAATGGAGATATTTGATCCCGTATGATAAGTTAAAACATTATTTCTGTTACTTTTTAGAAGCTTTTAGTAAAGCTTTTTACACTTTTAAAAGCTTTTAGCGAAATTTAAAAATAATAATCATATAATAATAAATAAAATATATATAATAATAGAATTGTATTGTTAAACTGTATCTTCACATTGTTTTTTTGTTATGTTTGTATCACAAACTAGCAAAATAACAGTTGAATTGAAAAATCTGTAGCAATGCCATTAAATGTTTAAACTCGAGATTTTCCGCAATCTGTGTATATACTTGGGTCAAAATTTTTATAGCATCATATTTTCTCCTTTAATTAAATACGTAGTGTATGTCGCACGAATCCGTTAAATGTACGTTTTTATGATGTGACAGAGTGCTGCTAACCGACCAACAAACGTACCCTCAGATCCTAAAAATAGAAAATAAATTTATTTTCTTAAAAACATAAAAATTACATTTTTAAAAACGTCTGAAATAAGTTTGTACCTACTATAAATACTAATTAGAAAAGAAATGATTATTTTATGGAAAAAGAATGCCAGGCGGTTAAAGGCTGGTTATGAACCTCGGAGGTAATATGAGATGTCGACTCTTATATTGCAATAAAACTCTGAGAAATATCCACATGCTTCTTAACGAAAGGGTTGGGGGAACTCGGCTCTACCAGTAAATCCTACCCTCACGTCCTCGAAGACATATATGTCGCGTAACCACCAATTGCGTACAATGGATGTGCGTTATATAGCAGCGGAAAGAGGGTGAAAATCGAGTTTATGGCGCCTTAAAACTGGAACATGTCGACCAAGAGGAGAAACCCCAATAGAAAATCCTGGTTCTTCAAGCTTCGGGGTTGGAGCGATAGGTCAGTCCCTCATCATCTGGAAAAAACTCTTTTGGCTAAAAATTCTAATGCCGAGCCTCGGAATATGGATAGAAACTTACGACGACGACACCTGGCAAAGAAAAGACTTTGGAAATTGGTACTTGGAACACTCAAGGCATTGTAACGAACATATTTTGCCTACCACAGGGGCATTAATACGGGAGATAGAAAATTGGGGAAAGAAACTATTGGGGGTGGAGATAGGGCAAGCAAAATAATCGCTACTGATGCGAACGGCACTCAGGGTTTCGTAGGAGAGCTGGGGTCGTGGATAAGTAAAAGATAAGGGCATTGGAATGGGGCAACTACAAGAAAATGAAATAAAGGGCTCTTGGGATAAACAAAATAAAAATAAACAAGAAACACCTCAAGGAATTTAATATAGGGCGCCACTTGAGGTGCCTAATTATGCCTATTACAACCACTAGTTGTAACTAGGGAAATAATTAGAAAACAAAATCAAAACATAAAAAACATATCTTTTTCAAATAAACTCAAAAAGGGTTAGCTCAAAAAAAAAATAAAATGTTAAGACAACAAAATTTAACATTTATTTATGTGTCACCACAAACAGTTACATGGAGAAATACAAAATTCAAAAACTTACATGTGTCATCCATTAACAAACTCCATTGCTACAAAACTTACACAATTGCATGGAGGTTAACCTTTTTAAACAAAAAAAAAAACAAAACAAATCAACATCAAAAATACTAAAACGAGCTGTCATAAATTAACATTAAATTTCAAAAAAAACTGAACACAAATTGACAGCTTTACTCAAAACCTAAAATTTACAATTTTAAATGTCAACGAAAGCAATTATTATTTTATAAAAAAAATGTCTGTCTTTAGTTTAAAATTTTAACAAAATGTTACCTTAATTCACATGACACACTCAACTTTCTGAAACCATAACTGGAACCTGGAACTGAGGGCTCCACTCTCTCTGCATGACGAAAACCTCCATCTCCAAAACTGCCAAAAGCCTTGGATAAAAGCAGGAACAAAAGAAAAACAAAACGAGGATGTCCTCCAATCCTCACTCAAAACATTAATAATTGAAGCATTTACTGCCACAAAACCAATAACAAACTGCTACATATTCTTCATAACAAAAGACGAAAACAGGATACTTTACAAATTCGACGTGAATTTGGACATAACGTTGAACCGCTGTTGAAAGCTGCTACAACGAGAGTGAAGAAATTCTATTAAAATTGAACGCATACATACAAACGCTGACATAACAAGACACCACGAAACGACGTACATATCCTTTTGCGACGCATAAACTTGAAAAGAATTTGCCGGAAGTTAAAATAAATAAACAACTCTAAAATGGTTTATTTCAACTTGGCCGACCTAAGAAAGAAATGAAAAGATATTTGGGTTTAAATACGTACGAAAGTATTTTTAGATCTATCAAAAATATATAAGGTGATTATAATATTTCGTATACGAGGGGACTTCGATATACTTAAAAGAATCAATGAAATTGAAAATGCTACAGCATGCCTCACAAGACAATGTAAGTTTTAACTTAAATGACGGAGCAAAAAATGGACATCATAGTGCTCTCTGAAACCAAAAAAGAGGCCAAGAAAATGAACAGATTAAAGACTAAATTCATATATGGTCAGGAGTTGAGAAACACGTACGCGCCAAATCAGGGGTCTCAATTCTTATAAAAAAGTCGTTAAAAAATATGTATAAAAGACTATGCGTACATCTCTGAAAGAATTCTAACAATAACTGTCATATTGTACAGCATCAAAACAATAGTTGTTGGAGTTTATGCGCCAACAGCCGATTCAAATCAACAAGTTAAAGATTCCTTTCATAAAGAGTTATCAAATATTCATGATAAAATAAAACACACTATGTCAGAGCTGCAATGTACCCTTGTGTAAAACATGTTTCACACCTTTCATTTACATTAAATATGGATCTTAGTTTTAGTCCTTTTGTTTTCAAAATATAAGATTTTATTTGTATTTTCGATTTTTCGTTACTTCTTCTTCTTCTTTAAGTTCCATCTTCTATCGAAGGTTGGAAATCATCATAGATATGCGGACTCTGTTGACTTCCGCTCTAAAAAGTTCTGCACTACTACATTCAACCCATTCCCTTAAATTCTTAAGCCAGGATATTCTTCGTCACATATTCGTCGTAATAAGTTGTAATAATGCGTGTTTTTGCCCTCTCAACACATGTCCTCAAGTTTTCGTCTTTTGATAGTTAATATTATTTCCGCCTCATTTCCTATCCTTCTAGTTACTTCCACATTTGACGTTCTTTGAATCTATGATATTCGTAGGACTCTTCTGTAACAAAAATTCAAAGGCAGCCAACTTATTCGGATGGACTTGTTTTAGTGTCCACGCTTCCAAGCCATAAAAAAGAGTAGAACAGACGTAACATTGAAGCATTCTCAGGCGTAGTTCTAACCTTATATTCCGAAAACAAAGAAACTTTTTTAGTTTAATGAATGATGCACGTGCTATTTCAATACGTGTCCTAATTTCTTTGGTTTGGTCTACATCTGATGTTATCCATGTTCCTAAGCATTTATAGTTATTAACACTCTCAATTGCAGTATCTTCAATAGTCAATTGGATATTTGCATGTGCAGATTTAGTCATGATCATGCATTTAGTTTTCTTTAAATTTATCTACAGTCTGTACTCATGACAGCGTTCATTAAGGCGTTGCATTAGGTTCTGTAAATCATTGTTCTTATCCTTCATTATTACTGTATCGTCTACAAAACGTAAGTTATTCAAAACTTCTCCATTGATAGATATACCTTCTATTGAGTCTGAGAGCGCTTCTTGAAATACCGCTTCACTGTAGAAAAGTAGTAGGGACAGCACGCAACCCTGACTGACTCCTCTCTGTATTCTGATATTTTGGGTGTACTGGCTGTTAACTCTTACCTTGGCAGTTTGATTCCAATATAAATTGGATATAATTTTCATATCACGACTGTCAATATTTTTGCTTTTTAATATATCTACAAGCTTTTTATGTTGAACCTTATCAAATGCCTTTTCATAGTATACAAAACATAAGTACATGTTTTCTTTACTAAAATAAAGTAATAATTTGGTGTCTGATGGTTATTATAGTCCTACATATGTCCCGGACAAAATGGCGGATCTCAAGGATAAAATTAATCCCAATCACTTTTATTTTTGCATAATTATACGTTTTAACAAAAAAGTTTTAAATTCCATACCGATCCCGAAAAAAAATCCCACTCGAAAGGGTTAAGTATTATTAACTGATAGCCATACTGTAGAGGAGAAACTCCTAGGTCAAATACTATGCTTATTTTAACTTTATTTTTCAAATATTTGTATCTACATATCTATTTCACTATGCGGGTAACATTGATCTATACATCGTATTTGATCTACCGTTTCTAATATTTGAGGAGCAACCGATTTAAAGCGATTTTTGTAGAAATTTGCTCCCATGTATTACAAAGCTTCTCTGTTAAATTCGTACTACCCATTTGTCACTGCAAGTATTTTACTGCACTCGATTTACAAACACCAACAATATTTTTTGTCAAATCTGCATTACAATAGCTAATCCCAACTCTTGAAATGGGAAACAGGGAATTAAATTAAACTGATGTGCCGAAATTGGAAATAAACATAGCAAAAACAAAATGTAAACCTTTTCCGGATTGGCATTTTAAAGTGGATTTTTCAAGTACTCTCCTTTGTTTATGAAACTTTAAAAATGCGTTGCAATACAATACGTTGTTTTCCGTTTGATACATTTTTTATTTTAAATTGATCGGGACGCTCTGCTCTTTTCGCTTTGGCATTAGAAACTACGACTTTATTAAAAATTGCAATCATATTCAAATAAAATGATCAAAGGAATGATTTGGCTATTGAAAATGTTACAATGGTACTTCATGTGAATAACACATAAATAAAAAGAGGTAAAAATATTTGAAAATACCAATATTATCGAAATGTGTCAAAACATAAAATTTTTTCAATAGCTTTTTTGGATTTCATTATACATTTAGGGTATTGTAGTGCTGTATTCAACATGCGAATCAAAGAGAGAAATAACCAGTAAAATAAATGTAAAATGAAGTTGTTTTACCTTGTGGTATTTCGGATTAACGCCCGAAAAATAATTTATGACTCTAGTTACAACCACTCTGTTATGCTTTCCCTTTTCTACCTGCTTTGTGGTACCGAACCTCCTACTGGTCGGCTGTAGTACTTGAGGATAAATCACCGCTACCAAAACAATATTTTTATAAATCGTGAAAAAACGCAAATTTTGCTTTGTGAATATGCTTTGTGATAATTTATTAAAAAAACTTTTATACTTTTATTTCAAATAAAATTAACTCAAGGAGTGCATCCATTCCTTGCGGTCGCATAACTGGATAATTTTAGTTATTATATTTTCATAAATAGTAAACAGTCTGCGGAGTCGAGGCTCTCCATTGACCGGACTCATCGGCCAATGACCGACGCGCCCTGCCACCGAGTCCCCGCCCCCTCCTGTATATATTCAGAGAGCTCCGAGCTCTCCGAAAACGATAGAGTGAGCGTCGAATTGTGTTGAAAGTGGAAAATTATTTTACTTTAGAAAAAAATCAACATGGGACCGATTACATCAGTACTGGCAGTTCAAAAAAGAACAAGTGTAGCTTGTAGAATTTCAGAACGGACCTTGCAAGGAGTTCGCAAAATGAGTAAGGAGGAATTAAGTAAGGAAAATAAAAGGATTCGTTTGCATCCGAAAATTCTCGACTTGCCACAAGGTATTAAAATCTTAATCAGAAATATCATTTATGACATGTACAAAGCAAAAGAACATGTTACAAGAAAGACACTTATTCAAAAAATAAAGGAGAGAAAACTGTGTGATATGCGTTTGACCAGTTGATCAAAAGTATTAAAAGCTATGGGTTTTAGATACAAAAAAAATAATCGTAAAGTGTTGTGCGAGCTGTTCAATGTTGTTGGAAAAAGGTGGAAATTTATAAGAAACTATTTAATAAACAAGAATTCGGAATTTGCCAGACAATTTATGTTTCTTGACGAAACATGGATTTTTGCGAAAGGAAATAATACCAAATCATCCTGGCAAAAGGATTCTACCAAATGCTATTCGAGTACTAGTGCGAGTAATGGCAAAAGATATATTATATTGCATGCAGGAATACGGAAGGTTTTATACCCAATGCTAATCTTATATTTTCTTCGACAAAAAAAACTGATGATTACCACGGAAATACGGACTCCGATATTTTTGAACATTGGTTTGAGGAAAAATTATTAAAAAATCTAAAAAATCCGTCATTAATAGTCTTAGACAATGCTTCGTATCACACCAGAGAGGAGGAAAAGTTTTCCACAAGCAGCTGGAAAAAAGAAGACTTAAGAAAGTGGCTGTCGGAGAAAAATATAGAACACGAACATCTAGTTTTAAAAGCTTAATTATTCAAGAAGTGCAAAGAACACATTACTGAGAAAAAAATTGTCGTTGACCAAATGGCACTAAAATCTGGTCATGAGGTCCTAAGACTACCACCGTATCACTGCCAGTACAATCCAATTGAATTGGTGTGGGGCATCTCTAAAAACTACTATGATAAACATGCATGTAAGACCACCGACGAAGCCAGCGTTTTACAATTCTGGCAAGATGCACTAAACCAAGTCAATAAGGAACAATGGCGAATGAAATAGAACAAGTTATTGATGAAGTAAGACCTTTAATTATTCAAAAAATTTTTGTTTAAAATCCTTTATAAAAGGTATATTTTTATATACCTTTTATAAAGGATTTTAAACAAAATTTTTTGTGATATATGGTATACAGCCAGCTACAGGAACTTAGTTTCCTCGTGGAACTTTAATTATTCGTACAGATGAAGATTCAGATGAATCGGATAGCGAGTCAGATAGTGATGATACCTGTCCATGGATTAAGACGTAGATAGAAAAATTAACACAAAAGGGTACTAACAACCAAAAAAAAAAAAACAAAAAAAAAATAAAACAAAAACCGCATGCAGGACAGAGCCGGAGGCACGCCGCACGATGCTCTTGAATGCAAGCACAAAAAAGACATGACTGGACGAATGACTGGGTATTAGCTTGCTCGCTCTCGACTGCACTTGGTGCAGAAAAGGGAATTTTTCTCAAAATATGACTTCCGAAATGGAAATTGAAACGTCAATAAACGTACTTTAACCTTTAATTGTGGCTTATTCCCATTTAAATATTAATTAGTTTAGTGTAAGTCGAAAATATAGAGAATAATTTGTTCTAGAAATCGTTTTCTGAACTAATAGTTTTCGGGTTGACTGTCAACAGGGTCTGTATAATCATGATGATTTCCAACCTTCGATAGAAGATGGAACTTAAAGAAGAAGAAGAAAACGTTCTTCTTCTTCTTAAAGTGCCCTCTCCTCAATGGAGGTTGGCTACTACAATTTTAAACTCTTCTCTATCTTCAGCTGTTCTTATTAGCTGTTTAAAATTTAGCCCTGTCCATTGTCGGATGTTTCTGAGCCACCATAGTCTTTTTCTTCCTAGGCCTCTCTTTCCCTCGATTTTTCCTTTCACTATAAGTTGGGCATATTGGTACTTATTATTTCTCAGTATGTGGCCTAGGTATGATGTTTTTCAAGCTTTTACTGTGTTAAAAAGTTCTCTTTCCTTGCCTATTCTATGCAGCACTTCTTCGTTTGAGGTATGCGATGTCCATGAAATTTTGAGTATTCTCCGGTAGATCCACATTTCAAAGGCCTCCAATTTATTTACGGTTGATGTTTTAAGCGTCCACGTTTCAACTGCATATAGAAGAGTCGACCAGACATAGCATTTTGATAAACGTAGTCGAATTTCGAGTTTTATTCGAGAATCACAAAGCAGTTTTTTTTTATTTTTTCGAAAGATTTTCTGGCCTGTTCTATCCTCGATCTTATTTCTAGATCAAGATTTAGGCTGCTATCGATCCAACATCCCAGGTACTTAATTCTATTGACCTGTTCTAAAATGTGCCCATTTATTGTGCAAGGTTGAGGTACGTTTTGGTTTTTTCGGAAGAAAACGTTACATACATTTTTTTATCAACCAAGTTTTTTTCGAAATTAACTTCTTTTCTCTCACTTGAAAAAACGTTTTTTTGCTTATTTCAGATGTCACTGAAGATGCTCTGAGAGTTAAAGTACTTGGGCAAAAAGTGTGCTCGATATCTGCCTTTTATTTGTAAAATTTATATATTCGAGCTAGTGTCATTAGTCATTATAATATTAAAAATACCCATCTTTCCATGTAATACAAAGGTTTCCACACCTAATCACGTAGTTAGTTTCAACTACTTTAAATGTTTTTGATTGATGATGGTTTGACAAGATCGAAAACGGTTTTTTAAGATTTATAATCCTATTGGATAAATTTTAAATAATTCTTATCTTTACTTCTATGTAAGTTTTTTTATTTATAGTCTACTTCTGCAGGAGCAAGTTCTAATTGAAAATAACAAAATACTCTAACAGATATGATAAGTATTTGTGATTATACAAGTTTTATCTTTTGATCCGATTATCGCAATCTGCATGCATTTCTCACTAAATAATTCCAACCAACCAACAACATTCAACTTGAATAATCAAGTTGAGACCGTATGTATTTCCACTCTATTCACTAAAGCTAAAAATGATCAACTGAAAGTCTATTGGCGTACGTGTTGAATTTCTCTCCACGAAAATAAAAAATAAAAACGACACTATTGTTTCAGATCTTAGGAACACTGACGTCTAACGACGATGATGCTATAGGGAAGGGACATCTATGAACGTACACATAGAAAACATATTTTCTCTGTATTGTATTTTACAGTACACGTGTTATGTAAAGTTCAAGGTAGTCTTCGTTAAACGATGACAAGAATGACAAGCTGAAAGCATAATATATTATAGTGTCGTTGTGTTTCAAGTTTTTTCTCATCGGCAATTCTCTATTCGAACTTTGATGATTTCTTGGGAGTTATCATTTATGTGATTAATTATTGTGTCAAGATAATTATGTTATAATCAACGGTCATTGTATTGTAATTGTTTTGCTTTGAGGACGTCCATTGGCTCTTTGTGGCAGACTTTATCGAAAGCCTTGTTGTAATCTATGAAACAGACCTACATATATTGGTTCACATCCAAGCATCTCTGGATTAGTACGTTAAATGCAAAGAGAGCTTCATGTGTACCTACGCCTCTGCGGAATCCAAATTGGGTTTTTTCTTTCTCTAACATTTTTCTTTTTGGGGAGACAAATAAATGTTGAGGTCAACCTTTCATTGGGTGTGTCACACGACTGATAAATTTTATTAAAAAGCTTTAAGAGGACATCCATGTACTCATTTTCTATTATTTTAAGGATATCAATAGGCAGTTGATCTGGCTCCGAGCTTTTTCCGTTTCTGGTGTTCTTTAGTGCATAAAATAATTTCTATACTTGTTTCTCTGTCCTCGAAAGATATGTCTTGTAGGTTTCCTCTTTCGTCGTCGAAGAGCTCTTCCATAAATTTTTTTCATCGGTTTAGCTTTTCGTCAGTCGTTATCATAGTAGTTCCATTTTTTTCTTAAGGAGTTGTGTTGTGGTTTCTTTTTGGAGCCCTGCCATATGTATGTAGGTTGAATAGGTCGTATTCGTTCTGAAGATCTATACTTTCTGTTAGAGTTCGTTTTTTGTATCAGCTTCTTTCAGTTTTTTAACATCTAATTTTGGAGTTCTTAGGAGTTTTCTAATACGTTTATAATACATTAGCTATTAATGGGTTATGGCCTGATGTGGCATATTGCTCGTGGATATTTTTTAACTGATTTGGTGGTGTAACGATAACTCTCTTTAATAATTATATAATCGATTTGGTTTCTTACCACTTTTTCCGGTTTATCTGCTGGTTAGCGGCATGTATATAACCGTCTCATAGGTAATTTAAATATTGTTCTTTTAAATACTGTTCAGAAGTTTGAATCATCCATTTTTATATTCTTTTTTTAAAAGCTTACTGTGTGTCATTAATTGATCCTTGAAAGAGCTTAAATAATACAATCAAATAAAGCCATCGGTCAAAATAAAAATCACCTAAAAATTAAACCAATAAAATAAATACTAACTTTATAATAAAAGTTATTATTATCATTAGTACTGTGTAGGGAAAATTTTCTGTTTTCTGCTTTTTCCTATATTATTTGGTAGAATATATTTGATGGCAATCGATAGTATATTTAAACTAAGTCGTCCATATGATTTGCAATGATATACTTTTCATTTTGTCCTAAAGCAATTCATTATTTTATTTGATTAGTTGTCAAAAAATTTGTCTTCTTAGTGTAGATATATCGAGGGAGCTGAAAATGGCCGCACGACGGTGAAAGGACGACGTTTTCATCCTTGAATAGAGCGAGAACGGTCAGTGAACGGAAATGAGCTTTTCGATATCAATCCCCTGCCGAGCATAAAATACAGAGCGAAGCGGAAAAACGGATGTGATCCAGATATTTCTCTTTCGGACAATTCAACCGGTAACTTATACATATAAGAAAATTGTATATAATGCGGTTTATTTAAGTATCTTTCTACCTGTTGTTTATTGAGCATCTCCGAAAATGCGTATGAGAAATTGGAACAAAATAAATATCCTACCTAAAATTTCCTCTTTGCGAAAAATACTACATTTTGTAAACGTTTGTTGGAAACATCAAGAGTTTTCATTATAAACTGTACAGATTCTAAAACTTTCCAGATAACAAACACATGACACCTCTGTTGCTAACTGCATTTAGTTTTTTTCTTTTTATAGGCTGAATCTGTATGGATCGATTTAGAAAAATTGTTTGGAGATTCCAGTGCACAATGCTCAATACTTTGTAAAAATTGAAAGTCTTTGTTCTTCTGAAATAATATTGATACATTTATTTCAACAATGTTGATTTTCAAGTTCTCTGATCTGTGGGTAGGAAGCACACCTTTGCCACTGGTTGCTTGAAGCAACCTCTGTTATTTTTAATTATCACTACACGAACTATTCCGTCACTTCCCGCATGTACTTGAGTCACTCTACCTAGTCACCCTCTTAAGGGTTCAGTACCATCTTCCTTCACGGTCACTAAACTTAGAATTCTAAGAAGACTATTGAAATGTTTTTTTCCACTTAACTCGCTGTTGAAGGGATGAAATGTATTCCTTGGACCACCTGGTCCAATAACCTCGGATCATTTTTTGAAACCTTTGGAATCTGCCAAGGCTGTTTTTCTTGACATCTAAGAAATTCCGTTCAGGTATTGCGGTCAATGTGGATCCAACTAAAAAGTGTGCTGGAGTAAGAGGAAGTAAGTCGGAAGGGTCGTTAGACATTGGTGAGAGTGCTCGTGAGTTTAGGCAAGCTTCAATTTAAAATAAACAGTGGAAAATTCTTCATATGAAAGAATGGTATTGCCAATGACACTCTTTTGGTGAAATTTGAAAATAGTGGAGTCTCACCAGTAAGTGATTTCTTCGAAATCTAATTCCATTTGTTGTTTTACCTTGTCTATCAACTCTTGTAAGTATTACTTAGGAGTTATACCACCACCTATCCAAAAGGATAACACACTTAAGTAACAGTCTGATACAATGGAACAGAGGTAAAAGATGTACAAGTGCACTTGTACCTCTTCTCTTCCAAGCCCTACTTATAGTTGGCTTGAAAACTTAGTAATTTGCCACTAGAAAGCAGCACCTGTTAGACCTATCGCTTGCATCTCTTTACCTCCAAATAGAATGAACGATTTCCAGTTCAGAGATGCAGTTTTCTCAATATTTACAAAAATGTCACTTATACCCCTTTACTTCTAGGGTGCTCAATTGAAATGCGAATAAACATGTGTGATTGTATATATTTCCACTTGACTCTGAACAAATACTGATTTTCTTAAACTCAACTTAAACTTGAGAAGTCATTTTGATCTTTTAAAGTTCCATTTAAAGTAATTGCGTTCATTTCCGAAGAGACCATTACTGTTACTACAGTCATATTTTGAGTAATATCCATTTTACTATATTACTTTTTTTTATTTTATTATAGTTATTAAGAGAACTAATCGTAAGAGATGAATTTAGACTATAACAAGAGTACATTAAAACTTTGAAGTATTAATATTTAATTTATCTACTTAAAGTAATTTTAATACAATATTATTAAACCTAAGACAAAAAATATTCTACACTGAAAAACGAAGTAATGATCTGAACATTCTTTATTGACCTGACAGCTGTTAAACAAAATCTAAACTATGTAAAAACGGCAGCTTGATTAGTATGAGCATATAGTGAGGTTCAGAATCTCAGGGCCGTATAACCATAACCAATTGGTTCGACAACCTTTTAAGTAAGACGGTGTTGCAGTTTCGCAAATCTATATAAACATTTATTAAATATTAACAGACTTTGTGTCAATTTTGATTCTCCTCGTAAATTTGGCTAATATTCAGTGTACAAAAACCGAACGGTTTAGCTAACTAAAGATAATAAGAGAAGGAAACACATACTGAGATGCATTTCGTTGTTACGAGCAGGCGTGACAAATCGCTCGTTGCTTAAGTAGAAAGTTCAAGTCCTATCAGAGATCGGACTACCGGAGGCTGAAATAACACAGGAAGCAAATAATTTCACCGATATAGTACAACATGCAGGGCTAATGTTCACAGAACATCGAGAACTCTAATCAGCTTTTCTGCAGACCTCACGTCAATAGCAGTCAAACACAGAAACCAGAGTATAGCAATGAGAAACCTTTAGACTGCACTGGATAAACTAGAAGAATGCTGCAAACAATTGAAAAGAGCTCCGAAGAGAAAATCCAGGCAGTAATGATTAAGAGGAGGACAGAAACTTTGGAAGTACTTGACACACCCATATAATTGATAAATGAGGCTAAAAATAAAGTTTTAAGGGACAAGGAACTCAAGTTTTTATCCCACTTACAAATTACCATACAAAAAGTAGATGCCATATAAATAAAGATAATAAGCTTAACAGGAGAAAGCAAATTTACCTTTAAAAAAAAACAAGGTTGATAAACAGCGTCCTACTAACCATTTTGACATATGCATGCCTCATATGGAGACGCATGTGCAAAATCCAACAAGAAGATCCAAGCCGAAGCCCAACATAAATGTACCTCGATTCGTAACTAAACCCTTCGAGTTCAAGGATACGAAGCAGATTAATCCACTAAAAATCATGGACGAAAAGACGCTAGTGAAATTCACCAAATAAGAAGACCACCCTAAACAAATCCAGCGATAGGTAGAAGATTACGTTGTGTACCATATATGGAAGGACAGAAGACAACTGCTGGTTAATGCATAAAGTGTATATATTACACAACTATTCAAAATAAATTTTTAAAAACCGTTGAAAAATAATGCCGGCTACCAAAAAAATTATAAAACTATCAAAAACGGTATCAGCCAATAAGAAATTTAACAAATTGCAAACAAAAACAGGACTAGAGGGGCCTTCCCATACCGAGCTCCAAGACAGACCAACCACCTATACTTTACACGATGTGCTATTAGAATTGGCAACGTTGCAATGGCGGGTTAAACTAGGTCGATCTTTCGTGGGCTGATCAATGCACTGCGGAGCAAATTTCGATTTGTGGAAGGCACACCACATACAGATATAGGTTGATATGACAAAATCAATTTTCTCTGTATGTCGATAAACTGGCTTTTGCCTTCTGATGTGTGGATTCTTTCTCGTCTTACTTCTGGGAGGGACAAGAAGATACATTGGGAAAAATAGTTATCACGACATCCTCTACCAATTTCAGAAATATTAAGGATATCAATCCTGATTTTCCCGATTCATGATTTTTAAAGAGTTGAGCTTTTGTAATAACATCTTCCATAGTTTTTCTCACAAACATCTTTATTGTCATTCTCATTGTCTCCTTTAATGGATCATCACCATGTTTCTCTTCTGGCAGAATCCTTCTTTAGTGAAATTTTGACACAGACTTCGGTAGCTTGAAGTACATTTTGGAACAATGCACTTCTTAGGCATCTGAAACACATACGTTGTTTTAACTAATGTTTTATAATAAACAACAAAAACAAGAATTTTAACCACGTTTTAATTAAAATATTAATGTTTAATCAAACATGACATACCATGTTGACTTTTGAATGTGAAATTCGGCCTAATAAAAGAAATTAAAAGTCATTTTCAATTAATATAATTATTAAAATTATACAAATAACTGCCTAGTTTTGTACATAATTACTTTATTTTCATTACAGATCACACAAAGAGTTTTATTAAAACCTTTCATTGTGCTTTTGACATTTAACAATATTAATATGTATGTTAATTTGCCTATATATTAAAAATATTGTGTACCATATACATAAATTAGCTAAATGTATTTTGTTGTATAAATATATCTATTATTACATTATGTAACTTATCTGGTACTTATTCTAATAAATAGTGAGTTTTTTTTTCATTCATGAACATTTTTAAAACGTTTAGATATTTTTTATTATCTTTTGTATTATTACCTTATTTTGTAATTGTTCTGTGGGGTCTCATAATATTTGAAAATTTTAATTAATTAAAAAATAAATCAGCTTCCTTTCAAACCAAGACCAAAAACAAAAGAGAACTAGTTAACTACTTTTATCTTTAATTGTGGCTTATTCCCAGTTAAATAGCAATTAATTTAAAATGCCACAAGAAAATAGCTTCAGAATAATATTAAAAACTACCCCTAATTGTCAAAAATTATAAAATAACATATTAAACCTGAATATGGGTAAGATTTGGTTTGAATCAGTTAAATAATGATTATTTTATACTTTTGAATAGAGTTCCATCATATTTTAATCCTTAAAAAGCAACCCTTGTTAGAGGTTAATGTAAAAAAATTACTTATTCTAAAAAAAATATTTCGCCTTGGATCGATTTGGATACAATTTTAAATTTAAGCTCAATTCACCCACTGCTTTGTAGTTTATGTCATGTCGACGAACCCTGATTGTTCTTAGGGGTGAAAAGTACCCCTAATTGTCAAAAATTATAAAATAACATATTGAACCTGAATATGGGTAAAATTTGGTTTGAATTAATTAAATAATAATAGTTTCGTGCTTTTGAATAAAGTTCCATCATATTTCAACCCTTAAAAAGCGACCCTTGTTAGAGATTAATGTAAAAAAAAAGTAGTAATGCGAAGAAAATGATTTCGCCTTGGAACGATTTTCATAAAAATTTGGAATTAAGCTCAACTCACCCTCTGCTTTATAGTTTATGTCATGCCGATGAACCCTGATTGTTCTTAGAGGTGAAAACTACCCCTAATTTTCAAAAATTGTAAAATAACATTACAAATCTTAAGATGAGTGAAATTTGGTTTGGATTAGTTAAATAGTGATTTTTTTATACTTTTAATACAATTTCATATATTTTCAACCCTTAAAAATCAATTGTTATGACTGCTATAGGTAAAAACAATTTTTTGCCAAAATTTTGCAACTTTTCAACTCTTGAAAATCACCCTTTACAGCATTGCAGGTTTTATAAACTAATTTAATAGATATAAATTGAAAAAGGTAGATATATTTAGATAGATATAGTAGATAGAAAAAAGGCACCATATATTCTTATACATTTACATAAATAGTTGAAAATATTTACATTTATAGGTAAAACAATTATAATATTAATTTTATTCGTCATCAATTACATCTTCATCGTGATCTATGTCATCCTCATCTTCTTCAATTATTGGTGGACTATTATTGCACGCTTCACCTGAGCACCCACAACAAGTAGAGTTCCAGTATAAACCAATTTTTGTGCACCCGTATGAAACGCCGCATCCTTTTTTGCATTTACAAAAAAGTTTTCAAAAGTTCATCGGGTGCAGGTTGTTTGTTCATGTGTACGGGTAATAACAAACCATCTTTGGAATACCATCCCCAATGTGTTGCTCTGATATTTTCATTGCCAAGCCATAGACATATGAGCAGATGTTTTATTCTGTTGTATGGGATTTCAAAATAAGAACGCTTAAAATTTCGAATGTATAACGCCCCACTACCCAATATACCGATTTTGTAGATTATTATGCTCCGAAATGTACTGTACTATACTAATGGAATTTTCCGGAAAAAATATTAATTGCTTTTTTTAACGTATTTCCTTCATTTTTCCCGATAGAGTGTTTCTTCAAAAACGGTTTTGTAGAGGTTTTTAAGAGCTACAAGGATCTGTGAATTAAATCTTTTTGGAACCCTTGGTTTTTAAATGAGGTGAGTTTAAAGGGCTCGAAAAAGATGGTGCTTGATCGTAAATCGATGCTTTAAACGGCTATATCTCGCCAAATATTCATTGTACAACAAATCTAAAGAAAGGAAAAATTTTAGTCATTAAAAAAGCTACAATTTAGTACATTTTTATTTTTTTCATATATTCAGTATTTTCGAGGATATTTAGAAAAAGAAGGGCAAAAAATATGAAATTGTAAATCGTTTCTCGCTTTATGCTGTACTTTTTCTAAAACTAAGCATTTTTAATAGGTTAAACTTCTTGGACGTATTAACAATACATGTACAAAGAGAATTGCAGAAGGGTGAAGATCGATTTTAATTATGGCGGTGGTTAGGGGGTTATTTTCATCGATTTTTTCGTAAAAAAATGAGGTATTGACCTTATTTTCATCATAACTCACTCAATTTTTAAGCTAGAGTATTTTTTATGATAGGTCTATTTATACTCTTTAAAAAATGGTCTGTGAGTTTTCTTCCAAAAATGCACTATTTTCCCGATATTTGACTTTGAATCTTTCAAATTTGGCATTTGAAAAAAACCGCTGAACATTGATAGGCTGTATTTCGGTTAGTATTATATCGCAAAAACATTTTAAAAAATGAATTATATTTGTCTTTTTAATAGCTACAAATTTGTTCTCTACAATTTTTTTGATCCATTTTCGAGTTATTCGCGAAAAATCGATTAAACACGTCAATTTTTTCATCTAAAAGTTGTTACTATCAATCGCGAATAACTTGAAAAATATCAGTTTACAAAAAAATGTATAGAACATTTTTTGTTTAGAATCACTTTTTTAATCGAAACCTGTAGTTAAAACGTAAAAAAAAATTTTCACCCCCCGAGGTAAGGTGGCAACCACTCCCAAGGCTTTGGCGTACTTTGGTTCGATATAGATTTTGATCCTTAGGCTATTACCTACCTTCTGTTAAAATTTCAAGTCAATCCACGCAGGACGAAAAAATTGCGAGGTGAAATGCTTCATTTCCCGGACTATAAGTGACAGCATAATCAAATCGTAGATTTATGTGTAGCTTTCAATGATTTCAGAATCCAGCAGCCCGCTGAAGTATTGGATTTTTAAAATATAATTATTTGAAAACCTTTTGTTGATCAACCACCTACAGTAGAATTGAGCCGAAATACATAATATTTCGTATGTTCCGAATTTATTTGGTTTAATCTGTATATACGTTTTTTGCAATTATGAATAAATAGGTGCTCTATTCATCAAAAGTTTTTATGGTGGTCCTTGTAGCGTTTGCATAAGGCAATCAACTATACAGCTAGTCCACTAAACATCATCTTAATAACTGTTGTAATAAAGTACCTGAGAATAATAATAGTAAAACTGACACTTATAAATGGTAATACAGTTTCTACTTAATGCAGCAGACGGTATCCATAAGCTCCTATCATTAAGAGGCTACATCAGCGCGTCATCAATATTAATTCGAGAAATGGTGGCCGCACCGTCTTTCAAAAGTTCTGCGAATCTTTGGCAACAGTGCGCCGGCAGTACGTGACATTATCAAAGACGAAGGCACAATATTGTGATAATTAGAGTTCGGATCGGATTTAAAATCATAAAGAAGCGCACAAAAAGCTTAACGATTTTATGAAAATATTTTATTATTTATTTATTATATAAAAAATTATAAACATAAGCATATAAATTTTAACAAACCTTTTTTACGAAAATTAGTATAAAACATCTTAGCTAAAGAATTAGTAAGTACCTATCATAAATTTAATATTAATATACAGTGTGTTTCAACGAAAATTTGGCCGTCGCAGAAACTCGAAAACCAAGAGTTTTTCAAAATTAAATAATTTACGAAATAACTGAAAATAGTTTTTGCTAATTTATTGGTTAAACATAAGTAATAACAAAAAACATAAAATTTCATCAAATTAACCAATTTAATGTTCGAAATGACCTCCATACAATAATACAGTATATTTTCAAAGCCCCTTCGTACATTTGCAAATACCTTCGGGCTGAATAATCGGCATTCTGTCACAATCCTTTGTCGGAACTCGGTAAGATCTACAGACGGAGTGGCATATATTTTTGATATTAGATGAAAAGCAAAAGATCCGGTTATCTGGCTGACTACTCCATTGGACCCCTTCTGCCAATCCAAAGCCCTGGAAAACGTTGTTGATTTAAAAATTGTCTTACGCGTATATCATAATGTGGGGATGCCTTGTTCTGTTATTGAAGTTATTTTATCGTTTACAAGATTATCATCAGGTTCCAATGTGTCAGTGAGCAGGTTCCAAGGTGTTCCGTTGAGATTGCCTTAAAAAATCATAGTCCAATAACGTGATTCCTTAAAAATCCAACCCATACATTTAGTTTCCGAGGTGTTTGTGTATGTGTCTCATTGAATAAATGAGGATTACTGATATTCAAATAACGACAATTATGTCTTTTGTCTTCATCATTTAACATAAAAGTACACTCGTCGAAAAAACACGTACAATCGATGTTGGTTATTTTTAAGATTTCACTAAATTCTTCACAAATTTGATGTCGATGATCAGGATCATCTTCGTTTAATTGATAAAGTAATCGTGTTTTATAAGGATAAAATTTATAGTATTTTATAATTCGATAAACACTAGATGCTCATAGACCAGATGCACGAGGTAGTTGTCTGATAGACTGTCGATTATCCATTTGTCAATGACCCAATACCGCCACTTCAACTGCTGCAGTTGAAATGCATTAATTCTGTGTTAATTAATATTATATACATCTAAACAAATAAAGTATCTATAAAGGAAATACTACCCTGAAAATTGCTCGCTCGATCCGAGCTCTACTTATAAGTTTTAACGTATATATCAAACAGTTTAGCCGTAAGAAATGAACTACAGATTGATTCATAGCATCAATTATGACGTATAGTAAATAAAAAATATAAGTTCGGAAATATTGTCGCCAATGAATATCTATCTACCTGAAAAATTGGCATTTTTACTTTAGTGAGGATTTCTGTACCCAAATACAGATTTATTACCAATTTCATTTTCATGGGAAACAACTTTTCACATCTTTTATTTATGACAACAGTAGATTGCTTATACTTACACTTACATTATTAAAATTTGTGGTGGTTCTAATTTCGATTTCCGAATCGTTTTAGCACGGTTTTTACTGGACCTTTTCTTGGAAGGCGTGACTTTAATTTTCGCTTGTGAAATTTTTCTAATTTTTAAAAATACTTATATTTCTAGAATAAAAAATCCTCCTAAGACTATATACTCGCATTAGAATTTGAAATATTTTTACGTAAAATAGACTTTTAAAACCCACAATTAATAATAATCTATTTTTTTTTTAAATAGTCCGACAACTCAGTTCTATTACCCAAATACAATAAATTAATTTTAAACAAACACTACTTCACTATGAATCAAAACTCGAATTTAAATATCTTGAAAATAATACACTACTGCATGGATAACAGAGCAGAATCGTGCTTTCATTTACACAGAAAACAGATATGTAGAAGTGCAAATGTGATAGCGGTGACTATTTCTCTATGTTGCCAACTCACTCAATTAAGTTCGATTTCTTGTTATAGTTAATTGATTTTGGTTGATTTTAGTAATTCCAACGTGACACAAAATCTAGGCTTGGGATAAAAAAGTTTATTTGAAGAAAGTGTATTTTTTTGTTTTTCTTAATGGCGGTAAAAACTCGTTTTTGTAATATTTTATTTATTTATAGAGTAATTTCCACTTACTAACATATTTCTCAAATTGGGCTTCATACCGCCATTCTTTACTATATCACTTATATGTGTGCCAAATATCTCGTCAAAATATTTAAAATTAAAGCTGCAATCTTGGAACGCGTTTCCCGTCTTGATGACGCGTTGATGTAGCCTCTTAAACGGAGCGGTTAACGATTCTAAGGAACTTGTGATGAAAATGTTTTGTTATAAAGACGATGGGTTATTTATGAAAGATGGTTTTAAGTACGGACTTTTGGCTTATAAAACACTTAAACTTCACATACATTTGATAATTATGACTTACAGATAAGCAAACAAAATTGAGATGTTCAATAATATGATTAACATGTTCTGCAAACTTGGCATTCTCTGAATGTTGCTATTTTTTATGCTATGTTAGCATAAAATATTCATATAATCGACAGCAAATACTTCTAAAAACATTTTTGATTCTAGTTATACTTTATTTCTTAATTGTTGACACCACGCTTAAGGTTCAGAGGCTATAAGAGCGGTGGTTAAGGTTTTAGTCGGAACACGGTTAACCCGGCACTACCTTAAGGTCTTCTGGCCTATATACTGATATACTCGGCCAGAAGATGCCAAGATGTCTTGTTCTGTTACATTAAATATTTAAAAAAACATTTCCCCAGCGCTGCCTGACAGAATTTAATACCTGTTTAGGCTCGTACTGGAGTCTTGTAACGATACGATCGTTACCTGCCATAGCTACTAATTTGCGTCGCAAACTAGGCAACCAATAACACCTTTTTATATATAATCGATTTACAATAAAATCGATTCCCATTTTCATTATAGGGAAAACGAATAGTGCAGTGGCCATGATGGTCATTTTAGAACCAAATTTCAAGAAGGGAAGTTGATAATTTTATCACGGCAGGCAGGATTTTAGGGAAACTAGAAGAAAATTTAAGTTATTTTTTTTTATTTTGGTTTGGGAAATGTAAGAAGTTTTGATTCTGTTAGTTACAAGAAGGTATTAAGTTGGTGAAATTTTAAGAAGTCCTATTGTTTTATGGAAGAAAATCCCTAGAAAGATTCTGGTAAGTTTTTTTAAACACCTACATCTTCCATTTACATTTTCCAGTTCCCCATCATTTAAATTTTCTCACTTTGCTAGACATATCCAAAAATCATTATTATTTTTTATATATACATATATAAGTAAATTCCAGTGTGGAAATATTAAATATTTATGCCAAGGTCACTTAATGACAACTATATTCCAGTTTTTTGTTACCAAAACAAAAACTGTATGAAGTACAAAAACATTGAATAAAAAAGGTTTTCATTCTCTTGTAGCCTGCCGGTCACACCTTGAAGTATTGGACATACCTTTTTATTTTTGGATTTGGGGAAGAAATAAATTTTAGTTTTGTGGAAGTACTTGGTATCTGGGGAAGAATTTGGCTTTAAGTTGGGGAAGAAGAGGATATTTTATTTGCCATTTTCTGGTTGGTCTGCCAGGCTGCTCCCACGAACAGGCTGAGCCATTCCAGAGACCACCCTCTGGACATTTAATAATAATTTAAATTTTTTTATATAACCTATACTTATATCCTTGGATACTTAGGCCTTCAGCCTAAGTGGGTTTACGAAACAGCGTTGTGCACAATCTCTGCTAGTAGTACCCTCGCCTTGCTGAATCCTTTTACTTGTAATTTTATTTATTCATATTTCCTTTGCATTTCTTTATTAATATTTTATAGAACACTTATATTAAGGTGTCAGGATATATTATCCAATTTTATGGTAATCTGTATGTACCTTTATACATCAGATTGATGTTTGTATTGCTCTAGTTTCTTAACTGACTATTATCCTTTTTTTAAACTACTCTTTATTAAAAATTATTCTATTTTTTTTTTGTAATATTTAATTACTATTTACTCCAAGTGAGTTATTCAAGCAGTATTAACATACTCTTTTACCTCATTGTTAGAGGACTGTGTAGATCAACTTTTGTATATATTTATATTTTGTGGTCATATTTCAGTATGAAGCATTTCAGATTTTTATTTGTTTCCTATCATATTTTATTTTCAGTTAGTATATAACTACATATATACCAAATTGGAGTGAAATTCTAAGTTCACCCTGACGCCCATCCCAAGATCATCTTAGGATTGATCTGCTCTAACCTTACTACAGACAAGCAAACGTGCCAACCTCCTCTCTGAGAACTCTCATTCACTTGAGCTAAGCTATTCTATTGTAGTGCTTCCAGTAAATTTTATATTTTCTTCATATTGGCTACATTCCTGGTTATTTAACCTTTTTATAATTTTAATTAATTTTTAATTGGCTTCACCATTTCAGGCTTTTCCCTTTTTTCATTTGCAACAATTAGCTCTCTTCATTTTTATTAGCAACAATTAGCTTTTCACTAGCTTTCCCTTATTTTATTGGTAACAATTTATTTGCGTGCAATACGGCAATTAAAAAAAACACCATACAGTAATCAAACAGATCAGAAAAATATCTACACGCTGTAAGTATGCCGGAAGATATCTTTTCTAGTTCCAAGAACTTAAAACTAGAAACTTTGTGTAGTTGGAAAATTACGCTGAAATAATTACTAGTCCTTAAAACCCTTAAAACAAATAAGATACCACTATATTAACGAAAAGACAAAAAATTCGGTCACAAAACTTTACCGCAAATAGCTATTCTTAACCTCCCTGTTTTAGTTTTATGTTCCTTAAACCCCTGGTAAAACTTTACAATCTCAGTTAACTTGAATGGTCTCGAGCCATTGTGATTTTTATTTCCTCGCGTTGTTTCCCTTTCGGCACGTCCAGAGTATTTTTGGCCATGCATCTATTTGTTACATTGTTAGAAGTAGCTCGTTTGGGAGAGTATGTTTTGTTTATGTCACGGCTCTGCATCAACATCGAGACGACTGCTAAAGCTTAAAATTGCTTTGTTTCCTTGTGTTAGGACACATTGTTTGAATTGGCTTTCAGAATGTGTTCGAATTAGTCATAAAAACAATGGTTTGTCCACATTATTTCGAGTAATTAAAATTGGACACTTTTCTCTTGTGGTTTCGTTTCATATTGCCAACTGCGAATAATGTTTTAATAGTTTTTGCAGGTTTGGACGATAATTTATTTTTGTTAAACTTCTCATAAACTGCGACAGTCACACAAAATAATACAAAAAGGTATTGTATAAAAAATTTGAAAACCGTTTTCTAGTGTATTTTCTTATTTTACATTTACTATGAAAGTGAAATTTGAAGATTACCCAGATGAGGGACACAATGAGAAGCCAAAAAATAGCCGTAGGCCCATAATACAAGTATTTGCTCGTGGTTTACCTTATAAAAGATATGCAGCAATAATATGATGAAAGTAAAGAAGATAGTTTAAATTTATGAACCAAATAGATTGTAAAATACAATACAATTAGTTTGATTTAACAAAAACTTGAAGTCAGTTTTGTAAAAGTTAAAAAAGAGTTCAAAGAACAGACAGGATACAAAAAAGCTTTAGTATAACTAACTAAGCAAAAAAACATTATGTTGAATATAGATGACAAACAAAGTTGCAAAAATAGCACTGAGATTGAGAAAATGCTAATAATAATAATTTGATTGCATTCCACAAGATTGAATACACTTCTTTTATCCGCGGCCAAAATCTTTCATACCCACACACCCGAAACAAACTTTCAATTTTAACATCATGTTTCAAATCAATCAAGTTTTCTTGAAGAGAAGAGCATACCGTTGAAACTTCCACGCTGAAAGGCTGAATATATAAATCATCATCATCATCAACTAGTCTCTAACGTCCACTGCTGAACATAGGCCTCTCGCATGCTCTTCCACTTAGTCCGAATTTGCGCCATCTGAATCCAATCTGTAGTCACTCTTTTTATGTCATCTGTCCATCTCGTTGGGGGTCGACCTCTATTTCTGTATGCTTGTATTCGGGGTCTCCATTCCAAAATTCTTTTTGTCCACCGGTCATCAACTGATCTTGCTACATGACCTGCCCAGTTCCACTTTAGTGTTGTTATCCTTTCAATAACGTCTGCTACTCCTGATCTTTTGCGTATAGTAGCATTGGGTATTCTATCACGTAGAGAAATCCCTAACATAATTCTCTCCATTGCTCTTTCCGCAACTTGTAGTTTACTCACTGTTGTTCTTGTGAGCGTTAGGGTTTCTGCGCCGTAGGTCATCACTGGCAAAATACATTGATTAAATACTTTTCTTTTCAGACACATTGGAATCTTAGACCTAAAAAATATCCTTCATCCTTCCAAATGCAGCCCAAGCGAGGGAATATATAAATGGATTATTGATAAACCAAGTTGGCACTTTCAGACTAGTTAAATCTTAGAATCGGAAATGCAGATCTTCTTTCAGTGTTTGATGGTGGAGGCAGTATGTTTGAAGATCCTCAGAAACACCACAAGAAGATTTAAAGTTGGGGAATTTGGTCAGATCTCTTCTCTGCATATTTTCTTTAAAAACAGATAGTTTGTCAATGAATAATCCAACTAGACGTGTTCTAGATTGAGCATGTAATATCTTCTTTCTTTCTTATAGCTTTATATGTTAAACAGAGTGGCCCAAAAGTCTGGAAACGACTAATTATCTCGTAAAATGCTAATCATAATTGTACAAAATTTGAGATACACCTATTTTGGGATATGGAGATTCCATATTTAATATTTACAATGTTGCCAGATTTGCCGTTTTTCTTATATTATTAGTAACTTTGGTTTTTCAAATACATCACCCTGTATATTCAGTCATTATTGGAATCTCCTATTCAACACGAGTTCAACTATATGTAACACTTATGATTTTATGTAATTTGATAGGTCATAAATACATAAAACCGAAGTCTGGCAACGCCTAAATTGTTTCAATAAATTTTTTAATACTAAATATTTTCAAATACATTAAAACGTAACAATCGATAGTTTAGAACATTTTTTAACATAGTAGTTACGTTATTAAGTGTTCAAAATGTGCTCAATTTGTGAGTTGACAGCACCCTAATCGATGGTAGAATGCGTCTACCACATTTCTCCTTGATTATCTAGAAATTATTCGAGATTCATTGATAATTCGTTGCCTTAGCTCTGCGAGACTTGCTGGTTAAGTTTTGTAAACTGAATTTTTCCAGTATCCCTAATAAAAATAATCTTTGGAGAGGATTGGATAAGGATAAGGAGGATAAGGATTGAAATCGGGTGAATCAAAACTTAACCATCAAGTCTTGCATAGCTAAAGCAATGAATTATAGATGAATCTCGAATAATTTCTAGACAATCATGGAGAAATGTGGTAGACGCATTCTACCATCGATTAGAGTACTGTCAACTCACAAATGGAGCACATTTTGAACACTTAATAACGTAACTATTATGTAAAAAAATATTCTAAACTATCAATTGTTACGTTTTAATGTATTTGAAAATAGTTAGTATTAAAAAATGTATTGAAACAATTTAGGCGTTGCCAGACTTCTGTTTTATGTATTTAAGACCTTCCAGACTACATAAAATCATAAGTGTTACAGATGGTTGAAATCATATTTAATAGGAGATTCCAATAATGACTGAATATACAGGGTGATGCATTTGAAAAACCAAAGTTACTAGTAATATAAGAAAAACTGAAAATCTGACAACATTGCAAATACCAAATATGGAATCTCCGTATCCCAAAATAGGCGTATCTCAAATTTTGTATAATTATGTCTAGTAATTTACGAGATAATTAGCCGTTTCCAGACTTTTGGGCCACTATGTATAAAGGTCATCGTATGTGCAGAAAGCAACAGTTATAATTAACTCTATTAGTGTTGGATGTTTCAGAAGAGAACTAGAGTTATGTATTTTGTAAGGTTTCATTTTTTTTAAACGGACTTCAAATTTTATCATTACTGAGTAATTGTGATCTGATTTCAGGTCTGCTTCCAGATATGGATATGTTTAATCTATTTAATTTCTCAATTCTCCTTTTATCTGCAGGTGGTTTCCAAGTACATGGTCAACGAACTAGTAATTGTAAAAAAGTATTTGTCACTACCATGTCAAGTTTTGGAGAGAGTTCCGCCAGTCTGTCTAATTCGCACTCTGTTGTTAGTTATTTCTAGTACTTTTTTATTTTTCTATCGGCATTATTATCTACTTGCTTTTAGTTCACATATAGCTGTTTTGGAAACCCAATGTTTTTTTTCTAAATCCTGCGTTACAATTAATAGAATCTGTTATATCTATAAGCTTAAACATACATCTACTTATTTTTAGAATATTCTCCAAGCGATATTAAGCTAGATAAGGCATACAAAACGTTTTGTTTGTATCACAACAGTCTTAGCGTTAATTATTTTTTAATAGAGCCGATGAAAGGTGGTAACTCAATCCATATTTTAAACTCTCATCGTCTCTACAACTAATTAAAAAGTTGGAAATGCGGGAAAATTCTTGAGGGAAACTCCATGCACATCGACAGGGGATTATGTGCTATTAACGGCAAACTTTTCCGAAGGATCTACGTGAAGAGCAGATCAAGTAACGTGAGAAGTGTTTATTGCAAAACAACTATGTGTTCCAAGGCTACCAGAATGTTGATAATTTGATTTAAGTTCATGGAATCTTATACGAAAATCGGGAGATTTAACAGCACTTAGTCTTTTAATTATGATTTAAGCTAACATTTATTTTCGTGCAATTTAAATTAATACTTTTAACTACGTTAGCATTATGTTTTTAGGCCATCAAGTATTTGACACAACTCTACTAGTATTAAGTTAGTAACATCACATAAAAGGTACAAGTCGGTTATGTGATTTACACTTTTTTGTCTAAATCTTTCTCCATAAAAGTTTTTCTCCATAGAAATATATTGCATTTTTACAGGTTTAAGTGGAACGAATAACCAACAACACGTATTGGTTTTGTTGGTTAGGACTTTTGTAGTAAGCTTAAGTGCGGTGTTGAGTAGATTTATACCTCAATAATTCTTGGGGTCTTCTTTATCTCCTTTCTTGAATATTGGTATCAGTATGCTGTTTCTAGATGCGTCTGGTATCTTGCAGTGCAATATTAGTTTTTGTATAAGTTTTGTCATCTCTAGGGTTATACTTTCTCCTCCGTATTTTAGAAGCTCGTTGGTTATTCCGTCTGGTCCTTGTAACTTTCTATTTTTGAGTGAATTTATGACTATTTCTACTTCCTGAAAACTGATTTCTATTTCGTGTCTTAATTCAGGTACGTTGTTGTGTTGATTATTATTTTCCTTTGCTTTAAACAGTTCCGTCAGGTATCTTTCCTATTAGTTTGTTGGTATTTTATTGTATTCCTTGAAGACATTGATGATAATATTATTTGTGAAGAATCAATAAAATCGGATATTGCAAATACATATGAAATACAAGTGATTGTGAATTCTGACGATTTTGATTATGGTATTGCTCTGAACCACAGATAAAACGTCCAAAGAAAAAACCATGCAAAAATAGTAAATCCAAATTTATCTCAAGTTGTAATAACGAATATTTATTTGTGCTTAGTAGTAATTCAACATCAGTCTGATTGATATTTAGACAATATAAAAGCTAACCATGTAGGCAAGTCATATATTGAAGTTTTTTCACTCTTTTTAATAAAAAAGTAACTGAGAGCATTCTATATTTTACAAATATTTATGCATCCCAGAATAACCGTCACAATTTTGAAATGAATAACATAGATTTAAAAATCATTATTAGCATATGTATCTTATCGGGTTTACACTCTGCTTCACGTTGATATGCATTGGTCAAAGAAGTGCATATTATAAGAGAAAGCATGAGCAGACATAGATTTATAATTTTAATTTATAATAGTGAAGAAACCGCTATATCAGTGTAACTTAGTACATGGACGTCAATCTAAATTTGCTTTATCAGATGAAACCAGATTCGACAATATTGGCCACATTACAAAAAGAGCCGATAGTGCAAAAATGTAGGATGTACAAAAGTAATACTATTTATTTATGTAAAAAGTGTAGAATGCATCTACACCCCGAATGTTTCGAAAATTTTCACCTTAAAATTTAATTTACGTTTAAGATACAATATGTTCCTTTATTAAAAATTGTACTGTTTTTCTTGAAAATGAGAAAAACAATCTTTTTGGTTGTAAATTAGTCCTAATTTATGTGTTTTTAATCCAATCTAATAAATTAATTGTCAAATTTCTCTTTGTATATTGAGCGGCCGTTAAGGGTTTAATACTATATAAAGAATAAACTGGCCTCAAATTTACTTTACTTACCTCAAAACTATTTTAAGGTTAATAATAAAGTCTATTTAATAAATATATTCTCAAGAACACAATACGCCTATGCACATATCTATATTATTTGGAAGGAATAAACTAAAATATCATATTTCTCTCATTAACATTCTTTATAAGAACGTGAATATATATAGACCAGCAAAATATTTATAAGTTTACCCATGTATCAGCTATTTAATGAAATTGTCTCACTATACACTCGTGAATCGCACCAATTTATATTGTAACTGGGGCAGATTTATCTTACATGGGTTACAAATTTACATACACAATAAAAATGACCCCGGTAAGAATTTACTGCTGAAATTTTACATGATTTACCGCTTAGTTCAGTTTGTAGATTAGTCACCTTTATTTGAAAATTGTCTGACTATAATCACATTTTAGCTTACATCGCTAATCATACAATTGAAGATATTAACAAATAATATGTTAATGAAAACAGTGATTTCATTAACCAGAATAGTCATAAATTGTATAAATTAAATCTGTATAACACGTAAATTTTATTGAATACAAATACCAATAAAATAATACAGCCTGAAATTTTATTTTTAGAGTTATTTTCCTTTCCTCCAAAACATTTTTATTGACTGAGCCGTTAAAGGTGAATATCACCCTTAAAATTGTCCAATCCATCAAAGCGTAAAAATTGTTAGTCAACAAAATAAGAGTCTAGTTTATTAAAGAAAAATACTCAGAATCAACAACATGTACTTTTACGACTAGGTAAATATTTTTTATATAGTAGTAAAGAGTAAATAAACAAGGGTTCATGGTGGGCTGAGCATTGTGTATCGGTCGTGTCGTCAAGATATTTTTTCAATTTTGTATTGGGGTTAAACTGCAATATCTCCTTGATGAAAATTTATTTTATAAAGGTATAGCGAATTTTGATTGTGATCTATTTAGTAGGTGCTATAAAATTAATTAAATTTCAAAATTAATTTGAAGTTTATTTTAGCGGTTTTAATTTACTAAACGTTCTCAAATTTTACCGGTTTGAAATAATTTTACTAAATAATCCATGTTTTAAAAACCTCATTTTACCAAAAATTTGAATCGTCTAATTTCTATGGTTAATTTTAGCCATTTTTCAATAAAAACAATTAATAGATGAACTTCTTCTTTTGGTCCCTATTTGTTTCGAATATAGCGATTATTCTGCCTATAATTATTTTATTAACTGATGTAAATAGATTAGTTGTTGTTGTGGAGAAACATTTTCTCAGGTTTTTCAACCATTATATTCTTTTTCTTCCAATTCCTCGCTTTCCGAATTGAAGGATTATTTTCAGTAATCTGTATTTAGTGCCGTTTCTCATTATGCGTCCGAGATATTCTAACTTTCTCCTTTTAAACCTTTACATAACTTCTTTTCCTTTCCCTATTCTTCATTACCCCATACAGTCTCGTTGGTTATCTTGTCCGTCCATGATATCCTTAGGATTTTTCTGTATAGGATTTTCTGTAGCAATTAGGTGTTCAACTACGCCTCTCTTAAATGTGGAAAGTTTAGTAATAAAGTTACCCTTTTCAACAGCCACATCTCGAAGGCTTCTAGTTTTTTCTCCATCGCTTCAGTGAGTCTCCAGGATTCAACTCCGTAGTATAATATCGAGACGATATAACATATTAGCAGCCTTACTTTTATCTATCTCCAGATTAAGGTTGTGGCTTTTAAAAAGTTTGGCCATGTTGTTGAATGCACTCATAGCGTTCTCTCTTCTACATTTTACTTCTTGTGAGTGATCCCTTGTTCGCTTACTAATGTTTCAAGATAGGTAAACTGTTTTAATCAGTCCACTGGTGTATTCTTGACAAGCAGTTGAACATCTCTAATTTTATTTTTGCCGTGCCATCTGCATAGGTGATGTTGTTTAGGACATTCTCCATTTAAAAGGATTCCATGTTCGCATTTTCTCAAAACTTCATTAATATTTCCTCTGAATATAAGTTAAATAATATAGGTGAAAGTATACATCCTTGTCTAACGCCTCGCAGAATCTGGATCGCTTCCATCGGTTCATCTCCAAGATTTTTTCTTATTGTGACTGATTGATTCCAGTACAAATTTTGTATTAAGCGTCGATCATTATCATCTATTTAGGCTTTTGTTAGAACATCCATCATTTTTCGGTATTGCATTGTGTCAAATACTTTTTGGTACCCCACAAAGCAGGTGTAGATATCGAAAAGTCATTGCATCTTTAGAGTATTACCTGTAGAATAAACAGTGCATCTCTCGTAAGTACGCCTTTCATGAATCCAAACTGTGTGTCTTATATTCTCTCTTTGCATAGCTTGTATATTCTGCGATTTACAATTTTAAGAAAAAGTTTTAGTGTATGGCTCATTAGACTTATTAGCCTCTATTCTTCGCACTTTTTCGCTCCCTGTTTCTTCGTAGACTAATATATTCTGAAACTAGCCAATCTTTTGGAATAGTGCCTATATCATAGATATTATTTAAGATATTACGTAATATTCTTAAAGGTTCATCATCAAGAAGTTTAAGAAATTCAAACTGTACTCCGTCTGGTCCTCTAGCTCTTCCTTCTTTTACTGATATGACTGCTCTTGGTTTTGCCACTAGTATAGGTGGTCCTGTTTCCGTAGGTATTGAGGTTCTCTGGTTCCAGTAGATGTTGCGGCAGTTGGGGCTGGGAAAATTTTACCGACCGTGGGAAAAAGCGGCATCCTTTGATGTTTGCACCTGCTCAGGTGTTCGTCACGCTCACTGACAAGTCGAGTCATTTCTTATTTTCGTCTCTTTCGTCTTCTTCCTTTCGTCAGCTGATCTGTTTTTTGTCTCAAGTCACCTTCTTCTATTTACTAATTGAACGTCCACTGCTTGAGAGGAGAACCCAATATTTTATACAATGCTACATATAAGCTTGCATTCTTTCGTCTAGTACTCGACACAGATTTTTCGCCCAGTACTCTACATAGGTCTACGATTCTTTCCTCCAGTACTGTACATAGGTCTACGATTATTTCGTCCAATGCTCCATATAGGTCTACGCTTCTTTTGTTCACGGCGCTAGACACAGGTCTTATGGTTCTTCCTCTCATCAAAAAATAAATTTCGTACGTAATTTTTCCAGGTACTTATTATCAATACTCTCTTGTCTACGATTACCTCTCCGTTGTAACAAGTTTACTTCTTCATCACTGGCTTTACAACTCAGGGTGAGTGTTTGCTGCATCCACTATTGCCCTCCATCCTCTACGATGTTGAGCTTCTATTTCCCATTGTTGTACCCCAATTCTAGATAAATCGACTTCAACATCATCCTTTCATCTTTTTCTCTGTCGGCCTACTGATCTTCTACCATCTTACTTACTCCGTGGAGTTACAACCCTTCGTGGGTTTTAGCTGACTCGACAAAATGCCTCTACTGTTTTCTGTCTTGAGCAACCTCCATCCAATTCTCCACGCCCATAGTGATTAGGTCTCCTGCTTGCTTATCTTATCTCGCCACCGGAGATGAGGGCGTCCGCGTGGTCTCCTTCCAGTTGGGACTTCCTCCCACACCAGTCTTACTGTTCGTTCGTCAGAATGTCTTCTGAGGTGTTCTGCCCATTGGAGTCTTCTGGACTTTATTTCTTTTATGATGGCGTGTGGGTAAAGTTCTTCGAGCTCTTTGTTAGTTCTTATCCTACATTGTCCTGATTCTTCATCCAGCACAGGGCCAAAGATCTTCCTTCGGATTTTTCTTTCCCAAACACATAGTCTCTCTTCGTTTGCCTTTGTTACCGTCCACGTTTCGCTTCCATACATCACAACGGGTCGTATGATCGTTTTATAGATCTGTATCTTCGTACGTCATGTTAGTTGTTTCGATTTTATAAGGTTTTGGAGGGCAAAAAGACATCTGTTGCCGGCCTGAATCCTGTTGTCAATTTCTTGTGATCCGTTATTGTCTTCAGTTATTGTTGTTCCAAGATACGTGAATTTTTTAACGCGCTCAAATTTAAAGTCATCATCTTCTACTATATATTCTTATTGTTCTTGTTTTCCCTTCTTTTTTCCATCAGCTGCAGAATCTCTGTCGTCATTCATGTCGTATTCTTACCTTCTTCGTTCTTTATAAAATTGTATTCAACGTCATCTATCGTTTTATTAAGGGATCTAAGTTTCCTAGTTCATTCTGTCCATTCATTTATTCTAGTTCGTTCTTCATAACATTGTCTTTACCGTCGTCTATGGTTTTATTAAGAAATCTAAGTTTTTTAGTTCCTTTGGCAGAGAAGCTTATAGAACATGGCCGATCCAAAGCCAAAGTGAAGAAACGCTCGAGTGGTCGGTCTGGAAGAATTTCCTGACGCCAAACAAGCATCGTGAATCTCGGGGACCATTTGCCAAAGCAAATTTTTACGAGGACGTGTTTTTTCCACATAATTGTTAATTTTTCATGTGATGTTATATATTTTTTAATAAAATTACCTTCAAAACTTATTCGTGTATTGCTCATGGGCCATGGCACACATTAATCCCAATAAAAAACACTACTGGGACACAGTTGTTTCATGTACTAAAAAAAATTAAGGATATTTAAAAAGATGGATCACTTTCGGCACCATTATAAGACTATTGATCATATTTTGGATATGTGCGGAACTAATTATCTGTTTTTTTTAATATTAAATATGTGTAGTACTATGTCATAACATATTTTTTATATATTTTAATTTGTTTCTTATTCTAAACCATTGGAAGTAATATTCATAATGTTTCATCATATTTAAGTCATCTAATAAGCTCTCATTTAAGCTTCATTTTAATCATAATGTAACAACCCCTTAACATATTTGCGCGGATGTGCGTAGAAAATTTTGGTTAACTAACCCTATAATTTATCATAATGATGAAAATAACATATATCATCACCCTTCCTGTCATTCCGGTGTTGTGTGACAAGTCTTAAAAACAGTGATTAGCGTAATTAATTAGTCCTTATTTCAGCCAGTCAGTCATTACAATATAACTGAAGAGTATCATATTTGAAGGTTATTTAAACAAATGAACGACTTGGAGAGTTCGTAATTATAAAGCGATTGGCAGTAGAAGCTCGTAATTACTTATCCGTACAATAACAAAACATTTTGGTAAAGTTAAAATTGAAAAGACTAATAAATTTAAAATTGGCTCGACAGTTCAGCGAGCTGGCGGCACTCAATTACACATTCTTAAAAGTTTAAACTGGTGCAAGCTTTTGAAGATGTTTTCCTCTGAGATGTTTAAGTTAAATATTGTATTTATATACAATTAAACCACATTTAATTTTATCTACAATTAGAACTTACATTTGCTTTGACTCTTTGATTTATAATCCGGAAATCATTTTAAAAAAATTCCAAACTAAAAATTAATATTGCTATTAACCTGTGGACCCTCTGAACTATAAGCTTACAATACAATTTAATCTAGGCCGTAATTGCAACACTTAATGCACTTAATGATTCATTTGTATAACAAAATCAATATAGATGTATTCTAGTTATTGATTCTTAATGTGTATATGATATGTAAAAGCATACATAGTATCTATAGGACTGCATTATTAATTTATATTTACTTACTTAATAATTTATTTATAACGATTTTTTTTTTCAGGTAAATCAACAAAAATACTAGAAAAAAGAGAAAGATTGTGGGGCGGGCATGTTTTCGACGCTGAAGTTCCTGAGGGTCTTAAAAGTACCCTTGTTTTGGACGCACACGGAAGGATTATCACAGGTACCAGATATTAGATATAATTAGGGTTTAATGATGGTCATTGAAACTTACTTAGTTACTAGTTATTAGTTTGTCAGAGAATAGTGAAAAGTGAACATGGAAATTTCAACGTTAGTAAGTAATCGTGGTAAAATTTTGTTCAAAGTGAACAGTTTTCCTTTTTCTCAAGATAAAGTACTAAAATCGGGAGAAACGTATTGGAGGTGCGTAAAACGGTCGTGTAAAGCGAAGATATTCACGAAAGGGCCAGAAAAGTTAGTGATCCGAAGTAATCTAGAACATAATCACGAATGCGATATCAAGACGCTTAATAGACAGATTGTGCGTAGCAGTGCCAAAAGGAAGGCTAAGGATAATTTGACCGAAAGGCCGTCCAAAATCATACATAGTGCGTTGAAAAAAAATGTAGATTGCTTGAGCCACATGTCTGTTAAAGACGTTAATTTAATACGATATCAAATATACAGTGAACGGCGAATGGCTCAACCGAAACTGCCCAAAAGTAAAGAAGAAACTATTGCTGCGGTAAATATTATGAATATCAAAACACTTAAAGACGAGAATTTTATATTTGCGGTTGAACTAAGTTGTAACATTATCATCTCCTCGTGTAACACTAACATGCGTTTTCTGTGCGGCAGTGAAACGATTTATATGGACGGTACATTTAGTTACTATGCTCAATATTTCAGGCAATTTTTTACCATACATGTATTTATCAATGGACATACCATTGTGTTATTCTTTACTTCCCGACAAATCGGAACAAACCTATATAAAACTATTTAATGCTTTTAAACAAACCTATATAAACCTAATTGGTCTAAAATTCAATCCAAAAATCATGTTCTCCGATTTTGAAATTGCTATCCACTATACTGCGCGTTTTGAATTTCCAAATGTGCACATTAAAGGGTGCCGTTTTCATCTTATGCAAGCTTGGTATCGTAATATCGGTGGTTGTGGCTTAATTCGGGAATATAAATTGGCAGACAGTGAAATATCTAAATGGCTGAAATATATTTTTGGGCTGCCATTTTTACCTCCCTCAGAAGTCGAAGAATGTTTCATATATAATTTTATGGCTATTCAACCAAAGGATTCAAAAACTGAAAAGTTTTCCGACTACTTATTGGACAACTACATTGGCGACCACACAACATTTCCGTCGGAGATGTGGGCTGCGATGAGTGAGAGTTTATAATTAACAACTAATGCTTGTGAATCGTTCCACTCGCGTTTTAATAATAATTTTTACCATGCTGATCCAAATATTTTCCATTTTATTGATGTTTTAAAAAATTTTCAAACTGAAACTTACATTAAAATTAATAGTGTCTGTAATACTGAAAGTAATAGACTTAAAGATCCAAAGAGTAGAAAAAAAAATTATGTTCGTTAGAAATAGGATTCATGAGTATCAAACTAACTGTATCGATCGATTTCATTTCGTAAAATGTATGTCGTATTTATTTCAAAGCGACAAATAAACCTTATCAAGCTTAATCTCTAGAATTTTATTATAGGTTATTCCACGAATATACGACTGTTTGGAATTATTGCTACAACGAATATTTTACTGTACAAGTAGAAGTATGAAAGTAAATTGGTCTAATTATTATTCCATAGAAAAGGATCTTCTCTTACTATGACATATAAACTAAAATTATTTCAGTTAGTAGATGTTCAGATAGACGCAAAATTTATTGTGAAAATTAATCCGAAAATAACAAAAAAACTTACACCTCTATGAAGTTAAAATGTGTTCATCAGCCATTTGGGTTGGATTTCGGTGAAATGAACACACCAAAGAGGCGCGCCGGCTATCTTTATTACTTTATTAGGTACTACAACGGCAATAAAAAGAAATATAATATTTTTAATATAAATAAAAAGAAATTGGCAGAACGATGGTTCAGAAACCAGAAAAAGAATCTGGTATTCCACTTTGTTAGTTTTTTGTTTGCTTTGAGTGGATATACTCTTAAAAGTTCCGAAAGTAACGGGTATAACATGGCAGCTATTGATAGTTAAAGTACCGAGTCATTACAGATATTAAAAAGTAACGAAAATTTACATACAGTTTCATAAATCGCCGACTGATTTTAGTTTTAAAAACCGTCTGTATAGAGGTGTCCGGTGAAGAGACGTGTCCGTTATGAGAGAGTTTAGTGTAGTGTTTTTGTTTGTAATGGTGATTAGGAGAATAAGAGTAAGAGTAAGTTTTTTTGTTTTTTTAATACTTATTGAATATTCGACTAAATAAATTAAACTATTTAATCACTTAAGTATTGTTACACTTCGTTTAAATCACTTAATTCAAAAACCAACTTGTTTACAATACTAAAGTCAATGAAAGTAATTTATACGAGTATACTTCAAAATCTGAATTACAACTATTCTATAAACTATCAATTCTGCATTTAGATCATAACTTCATATTTAAATCTAAGGTGTATATCTGTCATAACAGTATTTTAAAAATGGGGAAAATTTACCATTGTACAATTCAGCACATTGGACCATTTAAGTCGACATCTTAACGTAACTGACTGTGTGGAATGGAGTATACCTGACTTTCCATTTACATTTCAATTACACCCAGCGTCCAAATCATGTATGCAGAAACAGGTAATTTTATTTTTCTTTAAACGTCAAATAATGATGACATTACTTATCTAACTTGATCCTGTCAAAGCTTGATGTCTCCGCCGGCAGCAGTTTTTTTCCCAATTCTTTACGGCGAAGAGAGAAATGTTGTCATGGCAACAATATGAAACATGTCACAAAGCAACAATACAAATGCCATTAACAACAATTAAACATCATTTTTATTTATAGTAATATTAAAAGTACAATTAGTTAATGAGGCATTTCCAAAATTGAAACCGTGCAAAAATGTTCCCGACTCTTGATACGCATTGGTAATTGTTGATGATACTGATGGTCGAGAACAACTTTTAGCAATCATTCCCGATGTTGGCGGCTTGCGAACAACAATAAGCTGTGTTTAATAATTGCAAACAACTGTAACCAGGGAGACGCAAATCCCACCGACGACTTATTATTTTAATTTCTAACATCTAGACGACTTTGATAGTTGTCACAGTTAATTTCGAATAAAAATAGCATATGAATTGTAGTATTTATGGTTGAAAATTGCTACGTTTGAAGAAAAAATAGTATACTTTATTCGGCAAAGGTATTCGGCAAATAGTATCCTCACTTCGTTCGGCGCGTAATATCGGGCGCGTCAAGAAAAGTCATGCTTCTCCGCCTCATAAAGTAATAATACTATTTTCAGTGTCGAATTTTAAATTTAGCGTCCAAATCATGCACGCCCAGATTGTGTAAGTCTTCTATTTTAAAAGGTGAACTACATTGAGATGATTTAAAATAGCTCTTTTAAATTATAATGAAATGAAACAAAGACAATCACCAGGCAAGATACGATAAATAAATGTTTACTTCTGAGTTTGTACTACTATGGTTTTCTACCACTATGGTTTTCTTTGTCGAGTTTCAGAATTTGGCCTAGGTAGATATATTGCTGGACTTGTTCTATCTCACTGTCATTTTAGGTATACGTCTGGGATCGTGTTGGTCATTGTTTTTTATTTTGTTATATTCATATGAAAGCCGACGTATGGGGAGCTATCCGTGAGTTTCAACGGTCACTACTCCTAAGTATCTAAATTTGTGAACATGTTCTAATTGAGTGTTATTTGGGTCAATACGACAGTTTTCATCAGTTTTAGTAATTACCATTATTTAGTTTTTTGAAAATTTATTGTCAGTCCTATTGCTTTACTTGCATTATTATCTGTGTCTAGTATATTTTGTAAGTCTTCTATTCTTTGTGCCATCAGGACTATATATCTCTGCATACCTGACGTTATTAATATATTTACCGTTTATTTTTATACCAATTTCGGCGCCCAAATGCTTGTTTGAGTATACATTCTGAGTACAAGTTAAATAGCAATGAAGACATGACACAACCTTGTCGAATGCCTCTTTATATATGGACGCTTTTAATAGCGTGGTTGAAATATTTTTAGGTTACTTCTCGGTTCCAATAAATATTTTGAAGTATGCTGAGATCTTTTCCGTCTAGCTACATTTTCTGTAGCTTTTTGTACTCTGGATTCGTGATTTAAATCTATGATTAATCAAAGAATAATAAATTTGGTTCCTTGCAATCTTTTGATAATTATCTTGAGGTGATGTCCATGTACTTTTTCTTTGCTGATTTTTGCATTAAGGTCGTCTAGTATAATGTTGGTGTGCTGTTTCTTGAGGTTTTTTGTAATATCCGTTATTCCCTCATAAAATTATTTTGCCTCATTTTCTTCTTTGTCTGCTGTTGCTGCACGTATTTGTATCAGATTGAGTATATTGTTTTTACATTTAAGTGTTAGGTAAAAGTTACTCCTTATGGAGTAAGGGGAAAAGTTTTCTATAGATTTATGTATCAACGTTTTTGTGTATGATAAATGCGATGCCATATTGTTGAGTACAGTTATTTTGTCCTCCAGAGATGTTGACATGATGAGTGATTTTCTTAAGATATCCATAAATGATCTTTAATGCAGTAGTTTCTTCGTACTTTCTGCATCCTGATACCTAATTGGTTCTTCCGCCGTTAGAGTTGGTTTTTTTACTCCTTGTTGTTAGGATATTGGAAAGAACTATTAATGTAATTGTTTAAGTATAACTTGTTTTTTTTTTTATTTAACTAGTCTGACACTATTTCGACAGGTTTTTTTGTAAAAATACTGTTTTCATACTTTTTTAAAATTTTTTCTAAATTCCACCTCAAACAAATAAATTTTTCAATCATGCAAATAGCGCTTTTTTAATAAGTTGTTAAATATTATTTTAGTAAACTTTAAATATAGAATTCTATCAAAAAGGTTCATATAAATGTTAAATTTATGGAGTAGTTCGTATCAAGGGAATTGTGTATTTACGGTAAATATTTCATTTTTGGCGAATAAACAAAAATGAATGGGAATACAATTTACGTAATGGTTTTCGAATTTTATTTATATATATTTATTTCCTTTGTGTTACAACTAAAACCAATAATACACTGCTGAACTATAAAATTGAACGGTTTAAATTTTTCCATCATGTATTTATTTACATTGATTAATTACAAATATGTACTATTTTATACAGTAGGAACTTTAGTAAAGAAAATTATAAATACAACTATAAATTGTAAACAATCTGAAAGAAAGAAATAGAGCGATCTATATATGTGCTTTGGAACCCCACAAGAAAAACATGAAAAACAATATAACACAATACACACCAAGAACATTCGAAGGAACATTAAAGACGTTATGGAACTGTTTAGGAATTACGAATTAAATTTTATGGATTTTCAGACCAATAGAATTCAATGTACCACACCACCAGCTACTACTCTTCTTTGCCTTTATTCCCCTTGGCCTTCCTCCGTATGTTTGCATATATTCTTGCAACATCTAAAACTATATTCAACTTTACTAACTTCAAGCTACCGACAGAAAATACAGAAGTCACCGCGTGATATTTGAGTCTGCACGTGACAAACACCTTATTATTATAATGGCCGAATCACCAGAGGAGATAATCACACCCACATCTCCTCAATAAATAAACGAACTAATTAAAAATAGCTTACCTACAAAAGTACCTGGTCTAGATGAAATTTCAAATAGAGCTCTAAAGTATCTACCAGCAAAAGCAATAGTACTTTTAACCAACATAACGAACGCAATCCTTAGATGCAGGCTCTTCTAATTGAAGGAATCCTTCTTCTTCTTCAAGTTCCACTCCTATCGGAGATTGGAAATCATTCTGGCAATTATAATTTTATTGGTTACTCGCCTGAATAGTTCAATTGAACTGCATCCAAACCACTCACGGAGATTGCGTAGCCACGAGATTTTACGTCTTCCTACGCTTCTTCTACCTTTCATTTTACCCTGCATTATATTCCTTAGTAGTTCGTACTTTTCACTTCTCATGATGTGCCCCAAGTATTCCAATTTCCTGATCTTTATGGAATTTAAAACTTCGCATTGTTTTCCTAGTTGTTCGAGAACTTGTTCGTTTGTTTTGCGATCCATCCATGATATTTTCAAAATGCGTCGGTAACACCACATTTCGAATGCTTCTAGGTTTTTAATGTTGGATTTTTTAAGTGTCCAAGCTTCAACTCCATACAAAAGGGTAGAGAAAATATAACATCGAAGCATTCTTATCCGGAGCGATATATTGATATCGCGATTACAAAAAAGTTTTCTCATTCTATTAAAAGTTGACCGCGCAATTTCAATGCGGCATCTTATTTCTTTTGTCTGATCAGTATCTTCTGTGATCCATGCTCCAAGGTATTTGTACGAAGATATTTGTTCAATTTCTGTATTATCTAGTACTAGCTTAACTTTGATGTTTTGTGTTTTTGTAAATACCATGAACTTGGTTTTCTTCAAATTGATTTTTAGTCCATAATCGTTGCAATATATATTTAGTTGTTCAGCAAGGTGTTGCAGTTCTTCTAGTGTTCCTGCCAAAAGGACGGTGTCGTCAGCATATCTTATGTTATTAAGTGGCTCACCGTTTATTATAAGGCCCTCACTGATCTCGGCAAGCGCTAATTCTGAGATGGCTTCACTGTATAAATTGAATAACAAGGGTGATAAAATACACCCTTGGCGGACCCAAGGAAGGAAGGAATCCTACTTTACCATAATTCCGAAGCCAGGAAACAATACCAGACCAGGTTTCCGAAAAACTACGGACCGATAAGCTTACTGTCAGCAGTCAGCAAGATCGCAGACAGAGTAATACTAAGCAGACTACAAGCTGAATCATACATGCATAACAGCTATGACGAGGCTATGACGAGACTAAACCCTTCGTACTTAAGCAACCGAAGCTTGGTCGGTTGCTCGTTGCTCGAAGCACGGAGCTCCGGAGGCTGAAGTGCCACAGGAAGCAGTCCTGTCACCCCTACTGTACACAATATACACCGCAGATATTCCAAGAACACCAGGAATACTTCTCAGACTTTTGCAGAAGTCACAGCGATTGCAGCCAGACGCGACACTTAGAAGTAGCGGTCATCAATCTACAGACAGCATTGGATAACGTTGAAGAATGGTGCATCCAATGGAAAATAGCAATCGATTCAGAGAAGACAAAAGAAGACCAAAACAGCAAATCCTGGCAAACACATAAAGTCTAGATAATTCGTAGCTTTACCAACAGAAGAAGCCCCAGCACGCATCAGTGGAAATTTTATTAATTGATGTTTATTTTCAGGACAACCTTCAAATAATAATAATAACAATAATAAATAAATATGGGCTAAAAAAAATCAAAAAATACTGACAAAAGGGAGACATCAATCCAGGGGGTAAAGGGATGGCCTGGAGCTATCATGTGGGTAACACACGAATGTCATTCTAAGGAGTGTTCAAGTCTCTCAGACTGTGTTAATCAAATTGCTTGCTTGCCGACATCAGACAGCTCGTGGAAAGCAGCTCTTCACTGGTTCACATAGCCAAAGGGGAACAGAAAATATATACAGTAAAAGAAGAGAAACCACGGTTGGTACCCATGTTAGCGTGAAATTGATCAATATTTACTTTTTGATAATGACTTCACTGAAGAGTGCCCCGTCGAGATCAGGATTTACACCAGTGTTGCCAATAAAAAGTTTAGTAAGTTGGGTAATTTATACAATGATAAAAATATCACAACTTCGTTCGACCACTTTATAGTAAAATTACCACGATACTGATCGTACCTGTTCCTAATCATGTCAGAAGATTTGATCAATATACAATTTTGCACTATCGCAGGGATCGTAAATCACAAATATTGTGGGTATTGCACGTTGGGTTGGTTCACTTTTTATATTTTGACTTTGTCTATTATGTATTTTATATTTGTCTTCGCAGACATAGGACAAAATAGCTATGAGCAAAGTTGCACTCGTCATCACCAAAATTGCTGTATTTTGTTCACAATCAGACATGTTTGCACTCCAAAAATAGGCAACACGCACAACTATACAAACAAAAGTGTTACTTCGCACAAATTTGTTCTAATTGGTTCGTCACTTTCCATGGATTGTGACGAGTTTTCGATGAGTTCTCTGTAAACAGTTTGTAATTATGGGACCTAGTGGAAAATAAAAAAAGATTTTAGTACATTTACTAACCATCAATTGATGCCTAAGATACACTTTTGTTTTTTAGCTAATCTTTTTCTTTGCTGCATTGATTTAATTATCAATGTTATTGGGCAGTATATAATTGAGCACCCTATTAATTATTTTTGTTTGCCAAATTTGAATATAAGCTAACATGTTGATTGAAACCAAATTTATCTAATGATTTATTTATTAACTATATTAATATTAAAAAGTTAGCAACGCGAATTTGATTTCTCTAAATGACAATTCAAAATATTCAAAACATATCGCTTGCGGTCTCCAAATTTAATATAATATGTTGACGAATTAAAATAGCAAATGGATAAACTAAATACTTTATTGCACAACATTAATAATTTAAACACTGTATACTGAATATATATAAATTTGTCATTTGGTTTTATGTAGCGTGGTACAAAATTTGTTGAAAATAATGGTGCCATATTTGTGTATTAACCATATTTCCAATGTTGCAATATGTAAATTAATATATTGGCTGTGTTTAAAATGACTATTTGAATGATCTATAGATCTATATTAAACTGTATTATCATTTTTTGACAGTCTTTAATACTGTCGTAGCAGAAAATTAACTTTATTACATATGTTAACCGCATTTTTAAACTGAATACATCAATCACGCATCAATTTTTTACGTTAGAAATTGGAATAGTGCCCTGATTACTAGATTAGATTTTAAAATGTATCCCACAGATGTATTGCACATGTCCAAACCAGTTTCACGATGGCATTGTATTCTTCTGCATGTTCCTTGTCCGTTCCGAACGTTGGCAATCAACATGGCTATTCTGACTTTGTTTACGGCAGATCTGAATAGTTCAGCAGATGACAACCCGAACCATTGCCGCAAGTTTTGGAGCCACGAGTGTCTTCTCCTCCCTGGACCCCTTCTGCTGTCTATTTTCCCTTGAACGATCAGCTGTAATACTCTATATTTATTATGTCTCATAACGTGACCCAAGTATTAAAACTTTCTTTTCTTTATACTTATTCCTACCTCTCTCTCTTTACCTATCCGGCGTAGTATCTCTTCGTTGGTCTCGTGCTCAGTCCAGGATATACGTAATATACGTCGGTAAGCCCTCATTTCGAAAGCCTCTACTTTTTTCATCAATGTTGCGGTCATTGTCCACGCCTCCATTCCATATAACAAAACCGGCATTGTATGCTTGTAGTTTTCTTGTTTTCATATATGGACCATAAGTCTTTTGTTTCCATACTCTAAAGAATCAATCGAAAGAGGTCCACCGTTGTCTAAAAATAAAGATGAATCGCTAGAACATTTCGAGAACACTTGGTTGGATCTTTCATTTTTTGTTCAATTCTAGGACTTTATTTATGTGCTCATTGAGTTTTTCTGGCGCCCGAATATTGGTTGCTGTCCACGTTTGTAACACGACCAAAGCCAGTACATGCGACAGTAGAATGTTTCCAGTACAGAACACTTTTCTTAATAAGCCACACAATTCGCATATTTTTTAAAATAATACATGGAAGACTATACAAAAAAAAATAGAAGAAGATATAGATGACACCCAGTTTGGATTCAGAGGAGGATTTATCTATTATTTGTCTGTTATATATATATATATATATATATATATATATATATATATATATATATATATTATATATATATATATATATATATATATATATACAATGAATACTGGATATTCGTGACTGTCAATTTAAACAAACAACAATGTTTATTGGGGCTGCAGTCAGAAGTTTGGCCGGGATGTTACAGAAACACTCTTTTGACGTTTGGTCTAGCTTTCGGAATTGTTTAATTCCTTTATTAAGACACTGTAATTAGAAAAATGTGTAAATATTTACAATATATCACAAAATGTCAGTGTACTTACTAGTCGTTGAGATTATTTGTAAGAAGCTATGACACCCAACATTAATAACAAACATATAAACTATAACTTATACAATAATGGATACAATACATTTTAAAATTTAGTTAAAAATAATAAAAGTTCTAAAAATTCGTTTTCTACATCTTCTTGGTGTGTTTTAACTTACCCATAGAGAATAAAAAAAACAAAAATAAAAATAGTATGATTAAAAATTCATTAGGAGTTCTTCATATGTTATTTTAAACTTCTATTAATAGAGTTAGAGAGTTAGGTCTTCGTCCAGATTTCGAGCGCTGATCGCTTTCCTAACTCCCAGGTTCCAGCTCTGTGGTGGTCTTCCTCGTTTCCTCTTCTCTGGCGGTTGCCACATCATCGTTTTTTTAGGCAATCTTTCGTCCCTCATTCGGCTCACATGCCCATACCATATGAGCTGTTTTCTCTCAATATCCTCAACTATAGTGCCGTCTATACCCATTTGTTGTTTTATCACTTCATTCCGTATTCTGTCGGCTCTTGATATTCTCATCGATCTTCTGATGGCATCCATTTCCGTGGCTTCGACCTTTTTCTTATATTTCTCTGTTATTCTCCATGTCTCAGCTCCATAAAGTAGGCTAGTTTTAACCATTGTCTCATAGACCATAACCTTTACTCCATAGAACTCCGTTCAAACATGCTATAGCTCTTCGTGCTTGTACAATTCGATGTTCTATTTCTCGTTCGTCTTTTCCACTACGATCGAAGATGACGCCCAGGTATTTATATTCGTTACATGGATTTATTTTTTTATTGTCATCGCTATTGAGTTGTTCTGCTTCAGTTAGAATTTAGAGGTATTTTGTCTTCTCTAAATTGATATTTAATCCCCATTTCTGGTATTCTTCAATTAGTTTTCTAAGCATGTATCCCATGTCGTCTTTGTCATTTAAGATCACCACCTGATCATCTGCAAACTGTAAAGTATATATGTAATCTTGATCGTTCAATTGTATACCCATTCCTTTGACTTTCCTTTTCCATTGTTTCAGAGCTGCAGAGATATAAATCTTAAACAGAGTCGGAGAGATACAACATCCTTGTCTGAGACCCTTAGTAACTGCAAATTTTTCAGCTAAGAGGTTTCCGAATTTCATTTGGGAGTTTGAACCATAATATAGATCTTTGAGAGCACTTACCAATGTTTGATGTATGTTTGATGTGCCCAGGACTTCCCATAGTTTATTTAGTGGGACTGTGTCATATGGCTTCTCAAGATCTACAAAAGTCATATGTAACTCTCTATTTGTCACAACTTCCTTTTCTATAATTTGTTTAAGACAGAAGATGTTATCTGTACATGAACGACCTGCTCTAAATCCTCCTTGTTCTTCGTCTTCAGACGATTGATAATCTTCCTCTATCAGGTCCCGTAGTATTCGACCGTATTGTCGTGCCGTGTGTCTTTTTATATCCAAAACCTAAATGTTTCAGCACTCTTCATAAACTTGTTAAACTAATATCACACAGTTCCTTGTCTTTATATTTGTAACACAGCCCTAATTGTTACATGTTGTTTGGCTTTATACATATTATATATAATATTTTTAATTGCAAGTTTAATTGACTGGGGCAAATCTAAAGTTTTTGGATGTCGGCGATTTCAAACTTTATTTATTTCATCCTCACTCATGTTATTAATTCTTCGGAATGTCCTCTCTGAGATACCGCAAGCATCGGATGTCTGTTTCTGAACTGCCATAACAGATGTCAATGGACTGATATTATTTTTTTCCAAATTGAAATAACTTTCGACTTTCATAACTAAACGCCGTTCTTCTGGAGATAACACTCCAACCTATATACAACTACTACACCCCAAAAAGGACGAGGGTTGTACAGCAGACGAAGCAATCGAACATAAATTATTTAACAGCCAATGCTAAACAAGCATAAACACTGCATTGCTTGTGATTGAAAAAACCGTTGGCATGTTTTAAATAAGATTTTTGCTGATGATGTAGTTTGCTAAATTATTAAATAACACCAATACAATCCACGATCATCAATTAATTTTTAAGGATAAACAGAAGTGTAATATGATGACAAGTTAGAATTTGATCTACTTTGTCGATAACAGAAAGATGTTTTTAACTAGCATGAACCATTTTCAATGATTGTGTAGATTTAAGAAATACATTACTAAACAAATTTTTAAAGTGTGTATAAAGGAGATTACAATTATTATGACACCTGGTACTCCTTATTTTTTAAATAATATGTTCTTGTTAAGGCAACACTTTGATTTTTGGGTAAACCTACATTATACGATAAGTCAGAATAAATTAACATGTAATAAATTTACTGCTTTAAGCAAATATTCCGTACTCGTACTATTGCAATAAAATATTAAGACAAGAGCAGTAAAATGTTATTCATAAAGGTAGTGTAAAATATATCGCCGCTTATCTGGTCAGCTAGTAATAAAGTTACCAGCATTTAATTACAAAGTAGTCTTCTTAGGTGGAAAATACTTTAAGAATATCGTGGTTTTAGTATAATGCATTCATTTCATATAACTCTTTATGCATACATGCATATATTAGTACTAACAAGAGATGAAAGCGTTTCTTACTAGCTCCATATTAGATATATTTTAGTTAGCATCAAGTAATCTATGAACAAATTAAAATGGTATATTCACTGGATTAACTTACTATATCTGAATAAATATGACTTCCACGAGAGTTTGCGTCTTTTAAGAAGTTAATAGTTTGTTTGGTGTTGTATGTAAAATATACTGTTTGGAACATCTACTCAATATTGTTCTTTTCGGAAGTTATTAAGAAATTGCCCGGGGCCAGCTACCTATGTGGAAGTTGTTAGAGCAAATATTAATATAACTGATAACTTTGTTAGCTGTTTGCACACTATAAATAGAAGAGGAGCGTACTGTTAAGTTGGTTTGTAGTCTTTGTGTATTTAATTGGCACAGCAATTAAACTTTGAGTATATAATATGTATTTTAGCAAATCGTCTTCCCTAGGATAAAACAAATAGGTGTGGTTTCACGGTTGATTTATTTAACGTTTAATACGTAGAGATCATGCGTAGGTTATTGTAAAACACATGGTTTTACAGTGAATAAATTATAAACTTTCTTATATCTTAACGGATATTAGTGACAGTTATATTTATTCATTCTTTGTTGCAAAAATGCATTCAAGCTTTTTGATTTGCCCTCTATAAAACAAGTTTTTTCTGTAACTGAGGGCTATCTCTAGCAGTGGTCTTAACATCAGCCTGACATATAATTTTTTTTTTACTAAAGACACCGAAGTGTACTTATTATTTACTACCGAAGACACCAATTATCAATTTGTTTCTACATTAAATTACTAATGAAAACTTAAAATTAGGTGTCTACTCACTAGTATCTTTCCTGTTATTTATAGTAACTAGCATTAAATTTAGCATGCATACTCGCACAACACTTTGCTCTGCTTTTCACTTACTCACTATACCAGTTCAAAAGGCTTTGTCCTTTTGAGCCTTCTCTCTAGGTTCGTATTGTCGAGGAGCTGGATAGCCTCGACGTTTACATGATGATGGAGTCGTTGTTCATGGCTCCCTGCAAATTTCTTGATTATCTGATTGACGTCTTCCATCTTGAGGTCCCGGTGAAGATCGTTGTTCCTAACGTACCAAGGCGCATCTACGATGTTCCTCAGCACTTTATTCTGGAATACCTGGATTACTTTGATGTTACTAGACTTGGCACAGCCCCAGAGTTGGCAGCCATAGGTCTATACTGGCCTCAGTATTTGTTTATATATTAGGAGTTTATTATTTATGGATAGAGGGGAATGCCCTCCTATCAACTAATACATTTTCTTGTAGCGGATGCCTAGTTCTTCTCTTTTCTTCTTCACGTGAGCTTTCCAGCGAAGCTTCGCATCAAGATTTATCCCTAAGTACTTTGCTGATGTTGCAATAGGCACTTGGACATCATTTATTCTAATTGGAATATTATTAATTCTCTTATTGGTAAAATTTATATGGACTGATTTATTCTCATTCAGCTTAATTTTTCATTTTTTGGTCCATTCATGAATTTTATTTATTGAATTTTGTAGTTTAGTTTTTCCGTAGCTTCTTCGACGGTGTCACCTACTGCTAAGACAACTGTGTTATCTGCGAAGGTAGCTATGCTGTCGTCTTCTAGTTCAGGTATATCACACGTGTATATTAGGCATAGGACTGGACCCAATACACTCCCTTGTGGAACACCTGCTTCAATATCCTTGGGATCAGTGTATGCATCTTGTTGTTTAACTCTAAAATGTCTGTTCGCTAGATATGATTGTAATATATTTGAGTATTGTAATATATTCTTTTCTCTAATGATCTTTCAATTATAGCAGTTATTCTATGCACCTGATCAATTGTCGAATGCTTATTTCTAAATCCAAATTGATGATCTGGAATTAGTTTCTTTTCTTCAGTTATTAGTAGGATTCTTCGCAGGAGGAGTTTTTCAAACACATTGGACATCACAGGTAGGAGTGATATTGGTCTATATGATGTCACCTCATTGGGGGGTTTCCCAGGCTTTGGTATCATGATCACCTCAGCTATCTTCCATAAATCTGAAACATATTGTAGTCTAAAGGCAGCATTAATTAAATTTGTTAATTTTACGATAGCTTTTAATGGTAGATTTTTTAATAGCCTTCCGGTAATGAGGTCATAACCCCTTTCTTTATTTGGGTCGATTTGTTCATTAATTAACTCAGCTACTTCTTTTGGGGAAGTTGGCTTGATCTTCTTATCTATTTGCTCTGGTTCGGACCAATCCTGGTCATCGTCTTGGTCATCTTGCAACTTAAATGTGTTCTCTAGATGAGTGGCAAATCTCTCTGCCTTCTGCTGATTATTTCTGGCCCAACTACCGTCTTCCAGTTTTATTGGAGGAGAATGTAATATTGGCCTTTTAATTCTTTTTGTAGCTTTTCAAAGCGAGTACTCTGTGCTACTGTCGTTTGTTAGCTCTTCCAGATAAGATTTAATAGATTCATCCTTAATTTTCTGGATTTCTCTTTTAATTTGATGGCTGGCATTGTTTAGGTTAGTTTTGTCTCGAGGGGCTCTCGTTTCCTGCCATTTTCTTCTTAGTTTTCTTTTTTCTTTTATTAATTCACGAATTTCTTTAGGGTAGTTATTCCCTTTAACTTTTGTTTTCACTATGGAAGTGCAATCCTATGCTGAATCTTGAATATCTTTGACAAATAATGATGATAATGAAAGTTTAATCTTTTTCAGTAATTTATATGGAAAATACTGTTGTTTTTATTATTCTTCTTCTACGGTACCACAGCCCAAATTTGGCCCCCTTTATTTGTTGGCTCCACCCTTGCTTGTCTCTGCATTCTAGAATTCAGTGCTCTTTTTGGTAGCCTATCCTCCCCTATTTTTATCACATGTCCGGCCCATTACAATCTTTGTATTCTAATGAAGCCTGACAGTGGTGCTTGCTTATAAAGTTGATAAAGCTCGTTGTTGTATCTACTTCTGAAGATTCCGTTTTTCCTCACAGGCCCTAGTATTCTTCTCAGTACTTTCCTTTCGAATGTCTCGAGTTTGCTTTTGAATAGTTCTTTCAGGGCCCATGCTTTACTGCCATAGCATGCTATTGGTCGAATTAAGGTTTAATAGATTCTGACCTTTGTATTTCGGTGGTCATTTTTAGACCAAAATATATGGGAGAGGGCAAAATAAGCTCTCTTGGCCTGCGTTATTCTCTTCCGTATTTCTCCATCTTCTTATCCGTCGGCATATATTTCTACACCCAGGTATGTAAACTTTACAACCGTTTCAATGTCATCTTCATGTATAATGTTTTATGGGACTATATTTGTTCTCGTCTGTATCATTATTTTTGTTTTTTCTGTGTTAATTTCTAGATTTAGCATTTTTGTTTCCATTTTTAACTCTGCGTATGCTTCATGTGCTCCTGTTAATGTTTTATTTATAATAATAATATCATGGACATAAGCGGTCAGATGAACCGTTCGGTTGGTCAGTAGGTTTCCTCGTCCTACGGCATTTGCCTAACCGCATATTCCAGTGACAGTTCGGTGGTTTTGTATTCGTACACATACCTGAGTTTCATCCATTGTAGCTTTAAGGAGTCTAATTAGCTTGTGTGGCATTACCAATTCAACCAATATGTTGTAGAGTTTGTTCCTTTTAACTGAGTCGTATGCCTGTTTGAAATCTACAAATAGGTTGTGAACATCAATGTCATGTTCCCATGATTTACTCAAGATCTGTTTGACTGTAGATATTTATTCCAGTGTTGATCTTCCCCGTCGGAAGCCCCTCTATTACTCTCCAATAACATTTTCTGCTAGTGGTTGGTGCCGCTAGCTATATAATATACATAAGGATTTTAAATGCTGTACATAGTAGAGAAATTCCACGGTAGTTTTTGCACTGGAGTTTGTCTCCTTCTCACTAGATAGACTTGTCTTCCAGTCGTCGTGTATTTTCTCTTCTTGCCCTATGTCTTTGATGATCGCATAGATGTGAAGTGCGAGTTGGTCGCCACCTACTTTATACAATTGTGCTAGTATTTCGTCAACTCCCAGTTCCAAACCATCCAGTTCCAAAATTGAAATTGTTGACAGCTACATATACCTTGGACATACGGTAAAAATTAGCAGAGATAATCAAACTGCTGAGTTGCTAAGAAGAATAACACTGGGATGGGCAGCATATGGAAGACTGTGTGATATTTTTAAAGGTGAACTACCTATCAGCTTAAAAAGAAGAGCATTTAATCAGTGTGTCCTGCCTGTCCTTACATATGGCGCAGATAAGCTTACTCTAACAAGGCCATCTACACGAAAACTACAAGTGACGCAACGTAGAATGGAAAGATCAATGTTAGTCATAACCTTGCGAGATAGCGTAAGAAACGAAGAAATCCGTAGAAAAAGTGTTGTAGAAGACATTATAAGACACATAGCCAAAATTAAATGAAGGTGGGCAGGACACGCCGCTAGAATGAAGGATAATAGGTGGACCAAAAAAATCTTGGAATGAAGACCGACAGCGGATAGACAAAACACGGGAAGAGCACCCACAAGATGGACTGACGACATAAAGAGGATTTGTACCAACTGGAATGCAGCAGCGCAAGATAGATTAGAATGGGAGTTTTTCGAGGAGGCCTATGTTCAGCAATGGATGACTATGGGCTGATGATGATAATGATGATGATACTCATTAACTCAGTCGCGTAGTCAAAAAAGCATAGTCTAAGTGTGCATTTTATCATTTTTAAATAAATTTAAAGATAGTTTAAATTTTTAGCATTTCAAGATGCTCTTGTAATACAACATACATCTAAACTCTTTTTATTTCATGTAAAATATTTCCTACCTATATTATGGACTTGGATTTTCTTTATAAAAATTGCAGATAATACTTATGGCTATTAATTGTGTCTGTTTTTAATGAAAAAAACTAAATAAAATTAAAAAAGAAATCCAGATCTAATAAAAAGTTTCATTTATTCCCGTTTGTCCTATGTACTACGTTAATGCAATACCCGCATAAAAAGTACACAATTCTCACATTTATGTGAGCGGATTGTATATTTCTTGCACAGCGTTAATATTCACCTCTGATAATACAAATTCATTTTTCATGTAAACTTCCATAGATTTCCTGTATGATCATCGTGACGCCGGATGAATCCGACGTCCATTTCCAGAGTCCAATCTTCACCGGCCGCCTCTCGGTGGGAGACGTTACATTTACATGGCATTTATGCCTCTAATACATCTCTAATGGTTTCCCAATAGACAGGTGTGGTCGCCAGGGACCAGGCAAAGACCATCTCCAGGGGTCTGCCGAAAGGAGAGGCGACTGCACAGAGACGGCTAGTCAAAGTAGAGTTTGACTAGTTTGAAGTTTATGTGATATAAAATACATTGTAGATGCTAACTTAAGCAGTGAAATATTTAAACGTTAGTTTTTTTACATCGGGAGAATGTGTTACAAATACAGCAATTGTGTGTTTTTTACTATTTTTATCGTTTTTTTTTTCAAGGTATTGAATTTATTAATCATCTTTATGTTTCGATTCAAGATCAGCTAAGAATTATATTTAGACCACGAGTAAAAATTTCTAAGACACTAACGGTGAAATTCTACATGATAAAAACTCGGTTCTTAACAAATGGGCATAACATTTCAGCGAACATCTAAATATAAACGATATTGAAGGAGGTTACACCATAGATAATCAACAAAATCTACAACGTCAACTACACAGTAAAGATCCAAGAAGAGAAGACATGTCCAATGCCATCCTAAAACTTAAAGACAATAAAAAAAAGGTGGTGATCTTTTTGCAGCAATCCATAAACTAATAGTACTTATATAGCAGAATAAATTGGTACCAGAAGAGTGACTAAAGGGAATAATATGTCCATTGCATAAAAAGGGTGATCAACTGGATTGTAAGAACTATAAAAGCATTACTCAGTCAGCATCTGCGTATAAAATCTTCGGCAATGTATTATTTGAAAGACAAACATTTTACAAAGGATATTGTTGGTCAATATAAATGGAGATTCTAGTAAAGTCACTACAATATAACATAGCTACACATCATTTCTTCGTCGACTTCAAAGCAGCCTATGACAGTGTGAAAGAACTGCAATATATAATGCATTGATAGACTTTTAGATCTCACCCAAGCTAGCTAAGTTGAACTACCTAACAAAGCAACATGTTAGCTCATGCGTTAGAATTGAAGGAGAAAATTCTACGTTCTTTGACATTAATAATGGTCTAAGACAAGGGGAAGCGCTGGCGTGTTTTTTCTTTAATATTACCTTGGATATTACATATCTTGGATCGCTAGTAAACGCAACACGATGAAAATGATAAACGATTTCTTGGTATTTTTGAGAGAAATATTCTTAGAAAGATTTTTGGGGCCGTACGTGAAAATGTGTCGAAAATACAACTTTGAACTGTATCAGTTATATACCGATCCAGATATTGTGAAATTCGTTAAAGTGCAGAGACTTAGACGGGCTGGACACATTGCTAGGATGTCAGATCGCGAATACACGAAGATATTAACGATAAGGAGATCGATTGATAATGTGGAAGCAGACCTACATATTCTAAGGGTAAGAAGATGGAGGGAAGTTGCCAGAATCGACAGGAGTGGCTACTTTTCTGTGAGCAGGCCAAGATCCATAACGGACTGTCGAGCCACTTATGATGATAAATCTAATATCTAAATAATAGTAAAAAAAGATAAGACAATTGAAGAAATATAAAATACTGATACGGAAAAAACCATTGTTTGTAATGTAGTGAATGTAGTCTTTATAGCAGAGAATACAGATCGTCTTCAATGGCTACTTATAATTTAAAAATAAGATTTGCAAACAAAATAGTCGCATTTTCACAACATAATGCACATGGGATACAAACTATAGTATAATTTTAAAATTGTAAGCACTAAATTCTGAGCAATGAATGAGCAATTTCTTCTTTTGATTTTTAATTTAATGATAAATGAATTTTAACGACAATACTATTGCCAGATTGTTATTATAGATAATTTATTCAATTTATATAATAATAATTCACATTCAGTCAGATATTGTCGGACAATTTTCAATTAAAGGTGACTAATCTACAAATTGAACTAAACGGTAGCGGCCACCATGTAAAATTTCAGCAGTAAATTCTTACTGGGGTCATTTTTATTGAATATGCTTCGCTCATGTAAATAATTTGAAAATAAGATAGAAACCATACAATTTGCCCCCGTAACAATATAAATTGGTGCGATTCACGAGTGTATAGTGAGACAAGTTCATTGAATAGTTAGAAACACCGGTAAGCTTATCAATATTTTGCTGGTCTATATATATTTACGTTATTAGGAAGAATGTTAATGAGAGAAATATGATATCTTAGCTTATTCCTTCCAGATTATATACATATGTGCATAGGCGTAGTGTGTTCTTGGGAATGTATTTATTAAATACACTTTATTATTAACTTTAAAATAGTTTTGAGGCAAGTAAAGTAAATTTGAGGTGAGTTAATTCTTTATATACTATTAAACCATTAACGGCCGCCCAATATATAAAGAAAAATTTGACAATTACTTTATTAGATTGGATTAAAAACAAATAAATTAAGACTAATTTACAACCAAAAAGATTTTTTTCTCATTTTCAAAGAAAACAGTACAATTTTTAATAAAGGAACATATTATTGTATCTCAAATGTAAATTAAATTTTAAGGTAAAATTATCGAAACATTCAGGGTGTAGATGCATTCTACACTTTTTACACAAATAAATAGTAATACTTTTGCACATCCTACATTTTTGCACTATCGTCTCTTTTTGTAATGTGGCCAATATTGTTGAATCTGGTTTCATCTGGTAAAGCAAATTTAGATTGACGTCCATGTACTAAGTGACACTGATGTAGCGGTTTCTTCACTATTATAAATATAAATCTATGTCGGCTCATGCTTTCTCTTATAATATGCACTTCTTTATCCTTATTTTTTTGACCAATAATGCATATCAACTTGAAGCAGAGTGTAAACCAGATAATATACATGTGCTAATAATTTTTTTTAAATCTATGTTATTCATTTCAAAATCGTGACGGTTATTCTGGGATGCATAAACACTTGTAAAATATAGAATGCTCTCAATTACTTTTTTATCAAAAAGAGTGAAAAAACTTCAATATATGACTTGCCTACATGGTTGGCTTTTATCTTGTATAAATATCAATCAGATTGATGTTGAATTACTACTGAGCACGAATGAATATCTGTTGTTACAACTTGAGACAAATTTGGATTTACTATTTTTGCCTGGTTTTTTCTTTTGACATTTTATCTGTGGTTCAGACTAATATTATGATCAGAATCGTCAGAATTCCCAATCACTTGTATTTCATATGTATCTGCAATATCCGATTTTATTGATTCTTCACAAATAATATTATCATCAATGTCTTCTACATCAGAAACTTTCTAATCTAATCTCGGCGGCAAATAAACCACATTAAGTGAGTCAGCATTTTCACAATCTGAGTCTTCTTCTAACAAAGCTATTAACTCTTTAGTAGTTAGTGCCATCTTCATTTCATATTTCGAGAATTTACTGAAATAAACAAATGCACTACTATATAAACGCATTCACAAGATAATAGTTTAGCTTACTTTATTTTAATTTATATGAACTTCATAATATATTTTTATATTTATATAAACAAATAAACACAAGGAAACTTTCAAATTAATTAAAAAAACAAATATAACGTTTACAGCACACAGCAATTCTATAAATAGAGAATGATGTGTAATGACGAGATCGAATGTTAAAATTACAGATTGTTTTTAGCCTAATGAAAAAAAAAAGTATTTTCCAAAGTTTTCTGTTTTTTTGAAGTTCTGTATTAGATACTCTCTAATAAGAATAAAATTTTACTTTATTTTGTTAGACAACTATAAGATACCTGTTAAAAGACATGATAATTTAATAATTAAATCGGTCTTAGGTTTGATTTTTACGTAATTACTTATGTGATTATGTGTTTAAATAAATAATTCAATTTTTTTTTGGTACGCCTCTGCAAAATTGATAAGTGGATTATGATTTCGTTGAAAAGTTATCGTTAAGGGCTTAGTTAAGTGCGATGTTGCCAAGTAATCACCTTCAATTAAAAATTGTTTTAGTATAGTCATAAAATAACAGACTTATTACAGTTTCTAATAAGACATGACAACGTGGACCAGTAGAAAAGAACGGTAATTCTGATTGTGTTTATTTCTATAAGAAGTCTGTGTTAATTACACTACTACGTATGTCTGTCATGTGTCCTCTAAATTGTATCTTTCAATTTTATTGGATTATGTTCGTCAGACTTTACTACAGGTCCCTATTCTTTATCCTATCCTATAATGTATATGTAATAGCTCTTCTGATTTATCTAAAATTATTACTTTTTTACTATTAATTATTTTCAAAAAATTCGGTTTTTCAAATACCACCTAAATTTGGCGAAACCGGACCTGATTAGCAAATTAATGGGCTGCAAAAGGGGTAAAAGTGGGTGAGAATTTGTATATAACGTGATGCTATGGCCGGATGTTAGTTGTATCCAAGAAACAAACAACGTATGTGTTCAGAAACGTAGACGAATTCCCCAAGTTGTCTAATGGGTTCGGCTGCATTGGGCCGACGGTATAGCAACAATAGGAAGCGGATATTTGGCGATAATTTGCTTTGTTTCGGGAGGGATTGGGAAAAGGGATTCGATTTGGAAGAAATTCGAAATCGATGATAAATTATTTTCAGGAAAGTTGATCGATTGAATTGTTGCTAAATTAAGTTAGGGGTATAAAAGGTTTAAATATGAATTACAAGTAACGAAAAAGTAACAAAAATATAAAAGCTTTTTAAATCAAAGGATATTGATTAAAGAAGTTATTCTGTATATCACGTTCTTCCTTCTAAACAAGTACTCTTCTTTGCTTTTTATTGAAGAGACAAAGGTGCTAATTTTTCTTGAACTTGATAGATTTTTTATTACGTTATATCGTCTTATCAAGCGGAAATATAGGAATATTTCGCTACTAATTCTGTTATTTTCAGTTGACTTGCTTTAGTTCAAGACCCAGTTGAATCCTTTTGATTGACCCCTTGATTAACCTCTTCATTCTTATTAACCAACATCTTATTGCTCTAAATACTGGTTGAGAATGAATGATCGGATGGGCCATTGTGGCATCTGAATACAGGCCCTCGATTGTTGTCCTGTGTTCTCTGTGATACAGGACAGCATGGCCCCCCAATTTGAGTTCTCATTCTCTTTCTTGGTTAAATTTGCTGATCAAGACGAGTGGATGGAACGAGAGCTTTCACTGATCCGTCGAAACGAGTTCACCTGGTTCACGGATGGGTCCAGAATGGTGCAACGATCAGGTGCTGGTGTATATAGAAGCGAAATTTGATTTGAGGCTCTCAGCTTCCATGCATCAGTCTTTTAGGCCGAGATCTGTAACTGTTCTGATAGTCAATCACGCTAGGAACTGGAAAAGCCCAAATTAGCTCTAAGGTGATTGAATACCTTTCAGTGTTGGTCGAAGTAATCTCAAAGGGCTTCTTTTGCGAGGTTCCAGGACTCCTAGGTCAGTGGTGGAGGTATGAGACATACACATAATGGTGCCATCCAAGAGTCTTACATACTAACTTCTTCGCAGGATCAAACATAATGGTGATCCCAGCGTATAATAATTAACTTTTTTAGATGCTTTTGTGGGTCAGTATGCTTACCGCAACTGTAAACTCAGGCGGCACCTTCATCTGCTTGGACTGGCGGATGGCCCACGGTACCGTCTTTTTAATGAGGATGAGGAAACCTCCTCTCATGTTTTCTGAAGTGTCCAGCACTGGCCTATCAGAGGTGACAAATCCTGGGTTGGGTCTTTATGTAAATGAACCAAATGAGAGAGTTATCCTTAAAGAGACTTGTGGCTTTCTGTGAGGCCACAAGGTTACTACAGATGTAGATGTTCTGAACGGCAGAAAGGTCTCAGATTTGAAATACCTGCTGAATATAGCAGATATGGAAGTCCGGAGCAACCATAAGTCCATTACCATAATTACGTGTTTAATAACTTCTTGACTTTAGTTTTCAACTTGTTTTACCGTTAATTGTCTTGTTTTACCGTTAATTGTCAGGCTTTCAGCATTATTTTGGGTTTTTGATATCCTCATAAATTAAGTTTTCTTGATGTTTATTGATAATCCATATTGTTCTCCATACTGTTGTCTAATATTATCATAGTATCGTCCGCATATCTAATGTTGCTAATTAGTGTTCCATTGACCTTTATTATTGCTGTTTCTCCTCAAGAGTCTTTTCATAATTTCTTCAGAGTATGCATTGAATAGTAGTCGTGACAATACACACCCCTGTCGCACTCCTCTTTTAATTTCGAACTCTTCTGATGTGTGTTCATTAATGCGTATATGTACCTGCTGTTTATAATATAGATTTGTTATAATTCGACGGTCATTGTATTGTAATTGTTTTGCATTAGCTCTTTGTGGTGTTATTTATCGAAAGCTTTGTTGTAATCTATGAAACGGACGTACATATATTGGTTCACATTCAAGCATCTTTTAATTAGTACGTTGAATGCAAAGAGAGCTTCACGGGATACCTACGCCTCTACGGAATCTAAATTGGGTTTCTTTAATATCCATATCAAGTATTTGGTAAATGCGTTTATGGATGATCTTTAAAAACATTTTGTGTGTGAGACATCAGGCTTGTGGTGCGGTGGTCGGCGCATTATCTAGAATTTTTTTTGAGAGACAAATAAATGTTGAGGTCAACCATTCATTGGGTTTGTTACCCGACTGATAAATTTCATTAAAGAGCTTTAAGAGGACATCCATGTACTCATTTTCTATTACTTTAAGGATATCAATAGGCAGTTGATCTGGCCCCGGGCTTTTTCCGTTTCTGGTGTTCTTTAGTGCATACACTATTTCTTCCTTTTTATTTTCTATACTTGTTTCTCTGTCCTCGAAAGATATGTCGTAGATTTAATATTTCGTCGTCGAAGAGCTCTTCCATACATTCTTTCCATCGTTTTAGCTTTTCGTTAATCGTTATTATAGTATTTCCATTTTTATCTAAAAGAGTTGTGTTGTGGTTTCTTTTTTTCAGCCCTGCTATTTATTTAACCTTTTTATGTAGGTTGAATAGGTCGTATTTATTCTGAAAATCTTCTATTTCTTTACATTTTTCCTCATAGTAAGTTTGTTTTGCCTCTCTTATCATTTTCTGATTTCATTGTTAATGATTTTGTAATTAGGACTGTCTTTGTTCTTGACTTGTCTTCTTTGGTCCATCCTGCCGAGCATTTTGTCGGTCATCCAGTTGTCTCTGTTTCCCATTGTTGGTTTATCTCGTAGGTAATAATTTTCAAAATTTCAAAAAGTTTTCATATATTTTCTGTTGGAGTTTGTTTTTTATATCAGCTTCTTTTACTTTTCTAACATCTAATTTTGGAGTTCTTGGGGGGTTTTCTAATACGTTTAATAAGTGTGACATTAGCGATTAGTGGGTTATGGTCTGATGTGATATCTGCTGATGGATATGTTTTAACTGATTTGATGGTGTTACGATATCTCTCTTTAATCGTTATATAATCGAATATAACCGTTCCCACAAAGGTGCATAACATTACGAATCATTATCTCGGCATTTTTTACAGTAGTATTTCGTTCAAAGGTTTAGTAAAATGTATTCTTTATAGTTTATGCCCCAAACTTCTTAGTGAATATGAAACAACAACGGAATAAATATTTTTTATGAAAAAGTGTTATCAAAAATGCAACGTTATCAAAATGATTAATCAGTAATACTTAAACCACTCAACAAATTCGCAGTATTAACCGTCACGCTCTAATACTTTAATTAAGTTGACAGGCACGCTACATATTTTATTACATTTCCACTATGGTCTCAGCTGACTTCCGGTTCTTGAAGAAAAACATGATTGATATATTAGCTAACTAATTATTTATTTGTATCACGATATTTGACATCAAGATAATACTAGAAGTAATGTGTGGATACTTGCTTTGATAGTAAAATATTGTTTGAAAAAAGTTTATACCCGCATATAAATAATGGCCAAAAATCAACAAAAAGAAATTTTTTATAAAGAAAAAGTTTATAATGTTGTTGTTCGTGTATTCCCAACTTTACACCATTTTTCTAAATTGAGTCTATGTAGTCTATTTCATAACGATGAGAAGATCGTTTTATTACATTACAGCTAAATACACATACATATGTAGCATTTGTAAATTTCTTGATATATATATATATATATATATATATATATATATATATATATATATATATATATATATATTGAAATGCCCCTCGTATATTGTATTAGAACATCGAAGAATATTTAGTGTATTTCAGTTCCTATCGTACAAGTTAAAACACCCAAAAGTGTTTTAAAGCCTTTTATTTGCGTCGCTAGAGTTAATGTAAACCATTTAATAGTTTGTTTATATTTCACAGGTGCGTATTTTCTCGGTATTCTTTGATCGAAGCCTCTTTTGGATATTTTGCGTTTTCATTCCCGTTGTGTTTTGTTTATGCCAAGTTAAGCGAATGAATTTTGAAGATAATTTCATCACTCTGGTTTAGGTCGCTGTCAGAGGCAGTTGCTTACAGTATGGGTCCAAATCGTTCGTCAAATTTGAAATGTTTCTTTGTTTTTCGTCTTATGTTATGAAAAATTAGTAGTTTTGCAGTTAGTTGTGCAGTACGTGTAGTTACAGTTTTAAGGTTATGCGATTTGAAAGATAACCACATGTTGCCATTGTATCCAGTTGTACCTTTGTCTGTTTTGTAAGAAGCCAAGTCGTTTAATGCCACTTTAACCTCAGGTATTTGTCTCTGGTCGTCTTTCCAGATCACAGATGTAGTCCTTTTGTTCGTGTGTCAGAGTTTGAGTTCCAGTTCTACCCCTAGAATTTTGTGTAAAATCCCAGTGCAATACAGGTAACTTTTTTGTGTTAAAATTTAAAGTAAATATAGACAATTTTTTAATAATACTAATTTGCTTTCATAACAAAAAGAATTCTAATAAAGAAAATATCTAATCATATTTAACATTAGTTTGCTTTGTTTTTTTTTATGAAGGTTAACCTCCATGTAGTAACTATTTTTTGTAAGTTTTGTAGCATCTTTCACTTGTAAACAGAGCTGAAAACGAATTCCTTTCTTTTTTATGTTTTTGGCTATTTTTGTTGATGTTGATAGTTGATAATAACACCAGCTTTCCGAACAAATAACAACCTAGGCAAAATATATTAAAAACAGCAAGAGCCAAAATAAGAAACACTTACATAGTGGTGTGTACAAACTTAAATCTGGCGACTGCCCAAAAACTTACATCGGTCAAACTGGTATAAACTTTAATAACCGAATAGCAGAACATAAAAGGGCTTTCAATAATAGAAAAACAGATTCTACTTACGCACTTCATCTTCTAGATCACGATCATTCTTTTTAATGACAAATTTAAAATTCTTCACATTCAAAATAAAGGCCTTAAGCTATCCTTGTTAGAATCTATGGAAATCAACAAATTAAAAAACACAGATATAATTCTGAATAACCTTTTTGAGACAAACAGTTCTCCCCTCCTCAACCTATTCCATTAGAGACTATAAAGTGTAAACGAATGCCAAAAATAGATCACTTGAGAAAGGCAATCAGCCGAAACAGCTGTAGTGATAAGGTTAAAATAAATTTTGTGGAAGTTTTAAAACAAAGTTTTCAGTGTTTTATTGTTACATAAAATGAATTTCTATCAAGTAACGGTCGAATCCATCAATTATTGTAAAAAAATTAGTTCATACTGGAAAAAAAAAATAAGTTTACGATGTTGCTATCATAAAATATTCAATATAGTTTTTTCAAATTTTCTCGTCATTTCGGATTCAAAGACACCTAATTTTTGGTGCAAATCAGATCATATTCGTTACTACTTCGTATCGTACAGTGGTTGCTTGGTATATGAGATAAATAATTATAATTCTACCTGAAATACTAGATTGATGGGTTTTATAGGGATTTAGTTCTGTTATGGTTGCTGATTTTCTAATTCGTCAATATTACAGCTCAATAATTATAAATAAAATTTAAAACTATTGGAAACTTTTTATTCCTAAGCTGATTAATCAGGATTAAAAGGAAATGGTATAGTACAGTTGTATCTGTTTATTTCCTTCATTAAATAGGACTATGAATGTGATCTGAATAGTGTATATCTATATAAATATTTCATTATATTGTTTTATCTAACAGTAAAACACCAAAAACTTCTGTTTTCAACACTTTGGATTGGTTAGAATAAAGTCGATCTAATTTCTAATGCCATTTTGTTCATTATCCTGCGGTGACCTCTAGGTATACAGTCTACGGGGTGGTAATCAAAGCCATGTGTTCCTAATCGCCAGGTTTTCTTTGTAACAAATTTGAGCCAATCTGTCGCCTCTAGCATTCCTTATTCCTAAACCATAATCATCTATTATATTGTCGACTCTGCCTTTTCCTATCTTTGCATTTAAATCACCCATTAATATAGTAATTTCTTCCTTTCTTGTGGATTGTAGAAGTTGTTTGAGTTCTTCATAAAAATGTTCGATTTCAGCTTCTGATTTAGGTATCTGCAATTGGAGCATACACTTGTACTACATTATTGTTCAATGGCTTACCCTGTATTTGTAACAATAGCATTTTATCTGAAAAAGCAACAAAATTTACAATGGTTGTTTGTATTCTCCTGGAGATAATTATTCCAACTCCATATAGATGATCTCTGATATCATTTCCGGAGTAGTATATCGTTTTATCCATGACCGATGTTTTACCGGAACCAGACCAGCGCATTTCGCTTATGCCTAATATTTCTAGGTTCAGTCTGTTCATTTCTTGAATCGTGTTGTGTGTTTTTTCTTGTTCGAAAAAACTCCTCACACTCCATGTAGTGTTGCCCAAAATCGGTCTTGGTCTTGCAGTCTTTGTCTTGTTCTTGCGTTTTTGCAAGATCAAGACCAAGACCAAGACCGCCTAATTTTAGCAAGACCAAGACCGCCTAATTTTAGCAAGAAAAAGACCAAGACTGAACTTGCAAGACTTAAGCAAGAACAAGACTTAAATACTCTATAAGACGCACAGAAATATGTAATAAAAATTTGAAAAACTTTACTTATGCGCATTACGAACAATACGAACAAACGAAAAAACACATTTGACAAGTGCTCAGAGGTCATAATTACAATGTAACAATAAAACATTTTGTACATTCTTTCCCAGCAGACGACTTCTTCGCTCTGGAATTAAATGTCCAGATTTTGATAAAAGATGAAAAATTTATTATTACACTTATATTAAAATTTTATTTAAATATTCATTTAAATAAAATTGCACCAAACTAGAGGCTTTATCTTAGAAAGTACCTATATTATTTAAAACAGTAAATTTTCTGTGTTGTCAGTTCGGCAATTGATTAAAGAAATTTTTTAATTCCTTTTATCACAGATAGTGTACTAAAAAGGTAACATAATATGTTTTGCGATTACTCGTAAGACTCGGGTGGCTCCTCCTCGCGGAAATTCTTTGCACCCCTCGACCATTAAAGGTCCGCCGCGGACTAGTGGCCATGTGATTGACCGTACTTTGCATGGTTATTGTTCTAGGGAAATCTGACGATTTTTAATGTAGTGGGTTCCCGTTGCCTTCTACATCCTTATGTGGTTGACCACTAATATGTTCATCCGCCTTTGGAGCCAATTTCTCAACACCAGGACAAAAAAAGTGCCGTACCACTTACTAACTCATCCGACCGAAGCCATTGATCAGTTAGTGGGGGATTGCTTATACCAGCAATCACTCGGTGAATAAGAATGTAGGAGAAAGAAATATAGTAAATATAGTGTAGAAGTCTGCATTCGGAAAAGCCATTCAGGGTTGTAGAGACAAGATAGGCTAATAGGAAAGATTAAAGACATTTTACTCAAGACAAGTTGAAAAAGAATAAAATGTGAAGGCTCTTATGATTCTTTGTGTTCCCGCTCATACCTCGGGGTGTTGACTACAGACTATATGGCTCGTCCAGCATGCCATAGCATGGAGAGTAGTGTGCATGTCATTTTTTTTTAACGTAGACACCCAACTCCATGGCCGGACTTACAATATTATCTTCGCAGTTAAATATTTTTCTTACATATTTCCGCAAAACACTTTTGTAAACAAACTGCAAGAAATGTTTATACATAGTCAGGGTCGTATCAAATAATTCCTGTACATTAATTATTCGATAGTTATAAGGAACTTATTTATGCTAAAAAATAGAGTTTCGATGCGTTTGCTACTTCAAATTATTGACGCGCCGCATTGACTGGGCTAATATTGACCGAATCCATAAAACAACAAAATTCAAACCCCTGAATATATATTGCCCTAATCAAATTCGTTCTCATTTACGTACAGGTAAACAAATGAACAGGAAACACACATGTGCACATTCATTTCATTGCATTTTTATAAATTAATAACATTATTTTAATTTGAACAAATATTTATATAACATTGTTTTAACTAAAAGTAATGGCGTTTAAAATGGAAAATACCACAAGGGGTGTTTTAATGGAAATATGAAAATAAACGTTGGTGGAAATAATTTTATGTTTGATTTTCGAAGCTATATGTATTTTTTCAAGCGGCAAATGTTGAATTTTAACATCGCAACGGTCATTTAAAAGTGCATTTTTTACCCATTCGAAACGTGTGACAACTGAAACATATACATTCATCAACCAAGTGAAATACAAATATTTGATGGATATGTTTATATTTGAGAATTAAATTTTTTTTCTTTTGGTATAAATATGATGGTCTTGTTATTTATTGTAAAACTCATTTAAATAAAATACTGTTTATTTTCAATTTTATAAAGGTGCCTTTTTTTTTTAATATTCGTAGTTAGTTAGAACAACAAAACTTAAAACTTGGTTAAGATCTTTCGATTGATATATTCTCAGTATTTAAAGAGATCTGGCTGAAAAATCCCCAGTTTAAGAAAAATACCAAAAGAGTTGCAGTGCTGAATTAATAAATCACAAATGCAGAGCATCCTAAGTTTTTTCAGAAGTGGAAATTTAGTGGAGTAATTATCTTGATACTTAGCAAAGTCGACGTGAGACGCTTATTGTATCCGAACGTCTGCGGTGCCTCCGGTGAGTACCGATCACACAAGGATAGAAATTATTTTCATTTATTAATTTTTTTAATAAACGAAAATTTCCATCCAGGTGAGATTCGAACTCACGACCTTTAGGTTTAAAGGTAGGCGCTCTTACCTACTGAGCCACAGAGGGGGTTGAGACGTGGAAATAGAATTGCAGAAAAATAAAACGAAAATGATTTTAATATTTTCAATTTGTTCTTCTTCTTTTTGTATGTAGACATGACTCTGTCTGTTTTTCAATGTGCGTAAAGTAAGTTGTAAAAACGTTACTTTCCAACGAGTTTACTTATTGATAATTTAACAAATGGAATGACTACAATAAATCTCTGAAAGAAAACGTTCTTCCTGGGAGAGTTGAATTGATTTTTCTTCGCCGAAAAATACTCACAAACAAATATTTATTTATACAAATGGTTCATAATACAAAGTAAGTTTACATTCTTACAAATTTTTTTTGAACAAAATAGCAAGATCACTGGTGATCCTAACGGCACTTCAGTAATATATTACACACGTATGTGTCACTAGTATCACCGGTGATCGTGAACAACATAATGCTTTTTAGTGAAACATGTCACACAGTAAAATTCTTAGCAATTATTACAAAATTTAGAAACGAGTTTGGGTTTCCTTGTTAGAGCCTTGTGGTCTAACCTACTCTTCTTTATCTTGCATAGGAGAACCGAAATTTTAGTGATTGCCCTTGTAAATTCACCATTGATGGTCTATAACTTGACCACTCTGACTTTCGCCATTTTGACCGGGCATTGTATCAACTACCCGCGCTAGAGACCATTTTGGAGGAGGTACATCGTCTCTCTCAGAAGAACTAAGTCATTGACTTTTATGTTATCCCTTGGTCATAGACCATTTTGGAGAGTTTTGTAAGCGGTTTAAGTAGGCAACAGACCACTTTTTCCAGAAACTTTGTTTTTTGCATTTGCTGAAAATGGATAGTTTTATTTCCGGGATTTTTTCTAAGTTTTGCTCAGGATGCGCAGTCAGGCTGGAGCCTATTATAAAGTGCTCAGGACTGAGAAAAGTGTAATCAGAAGGATCGCTGGACATAGCACAGATAGGCCTTGAATTCATTACAGCTTCAATTTGAACCATGACAGTATAAAACTGTTCAAAAGTGAAAGAAGAAGAGCCTATTAGGCCCTATCGCCATATAGCGCTTTTTACTGAAGATCTAGGGAGGAGATCTAGGGGGAATAAACTTCCATGAGATTTGATTTTCATACAGGTATTCCACAATGGTTTGAGAATTTGACTTATTTTGAAAGAATTTGCATAAGTCTTAGAGTTGGTTTTTTGCACCAGAAAAACATGTGTCATTGTCACTGTAAATGTCGGTTGGGTTACCCCGTCGGGAAATGAACCTTTTTAGAGTTAATAGAAAGGAAGAAGTTGTTAGATCAGAAACAACCTCAATGTGCACAGCTTTGGTCACCATGCACACGAAAATGGCTATGTATGTCTTGATTTTTGGAGCTTTTCGGAGTGAGGAAGATTTTAATAGAAAGGGTCCACCATCATCTACACCTATTTTTTGAAAGGGTCTTGTCGTAATGGGCAATCTATCTTCAGGTAAGTTACCCATTAGGTGTTGTGCAGGAGTGCACGAAAATCGGAAACATCTAGGGCAGTTGCGAATAATTCGTTTCCCTTCCGTTAGACCATAGAGAGACCAGAATTTCAACCGAAGATTTGAGAGAACTGTTTGAGCACCAGCATGTCTCAATCTGAGATGTTTATTTTTGATGATAAGATTGACGGTATGATTTTTGGATGGAAGCAGTATCGGATGTTTTTGCAGATAGTTTATGTCGGGGCAGTTTGTAAGTCTGCCTCCAACTCTGAGACAATTAGAAGGATAGAAGGCAAAACGTAATTGTGTCATTTCAAATAATTTTCTAATTTTATGGCAACGATCGTTTAGTAAAGCAGCCGTGTTATCAGCAAAATGTAAGAACCTTAAAGGAAGCTGAAATCTGTTTCTGGTCGTTACAGAAGAAATAAAAGTAAAATTATACAATGGTGACTTACTCCAATAATTAGCAATTTTGAGAAGCTTGACAATTCGCATATACATAACACAACTCAAAAATTTTGATGATCTTTGATGAATTTTTGGATGATCTGTATACCTGTATATTTCTTGTATACATGAAAAGGAGTTAGTTTGGTTCTTTTGAGGATGATTATCATCATAGACATATGATTTTGTTACAGGAAACTGTGTATCAAGCACCATTTTTCATTAATTAATTGTAAGAAAAAACATTTTAGGTTATGTAAAATAAATACTCCAATATTTTGTTTATCCTTACAAATAATCCAGTAACAAGATTTTAAAACGAATAAACTACATATACTTACTTCATATAATTTCAAATTCACAATGTGAAATCACAAATTTCAAATGCACAAGTGCACAAGTATAATCTGTCAGGATCACCGATGATCCTTTTGGCAGCCAATGTGTGCAAACCAAATTTTGGTGTAGTGGCTTCCATGTTTCAGTTATTTGGTTTACTAATCCATGATTTAATAATAATACGACTTCTCGTGGCTAATCAAGGATTCTTCTGACACATCATAACTAGAAAATATATTGTAAATTTACAACTAAAACAATTTAGTTAAACTAACTCACCATGTTCCGTCCTGTATAACGATACACATATGCTCCAGCTCTTACCTGAGGAGCTTCCTGTTTTACTTTGTAGCGCTTTCAGCTATTCTCTTCTACAGAAAGGGGCTAATAAGATTTTATACTAGTTTGTTGTGCATATGTTACGAGAGTTACGTAGCCTTAGGACTGATTCTACTTTAGTAATTTCAGTCCAGACTCCACTCATTAAATTTTAACAATAAATGTGAAATCAAAGCTAATACAGAGCGCTGTCAAGAAATTAAGAAGAAATTGAGACAACATTTTAATTTAGGTAATGAAGAATAGTTATTTATCTGTGGAATTTTCCTTTAACAATCCCGACAGTAATAATACTATGCAATATAAAATCTAAAATATTATTTTTTCATCTTTCAAATAGGAAATTTTGACGTTAGGCGAATATTGTCAAAAACGTTGACAATTGATCTATCCACATTACCTTCCAACGTTGAAAACTCTGTTAACTAAATTCATTTTACAAATTCCCAACTGTAAACAAACTCACGTGATAGCGAAACAGGTCTTACTGAGGTGTATCATATGATTTTTTAAAATATTTACTTTTGAAACTATTAGTGTAAGAATTTCTTGAAATTTAATCATTGTGAGCAAAATTTAATGTTCCATTGGAGAAAAATGTGCTAAATAAATATGCATTAACTGAGAGATACATAACAAAGTAAACATTTTGAATAAAGTAGCATTGTCATAAGTTTATCAAAGCATAAAACCATACCATTTAAATTGCTCAGAGTCTGAGGAGCTGCAGGTGTTGCTGTCTATCTTTTCTGCCACGTAGTTGGACTAATATTATTTATTGCATCATAAGAATATTTTTCATATCTGCAAATTTAAAAGTAGTGTTTTGGCTGCTACATAAGTTTTACTTCTGCCCAGATGAGCTCAATCGGATTGAGCTCACAATGGTATGGGGGCAGCCTTAACACTACTTTGTTTTGGCTTTTTTCTATCTCATTAATGAGATATTTATTATATTGACCTTTATGTGCCTTAACGATAGAAAGCAGTTGCACTTTTAACATGGAGTCGTCAAACCCTATATTTTTTTATTTCAACCACGCTTGGATGTTAGCTTTTCTAGAAGCATAAGTTAAAATTTTTCCAATTTTCTAGAATGATAAGACGCGTAGTCCAATACGATGATGGAGTTGTCTTCTAATCGGGGCAGTATATTTTTGAACCAATTTTCTAAAGATTTCCCGTCCATCTCTTCATGGTAGTCCCCACCTTATTTTATTTTAATTTTTTATTTATAAGACCCACCGGCCTTCTGGAACACACCCATCTTCACTGCCAATGTGACGTTTTATTATTTTAAAATTTACTTAAGTGAAAAAGCACATAATGTGCTTTTTTAAAAACTTAACACGATTTTTTAACCCGTAGAGAGTCCTTCTAAAAACACTTGTTTACAGACGTTTCCAACTTTGTCGACCCATACTTTAGATTTGTTTTGACCAGCGTTTAGCCAAGTCTCATCTAAGTCTTTTGAAGTTAGGCAAAACCGATCTTCATTAACAACTGAAAGAATATTTTTCATTTCATACTTTTATGATGCTCAACTGATTTTGGTGTCGACAATGTTCCCGTAATTTCATATTCATGAACCACATTGCGTACACTACGGCTACACACGCCTACAATAGATAAAAAGTAACAATATTTGTTAAATAAAGTAAAAATGCGCACTCTAAAATAAATAATAGAGAAACAATATCAGTATCTGTTTTATCTGCTACTCTATTATTATAAAAATAGTATTATATTATTATAATATTTTTTGAAAAATGTTAGCAGTATTTTTATATACTAAACTTATTTTATTTGGTGAGTTAACAAAATTTTTTTCTGTGTAGTTCAACTTTGTAAGATATTTTGTATTGTTTAGCAGCTCTTGATAATATTGTAAACACAATTGAAAGCTCGAGTAAAAAATAGTTACACAAATAGCTCCTTTTATTGACTCCGACCCATCCAAAAATAGTTTTATATTTTTCCAAACGAGTCACAAGTACTTCTTTTTTCTTACTCTTATATATATATATATATTATATATATATATAAATATATATATTATATATATATATATATATACATATATATATATATATATTATATAATCATATATATATATATAGTATAATATATTTATATATATATATATATAATATATATATATATATATATATATACTAATATATATATACAGTATTGGAAGATTCAAAACGGAACATACGAATTATTAATACAATTATTAAGATTCCCCTGACCTGCAATTACCCAGTGTAAATTTCAATATAACGTCGCGATGTCTTATAATTAATTCATTTGTTCGACTGGACTCCTTCTCCAGTCGATATTTTTTCGACTGCTGCTCACGTGCGCACCTTATTAATACGACTAATAGTTGATTGTGTCGATATTGGCCTATCTTCATGACGCACAAGTAAATAAATTTATAGCACGGTACGAGTTGCCCCCTTAAAACCATTTTAAAATTTGTACTTTTTCTTTGTTTGTATACATGGTTTATGTTAGAAAACACTACATTTATTTCAGCTATGGCGTTATAAATGAGAAGCAAAGTAAAGGGCATGTATTTGTTTTGCTCGGCCAGTGATGATGTTCCTTGGGACTGTTGCCAAATCGATAGATACCTTCGGCAAAAATCTGTAGATTTTGATGTATCATATAAATCCTTTTAAATTTTAAATTATCAACAATATTTGGAATAATAAATATATTAAACTATACACTAACCAATTCAAATAATATCTAATGAACACAAAAAAAAATGTTATTAATAAAACATTGTTATTATCTGCACAAAAACACAGAAAATCAGGGGACGATAGACAACAGTGTCAAGGTACACCTGTCGAATACGCTACTAGAAATCGCCAAGGAGTAGCAATCCAGTCAAACAAATGAATTAATTATAAGACATCGCGACGTTATATTGAAATTTACACTGGCAATTGCAGGTCAGAAGATCTTAATAATTGTATTAATAATTCGTATGTTCCGTTTTGAATCTTTCTAATACTGTATAATATATATATATATATATATTGAAATGATTTTCAATATGTTAAAATATATACAACTTTAATGGATTTTTATATGAGTTTGTTGTTTATGAATTTCATGAAGCCATCACAATGTGGGTTCGACTCTGAAATAAAAGAGAGAAAAAGATTAGTAAATTGTTAAATAAATTAATTTTGACTTACCTGGTATAGTGTTAATAATTTCTGAATAGTATAGTTGCCTAGTGTTTAGGTGAATCGTCTAAACCTTAAAAAGAACAAAAAAGAAGAATTTTAAAAAAATATTTAAACATAGAAATTTTAATAAACGTCAGAAAATAAACTGCTTGACAGTTTATTTGACAGTCTGTGGGAGCTAAATTAATAGGGGTTTTGTTAAATAAGAAATTACAATGATGTGGAGATGAAAAGAATAAATTAGTATTGTAATAGAATAAGTTTTATATCTAAACATTTTTTTTTTGTAAATTCCCAAATTATATGTGATTAAAGTGATTATGAGAAAGTAATGTGGCTTGACAAATATGTCAAACAGGACAGTTTTATGGTTTAAAATATTTAAATAGAAGACAGAAAAAAAAAGAACGTTGGTTGCTGTTAGCAACGGATAATAATGGGAATTGGTTTTTGGAGAGGACGCCGACGAGGTTTTTTTTTGGACGAAGGAGAGCCCTGAAACTGTGGAATAGGTCGGGAGTGTTTTTTAACTCGTCTAATTAGAATTTAGTTTTTCCACAGTTTCCACAGCAGAGATATCCAGAAATTTGTTCCAGAGAGTAAGAGAAACAATTTCACTTATAAATTATATTGGAGTATAGAAATGTCATTTAAATTGAGAAAATTAAAATTCATGAATTAACATAATTGCGATAGGCCTTAAAAATTGAAATTATTAATGATCATTAAATTAAAAATAGAATAGTACGTACCTTAACTTCCGAAGAGAGGATTGATATTCCAGTTTCACCGATTATTTTTGAGTAGTTAGTTTCCTTTAAAGAAATCAGAACTGTTTTAAAGTGAGGTTGGACAATAATTTTGGGGATCATTTGAAATTTTGATTATATTTGAATAGTCAGCGGAATAAAGTGTTCATTTTCTTTTTCTTTATAGTTCATTTAAACACTTTATAAAGTTGCAATATTTATTTAGTTTTTAGGTACTTGTAGAGAGTCTCCACATTTTGTAATACATTTTTATTGTCACGTCACTAAACCACGTTAAGACTTAAACGATTCCTATTTTTGTAAATTTTTAAAGGCAACCGAAGTTGCAGACGAATTTTATTGTTTATATTAAATTTGTTCAATATTAATAAATAACGTGCTTCATTTGGGTTAATTTATCAAAGGTCTAAAGTAAATTTTGGTTTAATTTCTTTTTGAACTCTACCAGGAGACTACAGAGTCGACGTCACACAGTGACAGATTGCTTAGAAACATATAATGAGCTAGCTGAGGTATATTAAATTAAACAACGAACCACATATTATAAAAATTACATTTATTATAAATAAAAAAAATAAATTAATAAAATACAACTTTATTCAATATATATATATATATATATATATATATATATATATATATATATATATATATATATATTTTACTTTATAAATATATTATAACAGATAAATTAATGCGGGAGCACATCGGGAACTTTATATAAAACTATATCATTTCTGGTTGTCATTACCACTATGTGACCGTAGGACAATTTTTTTTCTAAATCATCTCGACTAAAATAAACTCGTACCTACAAAAGCTTGAACCGCTAAAGCGGGCTATTGTTGGAAACGAAAAAATTAATTTCAGTTAGCCTACCTTAGGCTACGTTTCAAATTAGAAATTAAAACAAACCTCGTCACGGTAAAACTGGCTAGTCCAAGCACAATGGATTATTTGTCATTGCTGCTCTCTAACAAAAAGTTAAAGCAAGGGGACAACTTCGTACATAAAAGCTTCTGACAGGTAGTTTCGCGTTTGGTTGACCGGAAAGCATTACATTTTTATACAGATTCTAATACAGCTTGTGCACTGCATAAAAAGCAAACATGAATCAAACAATAAACAATCTCAAATAACACAATTCGTATAGTATTTTTTAATTAAGTCTTTTAAAAGCATTTGTGGACAATGTGGAAAAAGGCAAGTTTATGTACTAAAATATTAAACAATAATATGTGTTTGATGTTTGTTATATGCGATACAAATAAGTGACTACACACTTTTATGAAATATGACAAATAATAAATACCGAAACAATAAAAGGATATCAAAAAATAAATGTGAAATAACACAAACCGATTGTACCAGAAAAAGCTGGACCGAAAATGTTAAACTTAGTATTAACAAAAGATAATACCGTAATTGGAAAGCAACGAAAGGAAACTGTTACTATTCTAATTACACACAAAATAAACTACATACTTTGACCATGTCTGATTTAAGCTGTCAACATAAAGAAGGCAGGCTACGTTAATTTATGATAAAGTACATTCACTCTGTAAATTCCCAACTGTAAACAAACGCACGTATTGATATTTGCCCTCTAATTCCTCAAGAATAGAACTTATTGCCTTAAGCCAGACGGATTCCATTTTACAGGTCCTGTAAGTCTGTTTAAATTTGAATTGTAATGTGTTGGCTTTTAAGTTAATATATTGTGTGTTATATGTTATAGTTACTGTTAAGTTATTAACTGATTATGTTATTTTCTAAAGTTTAGTTAAGTGTTTAGTATTAAGTTTTATAGTGTGCAGTGAACTTTTAGTATCCAAAAACCAAGTGATTGTTAACCAAAAGTAAAAATAGCTTGCAGTAATCACTTTAATAAAGGTATTTGGCATATACATAGCTAACGGCAAAGAAAAAAAGTGATATTGTGCAGATGTGCGCTTTTGCCATAAGGATGAGTTTCACCCCTTCTCGGGTGTTAAAAAACATGCATTCAAAATAAGCCCAGAATTGAATAAAGTGACTAATTTTAAGCAACTTTTATTTTATAAAGAACTGGTTCGGGCATCGCTTAGACACATTACTTTAATTCCATATTTTGCAGGCTTTTGTGGCATGTAGATCTTGAATTTACATATATCTCTAAATCTAATAAGCATTTCATCGATGCATCCAGTGGTACCAATAACGTATAGCTCCTAACGGTTCTGTATGAACATGTAAAAAATACCAGAAATAGCAGCACATGGATTAGTCTTCTTCCATCTGTAAAAGGATTGTCAAATATCAGAGCGCTTTAGTATTATAGTAACTATATTTTCAGATAATAATCTTTCAAATATGTACTTAAGATTATTTTCGGGTAAACGAATTGCAGTGGGAATCTTGATTATGTTATGTACAGCCGTCCGTACTTTTTTTGCAAGAGGAACGCTTGACCACTTGATTTTACCATAAAAATATGTTTTATCGTTATTACCTTCATCCTCGCTTTCAGGTGCAGTACTTGTCTCTTCAGAAGGTAACAAAACTTCACTGCTGTGGTTATCGCCTTCTTACTCACTATCTGCTTCGCATTCACTAGGTACAAAAGTTTCATCCACTATGCTATCGTCAGAATTATCAAGGTCACTGTCACATTGGTTATACCATGGTAATGCAATATTACTAAAATCTGCATCAGTAAATATTGCACAATTTACTGAAATAGTTACGTGAATTGTGATGTGCCGTCAATTTGACGTATTGTGATTTTCTACACGTGATAATCCAAATTATATCTCTCGAAAAAGCAACAAATGTCTGCTATGTACCTTCGATGACTAAGATGAAAGGTACTGTGAGTGTCGACCATACAAATTTAGAGTAAGTGGGGATCCCGAATTAACGCGCAGTTGCGATACGTCATTTTGACGGCACCCACTAGTTAAGGGTTAAAAGGCCAAGGCCTTTGTTGTAGGGATTAACCCCTTTTAAAATTTGAAAAATCTCATTTGGGTACTTTTGGACAAATGGCTGCCTGGTTAAACCAAGAGAACAGTTGTACATTGTAATGTCACGAAGGTGGAAGCAAAAACCTAAGCGACCTCTGTCAACAAATTCAAATTGAAAATGGCCCAGTTTTTATGTCAGTTAAATTTATGTTTTTATTTGTACATGTATTTTTCCCTCACGTGCAATCATACTGTGTAATAAAAGTGATGTAAGCTGCCAATGTTAAAATATATTAGTGATAAGGTGACAAAATATATAAGTAATATATAGTATAAAATATAAAATCTATAACTAAAGAGAAGTTTCACTAAAAAAAATGTAGCTAGATGTATTGTAAAAGGAATTAACGACAAAATTATGTTATATATAAAAACTGCGCATTTAAAAAAATGCATTTAGTTTATACAGTTTATTAGTAAAAGCTAATTACAGGATTATTTGCATACATTCTATATAAGTATACGTCTTAGATTTTTTAACTTTATAGAAGCTACAATGCTAAGCTTTGATCTCAGACCGTATATTCGCAACTTTAATTTTCTCCGGAAAAGCGTCTTTTGTCAATGTTCCCGTTTTCTCATGATTGTAACTAAATCCCAGTTATCTTCCGATGAAACCAGCTCCGAATTGATGTTCTCTATCGAAAGTACTGAAAAATATATTTTCTTCTTACCGACTTAATTCTGCACAATGCCGTTCACTCTATAGACTGGAGATCTGGACCAAGTAATACAAAAATCCTTTCTTGTACTTCGTAAAATCCTGTCTTATGCCTACTGACCACCAATTCTGCAGACATAATTCCAATCCTAGGATTTATTATTTCAGGAAATGGACTGTAAGTGACGGTGGATTGGATGTACGAGGGACTTCGAATTATTTCATCGGTTTTGGCGTTCAATTTGAAATTTTTAGTTCGTTTCTTCATGTCATTGAAAATTATTATTTTAACACTTTCTAGTACAGAAAGAATTTCTTCACGTTAAATATTTTTCTAGGCGAGAAATCGTGAATAATAAAAGGACTCGATGATTATAGGAATGTAAATATTATATTAATTAAAAAAAGTAAAAAAATGTCGGTCTTAGTTAACCATAAGCCTTGTAGCCATTCATGAAAGTAACAAGTACAAAGTAATATTTTTTGAAAAATTAAAATTAAATTTATTGATAAGTGATAGCCGTTGTAAGTACTCACATAATAGTATCCGACATCGTAAATAAAAATTGTTCCAAGGTATTCAGAGATACCTCTATTCGCTCCGTGCGTGACCATGGTAGGGGTACATTGAAACGATGCCAGCGTGCGTAGCGGCGAAATATGACAAAATTGGAATATTGGACAAAATATTTTTACGCATAAATTTGATCAAAAATGCGTGCAAATACATGTTGCGTATTTAATTGTGCTAATAATAGCAATAATGGTGAGTATAATTTCATAGGTTTCCAAATATTACATATAAATTAGAGAAAAGAAAAAGATGAATTCGTGCTATTAATATGAAAAAGTAAATATCACATAATTTTCATTTTTATGCAATTGAAATAGGAAAAATTTAAATAATTTACCTTGAATGATATTTCATAAGGCTTCGAGCTAACTGTAGATGAATTTAGCTTTTATATCATAACTTTTACTATTATTGTTTTTTAATTATATGCTCTTTTGCGTGAAAAACTTGATTTGCCATTACTAGATTTTTTCCTTTCTTTTCCGTTTGGAGTTGAAAAGGTATATTATGATGAATTTTGAGAAACCCAGTTTTTAATACTACATTTATTTTGTACATAAACTTTAAAATATAGTTAAAAAACTAATCTATTAATAATTGTCAATTTCGCATGTATTTAACAATGTCAAACATATGTCATATGTTTAACCTGAAAATTGGGGATTCCCAAATTGTCAGATGAAGGCGGTAGGTGTCGCGTCAGTCACGCACAGAGCGAATATTTATTTTAACAATTATTCTCCGTTGTGAGGACTTCTGTTTCATCGACGCATAAAGACTCCAGTGTATTTTGACAGGAACTTTTACATAAACAATTTCGTAATATTTTTAAATTATTTATTACAACCATAATTCATTGTTGTATCTATTCTGGGTAACTTTCTATTTTAAAATAACTTGCGGTTTTTATTATATGCCTTTTTATATTTAATTACTTAAACTTTTATAGATTGTTTGTTTTTTTTGCAAATTATGCTGTCATTAAAATTTGTGTTTCGCTAAGTAAAATAAAGAACTAGCCCAGTAAATCCGGCCTTAACTTCTCCCCATCCAATCCAAAGTTATTCATTTTACCACATGACAAAATAGGCAATCTCCAACCATTACTCATCAATTTTGATAAAAAATTTTCTGAAGACAACACATTCGAGAACTTAAGGGTAGCTGCCTTCAAAGAATAAATATTTTTAAATAACTAGCTCATCATAGTTGGGGAGCCGATGAGGAAACACTACTAAAAATATATCGAGTTCTTATTTACTCCAAACTTGACTACGGTAGTGTTCTCTACATATCATCAAGTAAATCACTACTACATTCGCCAAATGTAGTCCAAAATATTACCCTTCGATTATGTTTTAGGTGCATTCCGATTCTGTCCGACGACAATTCATGTAGAATGTTTCAAACCTTCGCTTCATCTAAGACGACAACAAGCTGTAATAGCCAATTACCAGTTACTAATAATCCTAGAATGGTACCGTCCACTATACAGATGTTAATTCCTTATTTAGATATAAATCTGTTGTCGACCAGCCCTTTCACGGTCCCTCAAACTCCTCCATGGATATGTAAACTTCCAAATTTTAATATCGAGTTGTCCAAATATAATAAGAATGAAATATCATCTTCCATTATCAAACAAAGATTCTATGAAATACTACATCGATCTAACTTCAATAAGATCCTTTACTTAGACTCATCTAAGACTGAAGCAGGCGTTGGCTGTGCTGTTACAATGACTACAACCACCGTTAACTTATTTCGACTATCCGGCAATTGCAGTATTTATACTGCTGAACTATATGAAATACTACAAGCAGTAAAAACTCCACTCAACGATGATAAAACTATAGGAATCTGTACGGACTCACTGTCCTCTATGCAGTACATAAGAAACGTGCATTCTATCCACCCAATAGTTCAAGAAATCCAGAATATATGTAATCGTCTTCAAACTAATGGAATTACAGTAACTAATATTATATATTACAGAAGCAAAACAAGCATATTTTCTTAACGTAACAAAATACATTCAAACATCAATAGATCTAAAAAGAACACTCAGACATAAAATAATGGACCTTTGGAATGATCGTTGGAAAAGAAGCAATACCAATTTAAGCGTTCTACAACCAAACATTTTCTACCACCAGCTCCTACCAATAAGAAGAAAGGACAAATCTGTCGAAGATTGAGAACATCAAGTTCTGGGACAAGGAACTTCGGTTCTCCTTTCCCTTTGCAATTTGCTGAAAACCAAAATTCTCATATTAATGAGGTCCGACAATTGACACTGGCACACAACACATTAGTGCTACCACAATCCAAAATAACTTATGGTTGCCTACCCTACATTACAGTTCTGACCCCTAAGCTAATGAACATTTTCAAAAATGTTAGTTGCTTAAAAATTACAACTAAGAATGTGAAAACGGTATCGAAGTTGTACACAAAGACAAATGATCCTTTCGCAATACAGGAGTCATCGAATGTTGTTTATTCTATACCGTGCACCAATGTAAAAACGTGTATATCGGAGAATCATCTCGTAATTTTCACAGTAGGGTGATCTCACATCGTAGCGACATAAAAAGCAAAAAATAAATGCATGTGCGCTCACAGAACATGCATTAACGTTAAAACATGAATTTAATTTCGAGGATTCCTGTATTTTGGCAAACGAAAAATCATTTAAAACGTGTTTTTTTGGAAATGTGTTTCATAAAATCCAGTATGTCTTGTATAAATAAAAAGTCTGACATAGATAAACTGAGCAACATTTATTGTTACTAACAAAACATCAAAAATAAAATAAAGATTTACTTCTACATATACACACCATAATACACCTGTATGACAGGTTTATTATATTACTTTCATTAATAAAACATGAAGAACACCTAATTACATTTTAATCATACTGTTTTTGTTTTTTTATTTCTGTTCTCTATGAATCAGAGTTAAAACACTATTAAAAAATGTCATAAACGAAGATTTACTATCCTTAACTAAATTTTAAAAATTATTTTGTCCATTATTTTATATGTTATATTTGATATGTGTGTTATTAATTTTGAGTGTCAAAGCTTTATATAAATAATCTCAACGACTAGTAAGTTGCACTGACGAATTGTGATATATTGTCAATATTTACAAATTCTTAACAATGTCTTGAAAATGGAATAAAACAATTCCGAAAGCTAGACCAAAAGTCAAAAGAGTGTTTCTGTAATATACCGGCCAAACTTCTGACTGCAGCCCTAATAAACTGTGTTGTTTGTTTATATCGACAGTCACTAATATCCAGTATTTCATGTATATATATATATATATATATATATATTATATATATATATATATATTTATATATATATATATATATATTTTGGCAAAAGAAAAGAACCATTTAAAACGTGTTTTTTTGGAAATGTGTTTCATAAAATCTAGCACATCTTGTATCAATAAAAAGTCCGATATAGACAAATTAAGTAACATTTATTGTTATTTACTAGAAAAACACCAAAAATAAAAATAAAATAAATATTTACCTGTACGAAAAATTACACCTCTGTATAATATGTTTGCATACCATTAAGACAGGTTAAAAATTATAGACACCTAAGAAAGGCCTCTAGTAATGCTTGTAAAGAAAGATAACATCAATTTACACCTAATTACATATTAATTACACTGTTTTTTTCTTTCCATTCTCTGTATGAGTTAATATACACCAGTAAAACATGCCATCAATCAAGTTTTACTATTTTTAACAACAAATTTTTAAAAATTTTATAATGTATTGTCCATAATTGTATATTTTAATGTGTGGATATTAATGTTGAGTGTTCAATGCTTACTAAAATAATCTCAACGACTAGTAAGTTACACTGAAGAATGGTGATATTATTTTTAAATACTTACATAATTGTCTTTTACAGTGTCTTGAAAAAGGAATAAAAACATTCCGAAAGCTCGACAAAAAGTCAAAAGAGTGTTTTTTTAACATCCCGGCCAATAATTCTGACTGCAACCCTAATAAACTGTGTTGTTTGTATATATATATATATATATATATATATATAATATATATATAATATATATATATATATATAAATGAATGTAATAATCTAGAACATTTTTTAATTCAAAATCGTACAAAATCACACGCGGTTATTTTGAAAACTCGGTATTTTAAATTAACTCGTGTAGAACCCCTGAATATCCTTTTATTCGAAGGATCTTATGTCATCAATGCAGGGTTTAAATCGTAACCATTGGATCAGAGAATCACATGCGGTTTTTTCGCTAGATTAATTTGCGACAGGTAATTCGATTCCTTTCATGGAATATTGGGTGTATCTTTCAGGAAAAAGGCGTCGCGTCAGAGAACGCTGTAAGCTCTAACGTCGAGATTTCATTTGACTGGAAGATAAAATCGACTACATTCTATTCTGCGGATATCGTAAATCTATTTAGTTTTTAATGTGGGTCATTTATTTTCAATGGGAAGGTTTTCTTTTTTTCTTTAATAGGCGTTTCATCCCGAGTTTGTTATTGCTGTGAGAAAGGTATTATGATGTACTTAGGGCCCGAATTTTATTTTTGCACACAATACTTCCCATGACTTGTTCCTTGCTGTTTCTATTTTTCATTTTATTATTTGGCATTAAAGTCACCAAGAAATGATTTCTCTCTCCTGATACCGCCAAAGAATGTAGAGCGTAGAAATATTCTAACTAATTTTAAACTGTTTGTCCTTGTTTTAGTGTGTGTTTGTACAATTTTATGTTATCATTCATATTCATCACATTCTACGCTTGCTGGATAGCCGATATTTGACGAAATGCCCCTGAAGATGCTATATTAAGCGAAAGTACTTGGGCAAGATTTAATTAAACTTGTGCTCGATATAATTGCCTTAATTTTCAAAGTTCATGTATTAAATTGTATGATCCGTTTTAAATTCGTTTAATCTGTAGATGCAACTGAAGTGATTTCTGACAATCAAAATAATTTTTTCAAAAATTTTCTGTATCTTCTCCCTCGTAACTAATCAAATAACCTTCGATTGTGTTTAGTCCATTTTCTTTCTTGTTTGCACTGGAACTTGTGCATAACAGGTTATAGCTATGATTCTTGAGTGATTTATTCTAGGTTCTTTACCTATCCATAGCTTATGTGGACTTCTAAATTTCAACATAAACTAAATACTTACTTCCTTTCCAAGATTTAATAGGTTTTTGGGTTAAATGAAAAATAGAAAACATTTTATAAAACAGTTTTTATTAGCTTTAAATAACAATGTATATAACAATAAAACACTGAAAACTTTGTTTTCAATCATCCACAAAATTTATTTTAACTTCTTATCACTACAGCGGTTTCGGCTGATTGTCTTTCTCAAGTGATCTATTTTTGGCATGCGTTTACACTTTATAGTCTCTAATGAAACATGTTGAGGAGGGGAGAACTGTTTGTCTGAAATTGGTCATTTAGAATTATATCTGTGTTTTTTAATTTGTTGATATACATAGATTCTAACAAGGATATTCTATTCTTCAAATCTTTTCTTACATCATAGAATAGGGATTACTGGTTTTCTCTTTGTAATACAAAAGTTTTTTTGAGCTCTAACTTCTGAGTATCCTAAAAATATATAAACGAAAGTTATATTTTAATTTTAAAAGTGCACTTATCAGCAACATCAAGCTTGGTGGTACATTCTCACAGATGTAAAATTTATTAAACACCTCAAATATTCATAAGATAAAAAGCGGAAGTGTTACAGTGAATAATTAGTTATCTTTCATTTTCGCTCTTTAAAACCCTCTAATTCCCTTCCAGCGAATGGACGCTCTCCTCAGATAAGTTCAAAGTAAAATTTCTGGCTAAAAAATGCGGACGACTCATGTCAAAAAGTTGAAAATTAGGGGGAAACTTCCCAGCTTCTCATCCTCTCATTAAACATGTAGAATGTAATTGTGGTTTTTGCGCAAATAATACAAGACAGTTGTAATGTAAAACCCTTCTACCGAAATTAACCTGTGTCTGTAAACTCGAGGGCGTTGGCATAGGTTGGCAAAAAGGACAAACCGGGAAAGGCGAATGTACTGAAAGGATTAGTAAACAAAAAAATTTTGTTTATTAAGGACAAACATGTAAGTCGTACAATCTTAAATTAAAAATAAAACGTTAGGTAGGTCTTTGTTAAATAGTTAAGTTAGTTAAGTTAAGTTTTGTCTTGTTACTATATTACAGAGTAGACTTATTTCTCATTATATATATATATATATATATATATATATATTATATATATATATATATATATATATATATATATATATATATATATATATGTATGTATTGTGTGTGTGTGTGTGTGTACTTTCTGTGATTTTGTGGGTTTGACTACGCTTTGGATAATTTTGGTTTTGATGAAAACCATTATTTTAACAACGTTGACGTTTCGCCAAGGTCGCACTTGCCATTGTCAAGTCAGGTAGTAACTCTACTTGCTGGTGCTTAAAGTTAACTTAGGCCAGCTCCACTCCCATTCACACCTTACTTCAATACCAAATTTTCTCACAGCTCATGCTATCTTTTCACCAGCCACATCTTTTATTTCTTTTAAAGGAAATTTTAGAATTTCTATCATTCGAATATCCTAGCATCTAACATAAAGTTAGGACAATACTTTGAACAAGAAAACTTTTTTTTATATAAAACCTTCTGAGTATGTCCACCTCGTACTCAAAAAGATTCTATACCTGAGACCCATGTCAAAATTAATCATACGACCGACTCATACACTGTTACTTTAGCCAAAAATGGTATATCAGCCTTAGACACTAACCTACTTTAAGCCGTGTGAATCGCAACTTTTGCCAAACTCTGGCGCTTTTTAGATGAGCTGTAATCGACAACTTGGGTGTTACTATAATTCCCAAATAATTATAATTATTCACTACCTCTAAGACTTATTCCGTTTCCAAGATTCCCTGATCACGTCACCTCTTCTTCTGAATACAAGAATTTTGGATTTATCTAAATTTATTTTCAGATTCCACCTTCTGCAGTATTTTTCCAGTTTCCAGTATGTTTCCAAACATCTGCTTTAGCACTTTCTGACTGACTGCCATCAAAACCAAATCATCTGCATATAATAAAATCTTATAGTTAAACCATTTATCTCCAAGGTGATAAAAGTATAATTTGGCTTTGACTAGATAATGATCGAATGCACATTCGGCCCTATAAACCCATGCATCCATCACTTGAATTGATACATTCTGCTACATCATTATTTAGTATCTTGTCGATTTTTCTCCTCCTGTTGGTTGTTTCTATCGTCCAACCCCCAATCTACAGGATCAATAAAAATATTTATTCAAGATTTTCTTTCTCTAGACTAATTGTCTGTCATGACTTTTGACATAAGTCTGTTCTGTTTGGTTCATTTACCTTTCGATTTTGTATTGTCTGCCGTTGACCAGTTTTCAGTTTCTGGGCGTCTTTCACTCCCTTTCGTTGGCTGTATAAAGCATCCCTACGTACGTTAGAAATATTTCTTACATTTAGATAAATAGAAAATAGGAAAGTGATATTTTTAAATTATGTAGAAACTTGTATGAACTTCTTATACGTATATTACGGGATTTGTCTAAAATTTGGTATCTCTTTTAAGCGCACGGCCTAACTGAAGATCTGTATATTACGGGATTTGTCTAAAATTTGGCATCTCCTTTAAGCGCACAGCCTAACTGAAAATCTTATCTTATTAAGGTGTATAATAAATTGGACTACATTATTTTAACATAAGATAATTTGCAAAACATGTCAAATGCAAAAAAAATTAATATACATGTTTATATTTCTGAGAATCTGTTGACTAATTGTCTTTTTTTCTTTCAGGTAAATGGTCTGGAATATATTAGATAGGCACATTGTTTAGTAGTAAGTAGTTTTACATTTTACGTATCATGATTTTTGTTTTAATTATAGTATCTCGAAGACGAAGTCGTTGACATGATAACAGTAGGTTTGTTCCTACAGAAGTTTCAAACTGTCGCCGACTGTCAGACGCATGCGCAATAATAATTTCGCCGTTCCAACAAGATTTTCTCTGATACCTTGTCAACAAAGTACACTGTTCCATGAAATATAAAACCAGTTTGAAATTAGTTCCTGACAGTTTGAAAAGTTTCCGAACTTTTTGCAAACTGATAATCACAGACATGCGCAATTAGTCGAATTTTGATTTACTCACACCTACACTGTTTATTTTTAATTTTAAATAGGTACCTTTGTTTTGGTAATTTTGTTGTTTTAAGTACATACATAATATTGTATTTTAGTGTTTTATACTTTTGATATTATAATTTATAAAACAATGAGTGACAGTGAATATTCGTCATTATCCTCTATGAGCGACTCCAGTGATGACTTGGAAGAAATTGTATTGGAAGATAGAATTCGCCCTAAAAATAGAAACTATTTTGAAACAACTGTTTCCCAATACAATGAAACAGAGTTTAAGGAGCATTTTCGAATAAGTCGGCATGTTACTGAGTCCATAGCTGAACAGTTTCAAAATAGTGACTACTATAAAATACATGCAGGACCATATGGTAAATTGTCAGCAATGCAACAAGTTTTAATTTTTTTATGGTATATAGGCCATCAAACGGCTAGTTTTAGAGATGTTGCAGACCGCTTCAACATTACAATAAGTTCTTTGTCTAGAGTGATACGAAAAGTGACTTACTTTTTGAGCTACTGCTCAAGTCATATAATAAAATGGCCAACCGATGAAGAAAAAGTTAAAATTGAGAATGTCTTTCGTACGAATGGTTTCTTAGGTGTAATTGGGATAATTGATGGTACACATATCAAGATTGACAAACCAAAGGATGATCCAGATTCTTACATAAATAGAAAAGGATTTTATTCGATTCAGGTAATTTTCTTTACTGTACAGTAATAAAATGTATTTATTCTATGTTATGTTTTAGTTACAATTGGTATGTGACCATGAATTACAAATCAGAGACATATTTATTGGTTACCCGGGCTCTGTACATGATAGTCGAGTATTCCGCAGTTCTCCATTGTCTCAGACACTACAAGAAAAATGTGGAAATTATTATATATTAGGAGACAGTGGATATCCTGTATTGCCCAATTTATTAACACCCTTTAGAGACCGGGGCAGTTAAGTAGGGCCCAAATAAATTATAATTCAAAACTGTGTGCTAACCGGTACTTAGTAGAGCATTGCATAGGAGTCCTCAAACAAAAATTTAGGCAGTTATACCATCTTAAATTACGCTCTATAGCTGATTGTGTACATTTAATAAGAGCAAGTTGTGTTTTGCATAATATTCATTAAATGATGAATTTTTATATGAAAACAATCCTGCAGGCAATAATGAAGCAGCACCTGATTTACAGTTGGACAATAATGATCCTGATGATGAACCTGATGACAGAAATGGTGCTGCAGTTCGAAATCAAATTTTAAATTTGTTAGAACAATAAAATTTTAAAATACTTTATTTTTTAATTATTATGATTTTTACAGTTAAAGTAACAAAATATTTATTCAGAAAAACAATACTATACATATAAATTAATCTTATGGATTTTCCCTAAGTTTGTTTTGCTTTTCAAGTAGTTGGTTCTGCTTCTCAAGTAATTGGTTTTGCTTCTCAAGTAATAGATTTCGCCTTTTTATCTCTTCTAGTTTTTCTCTATGAACCACTAGCTTATCCTTTCAATACTGAGCCTTTCCTTATAATATTCTGCTCTCTCTATTCTCATATTTTCCAATATTCTATTTCTATTTAGAATTGGATGCTTTGTATTGGTATTAGGTGCAGATGTAGCGTGTGGGTAACTGGAACTGGGCTGTCAGTATTCTCTACTTCTTGAGTTTCAGTCTCCTTTAGAACTACATCTGAAGTCAACGACACATTTTCATAACTTTTGTAGCAGATAGAAGTATCTCGGGATGAATATTTCGTTTTTTTTTTGAATATACTGTCCATTTCATCTTTGAATTCAAAAAATTTTCGTCCTCTACCTGTTTTATTCTGATTATCTACGAACTTTTTGTATCCCCTTTCCAATACACGCCATTTATTTTCACAATGCGACGGGGACACATTTATATGTAAATTTTTATTTATTTCCTTGGCTATAATCTCCCATAATTTTTTTAAATTTCTTATTTGGAGAGTTCCAACCTTAGGTTTATATTTCTTATATAAATCTATTAATACTTTAGACTGATTGGTGGTCCAGACCACATAGTCTACAGTTTTAACACTACTATCTTCAACATGGTTTTCATGGTAAATAATAATTTCTTCCATATCTAAAACAAATTAGTATTTATTATAGGTAACTGTATGATAATAATAATTATAAAGATTTACCTTCCTCATTGTTTTCCATTTTAAAGAAGAAACAATTTACTTTGTTACAGCGAATAAAATAACACAAAATTTGTTTATTTAATATAGGCAACTTGCCAGCTCGATAGGATATTGTTCCAACAAAAATCACAAACTAGTTCGCGGCTGGTTAAATTCGCACATGCGTATTGTGCAGCAGTCAGAAACTGCCCTGAACTAGTTTCTGATTCTTTGTAGGAACAAACCTAGTATAATACAATATAAGGTATTACAAATGAAGTTTTACATTTGGCAATACACAATACATAATACACAATACTTATTTTTTACAAATTTAATCGTCATACATAATTACATTTCAGAGTTTATAAAAGCACTTGAATGTCTCTTAAATATTTAAACAGACTTGCATATTTCCCATTTTCTTTCAACATTTCTTGTATATTATCTCCCAACTGGTGTTTTCTGTTAGTAGAAAAATGTGGACATTATTTAACGAAATGCTTGACGGTTAAGGGACTGCTGCAATGGCCGCATGCAGGTGGATCGGTAGATGCCATGAGAATGCCATGTGTAAACCAAGTGTGTGCAATCTTCTTAGAATAACCTTGTGTCGTCTTGGCATAGGTAGTAGCTCTAAGGAAGGTATAATTGATTGTATATCGTGTAAGTGGCTCTGAGTCGTGTTCCAATTAGCTTGCCGATTGTCATATATACGCTTTTTGAACATTCTATATCATTATGCAATTGGATATTTTATATAAGTATATCCAAAGTAGAAGCTTCTTTTCCGGCTACATCTGCAGCCTCATTTTCTACAAGTCCTATATGTGAAGGTACTCAGACAATAGTGATAATTACTGCTTGCTCCGTAAGTTTATTATATATGTCATGTATTAAATTTACCAGAGGATCATCTGAGAACATGTTTTGAATTACTTGTAAGGATAATGATAAGGATTCTGTGCAAATAGCTACATTGTGGTCAGTTGGTTCCAGCATACGAAAAACCTCGACGATACCATAAAGTTCTTCAGTGTATACACTACAAACGGCAGGAAGTCTGATTAGTTTTATAGTACTGAAAGAGGAGACAACAGGACTACCCACCTCTACATCATTTTTAGAGGCATCTGTATAAAGAACTTTGTGAAACTGATTTCGACTAAGTATATCTAGGAACGATTGTTTAATTATAACTTTAGCAGTATTATGTTTATTGAAAGAGCAAAAGGAGGTATTGTCATTCGAAAGTTGCTTATGCCACGGAGGATGTGTGGAGATATGAAAGGATGAAGTTGCAGCAAGATCGAAACCATCGAGGAGAGGATTTAGTATACAAGAGAGAGGTTGGGCAGCTCTAGTGATCTGGAATGATAAATGAGATTATTTGCTTGAATAAGTAGTTGGTAGACTGGATTTTGTAGATTGGCTGGTAAGCTAGTTGCATATGACAAAAGACGATGTCTTCTTAACCAGAGTGGTAGTTCGTTAGCTTCACAGTACATGCTTTAGCAGGCTAGATCTGAGACATCTGAATTCGGCACCGTAAGGGCACGCAGTCAAGAGCTTTTGATTGATGTGGAGGCAGCATATAGACAAAACTACCATAGTCTATTTTGGAGCGAATAATAGATCTGTAGACCTCTTCGTCAGCTTCCCATTGGAAATGTGCTGGACTTTTTAGGATATTAATATTTTTCAAGCAGTTGCCTTTCGTTTCCTGTATGTGTGTCGGAGTCGAAGGTCAGTCCGAAGACTTTATGGTCATTAATGAACATTTAGTAATACTCCGTTATATGTCAAAGTTGGATTGATTATCTTTTGTCGTTTTTCTACTAAATTTCATCATTTTAGTTTTTTCAGATGAGAAGGAAGGCCCAATATGCCCGACCACCATATGCCAATTAACCGATAAGAATGTTATGTGATCTCGTTGAATTATTCCTATCTTAAATAGTCACATTATAAACTGTGGTTTACTATTCACTCGTCTCTTCAATAGTCTATAAATCTGCAAAGATAGTTGCATCTTTTGTTATTAATTAAAAGTAGTCAGTAAAAAATAAATAATATGTTGATTGTGCATAGTATAATTTGATGTTGACCTTATAGATAAAGTAACAGCTTGAGTTTGCGACCTGAGTTCTGTAACTGTTGTCTCATAAATTATACAAGATATGAAGATTTAATATTTAACAAATTTCACGCTATTAACGCAAGTTGCTTTGAATTCGCACGGTGATTAAATGCACATATATGCTACGAATTCACTGAGAATAATATAATAGATTTATAAACTTGGAAGTTAAGTTCTATTTAAGTTTACGTTAGAATGTGTTAACGTTTGTAGGAAGAACTGGCACCATTCGGAGCAAAGGGAATAATTCAGCACATATGATTCATTTTGCATTCTTAGCGCACGGTCATTTTAACGAGAAATTTTCTTACGAGAGAAATATAAATAATTTATACATACATGTATACTACGCTACGTAAGTGCTACGTTTCATATGTTTTTATTATCATACAATGCTGTGTTGCACTACAAAACTTATTCAGATATTAAAAATTTGAACTGTCATATCACTCTAAATACCTCACCAAATAAAGAAAGAAAATATTCATAATTTACCCAACTTTCACTGTATATATGCTTTTAATATTAAACCCTATACTTGTAAAACAATCAAAACCACTTTTTCAAAAACGTTTTTCAAAAAAAAAATGGAATGGGGCAGATTCGGACACAATTGGAAAATTCACAACCTTATATATGTTTTAGAAATTATGTATTACAATATTTAAAACTATATTATGATACTTAATCAAACCCCTAATGAATATTAGAAGTTTTTCAATGAAACTGAAAAAGACGATAATGATTTCTGTCGCTTGTATCCTGCTCAGGAGTTCGCAAAAGGGCTACAATTACTGATAAAGAAGCAGTAGAGATATCTGTTACGATAGGGTAGAAAAATTTATAATTTACTTTTATTTTCAAAAATGAAATTTCAACATCCCCATCATCACATTTACCAACGATTCTCCTAACATAGTAGACATATTTTTGTTTCACAGTCCCAAATTTAACCAGCACAAAATTTTAGCACAATTTTTAATTTACTTCTGTTAAAATTTTCTGTGGTTCTTCTAATACTTTATCATTAGAGTTTTTGCCATTTTCATCATCAGTTGTCTTCTCATTCTTCTCATTTTCAAATGGTGAGTTGGTGGTTTTGTTTTTTTATTGATCTGTTTTTCTGCCAGAAGAAGCTTTTCTGAGGTGTCAGTTATTATTCTGCTTTTTCCCTTTTCTCTTGGTTTCTTGTAGCTAGTATTGAGTTTCGATTTTGGATATCCTCGTAGCTCCTCAGGACTTACATAATAGCCAGGCTGTTGAGAGGGCATAGACGTAGAGTTTTGGCAGCTTGATGTTGATGGAGTGTCTATTGATTGCTGAAAGTTTTTGCCTGAAATTTGGGGAGATGAGAGTTGTTTTTCAGATTCTAAAGTTGGTAGACTTGCAGCTAGTTGGCATGTTAAAGGTTCATCAGGAATAGTCTCGTCTGGAGGATTAAGTCTCTCACTGACTAAACTGGGAGCAAACATATCGTCGGTGAAAATGTTCCTGTCAACTGGAAATATTCCTGTTTTTTTGAAAGAATTTATAACGAAAAATTTTTATTAAAATCCTTTATAAAATGTATATAATTTAAAAAACCCAATCGGGCTATATCACAAAACGTTTTCAGAATTCATGTTCAATCATCAGTGTCTAGGTGTACATGTATTGAGTCACTAAATCTCTGAAGGCAAATTTTGCCCGGAGTTACTGTGAAGAGGGTCCGTTGTTCGGAGGTGTCTTTCTATTTACTTATATATCTTATTACTTTGTGACTTAGTTAATAACTCGATAGTCGAATTTTTTGATAGTTAAATTTAAAAAATAAATTATAATTGGTAGTAGAATTGATAAATTCTAAATAGTAAACTCCTAAAAGGAAGCGGACATATTTTACAAAAGAAATACACTCTTCAGATATACTGCCGAAAATATAAAAACTTATTCAATAAAACTGTTTGTTGCCATCCCTTAATTGAATGCTTTAATCTTATTTTTCGATGAAAAAATGATAAAAGGAAAATCTTTTTTCGGACAAACAGAACGAAAATCTTCACTTCTTTTCTTAAAAAGAAATTAGAAAGCGTTAAGTAGGTTGTCAATGCAGGCTAACATAAGTGATTGAAAAGAAGTTTTAAAATAACAGAGAAAAATAGTGCGGGGGCTAAAATCTAGGTTTATGTTCACACGTCAGTTGCTTTTTTCTATGTAATATTTTAAAAACGATATTTATGTTAGGTATATATATATATATATATATATATATATATATATATATAATATATATATATATATACAGATTGAACGAAATAAATTCGGAACATACGAAATATTATTTATTTCGGCTCAATTCCCTTCTAGGGGCTGCTGGATTTTGAAATCATTCAAGAACAATACAAAACTCTACCCAAATAGGTTGCCCCGCCCATCACGTATAAAAATTGAAAGCTACACATAAATCTAAGATTTTATTATGCTGTCAAACCACTTTTCGCTTCCCATAGATGGATATTTGAGCGGCGTTGCCAAAATCATTCCTCTAGATGTTTCTCAAATAAGTTGTTAACCATAAAATATTTACAGAAAAGAAAGGAAATAACTACAAACCATTAAGTTTATTTTTGTTATTAGTCTGTTGTAGTAGATTGGTAAATACAATTAAAAATATAGGCAAATATCCGATTTATTTAAAGATACGAAGAAGATATAACTATAAAAAATATAATTTAGTAGTTTGAGTTTCTTGAACCGGATTATATTTAATATAGAATTAGTGTTTCTTGGGTTATTAGGTTCAATAAAGATATATTATATGTGGAACTAGATTTTATTTTCCATAGCAATCAACGTTACGGCAGAAAATCCTTGCCGTTATCAAGATTCAAAACGTAAAACGGGACACAGACATTAACGAACTGACAAATAAGTTTGTCAGTCAAACCCTACAATGTCGATTCAAGTGATGTACTGTTCCTCAGAGTCTCGTACAAGTCGATGATATAGTACTCATAATAGCCCACCTATCACCGCTAAAGTGGAAGCTAGCAAGAGTCTTAGACTTTGGACAAAAAACATAACATCAGGCAAGTAAGTAAACTTCCTAGCACCACCTAATATAATTTGTTTTCCTCTCTTTTCTAGTTTCATATGTTTAGCCTTTGGCTCCATGGCGGGGATCTATTCGAACATGTAACACTGATTATCAATATTTTTAATTTAGTATTTAACTCCACTTTTGACAAAAATTCACCCACTCTGTAAATATATAAATTACAACATTGTCAACAGTGCTTAGTGTTATAGTGTTTGTGTGCTTAAGACTCTTCCAAGAAAGACTCCCTGAAAAATTAAACCCGCCTACATTCCAGAGCGAATTTAGACGATGACAAAGCAAAATCTCTGTTTGGCAGAAGTCCTCAAAAATCCGTCAAGGATTTAATCCTCACAATGTTATCCAGTTCTCCCCAAATCGGTCAAACGATTTGTCCCGCTGTTGGTATAACTGCAATCAATTATAATCATAAATATATAAATATTGATTATAATACAGTAGTTCCCGTTTTTGTATACATTAGAAGTGTTCGCATAGAAGAACTATGCGAAAAAACTTCTAATAGTGGCTTCCCACGATCGGCGATTCTACAGATCATCGCGGATAGCCGATCAGCACGGACGACAACGCACCGCAGACAGAGCTCTTCCTACGGGTCGTGACAGTCTGTGTAGGTCCGTGACAGTAGTGTTTGATTATATCATCAAAAGACCACTCAGGCTTGTAAACATCATTGCCTTCTGTATGTCGACATTCAATTATCTCTCTTCTTTTTTAATTTTTTAATCGAAATGGTACTATTATTCAATTGATTTTTATTCGGTTTCATATATCGTATGCATCGTTCCGGTTCTTATGCTCTGGCGCCGTGGAATTCCATAAACTTGGTTCATTTTGATACAAATTTAAAAAATCAAAAATAACTTTGTTCATTCCATTTTTAGCAAAAAAAACTGCAAAACAACTTTGACAACACTACAAACAACTACTCGTGTCAGTGAATGAAAAACTTCTGACTTGCACTTGTCGACTGTTAAAACACAGACGCGCTAGGATCGCGTCGCACTAGCATGTACCGCACCTTTGATGTTACCGACTCTAGATAGATAGGACGCACCAGCACAGACGTGCCTGTGCTACCACGGACGAGACCCTTCCCACGGTGCGTGGTGCGAGCTGGTCCGCTTACCTCCTCAATATCGCCGACCGTGGGAAGCCGCTATTAGAAGTTTTTTCGCATAGTTCTCTGGATAGCATTTAACACATGGGAGCCACATCTCTTAATCCAGGATCTTCGTGATAGTGACTTAAATGGCCGATCTTTATTAAACTTTGTGTTCTAACTAGTATTATGCGGTTATTTACTCTGCATTTTTGTTTCATCATCATCTTGGTGCTACAGCCCTTAGAGGGCCTCGACCTTCTCAAGCTTTTCTACGCCATTCTGTTCTGTCCCTTGCTTGAATTTTCCAGTTGCCGAATCCGATCTTCTCCACATCTTGTGTTACCCCATCCATCCACCTCAGTTTTGGTCTACCCCGTCGTCTCATTCCCACAGGTTGCGCTGTTAGAATCTTTTTTATCATGTTCGATTCAGGGGCCCGCATTTTTGTTTGCTGAATCTATTATGCAGTATTTTTTTAGTATTTTGTCTACTGCTTTTGGAGATCTTCGTAAAATTTTAATTTGTCTTATGGTTTGTAGTTCTCGTGTCCGTTGCGAAATTTGTATTATATTATTTAACATCTTCATCAGGAAGTTTAAATATGATAAAAATAATTAGCCTACGCGATAGCTAATCGTCAGTAGAGCAATGGGCCATCGTCATTTTGATTTAGTAGCTACTGAATATAATAAACTACAAGCAAAAAAGTACGTCGAACTTCCGTTGCCTTCGCACTAAAAGATTTTCGGATAATAAAACTTCAGAGCGCTTAGAGAAAATAAATTGTTTGATAAGTGCCGGGGGAAAGTTATTCAACAAAAAAATAACTTTTGAAGATCATGAAGGAAAAGTGGGGAGTAGGAGATGGCATTGTTCTAATCTCTTTCGATTTCTTTATATAAAATTTTTGAGAACAAGTCTTAGGAAACAATGTAAAGGAACTTTTTGTTTCTGAGTTGTTAGAACTTTTGATTAACGAAATATCTGTTGGTTCTATGCATTTTATAAGGGAAAATAAGCAAACATAATCGCTGAATAAATAAACAATATTGCATCATTAACAAAATACACTAGTAAGAATTGTTGTTTGTATAACACCTATACGGTGTTTGTAGACATCTATTTGGTTACAAATGACCAATTATAAGTTATTTTCTGACCTAACACAAATACTTAAATCTAAGGGCTTACCCTCTGGCTTACTCTTATTTTATCTATTAACTAATGCACTACAACTAATATGACATAACATCACAGCACTATATTCTGCTTTTTACACTAAACTGTTACACAATTACACTAACTCATATGGTTTTGTCTTTATAGTGTTCAGTGTTGTCAAAAAGCTGGATTGCCTCGACATTCACATAACTATGCAGCCTCTGCTCGTGACTTGCTGCTGTTCTCTTGATTACTTCAGTCACAGTTTCCATACCCAGGTCCTGGTGAAGGTTGCTGTTACGGATATACCAAGGAGCAAAAACAATGCTCGTCAGTACTTTGTTTTGAAATATGTGGATGGTAGTTAGATTACTAGCTTTGGTATAGCCCCAGAGTTGGCACCCATATACACATACTGTACTCGGTACTTGCTTGTAAATGGATAAATTATTATAAATGAATAATGTTTAATTTTTTATAATCAGCCAATACAATTTCTTATAACTAATATCAAGTTCCTCTCGTTTTTATTATATATATAAACTTTCCGGCGCAGTCTCGCTCGCAGTCTGGGGTGATAGCCAAGTATTTTGCTGATGTTGCATAAGGAGCGTGGGTATCATTTATTCTAACTGAATCCAGAATTTTTACCTTGTTTAGGCTTAGCTCCTCTTCAAGGAAGGAGTACTCTTCTTTTTTTCGGACTAATGGAGGTGTAACAAACGTGATGAATGATGTTTTGGTGGAGAAGTAGTGGACTACTAAGGAGCTGGGGTTCATAAGATGGCGTGTCTTTGTGAACGATGTGTAAGAAGCGCACAAGAGGAATCTGGGAGAACTTTGCCAAGCGTGTCAGACGAGGTACTTCAAGGATTACCAGCCATACAATAGAACGGCTCTTTATCAGCATTTTGGCATGCAGTAGTTGACTGCGATATTTAATTGGGGTTGATTCTAAAATTTTCGAAATACTCACCAGGGAGTTCATGCCCAGTGTGAAGAAGTTAAGCTGGAGTAAACGAAACTTTTCTTTTAGGAAGTTCTAAGGACATACATGGTGGGATGGGGATAGGGTTCTGTCCTTAATTGCTGTAATATTTGCTTCATGCAGAATCTAAAGATTTTTCTTTCGGTTGCCGTGATGGCATTGATTTCGTTGAGAAGCATAGATGCATGACTTGTATTCGATTATGGGTCTGATGTATGTTTTATAGGTGTGCAACAAAGTTTATAGTTTAAACGCTCATGCCAGACTTTATCAAACGTTTGTGCTACATCCAAGAAAATTGTAGAGCGGACTTTCTTTTCGTCTAATGTTTTTTCTATTATATTCGTTATTCTGTGAACTTGATCTATAGTGTAATGTTTATTTCTGGAACCAAATTGATGATTTGGTATAAGATTTTTTCTTTCTATTATTGGTTTTAATCTTTTCAATAGAAGCTTTTCAAAGAGTTTTGACCTCACCTGAAGGAGTAATATTGGTCGATAGGATGTCACTTCATTAGGAGGTTTACCTGGTTTGGCGACCATAATGACTTCGGCTAACATATCTCAATCTAAAAGCAACATTTATTGAGTGTGTCAGCTTAACTATGGCTTTTCTTGGTAGATTTTTTAACAGTTCTCCTGTTATGAGATCATATCCTGGAGCTTTTTTAGGATTAATATTCTCTTTTATCTCTGCCGATACTTGTCTAAATGATGTCAACGTTATTCCTTCTTCGGTTTGGAATTGTTCTTCCCATCTCAGTTCTTCACCATCATTGTCGTTGGGTTCGAACGTGCTTTCTAAATGATCTGCATATCGTTCTGCTTTCTGTTCATCACAGTTGCTGTTTTCCAACTTTACAGGAGGAGAATGACTAAAATTGTTCTCTTCATTCCTCTTGTTGCCTTACATAACGAATAATCTGTGTTCTGGTCAGCTGTTAAATTACTCTAAAAGGAATCAGGTGTTGAATTTTTTATATTATGTTTCTTCCTTCTTAGTTTTTGTGTAGCATTATTTAGACTAGTTTTGTCTCTGTATTGCTGCCATTTTTGTCTTAACTTTCTTTTTTTTACTATGAGTTCTCTGATTTCTTTTGGATAGTTGTTCCTTTTTGTTCTAGAAGTTAGTGTGGGAGTATTTTTCCAATCTACCTGTTGGATATTTTTTATAAAACCCTCTAATTCGTCATCGAGTTGCCTCGTGTTTCTCAATGGCACAGCAAGATTAATTTTGTGTTTAAAGTTATATCACATATGGGTAATCAATTGATTTTTATACCAGTTTCGTCTAAAAGTGCTTTTCTGAATATACTTTTGAAAACAAGGATGGTAATAAAACACATTCCCGTCTAACATACCGATTGATTTTAATTTTTTCGACTCTGGGTATGAAGTTTCCCTTCTCTATCCTTGATTGTTCAATTAGCTTCGTTATCGTCTTGGTCTATGGTAGGCTTTAGCTAGGCCTTAGCTAACTAAGAAATCAGAGCCAGGATAGAAATAGCAAGAAATGCGAACTGAGGGTAAGAACACTGAGATGCTACGTATTTTCGATACTGCAATATGGACTTGAAAGCTGGACATTGAAGCAAGAACACGTAAATAAGTTACAGTCCTTTGAAATGTGGTGTTACATGAGGATGCTTAGAATAGCATGGACATAGAAGAAAACTAACACGGAAATATTGCCAGAAATGGGCGAAGAATGCGAAATAATAAACACAATAAAAATAAGAAAGTTACAATATCTGGGGAAACAGCGATATGAACCGATAAGGCTGACTATTTTACTCATCTTAAAATTTTCACATAATCTGACCAATCACAAACCAAAGACAGCTTGTCTTATCGCGAAAACACCAACTGTCTTTCAATTCTGATTGGTCTATCAGCTTCGTGTTTTCAACGACGTAACCATGGATACCGATCGCAAAGCAAAGTTTGACGTTTGCCAAAAAAAATATTGTAGCTGTATACGTCCAAATGAGTCGTTTCGGTGGTACTTGAATTATTTATTGTTATAGGTAAAAAATAATTACAGTAGAACCTGCTTAATTCGAACTTCGTTAATTCGAAATCTTCTTTAATTCGAATTTTTATTTTGGTCCCTAGCATTTCCTATATAAGTAATGTTAAAAAGTCGTGGATAATTCGAATTATATTTTGGATAATTCGAACTTTCTACAAGTTAAAAATGCCAATTTCATGCTGGAAGTCTCCGCTAAAAGAGAGTATTCTTTTCTGTTCTAACGTGCCACTTGTTTCAAGGCATTCAAGGCCATTGTACATTGTATCCGTACCTGTCACTTAATTCTAGCCCATCTGGCACGCCCCTTCAGTTAAGATGCGTTGACGTTGCAATTGCAATCACCGCAAATCACGTCAAGTCACTTCGTATTGAGTAAAGATGTCGTCACATGGTAATACGAAAACATACAAAACTTTAACGTTATCGGAAAAAATAGCGGCGATTAGAGAAGTAGAAAAGAGGACGAAGAAAAAACTGAGATTGCCAGGGAGTTTGGAATTCCTCCTAACACATTATCCACCTACTTGAAGAATAAAGAAAAAATTCTCAACAGTGAAAGTGAGGTAAAGATCGAAAAAGGTTAAGAGAGCCAGAAAATCCAAATTGTGTGTTAAAATGGTTCAAACAAGCTAGGGATAAGAAGATTCCCGTAAGTGGTCCCCTTATAAGAAGCAAAGCTGAACAATTTGCTATTGAAATGGGAAAAAACAATTTTAAGGCGAGTACAGGGTGGCTCGACGGCTTTAAAGAACGCAACAAAATTTCTTTCAAATCTATTTGTGGAGAAAGTGGGACCGTTAATCAGCAAGAAGCCAACCAGTGAAAAAAAATTTGGAAGAGATGATTCAGGGTATAGATGAAAGAGATATCTTTAATGTTGACGAGACGGGTCTCTTTTTTAAATGCACTCCTGACAAAACGCTAGCATTTAAAAATATAAAATGTCACGGAGGAAAACTAAGTAAAGAAAGAGTAACTCTCCTAATTGGTGCAAACATGGACGGATCAGAAAGAGTACCTCTATTGATGATTGGCAAGTCGGCTAATTTGCGTTGTTTTAGAAACGTCAAGTCAAAACCAGTGGAATATGTAAGTAGCGCAAGAGCTTGGATGACTAGTGATCTTTTCGAGAACTGACTGAAAAAATTAGACAAAAAGTTCATAAAAGAAAAAAGAAAAGTTATTTTGTTTATTGACAATTGTACGGCACACACCACTATCTCACTGATGGAAAATGTAAAAGTTATTTTTTTTTCCTGATAACATAACTTCAGTTCTCCAGCCTATGGACCAGGGTGTCATAATAAATTTTAAACATTTTTACAGACGTTTTTTGGTTGAAAACATAATGATGGAAGATTGCGACACCCTAAAAATAAAGTTAGACATTCTACAAGCATCTCGAATGTGTAAGAAAGCTTGGGACCAAGTAACACCCAAAGCGATCAAACAATTTTCAAAAGAGCTGGTTTTATAAAAAAGGAGGAGAACACAGACGACAATTTAACAGAAGAGCTTCTTTCAGTTGACTGCTGGGGGGACATCATTTCTGATCCTGCCATCTCTTATGAAGATTTTGTCAACGTGGATGAAGATGTTGCAGTAGTGATGAAGACGACGCATCATCAGTTGCGGAGAAATACATGTTCCGATTGCGGCCGAAGCAACACACCATATTACGCAACTTAAACGGTTTGAAAGTAAAAATGATGTAAGTCACTCTATTTTTAGTTCACTGAACATCTTAGAATCGTTTGTCATTACTGAGACGTTAAATTCTAAAAAGCAGCTAAAAATTTTGGATTTCTTTAGAAAAAATTAGTCTATTTTCATTAATTGTAACAAATATGTATTCTTATTTTCAATAAATTTTTTGAGACAAAATGTTTTATTGTTTTAATGATGCGTTCTCACTGGGAATTTTTTATCTGCCGATTGTTTGGCTAAGATTTGGCCAAAAATACCAATGAGAAAACCTGCAAATGATAAAAATCGACAATAATTGACCATTTGTTATAGCTTGCAAATGCTTTAATTGGTATTCTGACCCAATTTTGTGGGCCCATTTTTTTTCGGTTGACAAAATTCGGGCAAAAATAGTAGGTAACGAAAATATCTGCAAGCGATAAAAATGGTCAACTATTGTTGATTTTTATCATTTGTATAATATGTTTTTGTATGCATCTTTGTTTTTTGTGGATATATTTTTAATTCGAATTTTTGGATAATTCGAATATTTGGATAATTCGAATTTTTTTAACGGTCCCGTGAGGTTCGAATTATCCATGTTTCACTGTATAACAAATTATTTGTAGTTATAAATATTTCATGATTATGACTAATAGTGAATTATTCAAAAAATGGGTAGATTTGGGTTACCTAGATCAAATGTATTATTATTAAATTCCTTACTCTCATTCTACTGAATTTTTGACCTATCACTGTGTTCATGAAATAGTCTAATAAAATACCACTCGTGATTTAATTTAGCTTATAAGTCTGTCTTTTATTTCTAAACTCAACTTAGTTTCTTAAAGAAAACACCACTCGTCCTACGGACTCGTGGTATTTTCAAGCAACTCAGTTTCGTTTAGAAGTAAATAGACAGACTTATCGCGAAAATTGAATCACTAGTGGTATTACTATTGATAATACAGGGAAAGATAAGGCTGATAATACAGGGAAAGATAAGGCTGATAATACAGGGAAAGATAAGAGGAGGAAGGAGTATAGGAAGAAGGAGAGTTTCATGGTTGAAAAATTTAAGGGATTGGTTTAGATGCAGTTCTATAGAACTCTTCAGAGCAGCAATAGATAGAGTAAAGGTATTAAATCTTGATTGGAAGACGGCACTTAAAGAAGAAGAACTAAGAAATGTTGCTGGCTAAATGGACACAGCTTTTAAAGGCCAAAAAAGAGTAAAAAGAACAACACGTCACGCTATGTTATTTTGAGATCCCTTTTTAACATCAGGATTCATCATCAGCCTTCTGTTCCAGGTAGAATATCCATATAGAATAGTTATTTTATTTTAGTTTATAATGATCACTAATGATGTTTTAAAGATATTGGTTCAGATAAAAACAGGTTACTGTATTATAATAGTTTTTAAAATTGAGGCTAGGAATATTCGGTTGCACTATTTTATACAAAAGGCTTTATATCCAATCAGAAGTTTGCATCTTTTATGTAATTTATAGTGAATATACGGTGGCTGCCATGTTTCATCTCCCGCGAAATTGCATGGTTACTACCCAAACAAAGGTAAATCTCTGCGAAAGCTCAAAATCGAATGCAAGCTCTATATCCAGTTTGCTTTAACCCCTTTCTGTGTTTGAGCGACACTAGGATACATTTATCCGTCCATCTGACCGAACCAACTGTCTCTTATCTCAGGTTGTGTATGTGTGTCGGCGGACAGGATACATGCACCTCAACTGCACAATAGATGAGGTGGCTGCCATTGTAATTAAAATTTTATAATGGATTTAGCAGCATGATCATATCAAAAATGGATGTTTTATGAAAATTACATATATTTTGACCAAAATTACCTTAAAATTAAGTATTCTCAGCATTACAGAATTAGATTACTTAAGGTTAATTATGAAGAAATCACAGCCGGTGTTTTGTAACGGTAGGTACATGGATTTTTGAGTTTATTGGCAGTGGTCTGAAACTAAAATTGGAAATCGAATTCAGGATTCAGATAAATCTGTACTTTCTAAGCGTTGACATAAGACCGAAAGACATAATATCAATCGATGACAAACAGATTTAGGCAATACTTGAGACTATTTTAAGGTAGATAATTTTTAAAAAAATAAGAAAAAAAAATTGAAAAAGGTTGGGCCTGCATTTTTCTTGCACCAAACACGTAAAATAGTGCTTCTTTACCATCATTTTTGAAAAAAAGAAAACAAATTCCCAACAAAAACTCTTATTCGGTTACAACAATCAAACGACTACGGTCTGCCTACTATACAAATACAAAAAAATCTGTAAAAAGAAACAGTTCGTAAAGTTCGAAATAAAGTTGATGCATCTTATAAGATAATAATAGATATCTTATAAGATATTGAGATAAATAGAATCGATGGGATTTGTTTCTACTATAATGCGATTCACCTCTTAGAGAGCTCTGATGTGCATGTTCACATTTTTGATTGTTTCGTTATCGTTTAGGTTGGGTCTATTTGTATGCTTTCCTTTGTTACTAGGTGGCGCTGCAATATCTCTGTCACGAAAAGTTTTCTTGATATGCCGTGGATTGAACCAAAAGCATATATCAAACTCGTTTGGATATCTTATCCAGGTTTATAAGGTATTTATAGGAATAAGTGCGGTCCTGCCTTTCATTAGTCTTTTTTCGAGTTCTTTCAATAGTAGTAGTTTGAATCAACTCTCCCAAATAGGTATTTGCAAATCGTTGTCGCCTGTTTTGTTAAACTTTTTAAGACAACTTTTCTTGTTTCTTCGTCCACATCCTAAAAACACTTGTACCTGTAGTTGCAGTTCGATCCAGTTAATCTCAGTCCCTTCTGTATTCCTTTCCAGTTCGTATACATTTACCCCTATGCAATAGCTGTTTTTCATATTTCTTTTCCAGAGAGTGGGGTTGGCACTTTTTCTATTTTTGGTTTCAGGAACAACTGGGGGCTCTTTCGTGGGCTCCATGTTAACAACAGGTTTAATGTGTTGTTTTTTTTTTACAGAGGTACCTACGTTTCTCCTTTGGATGCTTCCTTCTAGCGTAAGGTCCTAGGACATCACTAGCACTAAACAAATCTGACTCGGTTTCGCTCATTTTTACGTGATTCGTCCTAGCCTTTTTTATATATAGATATGAAGCAACAGGTGCAATGTGAAGGAACAGAAGTCGGGGGACTTCTGTTCGTTGGCGAATTAGATTAACTTCGAATCCACAATCGCTTACTTTTGCTATTGAACGATTAACCTTTTATTTCGACAATAAATTATGCTTGCAAAACACCATATTGTGCCCTTTTTACGTAGAGATAAGACTATTATATTATAAGCTTTGTATTATAATTTTGAGTGCTATTATATAGCTTGCTATGGAAATTCTAGTCGACAGTTCATGCACAGATAAACAGACTTACATTTTTGAGAATTGAGAACTGCCATCATAGTAGATGTAGTAAATATTTCAATCACCATTAGGTTTAGATATTGGAAGTAGTTAACAAAACTTCTTCTTCTTCTTCAGATGCAAATCCACTAATGGATTTTAGCGATCACATTTTCCATTAATTCTCTATTTCTTGCAATATGTATCAGAGATTGTGTGTCGTTAATCCCTGTCCATTGCCTTATGTTTCGGAGCCAGGACATTTTCTTGCCTCCCATTCCTCTCTTGCCTTCAATTTTACCCTCGATTATAAGTTGGAGGAACTGGTATTTTTCATTTCGCATGATGTGACCTAGATACGCCGTTTTCCTTTTCTTGATGGTTTCGAAAAGTTGGCGTTCTTCGTTTCTTCTTTTAAGGACATTTATATTTGTGATTTTCGCTGTCCATGGTATTTTTAGGATACGGCGATAGAGCCACATTTCGAAAGCTTTTAATCTGTTTATATCCCTCGTTTTGAGTGTCCAGCCCTCTACGCCATATAGCAGCACTGACCACACGTAGCACTTAGTAAACCTTAGTCTCAGTTGAAGATCGAACTCTAAACAAGTCAGTATTTTCTTGAATTTTACAAAACCTTGTCGAGCTTGCTCAATGCGACATTTTACTTCCCTGTCCGATGCCCAGTCTTTAAAAAGCCACGATCCCAGGTATTTAAATTTACTCACTCTTTCAATGGACTTAGTATTCAATGTTATGGTGGAGTTTTCAAGTGCATCCAAGTTTCTGGAGATGATCATAAATTTGGTTTTTTTGGTATTAATCTCTAATCCCATTCGCTTACTGTATTCTCCGATTATAGTGACAAGTTGTTGAAGATCGACTATATTGTCACAAATTAAGACACCATCATCAGCATATCGATGTTGTTGATCAATACTCCATTCACTTTGATTCCCATCTTTGCATCCTCCAAAGACTCTCCAGTACAAGTTTTCAATGCATCTGATGTCTTTTTGGTCTATATCAACTTTCTTGAGGATCTGCATTAACTTGTGGTGTTGGACACGATCAAACGCTTTTTGGTAATCCAAAAAGCATAGGAACACATCCTTCTTCTGATCGTAACAATTTTGGACCAACACCTGTATTGCTACTATTGCTTATCGTGTTCCTAAAGCTTGCCTAAACCCGAACTGGGAGTCACTGATGTCCCATTCACATTTTTTGTATAATCTTTGATGCAGTATTTTTAAGAATATATCTTTAAAGTGTGACACATCAGGCTAATGAGTCTGTGATCCTCACATCTTTTTGCATTGACTTTCTTGGGTAGAAGAATAAAGGTAGAGCGTAACCACTATTGAGGATAGCAGCCAGTTTCATAAATTAAGTTAAATATTTTGTGTAGTGCTGAAATTCCCCTTTCATCCAGTAATTTGAGTATTTCTGACGGGATTTCATCTGGTCCAGGTGCCTTATGGTTTTTTGAATTTAATATTGCCTTTTGTATCTCCTCTACCTCTATTTTATGGTAGTTGGTCTTCGTTTTCTGTATATTTCAGCAGTCTCCTTAAGCTTTTTATGTAAACTACGGTCGTCGTGCTGTCGTCGTAAATGTTCTAGAAGCCATTCATTTTTTGCTATTCTTATTTTGGCTTTTATTTGCCTGTTAATGTTTTCATACATGTTGCTGCCATCTTGGTTATTCTTGTGTCTTCGTCGTTCTTCCATTAGTAATAGTATTTCTTTTGTCATCCATTTTTGTCTCTTGTTATTTCGTTTGTACCCTAAGTTGTTTTTCATGATGTCTGTTACAGCACTTGTAATCGTATTCCATGTTGGTGTTAGATCTTCGGCAATGTTTGTCGTCAATATTTGAATTTGTGCGTTTATTTCATTGCTTATTTCTGCTTGTATCATTGGTTCTTTCAGTTTGTCCAGTGCTATCTATTGTTGAGTTTCAGGCTTGTTCTTGTAACAAAACTTAAAGAACAATAATTATATTAAAGTACGATTCATGCTCATTTAACCTAACGCTAAGTGGTCTTAAAGTTTTTCTCATATAAAAGTTCAATTCGTAAGAGATTTTATAAATGTCTACTGTGTGTAGTGGTATTTGGTTTTGTAAAGAATAGATCCCAGTATGTGGATTTTTAGATACTGTATATTGTAATTATTTCCTTTCCTTTTAATTTTTCTGCATGCCACATGAACACAGTTTCAGAACTTTTTTTTAAATCTTTTAATTCTGAGAAATCACAAAATCTTCTAGTGCCTATTGCGTCAGATGACAATTTTGGTTTATCTAAACATTTTTACTTCATTGTTTATCAGTAAAGTTATATCGTATATTTTGAACTGAACTACATATATATTCCTTTTTTGTAGAAGCTATTATAAATTGTGATTTAAAATTCCTTTGTTTGGTATTTAATTTTCTTAGGCTAAAGTTCATCTTTGTATAAATTTGAGTAGAAAAATCTGCAAAAATAAAAGTACAGTTCAAGCCAGGAGAAGTTTTTCCTTACCTACATCTAATTCCACCTTTTTCAATTAAGATTATTTCAATAAAGTGAACATTTTCTCAAACGGAAGCTTCTTTTTTGAATGCAGGAGGATTTATTAAAATCTTTAAAGGAACTACATCTTTCGACGTATTATAATATGAGTGAATCGTTTATAATGAGAACGTTGGGAAACGAAATTCATTTCGAAAAATAAATAATTCGTAAACAGACGTTAGGTCGGATTAAACGAAAAAGTAAGAAACAATGAAATTTTGCTTTCGCTAACATTCTTACTTTTATTTGAACGAAATCTTGTTAGGGCGTTTTTGCTACAACGATCAAGGTATCTAATTTACTCAGTACTTTTTTATTGTGTTGAGTTTCGTTAAGCACAAGATTCCACGCACTAACTAGGTTTATATTAAAATATGGCACTTAATCTTTTTATGACTGTGATTTTAAAGAGCATTTTTTGAGACATACATTTAATACTTTATTATTAATACATAATAATAATATTTATTAATCCTTTAAAATAATGTATAAGACAAATCATTCGTTTTAAACAAAAAAATTAAAGTATCCATTGTAATATAGGCCTAACAGAATTTAAGTGATTAAGATATATTATTTTTGTTTTATCTACAATTAAAATTATGCTACTATAGTCAAATTCACACTACGGGTGCGGACATACCGAAGATACCTTTCTTTCAGTATTTTTTGCGGTTTCTGAGGTGACTGACATAATGTTCCGTTAAAGTTAGCTTTTTTACATTATTTAATGCATTATTTAATTTTATTTAATTTTATTTAATTTTATTTAATTTTATTTAATTTTATTTAATTTTATTTAATTTTATATAATTTTATTTAATTTTATTTAATTTTATTTAATATTAGTTAATGTTATTTATTTTTATTTAATTTTATTTAATTTTATTTAATTTTATTTAATTTTATTTAATTTTTATTTAATTTTATTTAATTTTATTTAATTTTATTTAATTTTATTTAATTTTATTTAATTTTATTTAATTTTATTTAATTTTATTTAATTTTATTTAATTTTATTTACTTTTATTTAATTTTATTAACTTTTTTTAATATAAGCTCCCGGACTAATGTAATAGTCAAGATATAAGAAGAATTAAGTTTTAAGGTTATGTTTTATGTTCTCTAATGTAAAAACGGTTACTTCTTCTTCTTAAAGTGCCCTCTCCTCAATGGAGGTTGGCTACTACAATTTTAAACTCTTCTCTATCTTCAGCTGTTCTTATTAGCTGTTCAAAATTTAGCCCTGTCCATTGTCGGATGTTTCTGAGCCATGATAGTCTTTTCCTTCCTAGGCCTCTTTTTCCCTCGATTTTTCCTTTCACTATAAGTTGGGCATATTGGTACTTATTATTTCTCAGTATGTGGCCTAGGTATGATGTTTTTCTTACTTTAACTGTGTTAAAAAGTTCTCTTTCCTTGCCTATTCTATGCAGCACTTCTTCGTTTGAGGTATGCGATGTCCATGAAATTTTGAGTATTCTCCGGTAGATCCACATTTCAAAGGCCTCCAATTTATTTAAGGTTGATGTTTTAAGGGTCCACGTTTCCACTGCATATAGAAGAGTCGACCAGACGTAGCATTTTGATAAACGTAGTCGAATTTCGAGTTTTATTCGAGAATCACAAAGCAGTTTTTTTATTTTTTCAAAAGATTTTCTAGCCTGTTCTATTCTCGATCTTATTTCTTGATCAGGATTTAGGCTGCTATCGATCCAACATCCCAGGTACTTAAATCTATTGACCTGTTCTAAGATGTGCCCATTTATTGTGCAAGGTTGAGGTACGTTTTGGTTTTTTCGGATTGACATCACTTTGGTTTTTTTAATGTTTATTTTCATACCAAATTGCTCACAGGTCGAGTTGGTCTTGTCGATGAGTCGTTGTAGACCTGAGTCGGAATCCGCAATTAACACTGTATAATCGGCGTATCTGATACTGTTGATATTTACGCCATTCACCTTGACTCCATCCTTGGAATCTTCCAATGCTTCTTTAAATAGAAACTCGGAGTAAAGATTAAACAGCAGAGGCGACAGAACACATCCCCGTCTAACTCCCCTCCTAAGTTCTACTTCTGCGGATGTGGAACCTTCGATCCTAACTCTGGCTTTTTGGTTCCAGTACAAGTTTTTTAAGAGTTTGATGTCTTTTCCATCTAAACCGACTTCTTGCAAACGTTCTAATAGTAGGTCGTGTCTTACTCTATCAAACGCTTTTTCGAAGTCTATAAAGCATATAAATATATCTTTCTGTTGGTCGTAGCATTTTTGGGCGAGAACTAGTAAACTGAACAGGGCTTCTCTCGTTCCCATGCCGGCTCTGAATCCAAACTGATCGTCTCCGATGATTGTTTCGCACTTTCTATAGATACGATTATGTACGATTTTTAGTAGGACTTTTACTGCATGACTCATAAGGCTTATCAGACGGAACTCATTGCAGTGTTGTGGGTTTGGCTTTTTTGGTAGTGGGATGAATATTGACTCCAGCCAATCTTGGGGTATTTTACCTGTATCATAAATGCGATTGAATAAAAGGACAAATAATTCGATATTTTCTTCGCTGATTAATTTGAACGTTTCTGGGTATATTCCGTCTGGAACTGGGCTTTTATTTGTTTTGAGATGATTAATTGCATTTATGATTTCAGATTTCAGAATTGTTGGCCCCTCGTTGTTATTTTCCAATCTTGGTTCTTCTCGTATGTCGTGAAAAAGAATTTTAATATAGTTTTCCCATTCTTTCAGTTTATCTTCCGTTGATTCTAGCAGTTTGTCATCCGTGTTCAGCATGGTGTGAAAAGTTGTTCTCTTGGTAGTCGATGTAAACTCTTTTACCTTTTTATGTAAATTAAAAAAATCGTGCCTTTGTTGCAGTTCTTCTATTTCAACGCATTTTGTTTCCAGCCATTTCTCTTTTGCTTCGGTTATTTTTTTTCGAATTATTCTATTTAGTCTTTTGTATTCTCCGTCCTTGTCATTTTTTCCTTTAGATTCTCTTCGTTTGTTCATTAATTGTAAAATCTCTTCTGTCATCCATTCCTGTTTGTTATTTCTAGGTGTTACTTTTAGATGTTTTTCCGTTACATTGTTCATTTGTTCTTTAATAGTTTTCCACAGAACGTTTATGTCATCGTACTCGCTAATTCTATTGTGGTCGATATTTCCTAAATTTTTGTTTAATTCTTTATTTACTACCTGATGTATGGTGTCGTTTTTCAATAATTTCAAAAACGGTTACACATGTGTTTAAATAATATTCTGTTTCTCAGGCTAATAAGTATTGTTTAATAAACTTTTTACATGGACAGTATAGTTATTTTATTTATCAAATTTTATTAAATTTTTTATTGAATTTTATTGAATTCTACTTAATTTTATTTAATTTTGTTTAATTTTATATCATTTTATTTAATATCATTTAATGTTATTTAATTTTATTTTATTTTATACAAATCATAATACAAAAATATTTTAAAATTAGAATGAGCCGTAGGTTGAAGTCGTAGTTTTTGAGTTATAAAAAGTTTTAAAAAAATACAATGACATTTTTATAACAAATAAGCCACTTTCGGGAAATCGCTCAACTTTTGCGTGGCGTCGTCTTATGAAATCGATATAAGTACATAAACGTATATAAACGAAATAAATCTAAACTAACATAAAGCTTTAAATTATTTAGCGAAATAAATCTTACGTTAAAGTTACAGCAACCAAGATTTTTGGCAATTTTGCGAAAAAATTAACCGTTATTATTAATTATATATGTAATTCATATATAATAATGTATGTAATTAATATTAATATTATTAAATTAACCGCATCATTTCAAGAACAAAATATGATTGACATAAATGTTGAAATACCAGTTGCTAGTTCAGATTTTACAAACTTTTTTTTTACAAACTTACTAGGAGGAAAAATGTAATCAGATGGAAGATCTTCATAACAAACACGAGCTATTTAACCTACATAAAAAGGTTAAAGAAATGGCAGGGCGGCAAAAAAGAAACGACAAATCTACTCTTTTAGATAAAAATAGACATATTATGATAACGACTGACGAAAAGCTAAAACGATGGAAAGAATATATGGAAGAGCTCTTCGACGACGAAGGAGGATACCTATAAGAAATATCTTTCGAGGAGAGAGAAACAAGTATAGAAATTACAAAGAAAGAAATAATATTGTATGCACTAAAGGACACCAGAAACGGAAAAAGCCTTGGGTCAGATCAACTGCCTATTGATATCCTTAAAATAATAGAAATTGGTACATGGATGTCCTCTTAAAGCTCTTCAATGAAATTTTTCATTCGGGTGACATACCCAATGAATGGTTAAACACAACATTTGTCTCCCAAAAAAGAAAAATTCTAGAGAACGCACCGATCACCGCATCATAAGCCTGATGTCTCACACATTTAAAATGTTTTAAAGATCATTTATAAACGCATTTACCAAATACTTAATATGGATATTGAAGACACCCAATTTAAATTTCATAGCGGCTCCGTGAAGCTCTCTTTGCATTCAACGTACTAATCCAGAGGTGGTTTAATGTGAACCAAGATATATACATCTGTTTCATAGATTACAACAAGGCTTTCGATAAAGTCGGCTTCAAAGAGCTAATGAAAGTCCTCAAAGCAAAACAATTACAATACAATTATATCAAATCTATATTATAAACAGCAGGCAATAATGAACACCAATGAACACCAATGGAAAAATATCGAACTTAGTAATGAAGTTCGGTTCGGTTCGTAATGCCCTTTGTCCGCTTCTCGTCGATCGATGTTGATAGGGTTAATAAATGTTGAAGTTGTGGAGTAAAGGTGATTATTTATTGACAGCAACTCGTAATTACACAATATGGTGTTCGTTCGGTAACTACTCAATATAGACTCTCTTGATAGGGTTAATAAATGTTGAAGTTCTCCCATCCTAATTTCTATTTCTCTAATTTTTGTCGAAGACTTGTACGAATTTTTAATAAATTCCTCTAAAGTCTTTTTCGTTTCTTCATATCTTTTTTGTACTTGGTCGTAAAAGTTAGATGTAAAATATTTATCAACTCTCGAACCTTTCTCTTCAATTTCTGTGTTTTGATCTTCAAAGTCGTTCCACAATTCATCAAGTGTCTGTCTTTTAATGTTTAAATATTCTCTCGTTCGTTTTTCTTTCCGTAGTTTTCGCAAATTATTTAAAAGCTTCGTAATTTCTTGACCTAGCTTTTCCTGATCTAAATATAATCGTTCCATTTTAAACGAATATATGTTTGACCTAATTTCAACTTTTAAACTAGTGTCAGCAAGATTACCTTAGACAATAACGCAAATGACCTCTTGTCTAACCTTTGTGACACGGCTATATAGTACAAATTAAATAATGTAATAGTATCACTTGTAACCAGAGAGAAAAAATTCTTTATATAAAAAATGCAAATACTACAAAATACTATATATTTGGAATAAATGAACTCTGAATGTGTATAAAAATAACGATTTGTCACGATATTTCCCTATATTATGAAAATCAAATGTTTTAAAAATTTTAAATTATAAGAATCAAATCATCGAATATAATTAAAATTAAGATAATTAAGCTATTATTATTCAATTTGAATCTTAAGTTTCTTTAATAATCTTTTTAATGTATTAAATTAATGCACTGCTCTAAATGATAATAAATATTCAAAAACTTACAGTTTTATCCCGACGTTCACTTGTATGTTCCTGCTTCCTTCTTAGAACTGCAACTGGAACTGGTTTGCTGGATCTCTGGATGCTACTAGATTTTTCTGCTGGAAACTGGACCTCCAAACTGCTGGAATAGTAGACTTAAGGACTGCTATTAAGGTTCTCTGGTGATCAAAGGCTCTCGTAAGGCTCCTACCCCTTATTTCGGTGCCTTCTGGTCTTTTTTATTTCTTTTTTCTTTTCTTTACACTTCGAATTCGATCGTCGATCTTGTACGGAACTGGGAAACCGCTATTTAGGTCGCTAAGGGTCGTCTCCTTCGAAGCTCCAAACCAATTAACGCCCTTTTGATGATGTTTTGACGAAGGACCAATGGAAAAATATCGAACCTCAATATAGACTGTGTTCATTTGAACTCAAATCATGAACAAGATAGTTGAGTATGAAGAAGAATATGAATTATCAATAAACATCAAGAAAACTAAATTTATGAGGATATCAAAACCGAAAATAATGATGAAAGCCTGACAATTAACTTTAGAACTTTAGAACAAGTTGAAAACTATAATTATCATGGCACAATACAAACAATTACTCCAAAGAAATCAAAGTTCAAATAGAGAAACAAGGAACAAACTTTAATAAACTGAGAAAGGTACTTTAATAAAATGAGAAGACTCTCATAGTTGCGTAACTTGAGGGAATGATACGGATGCACATCAATCGAACTATTCAGAGCGACAGTATCTAAGATCAGAATAGCCATGATGATTGCCAACCTCCGTCGCGGAGTTGGCACGTAAAGAAGAAGAAAAGTTCAGATTTCTTTCCTCGGTGCCACTAGGAGTTTAAATCTAAACTAACGTAAAGCTTTAATTTATTTTGCGTATTAAATTATACTTTAAAGTATATTCATATGTATTATTAATTAAACATATCGTTAAAAGAACAAAATATAATTGAAATGTCCGTTGGTAGTTCAGTTTTATTTCCTAGATGGCACTAGAAGTGCTCTAACCGGACAAATATTGTCTTAATTATACTTATTGATTAGTATTTCTAAAATAGAGGTAAATTTTGCACTTAAACAGATAATATTATTCATATTTAAGACTCATTAATGAGGAGTAGGCGAATCAATATGAAGCGAAATATACGCTTCACATTCTCTAAATCGTTTCTTAACATAACTACATTCTATTAAACTAACGAGAAACACCCGCCAGATATACATGCTTCATCTAACTACAGGTTAGTTACATTTAATCGGCCCGTATAACTGAGATATAATTACGAATTCTCTTTGCTACGGTTCCCTATCTAATGTCATATTAAAATGGGGCTATATCAGTTTGGAGCAAGGACGTCATCCACAATGCAAGTTTGACTGTTACTAATAGTAGGGATTAAGTTGTTGTGGTACAATCGCTTCGTAGTGGAACTATCACAGTAATTGGATATGGGGCAGTTTTAGTTTATATGCATAGATATTCAGAAAGAAAAAAGACAATAGGGTTATATCCCAATAAGCTTACTAGAGATTTCTCCAATTGTAATAACATATTTGTATCAAATATTTCAATCATCTTTCCCAAATCAGATATTTTAACATATCAAAAACTATAATAATTATTACTATGTTAAACATATTTATGAGGAAATAGCTATTTATTTTAAGTTGGTTGTTAAGAATATTTAAACATACTCCTTATATATACTTCAAGGAGAAAATTCACTCATCCCAGATACCTACGGTATCAAAAGGATTGAGCTCTGGTGGGACTCTGCCCATGTTATCGAGCCCTAGGTAACTTGGTATGCTGAGGTATCTTCCAAAAATTTTCGTACACATCTAGACGTCATCAGGAGTACAGTTCTCTGCATGGAGTTGTAGAGATGTTTACTTAGACCCAGTTGTTTAATGTTTTCTTAAATGTTTTTGGGAATAACACCAGTAGTAGGTAGCATAATGGTACTGTCTGCATATTTTCCATTCTCCATTGTCTCTTAATTTGTATTTTCAGATCTCTGTACTTGGCGATCTTTTCGTTGTATTTAACACGCAAATTATTGGTGTTAGTTATCGCCACAACAATAAGTGTTGTTTGCCTAGTTAGTTTATTAACTAGTATGAGATCCGGTCTACTATGTGTCACTGGTTGGTCTATTATAGCTTGTAGTTGTCATTTTCAAGCATTCTGTCAGGGACGTATTGATACGGTCCGTCCCAAACCCTTTTTTCAGTGCGTCATAGTTGATCGAATTCTCTCTAACGCATAAAGCTAGAAGTGACAGAAAAAGACGTGAGTCTGTGATTATTATACATAGAACATAGAAAATTATGTATCGTTCACGAGTATTTGCATATTAAAGCGAATTCTACTTACGGATGTATAATTGGTTGGAGTTTAGAATACGCTAAATAGATATCCAATCAATGATGCGCATAAATATAATTTGACGCAGATTATCTTGATCATGACAATACTTTCACAATGTCAACTGATAAAATGATAATTGTCATTCCAGGTTAATATTTTCAGACATTTTACAGTGAAAATTTAATTTTGTATTTATTGTCATAAAAATATTTTAAATATGCCGAGATATACCGAGAAAGAACAAAGACTACATACCTATTTAAAAAAAATAACCTTTTCACATTTAGTCGATTACGTTCCTGCAACTGTCAGATTTAACTAAAATGTCAAGCAATAATTTTCGACATTCTTAAAATCCTATATGACGTCAAGGAAGATGATCGGTTTGGAAAAGTCCCACTTTTTTAGCTAGTTCTTGGTAAATAATCTTTCCTAGTGCAGATTAAGTTCATTCTAGCGGTTGGGTTCAACAGAACAGTTTTACTCAACGGTTTCAGCATTTTCTCAAATTTGTTAAAGCAAGTAAAGAGTCTTCAGCTATTTTCGTACTTGATGTCACACACGCAATTAGACATTATTAGGTTGACTAGAGTACATCATATTTAAACTGGAAAAATTATGGAACCAAGATATAATATTTTCCGCAAATCGCCAGGAAATTTTGACATTTTAGAGTACATCATGTAGTTATCATTTTATTTCTATCTCACACGACTCATAGGTATAAGAAATACGTGTATGGCTTAGGGAAATCAACGAACTTTAACTCAGTATGATTTGGCAGAGTTGCTTGGTAAAGCGTTTCGTAAATGTCAAAACGTAAATGTAAAAGTGTTCAAGGTCATTGGAATTTGGCCCATTAAAGGGAAGATATTTTCTGAAATAATTTCTTTACAGAGAAAGATAAAGCAGTAAAGAACTGGAGTTTTGCTTTTTTAGAGAACGATAGTGAATCCAATGATGCACCACCAAAATCGGAACAAGATCTTTCAAAAGACATCGAGTGTCAACCGAGAAGTAGCAAAGAAGAATGTATTTTTTATTATTCAAGGGATTCTGTAGCCAAGACTGTTGTATTAAAAAAATTAACAACAGACATGAGATCCCCAAAATCGACAACAGACATGAAGTCGAAACTAGGATACAGAAAAACATTGATTCTCCTAGCTGTTCAAGAAAATATGTAGCAAAAACTGATAAGTTTGTTTCTCCATTTAACATATAACCTTTACCAGCTATTAAAAATAATCATCGCCGTATAAACAAGAGTTGGAGGTCTCATTCGAAAAAGTTGCAGAAAAAGAAAAGCAAAAAGGAAGATCTTTGCTAGTTCTGAATTAGCAAACAAAAAGTCAGGAAAAAAACAGAAGAAAGCTGAAAGCGATTTAGAAGAAGGTGAAGATTTTGTATCAGCTGACGAACACCATGATTTAGAAGAAATAGGTAACATTCAAGGAAACAATAAGACAAAATGCATTTTTTGTGATGGTCTATTTTCAGAAGATAAAAATGAGGAGAGCTGTGGATTTTTGGCCTCATTTGCGAATTATGGGCACATAAACAACGTTCGGGGGCAGAACAAGACAACTATATTTGTAATTTTTTGCAAATAAATGTTATAAAATGTATAATATATTATATCTGTAAACTATTTATTTTGTGATTAATGAGAGTAGGAGGTTTATTTAGAGCAGTGTGCAAAACGGAATGCACTACGATGTGCAATAAGGTTTGTAGACGGTCTGCACACAAATCGAAAGAAATTGGTAAAAAATTGAAAGTGTTATCCTATAAAACAAAAGTAAAGGCCCATATTCGGGCCATTTACTTTACGCATAATGTTGCTGAAGTAAGTTTGTTGTAGGTAATGTTGCATAATGTTTCTGTTCTTTTTGCGGTGTTAATAATTTCTTTGGCTTTTCTTAGGAAAGGCTTTGGGTTTTCGTATGAAAGTCATCTTGATGGGGTTGTATTGTTTTAATTTACTTACATTGCTCCATCAACCGAATTGTGTTGATCTTTTTATTGTATTCACTGACCTTTCTGTCTTTTAATTTTCTTTGCTCTTCCATCTTCTGTAATATTTTATCTGTCTTCCATTCTTCCTTTTTTTATTTAAGATTAACATGCGAAAGTATGGTATGGATGTCTTCATTTCCTTCCGCTTTTTCTAATTCGCTAGTAATGTTTTCACTGTTAGTAGCGTGGGCAGGATGGGAAAAACTGAGTTGGATCTTGAAAAGCACTAAAATAGAACAATATTTGAAAACCAGAATTTACGATCAGTGTATCTTACCTATACAGACGTGTGGTTCACAGACGTGGACACTCACCAAGTCTAATATGGATAAAATAGTACAATGCACAAAGAGCGATGGGAAGACCAATGCTCGGGGTCGGGCGAAAGATAAATGGATAAAAAGAAAAAACAAACAAATGGATAAGAAGCAAAACCAAAGCAAAAGACGCAGGAGAACATGCTGAAAAATTAAAATAAAGCTCCGCAGACAATGCCAGACTGAAGGATAAAAGATGGAACCACGAAATACAACAATGGAGACCATGGTTAAGAAAGAGAAGTAGGGGATGACCACAAATGATGACATTAAGAAGGTCGGGGGACCAAACTGGAAGCAAGTATCGCAAAATAGAAAACACTGGATTGATTTTGGGGAGGCCTATATCCAAAGTTGGATTACTTAAGGCTGAAGAAGTAGTGTTTTCAGATATTTAATAATACCGTAATATTTAATAAAACAACAAAAATTCAAGTTAAAAAAATAATGCAAAGAAAATTTTTATTTTATCTCTGACTTCTTAAAAATAGGCTAAACTGTACCTGTACTATGATTAAATAATAACTTATTTTAAATATATATATATATATATATATATATATATATATATATATATATATATATATATAAATTGACCGATCTGCTCACTCATACATCAATTAGCGCTTGATATTATTTCGCAAAAATCCATAACGAGTTATCTACCTAACAAACACAATTCATAATTTGCTAAAAAGCGTTTAGAGAAAATAATGTCTATGGTAATGGCTATTGTTTTAAACTAATTAACATTAAATTACTGAAATTTGGAAGAGAGGATATTTCTATTAAAATAACAACGTTAATTATGTTACAAAACGGTAATTACATCCCAAATTGAGTATTAATACCAACGTAATTCCCTGCTTCGTGATTGGATGCTGACCAGGTAGTTTTGTGAAAACGTAAATTTTTCAAATGAAGCTTTATTTATAGTTAGTTGTACTATAATCGACATATAAATATCGACAATAGATTAATGGAATATTTAATCACCAACAAAAAGATCGTCATTATATCTGCCGAAGCAGTTTCTGTAGTTCAATGTGATGAACTACCTTTAAATTAGGTGTTTGAGAAAATATTTAGTATTTACTTACATATTTTACATTTATTATATATTTACTTTAAAGGGTTACAGAATATTCTTTTTCTTCTATTCAGTAAATACTCATTTTCAAACAGGCTAATGCATGGTAATCTGTTTTTAAGTTTAAAGAAATATACTTGTTGTTCATTGCCTCGAAAGCAAAGAAAACGCTTTAGAATATCAAATTTCTTCGGAATTGTATACGCAATTTAGTATTAAGGCTGAAGGCGACCGTTTTAAAACCCTAATATATTAGGGTACGCTTCCTGTAGCTGTACGAGAGTACAGTTATCCCTAAGAATTTTAAGGTACGGATTTTCATCCCTACATACACTGACAAAGACAGATCAAGACGAGACAGTCATCTCTCTTTCCAATGGTGCTACAGCCCAAATCAAACCTTGGCCTCCTCCCAACTATGCCTCTAAGCTTGCCGGTCCCGTATCGATCTTCTTCAGGTTCTCACGTCTAGCATATTTTGCTCATCGCTGACACTTCATCCGCACACAATTTTTCCGTGTCCTTCCTTTTGGTCTTGTGCCCTGCATTTTACTATCTAGAACTCTTCTTAGCAATCTTTCAGTTTCCATTCTCACTACATGACACTACATACTACAGCCCATGGAAGTCTCTGAAGTTTAACGAATTCTAAGATCGGTTCCTCTTGATGTTGATAAAGTTCATGGTTGTACCTAGAACTCCATAATCCGATTTCGTTAATAGGTACAAACATATTTCTCAGGACTTTTCTTTCAAACACAAGATGAGACATAGCGATGCAAACATCTCCAGTTTGACCAGGACACATCAGTCCCTCGCGTCGAGACACGCAGATGCTACTTCTCTACCCTAGCTATAATTCATACAGCATACTCAGACGGTAAGTACTTTTCTTTGTATAGACAATATTAATAAGTTAGGCCACGTATTTTTGTGATTTTACAATTAATTGTTAGTTTATTCACAAATATTGCATTTTTATTCGTTATTTTAAATTAAATATTACAATAGCGACCTCAGTAAGTTTAACACAAAACACTAGGCTTAGAAGTACGTTAGAATACTCATTTCTTCTCTTCTTAGTTAATTAAGACTTACCTGTTGTTCTGGTTGCACGTTTGTTCTGGTTGCACGTGTCTTTAATTTTTCTTGGTCTCCAACTTCCTTACAAGCTTTTTTAATAGGTCTAGAGGTTCTTTATGATGTATTTTTTTTATAAAGCATACATGACAATTCTTTATCGATCTATTATGTCAAAGCAATCTTCCATTGTCAGTTACTAGATCTTGTAATGACAACGTCTTGTAGTCTCTTGTACTGACTCAGCTGTCAGTGTGCATATTCTTCCATTATTATTATTATTTTTATACCATCCTCATCTACACCACCCCTTCATCTGAGTTTTGGCCTATCCCTACTTCTACTTCCCACAGGTTGTGACATAAGGATTCTTCTAAGAGGGTTGTTCTGCTATGATCTTGCCAAATGTCCTTCCCATCTTAGTCTTTTTATTTTTATAAGAAATACTACTATCTGTGATATATCTCGTAGTTGTACCCTCCTTCTCCAAACACCATTTTCACAGATGCCACCGAATATTCTTCTCAGGATCCTTCGTTCAAATCTAAGCGGGAGGTTTTCATCTGCCTTGGAAATGGTCCATGTCTCCGATCCATATATCAGCACTGGTTGTATAATGGATTTCTTCCGTTATGCCGTTCTCCTTGGTGATCAGGGAACCCAAGGATGTGAATTTGTCCACCACGTCGAAGGTAGAGTTATCAACTGTGAATTTGTAGCCGATTTTTCTGGCGCTATTGTTGGGTGTTGATGCCAGTATCTTAGTTTTCTCCTCATTTACTTGCAGGCCCATATTTTTTGAGGCATTTGACAAGGTGGTATACATTTCTTCTACCTTGCGTGTTGTGAGGGCAACTAGGTCAACATCATCTGCATATGTCAAAATTTGGGATGATTTATTAAAAATGTTTCCTCTGTTGTCTATTTGGGCATCCCTGACCGCCTTTTCCAGAGCTATGTTAAAAAGGAGACACGCCAGCGCATCTCCCTGTCACAGCTCAACATGCGTTTCAAATGCCTGTGATTGTTCGCCTTGTATTTCAACTTTGCAAACGCTTAATTTGTACAACTGTTTTTTAATTTAACTTGGTTTAGCCTTTTTTTCAATACTGTGACTCAAATGGTCTAGACTAGACGGTTAAGATAGGGGAACATGTCCCCACCGTTAATTTAAAAATCAATATCAATGATGTTCTATATCAATAAGTATCCCACCAAAAAAATTTTAAGACCCCTAGACCCAAACATAACTTTAAAAACATTAAAACGTGTTTTTTCGGTTTGGTCGACATCTTTCATTTTTTTTCAAAAAAATTTATTGGTTTTTTAACCATAACTTTTCTATTTTTTACCTTAGAAAATACTGTAAAAAAGCATATTAGGCTTTTACAACATCTATAAAGCTATTAAAACCGTCATGTCAGTTTCAAAAAGGGATGATTTGAAAGGGTTGGTAAAGATAGTTTTTGCATGTTAGCTTAAGTTTTAATTATCAATATCTCATTTAATTTTTACCAGACAAAAAATTTTCGCAAACCAAATTCTTGAGAATTAAAAAAGCTACAATTTTCTATACAAACATTTTTTTCGTATCTCTAGTGCTAATTTTTCTATTTTGAAGTAAAGGGCATTTTTTAACAAACCACAAAAATTCCTTATTCGCCTTTTAACTACATTTTTTAAATTTTTAAAACTATCCATTCTATGCGCCTTTCGGCATCATATAGATTTTGATCCTTGGACTATCCACTACTTATTCTCAAATTTTCGAGTGAACGATCTTTTATGACAAAATTGCGAGATGTAAATCTTTGTTTCCTGGACTATTTAATTTGTTAATGCCGTTAATAAAAGGCAACATCGCTCAGTTACAAAAATTTTAATCTGTTTGTAGTATTTAAAAAGGTTTTTTTATATTATACCTGATATGATCCTTTATAGAGAACTATTCGCTATATTCCACAGCTATAATACATATATTTTACCAAAATATCGAATACCACAGATTATTAACTATTTTTTTCTATTTGGCCACAATTCATAGCGTCAATTATTGAAATAATCCATATGTTAAAATAATATTGGTTGTTGGTACAATTTGAGGCTTTATGTTAAGACTATTAATAATGAATATTCGCAATAATCACGTAATGTTTCTGTTAAACTCATATAGATGGTAATTTAGTACAGTCGTCACAAATTTGATATCTAAAAATCATACAAACAAGCTGAATTTTGCTTTAAAAAGTTTACCACTCCTTGCAGCTTTTAATATGGTTTTCCCTTTTTTATTTTTTGGCCCTTTTTCATTAGTAGGTCATTTACATTTTGCTCCTAGGCGTTTTATCTATTCTATGCGATTACAAGTTTTTTTTGCGGCGAATAGCTTCACCCATCAATATTTCTGCTTTATCAGGGCTTGTAATTAATCCACCAATTGAAGTTACTCAATTTTCCCTATGTAAAATAATGTATATGGAGTTGAAGCATGTACCTTGATGGAGACCAAACGATTAGAAGCCTCCGAAATGTGGTGCTACCGCCGCATGCTCAGAATTTCCTATATCCATCATGTTACAAACAACACTGTGATCCAACGTATGAATAAAGATGTGGAAATTATGCGTATCGTGAAAATCAGAAAGATGACATACTTAGGGCATATGATGCGCAATGAGAAGTATCAACTAATTCAACTAAGTTTACAAGGCAAGATAGAAGGCAAGAGATCTCAAGGGCGCAAAATTCGCATTTGTTGCAATTTGCAGCGATTCTGACGATTTGAAATTCATATTTTGCTGAGACAATTGTGATGGCCAAGGAAAAACAAGTACCTAATTTCAATGTATCAGTACGCTGTAATTTATTTAAAAATTTCTTCTATAACTCATCGCTGTTTAGTTGTCGGCCATACTCAAAATGAGGGTGGCAGCTGCCACTCTATAATAAAAAGAAATATTACTAAATCTTTAAAAAGAGGAGGTCCTATTTATCTACCGACTCATTACGCTATGCTAATCCGAACTGCTTGTGTAAACAACCATTCGAAGTACACGAATTATGCCATTATGATTTTTTTGGCCTGAAAAAGTTAAATACTAAAGCAGCGACAATTTGCAATGAAAATGTCGAAGGAAATAGTTTTCATTTTAACAATATTTGTGAAATTCATGTTAAAAAGCTCTGGTACTCACTGCTAACAGCATGCCAATAACTGCAAAGAAGAAAAAATACCTTAACAGCCTTTCTGAGGACAGAGTGTTCCCCCAATTCACGCTGATTTCTACCGACATTTAAAGCATTGTTACTCATAATTTTTCCTATTATAATCGATATATCCTTTTTTATTTCGTACTTCTTATAGTAGTTAATAAGCACAATTTTTTCATTTAAGCAAGTTGTAGTATTCTTTATTGAACCTATATTTCAGTTGATAGGAATAACAAAAAAATGCCAGTTTTGTTTGCCTGAATTAATTTTGAAAGATGAATTATTGATATGCAATAGTGGCACAACTCAAAATAAGGGTTGATTTTAAAAGTCTGTGTTACAATTCATTAAAGACATTTGTTCTATTATCAATTTTAAAAATTATTCCTTATTATTTCATAATATGTGGGTCAAAATACTCAATTTATTATTAATATTATTGCGAATATTATTGCATTTTGACTAAAAAATGAAACTTTGTCATTAGTGTCTATATTGAATTGTGAACCCTGTAGATTAAAACATTCGTCTTTTATTATTGTCATTACAGTTAAAAAAGCCTAAACCGTATTCTGTGTCTTTAACTTTTCCCTTCCAAATGTCGATTTCTCGCTCTTGTCCTGACTTTCCTCTCACCCTAACCGATTTTTTCAGTAGTAAAAAGACAACCAACATCCTTTTACGTCCTTTCGGGGCTTCTAAAAGGATCAGGTAAGAATGGACGTCTAATGCCTGTTTTCCTTTCCACATTCGAAGTCTGGACTGAATCGAAATCCCTGGATCTACGTCCGAGCGAGAGTTATTTTTTTATTTTTTTGGTTGGATTTTCAAACTTATTTGATCGCTAAAGCAAGCGAAATAAGAATTGCTAGAAACATTGATGGGTTGTTGACTTTTTAGTTTTACAGGAAGTACACCTGTATAATAAATTCATTCTTCCGTGTTAAGTTTTCTATTCATCAATTCCTTATTATACTATAAATATTTTATACTTATTTAAGAACATGTTGAAAATATAATTGTTTCTGTTTCAAAAATAAACAAATTGTCTTTCTTCTACTCAAGATATTAATAGAAGTCAGTTATACTGTAACAATATTCTGCTTATTGGGGGTTGAAAGGGGGGACTAAACAATTACTGGGCTCGAGATAGGGTAAGCAAATAAAATAAAACGTTTGCGAACAGCTACTCGTGTTTTGAGAATGGCTCCTGGTCTTAACGAAAAAAAAAAAAAAAAAAATTAAAATAAAAAATAAATAATATTATTATGTCTTTATTAATTCTAATTTATTGTTCTTATTTTAATTTACTAAAACACGATAATTTATATCAATTTATTAAACCACTGTACAACAATTTATTCTTGACTAATAATTACATAATTTATTTATACGATCGTTTACATTTAAATACCCGTCGCGATTTTCTTTTTTGACTGCTCCCCTAAATAAAATGTCCCATATATATATATATATATATATATATTATATATATATATATATATATATATATATATATATATATATATAAATGCCGTTATCCACCCAGGGACTAGAGAATTCTGCCGGCAGGTAAACAGGTCTTTCAACTGAGCGCCGAAATTATTAGAAATTGAAAAGAATTAGTCATAATATATTTACAGTTTTATACGCCATAGTATTTATTATCGTAACAATATTATTATTACAGTCTAACCTGCCACATTCGGACTTGTAGCTCTCTGCGCCTATCTAGCTCTCTTCGAATGGGTATATCTCTAGCGTGCTATGTGACCTTAAATGACTCTCTCCACCGTTTTGGTAACAATAATTATAATTGACATTTTGAAAATTATAACAATAAATAAACGAAATATCCGAGGGCACATTCAAGAATCAATACGTAGGTAATCAAACGATTAAATTCAACAAATAATTCCGCATAAACTAACCTAAACCTAAACTAACTTTTATTATATCGTGAGTATAGGTTATAAAACAGCTCAAAAATACTAACTTTTAGCCCAAAAAGTTTAGATCTCACCGTGATAAATGTTTCCAATACTAATATTTCAAAACTTTCAAGTCTCTCAAGCTGCAAATATATAATAGTATTCAATCATGGGAGTTCGAAAAGAAGAACTTTTAAGCCGAAGGTCATAACCAAAACTGTTTTAGCTAATATTTACCGTAACATCAACAAATCGAATTTTATTCCACAAGTAGTCTCCTTAGTGCAAATAACTACACCAACCCATATAACATACGTAAACGTCCAGGTTGTATCTAATTATCTTACCTTAAACGGTCTAATATACCATCATTAAGTTTTTTCTCATAATTTGAATAAGCCTACGTGACTGCTCTTACCTTTCAGAATGTGTTTCACAGATAAGGGCCTGAGAATATGCAAATGCATGCTTCTCTATGTAAATAGGAGAGTCTTAAAAAGTTCCTTAAATGTTTTTACGTTAAGTAATTGATGCTGCATTATCGGTAAAGCACTACGATATTGTAGTTGTTGCAAATTTTATTTTAAGTTTTAGTGGAATAGAAAGTGTAATACAAAATTGATTAACTAAAAAGCGAAGTTGAATTAACATTACGCTTTCAGAAGTAAAAGCCATATAAGAAGACTGGTTGGTAATAAAGTGATCAGTGGGCAACAAAACAGTTTTTAAAATTTAAAATTTAATTCCAATGACTTGTAAAGTAAATTATTTAATTTCAATATTTTATGTTCAGTAAGAATGTTTGATTTTGTTTTGTTAAAATCAAATGAAATGAATAAAATATTTATATATAATTTATTACAGATTTGAGATTTCAAAATCTCATTCGCATGTTTTAAATAACATTTTTGATGATTGACCATTTACTTACCTAAATGTAAGGGTATTACTATATACTAGGGTATTAAATAATACCAAATGATTTATTTTTTAACTACAGATAAATAAGAATGTAATATATGATGACAAGTGTGAATTATATGATGGTTATACGATCGTCACAGATATCGCCGCTGCAGTACATATTTGTTAGTCGATAACAGTGTAAAGATAACGTGAATAATTTTTTAATGATATGTGTGGATGGAATCTTATTTTTCTAATAATAGTATGTTCTTGGAAATGCATAACTTCAGTAACAAATTCACTGTATGAATACGATATATTATATTCTGTAGGTATTAATTCAATCAAATAATAAATCAAAAACTTGTTGAGCAGCGCTGATTGACAAAACAGAGCAGTAAAGTGTACATAAAGACGTTGTTAAAGGTATCTTCGCTTACTTGGTCTACTAGTAATAAAGTTTTAAGTGGTAAACCGGTCTTCGTATGTGGCTTTAACTTTTTTTATATAATCCCAATCAAGTAAAAAATAATCTGGGTTTTTGTCAAAAGTGTATAGACGGGTTAAAACCTAATTGGTCTATATTTTATGTGCATCGATAACTTAAAATGTATTAAAATATTTTTTTTGTGTTGCAGGTAAGAAATTCTGTGCTTTTAGTGACAGTCGCCGGTTGGTAAGTTATCGAAAAATATTAATAAAAAGAATAAAACTTTATTTTTTTCCACAAAACTAAAATATTCATATAACATTTCATTTTTGAGCTTTTGAAATTCTACCAAGTTTAGTCGATTTTATTGGATAAAATTCTGAGAGATATAATTCTACTCACACCTAAATGTTCAAGATCAGTATACCTATATACCTATATTTTTTGACATCTGCATTAATTTTACATGCTGAACTTTATCGATCATCCTTTATCACATATCATCCATCAGACAAATATTAGAAAACACGACGGAGTACGACATAGACTGCCATTAAATCTTCGTAGACTTTAAGGCAGCGTACGATACTATTGACAGGTCCCAATCATATTCGGCGATGATCGAATTAGGAATACCAAAAGGTTTGGTAGAATTATTTAAAATGACAATGACGAAAGTCGAATGTAAAGTGCGCGTACAAGGGGATGTTTCAAAACCATTTAAAACCAACAGAGCACTCCGCCAGGGAGATGCGCTATCGTGCACGCTGTTCAACCTAGCGTTAGAAAACGTTATGAGAGATTCGGGAATAAACTTAAAAGGTACGATATATACCCGTAGTATGCAAATAAGGGCATACGCTGATGAGATCGTCATAATTGGAAAAACCCAAAATGAAGCAGTGGAGGCTTTCACACGTATCAAAAATGCCGCAGAAAACATCGGACTTCTGATTAACATCCAGAAAACTAAATATATGCCTGCCATATCAAGAATTCAACAAAAAAACTTAGATGTGCAGCACGAAACGATAGAAATGGTAGAAGAATTCTGCTACTTAGGATCACTGGTAGACTACAAAAATATCACATCCAACGAGATAAAAAAAAGAATATGCGTGGCTAACTGCTGTTATTTTGGCCTGGGCCCTCAACTAAGAGCGAGAAGTATGTCAATAGCAACAAAGTGCAAACTTTATAAAACAATAATACGCCCAGTGCTCACATACGGATCGGAAACATGGGTAATGACGACCCAAGATGAAGAGTTACTAAGAGCCTTTGAAAGAAAAGTATTGAGGACCATATGTGGCGGAGTAAACGAACAGGGTCTGTGGAGAAGGCGATATAACTTTGAACTCTATAGACTTTTGGTGATGCAGATATTGTGAAGACCATCAAAATAAACCGCCTAAGGTGGGTGGGCCACGTTATACGGATGGATGAGAGTGATCCCACTAAAATAACTATGCTAAACAGGCCGGTCGGAAGAAGAAGAAGGGGGCGACCTAAACTCAGATATCTGGACGATGTACAGGAAGATCTGAGGGAGATTGGAGTGAGGGGCTGGAGAAGACAGACACTCGATAGGGAAGGATGGACGAATGTTTTGAAGCACGCCAAGGCTCACGAAGGGCTGTAGCGCCAACTGATGATGATGAACTTTATCGAATGCCTTTTCAAACTCCACAAAGCATGCAAATACATCTTTTCTTTGATCACGGCATTTTTGTAGTAGGATATTTAACAAAAAGTTCAAGAACAACCTCCCTAGTTCTCGTAGCATTTCTAAAACCAAATTACGTATCTTCGAGATCTTCATATTTGCGTCTAAAAAAGCAAATCTTAAGGAGTGGCTCGTTATGCCAATTAACAGATATTCTGAGCATTCTCCAACATTGTGTTGGTTAGGTATTGTAACAAATATGGACTTAAGTCAGTCTGTGGGAATCACTTAAGTGTTCTATATTGCAATAAAAGTGCTACTACTACTTTTACGTTACCTTTAGCTGTTCTACCTCTGGTTTCATTATTTCTGGGCCGTGCGTATGTCCGAATTCGATAATATTATTTTTGTCTATATACAGTTGCAATTCTCCTCTTATTTCGTCAATTATTCGTTAATTAATACTATCACTGCGCCACTTTAACATTTATTTAATAATGAATACAAACTGTGCTAATGGATTGATGTTAGTATAAAATAGCAATTAAACAATAGCGTTAAAACTTGTTTCCAAATTAAAATATAGATGTTATTTCGAGTAAAAAGCACTTTTATCAATTTTATAACACAGTATTAATGTTTTGTCCACTTAATTTTTAATTTTTAATCTGTTATAGGGTAGACAATCGATAGATGATATACTGGGGTAATACTTGATGCCGATTTTATTTTTTAACAAACTGGTATCTGTTTAAAAAGGTTCTCAAACTGATATCTTGTGGCATGTCTAGTTAAATATTGTGTTTATATTTGTTAATTGACGGTATGGTCAACTTGGCTCTTCACTACATGCGCTTAGCCACTAAAAGATGTACTCTCAAGTTGGATATATGGTTCATCTCACAATGTATTAACTACACAGTTTTTTCAACCTTTTGTAGAATCAAAACTCCAGGAAATGTTCCAGCCACCTTAAGGAACACCTTTCAACTCAAAATTTTAAAGAAGGAGATTTGTAACCATTATGAAAAACTCTTTCTAAACTGTAAGCTGGAGGCATTTTTAACTTGATGATGGAATTATTATTCCGAAAACGTTCGTGTTATTTGATGTAGCTCTTTTAAGGGTTTTTTAAATATACCCATTTACAAAGATTTAACCGTTTTTTTTTGTGATACGTGGTATACAGCCAGCTGCAGGAATTATTTTTCTCGTGGATTTTTTTAAACTACAATATATCGTAATGAAAATTACAACATATCTCACTATCATATTATCACACAACACATTTTTAACTAAGCTCGATACGTCATTGCTCAAATGTAAGATCATGCAATAACTTCATTCAAGCAATTAACTTTACTTTGGTAACTAATAACATATTATTTCACAATTAAATTTAATTTAATTTACCCTATCATTTCATTTTACATTTACTTATTTTAATTATTACAATACAATTCATTAATACATAATTATTACACACAATACCGGCCCTCGGTAATAATGTAATATGTTATTCTGCGTTTAAATTTTTCATAAATACTTATTAGCTTTCTCAGGGTAAAAAAAATAAATGCATTTAAAAAGCATTGGTCCGAAATTTTGCGCCTACGCTCTTAAGTGTTTTATTGAATATATAACCTTTTCTTACAGCTTATGGTTAAATATGTCAATTAATATGAATTTTGTTGATAATTTGCTGATATGTTTTCTGACGTGTGTTTTTCTGATGTTTTTGAGAGAAATGCTTGTAGTTTATTGTAAGTAACTTATTGGTGCCCATTTTGTTTTACAGTTTATTTGTATTCCGAGTAAAGCAAATAATAACTAAAAGATAATTACCACGAACAAACTGTGATAATAAATTTGTTTTCTATTCTTGTGTTCTCTGGTGACGTAACTTAAGCATCCCACCTCAGTCGGAAGAGGTAACCGTAGTAAGTATACGAATCGTGGCGTGTTCTTGGATATTACTTAATTAATGTCAAAATTATGTCACTAGCCGACTTGATCCCGTTAGATTGTATGTTGAAACAGAAAACGCACAGACATGTGACAGACTCTATGTTGCCGCACCAAACTAATTTTCTTATTAAATAATATTTGGTCTAAAAATGTCCTATTAGAAACATTATTCTATTTTACTTTTTTATACTACAGAAGTAGCTCAAATTTCTTTTTTTATTATTATTTATTTACATTGAATATTAATTTGGTTTGTTATATAATCCATTTCTCCAATAAATATATTTGATTTAAAATAAATTCAGGAATATTTTGTAATTTGGCAACATTGCCCACTTAGATCTCTGACGTAGATATTGACGCGTATCGGTATTTATACTGTTTCAACTGTACATTATTAAGGTCGATTCGAGCATATCAGTCACGTCTCGTCACGGTCCCGGCGCTGGGCCCAACAATCCGTCATACAAAATATTCTTTAATTTAATAGAAATATGCCGCCGGCATTCACATTCATCAGTTGACGAACAGTTTCCCAGCTGTCAGATAATTAATAAACTTTGATGGTACACAAGGCAAATATCGAACACAGTATTTAATTAAATCTTGCCCAAGTACTTTCGATCACAAGATCATCCTCAGGGGCATTTCGTCAATTGTGGCCTATCCAGCAATAACCGAATGTCATACATGTAAACTGGGACATAACAAATACACTAAAGACAAACAAACACTTTAAAATTTAAATTGGAGAAGCTACATTTTTATATTATAGAAGCCGGAGACAGAATCCATTCTGTCTCAGGCTTCTATAATATAAAAATGTAGCTTCTCCAATTTAAATTTTAAAGTGTTTGTTTGTCTTTAGTGTATTTGTTATGTCCCAGTTTACATGTATGACATTCGGTTATTGCTGGATAGGCCACAATTGACGAAATGCCCCTGAGGATGATCTTGTGATCGAAAGTACTTGGGCAAGATTTAATTAAATACTCTGTTCGATATTTGCCTTGTGTACCATCAAAGTTCATTTATTCGAACATTCAACCTTATATTGAGATAATTAATAGTTCTGTGACCAAATAGGAACGGTTCGGCGCCGGGACTGTGACGGGACTGATGTGTTTGAATCAATCTTTAACAGAATTAAAAAATCTATATAAATAAGAAAAATACGCCAGTCAGAATCAAGAAAGTAGAGAAAATGCAGAAATAAATTTTATGTGAGAAAAGTCTAGGACAGATTTGCTGTACACTGTTAATAAAATATCTATTTAAAAAATGTATAAATTCATGAGGTATTACAATAATTCTTTTTGGTTCTTTGTGAAAACTAATTAAAAAAGTAAACGAATAACAATAAAAGTGCTTTTACTATTTTGCTACTTTCTGTGCACCGCACTGTTCTAGTTGTTTTTGCGCCAAACTTCGCTACTTACGTAGGTACGTGTTGCTCTCTGGTGAGCGGGAGCTGCGGTCGATTTATTTTTCTCCATTCCGAATGGAAAACTGGAAGAAACGAGTTCTTAACTGGGTTACAAGGGACTAATGTTGTTGCTTATTTTCGTCTGATTCCAAAATAAATTAGAATCTTTTTAAGTGAAGTAGCTTTTTATATAGAGAATAGGAAGTAAATGATTACTAATGAGTACAGTATAAAAGATTTCTAATCAACGAAAACATAGGGGATAATAAAATTATAATATTGAATATTTATTTCTCAAATTTATGACGTTCGGGCTAGTAAAGGGGTACGAGAAATGGGGACTGACATTAACCCTCTATTGCATGAAGGACTTAAATTGGGTTTACAAGGTGTAGTGAGGCGCAATACAATATGCTGTTTCCAGTTAGCATCTCTAGCCTACTCAATTTCTATCGTTACCTCCACGAAGCGCGGCTTGGGCTACACGGGCGAACTCCGGAGAACCTGAGCAACCCTGCTGGAGATTGGATAACCAACCCCAGTGGAAGGCAGGATCAGGGCAGACTAGGAAGGGAGAAATCTTCTTCTTCATGTGCCTTGTCCGTTCCGAACGATGGCAATCAACATGGCTATTCTGACTTTGTTTACGGCAGATCTGAATAGTTCAGCAGATGACAATCCAAACCATTGCCGCAAGTTTTGGAGCTATGAGTGTCTTCTCCTCCCTGGACCCCTTCTGCTGTCTATTTTCCCTTGAACGATCGGCTGTAGTACTTTATATTTATTATGTCTCATAACGTGACCCAAGTATTCCAGCTTTCTTTTCTTTATACTTATTCCTACCTCTCTCTCTTCACCTATCGGGCGTAGTACCTCTTCGTTGGTCACGTACTCAGTCCAGGATATACGTAATATACGTCGGTAAGCACATATTTCGACGGCCTCTACTTTTTTCATCAATGTTGCGATCATTGTCCACGCCTCCATTCCATATAACAAAAAAAAATACATAACATTTCAGAAGTCGAATTTTGCGAGGTAGGGTGAGGCTTTTAGAGTTGAAAATTTGCTTCATGCTAGTGAACGATGCTCTTGCCTTTTCTACTCTTATACGTATTTCCTTCGCTTGATCCCAATTTGAGTTAACTGTTGTTTCCAAGTAGATGTACGAATCCACGTGTTCAATTCTTTCATTGTCTAATATCAGTTGCTGTGGTGATTGTTGGGTTTTGCTTACTAACATCCATTTGGTTTTTGTGATATTTAGTCTGAGTCCGTATTGTGCACTTGTTTTTTGTATCTTACTCATTAGTCAACTCAGTTCCTCAATGCTACTTGCTAGAATCACAGTGTCATCAGCATACCTTATGTTATTAATTATTTCTCCATTTATCTTTATACCTTCTGTGCTTTCCTCCAGCGCCGTCTTAAATACTTCTTCTGAGTATATATTAAAGAGAATTGGAGACAAGATACAGCCCTGTCGGACCCCAATAGAGACTCGCTATTGTTCGAATGTCTCTGTAGTCGACTCCGATCTTATGGAGAACTTCAATTATCTTTTCATGCCTTACGTTATCAAATGCTTTTGCGTAGTCTATAAAGCATATGTACACGTCTTTGTTCATATCTCTGCAGCGCTGGATGAGTACCTGTAGACTAAAAAGCGCTTCTCTTGTCCCAAGAGAATTCCGAAATCCAAACTGCGAATCTCCAATGTTATCCTCGCATTTTTTGCTTATTCTGTTGTAAATAATCTTGGTGTATGCCTTCGAAATGTGGTTAATTAGACTTATCATCCGATGTTGATCACAAGACTTTGCTTTTGGTTTTTTCGGTATGGGAGTAATAGTCCTCCGAAAAGAAGGTTTTGCTATGGACCAGCAATCCGTACATGGAAAAAGAAAGACGCTACGAATCGAATACTATTGCCTTGGAATAGACATGGAACACAGATTAGACCCAAGCTACGAAATAAGGGCATTTTCTTAGGCACATGGAACGTGTTAAGCTGGTTAAGGCCCGGAATTGCAACACATGCCATAAAACAGCTTCAAAATTATAAGATGGACGTAATAGCGATTCAGGAAATGAGATGTACAGGATCGGGAAGCCTGCAAACGGAAAATTTCCTGGTTTTCTGGTCAAGAGAAGAAGATGTGGGGTTGTAGTTTACCGAAAACTCAAGTCTGCCATAATTTATTTCAAACCAATCAACAAGCGCATGTGCTCTCTAAGACTTAAAGGAAAATGGTCTAACGTAACCCTCCTCTCAATCTATGCACCAACGGAAGAAGCAAATGAGGACGACAAGGAGGAATTTTATGAAAATTTAGAACAACATTAGACAATGTTGGTGAGAAACGACAAAATTACTGGTACTGGAAAGAAAGCTACTGCGGACTATCTTTGGGCCTTGCAGAGAAAAGATAACATGAGAATGAAGAAGAAGACACAATGATGAACCACAGGCAGTATATCGAGGTGAAAACACAGTACGCTACATACACTACATAAGCAAACCGAATACGATGGGCGGGGTACGTACTAAGATCGAGTAACGGATTCCTGAACTCCACTTTCTGGAAAAGGCCCGATGGCAGAAGGTCAGTTGGTCGCCCAAGAAAAAGACGGAAGGACGCAGTAGCCTATGATCTACGCAAAACGAGAATACAGTAATGGGAAATAGCTGCTCAGGACCAACAACATTGGAGGGAAATGGTAAACGCGACCAAGACTCACATAGAGCCAAATGATGATGACTTAAATTCTTCTTCTTTAAGTTCCATCTTCTATCGAAGGTTGGAAATCATCATGGCTATGCGGACTCTGTTGACTGCCGCTCTAAAAAGTTCTGCACTACTGCATTCAAACCATTCCCTCAAGTTCTTAAGCCAGGATATTCTTCGTCTTCCCACATTTCGCTTTCCTCGGATTTTGCCCTGCATAATAAGTTGTAATAATGCGTATTTTTGCCCTCTCATCACATGTCCTAAGTACTTAAGTTTTCGTCTTTTAATAGTTAATATTATTTCCGCCTTATTTCCTATCCTTCTAGTTACTTCCATGTTTGACATTCTTTGAATCCATGATATTCGTAGGATTCTTCTGTAACACCAAAATTCAAAGGCGGCCAGCTTATTCAGATGAACTTGTTTTAGTGTCCAAGCTTCCAGACCATAAAGAAGAGTAGAGAAAACGTAACATCGAAGCATTCTCAGGCGTAGTTCTAACCTTATATCCCGACAACAAAGAAACTTTTTAAGTTTAATAAATGATGTACGTGCTATTTCAATACGTGTCTTAATTTCTTTGGTTTGGTCTACATCTGATGTTATCCATGTTCCTAAATATTTATAGTTATTAACATTCTCAATTGCAGTATCTTCAATAGTCAATTGGATATTTGCATGTGCAGATTTAGTCATGATCATGCATTTAGTTTTCTTTAAATTTATCTTCAGTCCGTACTCATGACAGCGTTCATTAAGGCGTTGCAATAGGTTCTGTAAATCATTGTTGTTATTCGTAATTATTACTGGATCGTCTGCAAAACGTAAGTTATTCAAAACTTCTCCATTGATCGATATACTTTCTATTGAGTCTGAGAGCGCTTCTTGAAATACCGCTTCACTGTAGACATTGAAAAGTAGTGGGAACAGCACGCAACCCTGGCGGACTCCTCTCTGTATTTTGATATTTTCGGTGTACTGGCTGTCAACTCTTACCTTGGCAGTTTGATTCCAATATAAATTAAATATAATTTTCAGATCACGACTGTCAATATTTTGCTTTTTAATATATCTACAAGCTTTTTATGTTGAACTTTATCAAATGCCTTTTCAAAGTCTACAAAACATAAGTACATATCCTGATTCATACCCATGCATCTCTGAGCCAGCACATTCAAGCCGAACAAAGCATCTCTTGTACTCATACCATTTCTAAAGCCAAATTGTGTGTCACTAATCTCATATTCAAGAGTTTTAACAATTCTGCTGTGAATTATTTTCAAAAATGTTTTAAGTGTGTGACTCATTAAAGCTATTGTTCTGTGGTCTGAGCAAGTTGTTGAACTTGGTTTTTTGGGAATTGCTACAAAGGTTGATTGCAGCCATTGTCTGGGGATTGTGGCAGTCTGATATATTAGATTAAAGAGTTCAACCATTACATCAATAACATCTTCATCGATGAGTTTTAATAATTTGATGGGCACCTCATCGATGACTTAAATGGGAACTCAAAATATAACATTTCCATGAGTATTTGCTATCGACAATTTTAACCGCGTACACATCTTATTCCCTCTTGGACACATTCGTTCTTAGATGTGTAATGTGTGTTGCTGATTTAAGTACCCATCGTTTGTTTGACTAAATAGCAGTTGTCTTTCAGTCTCTAAACGCACATTGTCTACTGCACCGGTTTCACAAATTAAAAACTTATAGTTTGAACGTCAACACTGCAATGATACACAGTCGTTGACCGTCATTGACTTCGTCTACTGAAAGTTTTTAAGGAGTTAAAATATAAAAAAAAATTAAACTAAAAGTATACTAGTAGTGAAAAAGTAGAACAATTTATTTATTTATATAAATATAATATATATATATATTATATATATATATATATATATATAAAACTGTTTTGGATGGGTTGGAGTCAATAAAAGGGGCTATTTGTTGACTATTTTTAACTCGAGCTTTTAATTGTGATTACAATTATTATCAAGAGCTTCTAAAAAATACAAAATCTCTTACAACGTTGAACTCGAAATATTTTTTTTTGTTAACTCACCAAATAAAATTAGTTTTTTTTATAAAACTGCTGCTAACATCTTATTACAAAAAATATTATTACATAAATGTCCTATTCTAATAAATATTTCTCTGAAATAAATTTTGAAAAAGTTTCTCAACAAAAACAATTGAATTTGTAAACAAAAATTGAATAGCTACAAATAAGTCTCAATGTCATAAATACCAACTTAAAAATTTTTATTTTTGACATATTGTCAAAAATAAAATTTTGTTTAAAATATTCTTCTTTGTTTAACAACAAAAAAGAAGAAGATTTATTCACCATTGATAGATGCCCGAAAAATGTAACAAATACATGGAAAATTCAAAATGTGATATTTTACTGACTGCATATATATAAATTACATAGAAATAATATAATTATAAATTTTGCTTAGATTTTGAATTTCTGACCTTTGGTTTAAATTATTATCACTCTTGCTAATACAAACCATTTCCAAAAAAGTTCTTTTAAATTTATTACTTTCACTACATAAAATTTTAATATTATCAAAATCCATAATATGGTCTTTGTCTATTACATGCTCTGCCAAAGCACAAGATGGTTTCTTAATTCTGCAATCACTCTTGTGAGAAATAATGCGATTTGAGAGATTTCTTGCAGTCTCACCAATATACTCAGCTTCACACTGAGTACAAACAATGCTGTATACTACATTTGTTTGATCTAATTTGTCTATAGGATATTTAGTTTTGGAATATAAAGATGAAATGGTTTTGATGTTTTTTGTTGCTATTTTTATATTGTCAATAACCTTTAGTGTTTGTATTAATTTAGGAGTTAATGATGGTATAAAAGGTAGTGAATGATAATATATGTTTTGATTGTTGGATACAGTGTTTTGAGATTTAGCAAAAAATGGTGTTAAGTTATTTATATTCAATAAATTAGAAAAAAACATCCTATGTAGCATATCTGGAGGATAAGAGTTTTCAATTAAAATATTTTTTAACAAATGAAGATCTTCTTGTAGATAGTCTGGATGAGAAAGTTTTAAAACACGTTCCTTTAATCCTGTTATAAGGTTCATTTTCATCTGATTTGGATGATTAGAGTAATAGCTTATAAATCTATTACTACATATGGGTTTTCTGCACCATCTGGTTTTCAACATATTGTCTGTATTTCTTACAATTCTCATGTCAAGGAATGGTAGAGAATTATCTACCTCTTCCTCAACTGTAAATTGTATATGTTGATTATGATTGTTGAAAATGTTGACTGTTTCAAGAATTTTGTGTTTAGGAAGTGCCAAAACTAGATCATCTACATATCTTTTGATAAATGGAATGAAAAAAGTGCAATTATTGATACAATCACTAATAACATCATCCATGACATAGCTACTTAGAATGGGTGAAAGACTAGATCCCATAGGGCTACCAAAAATTTGTTTATAAAAAACACCATTACTTAAATATAAAAATATTAGAATCAAAAACAAAGTTGATGAGTGTTTTAAAATGTAATAAGTCAATATTAGTATGTTGCGAAATCTCATTCCAATGTTTTTTAACACTACTTATGATTAAATTTAAAGGTAAATTGGTAAAAAGAGATGTTACATCAAAACTAACTATAAAACATAATTTTGTGGTAATTGGAAATTAGTAATGAAAGAACTAAAATCAAATGAATCTTTTATGTAAAAATTGTTGTTTAAATTATAAGCATTGGTTAAGATGTCAGTGAGGAGCTGTGCTATTGGTCCATTTGGAGGGCATAGAGATGAAACAATTGGTCTCATAGATAAAGTTGATTTATGTATTTTAGGTAGAGCATAAAACCGTGGTGCAATAGAATTATAAATTTTTAGTTCTTTTGCTTTTTTATTATCAACAAATTTCTTACTGTTTAATTTTGATACTAGACAATTTGCTTTTTGTTGTAAAGTACAAACAGGACTCCTTCTAAGTGTAGTGTAATACTTAGTATCATTTAAGAGTTCTCCAGTTTTTTGTAGGTAATCCTCTTTATACATTACAACAGTTACGTTACCTTTATCGCTTTTGACAATATAAATTTCAGGATGGTTTTTAAGAAAAAGTTTAGTTTGTAAATAGTATCTTCTTCTTTTTTAATTACTATTTATAACTGGGAATAAGCCACAATTAAAGATAAAAAATAAGTTTATTGACGTTTCAATTTCCAATTCGGAAATCGTTCTCAAAATACAAACTCAACAAAAAACAAAATTTGTTTAATTTACTGTTTGTATTTTGAGAACGATTTCCGAATTGGAAATTGAAACGTCAATAAACGTATTTTTTTATCTTTAATTGTGGCTTATTCCCAGTTATAAATAGTAATTAATTTACAATGCCACAAGAAAATAGCTTCAGAACAATATTCTTCTTTTTTGTTACTAAACAAAGAAGAATTTTTTAAACAAAATTTTATTTTTGACAATATGTCAAAAAAAAAATCTTTTTAAGTTAGTATTTTTGACATTTAGGTTGGTTTGTAGCTATTCATTTTTTGTTTACAAATTCAATTGTTTTTGTTAAGAAACTTTATCAAAATTTTTCAGAGAAACATTTATTAGAATAGGACATTTTTTTAATAATATTTTTTGTAATTAATATGTAAGAAGCAGTTTTATATAAAAAACTAATTTTATTTGGTGAGTTAACAAAAATTTTTTATTTCTAGTTCAACTTTGTAAGATATTTTGTATTTTTTAGAAGCTCTTGATAATAATTGTAATCACAATTGAAAGCTCGAGTAAAAAATAGTCAACAAACAGTCCCTTTTATTGACTCCAACCCATCCAAAACAGTTTTATATTTTTTCCAAACGAGTCACAAGTACTTCTTTTTTCTTACTCTTATATATTATTTGTAATCTCATCTATATTTAATATATATATATATATATATATATATATATATATATATATATTATGAAATATGTTTTATCACGGGGGTCAAAACGACAAACACCAAACTCCGCACTACCTAAAAACAACTTTTACCAATAACGTATGTTTCCCCTAATTTTTTATCTCTCGTTTATCCCGACAACATCACAGGACCTTTTCCCGAACTTTCCAAACTTTCCGACGCTTTAACTCCTTACTTGTGTTCCCAACACTAACAGCCTACCGTACAGAGAAGTCCGAGAAAAAGTTGAAATATCTAAATCCGCCATCCTTGTCCCGAAAGCCAGAAAACGGTTAGGCTAAATGTGTAATGGGGATATATAAAAAAGCTGCTATATTTAATTCATGAAAGTTTTTAGGATTTGATCTCCTGATGGAGTAAGGTGAAGTTTGTTTCGTTTTTGAGGGTGTTGATGTATTAAGTAAAAATCAATATAACTTTATTTCTTACGATTTATGAAAAGGTTATTTGTTAAATTTTCACTTCTGTTTTTAAGGGATTTTAATATATATTTTACAATTTATGTTGTTCTTAAAAAAACACATTTATGACAGGAGGTGATACTGTAGACAAGTCCGAAGCCTTTATACTAGGATTTCTGTATTTTAAAATGTATTTAAAATAATATGTTTGCTCGTAACGCCATCTGTTAACGTGTTAACAAAGCATACATTGTTTACTTATGACAAAGCTGTCAAATTCAAACCAAATACTAATAATAAATGTACAAACATAGCAATATATGTACAAACGAATAAATTATTAAAAATTACTAAATTGTCTGTTCACATAATAACATATGCGAATATGAATTTTTTATAAAATAATATTTACAACCGCGTATCAATATTGGTTAAAGGCAATAACTATACCTCGCCCAATTCCAAATAACTACCAGAAATAAAACCGAGCTAACCAAATTTTAAACCCCAGTTAATATTACCAAAAAGTCGACATTATTGAACGGATTCTCTACCAATTCACTACCTACATACAACATTTTCCAGATTAAATCAAAGCATCGGATCCACAATCGCGGTGATAAGTGCGTTCAGCGGTAGGGCCCGTCCACCGAAATGTAACGATAACAAGGGCCTATTATCAACCGTCATGATTAAAACATCATCGGGACTGTTGTTCTCCAGTCCGATTAATTGTTAGAGACGTTGCCACCATCATAGGATTATTTAACTTGGGATTAGTGATTATTAAAGGACAGAGGAGGAACTTTTGCTACATTGAAACATTGGAATTTGTAATTTGTGAAATGTGGGTTATTTGACGTCGGGGTGTGGTTAATCGGACTTCAGTTGACACCTTTTATTTGTTTCAGAGAAGGGATTGAAATAGGAGGTGGCCCGCTTCTGGTTTGGGCGCTGATTGTACATGAAAGATTGGCACTGATTATCTGTAAACAGATACTGTCAAACTCTCTGCTGTCTGTCGTTCAAAAGTAAAGGGACTAGAATAATACTCTGCCAAAATATAGAAATTGTCAAAAAGAAATAAAAGAAAATCATTTTAATATATTAGAAAAATAGAAAATCAGTTTATGTAGAGTGAAAATTATGTCAAAAGTAGTGTACAATATCCACAATTAAAATAAAATGATAAACGTGGACCTGAGTATTACAAGGGCCAAACTCCATTTTCGTTGTTTTGAGTAAAAAGCAATTTGAGTTTCAGGAAAAGTAAAATGTCAATTTTAAATTTAGGAAAAATAGGTTTTTGATTATTAACAACGAAATTTTAAGTAAAATAAAAGTAGTATTTTTCATTACTAAATATTGTGTTGTCAAATGTTTAGTAAGTTTGTGTTTTGTCCTTTCCCACTCCTCACTATCTACTCTTAAAATCATACCTCACAGAACGCAACTTTCAAGTCAGATTACTTAAAGAAACCTATCATTACTATCACATAAAATCCGAAGTCCCTCAAAGAAGTGTCCTGGGTCCCCTCCTGTACCTTATATACACTACTGATATCCCAACAACAAATACGATCACAGTAGCCATGTTCGCAGATGACACCGCCATAATATCCATCGATGAAGACCCCAAGTAGCATCAGGAAACCTTCAAATACACCTGAACCTACTACAAGACTGGATAAATAGATGAAAAATCAAAGTTAACATAACCCTACATAACCTAAAAATTCTTTAAAAAATTAAAATATTTTTCTTGGGCTCAATTTTAAGTCAAAAATCTATAAAAATTCATAGTGTTTTAGGGTGTTAAAATGTATATTTGTGAATTTTTCAGATTTTTTACAGCAAAGGATTGCTCAGGAAAAATTTTTTTCAAAAAACACATTTTTTTGTGTTTTTTGAAAACCTCCACACACACTCTAGGAGGAGCCAATTTGGCTAAAACGTATTCTAAATATGTCCCTCAAGTGCCCAACCCCAAATAAAAATCAAGCCGTTTTTATTAGAGTGCAGATTTTGCCATCTTATCCCGCTATAGCCTTTAATTATACAGTTGGGACTGAGATCACTGAAAAGTTTTCTTGAAAATTTTTCATTCTTTTTTTATACTCCACTCACGTGTTACGCTGATTGTTTTATGTGTTTGAACCAATCCAGATATATATATATATATATATATATATATATATATATATATATATATATATATAGAGAGAGAGAGAGAGAGAGAGAGAGAGAGAGAGAGAGAGAGGAGAGAGAGAGAGAGAGAGAGAGGGAGAGAGAGAGAGAGACAGAGAGAGAAAGAGGAGAGAGAGAGAGGAACAGTTGTATGTAGTCTACTTATTTACCCAAAAATCAATAGGGTTCTTCTTTGGACCAAGAGTAATCAACAAATCAAGATTTTATGCTCCCTCTATAACCTCTAGTAATCCCACGGGCAGACAGACAGATATCGACACGTCTTCAAGAAGTAGCTGTCTGTGTTTTTAATATTTAAGTTTACTTTAGAACGCATTTGCTAAAGTAATCTAGTATAAGCTCTATGAACTTTCTTTTTGTCATTTTATTTAAATTTATCTGTATATTCTATTTGAAATTTTTGAAAATATCTTTCAAAATCTGCCAAAATCTATTCAACTTAAATCGGACTAACTAAACTATATATTTATCCCGTATTAAAGACTAAGAAAAACGTACAATAAAAACTACCCTAAAGAAAACCTTTTATTTTTTCGGTTTTCCATCTCTTGAAGAAGTTTTATTTACCTAGGATGACGCGAAGTTCGACATTATCGAACGCATCAATCCGAGTTGGCTGGATTTGTGCCGGCTTTATTGTAACGGCAAATATAATCAATCATACCTGAAATAACCAATCACACCCCGAATCGCTGTGTTTACACTAATATTCTTAAGAGTTTCAAAATGACGAGATGGTTTTTAAAAGTTTTACAAAAACTCCGAAGTTTTTTTACGATAACGCGATTTTAACGGAGTTATATAACCCTGCTATATTGTTTTCTGTGCTTTGATTATTTTTAAAGGAGCTCTACACACTCTAACTTTGTCTCTTTACCCGTTTTCTGCTAGCGTAACCGTATGGTCACGCTATGTTGACCATAAAATAGACGCAGTGCGCGATATGTATTTCGAATAGAATCACAATTTTCAAAATAAATTTTTACAATTTGAAAGCGTTGTTCGAGCGGCAGGTCTATTCATGTTAAAATGTCTTAACATGAAATAAATTTAACATAAATTACTAGACAGCTCTCAAAATGGCAGACAGTTAAAAAGGGTTACCAACTTACATTTCTATTCCTCTAAAAAACACCCTTTATATTCTTATTTACTCGCATTTAGAGTATTAGATGAAACAATATGATGTGCAGTGCAATTTTAGATTCCGCATGAAGATTAATGTTATCATCTGTTTGCTTTGAATATAGTGGAAGGCACAGATTTTAGTGAGATCTGAATTTTGGTTTCGAAGATGTAGTAGATATCATCGAATATTTAATTTTTGCTTTAAAAAAAGGGTAGACCGAATACAACTGCATAATCTGATAAGCTATATTGCAGAAGCATACCAATGTTAAAAACCATTCAAACATCTACAAGGACAACAAAGTAATGGCTATCTTAAGGGTGAAATATTAGAATTGACTTGAAAAGTCCCTGAGAACTTTTTTGATTCAAAAAGAAAGACAGTTAAGATTTATTTTAATCATCCTAAAGTATTTCATCCTAAAAGCAATCTTCGGAGCGGCTGTTTACAGACGCTCTGAACGTGAAAATAATCTTTCCTGTCGTAATAGAAGCAACACTAGAATGGCTTCGATATGGACGCAATAGCAACATCTGATAATAAATCCCGACACTCAAAATCCGTAGATTTCTAATTGTCGAATCCAAATTCAGTTTTTTGGTTTAATCTGTGCCTTCGAAGAATTGCAAGGCAAAACAGACGTTGATAAAGATGTAATTAGAGATATTTTTTGATTCGATTTAATCGTTGGCGAAATTATAATGAACTACAAACAAAAAAAAAGATCCATTATGGGCTATGAGACACCTGAACTGTTTTCATTAGTATCACGTCACCCTGAAGCATGTTCATAATTTCTTTAAATTATTCCCTTTAGTAAATTATTTTCACGCCGCCCATGCCTGCATATCTTCCAAATAACCGACACTACTAATTCGTTACGCCTCTTTTTAACAAAGAAATAACTCCGCCAAATGTTTCTTCTGCTTTTTATCTTGTTTTGGTACATAAAAATCTTTCCTAATAACAAAGGAAAAAGGTCTCTATTGTGAAATCTCCGAGCTACCTTCTCAGAAAAACAGAAGAGTTGTTTTTCGTAGAAAGTTACTTTCCATTGGTAAAAGCTATGAAAATGAACCCCCAGTAGCCCAGCAATTTAATGTCAATTTCGCGTGGCATCCTTCAGCCAATATCCCCTCTCTATTTTTAACCTTCGCTTGTCTAAGCCCTTCTAAGTTCATAATTCGATGTTCATTTTCCAAGTTGGTTCCTGTGACAAGCGGTCTTATCTTCAACAATCGGCGACGTCTTCCAATTGAAGTCACTTTTGTTTGCCGTTTCATATTCTACTCTACACCGTTCAGATTTTACCGTTCATATTCTACTCTACACCGTTCAGATTCTAAATTGTTCAGATTCTACACCGTTCTTCTACTACTCTTCTCTCACCGTATTGTACTACCTTGGTCTAACTGCCTCTTTTCGTCGGCCTAAGACAATCTAAGGGATTACGTTAAGAAGACCGCAATTCATTGTGGCTGTCATCCCAACTACCTGTTGTACGGACCGAAGTCAAGTGCCTTATTGAGGGCGTAATACCATTATTTGAATACACCTGTTTTGTGAGTACCTAGAATTTTTATTGACTAAACTGTGATAACTAAATCTTTAGAAGTTGATTTATGACTCCAGTTCAGTGTACCTTCTTATTTATGGAGGTTTAGTTTGACTGAGTATAAAAATACAGGATAATATACGTATAAATAACGTACAATTGATTTTATATGTAGATTATATTTCTGATAAATTCTATTCTTAGATTTGAAGTGATCACGATCAAAAACCTAGTAACTTCATACTTAGGTATCCTTAAGGCATAAAATTCACTTGCTTGCCAAATATTAACGTAGATATAATTATAATGTTCCTTGCCTTTTTCTAATTCTTGAGGATACTAAATTATTTATAACTATTTTTCAAAGAGATATTGTTTTGTTTGTAATTAATAATAAGTTGCGCAATAATCATGCCATTTAACTATCCAATAAAATTTGGTATAGTACATTTACTTTAACAAATATACCTAAATATAATTTTGTTAAAGATCTATTTGCTTTTTATTTCTTTTATATTTTTGTATATAATTTGAATTTATATTTTTGTGTTTCTCTTCCAGGCATTTTTTATTGAATTATATTATTATTTGTTTGATCGTATATTTTGTGTATATGTGTCGAAATATTAGGAGTGTACCGCATAATTCCGATACCTTTTCTCTCACGGTTTACTTTATTCTCGCGTGAGTTCTCTAGCTGTTCCTCTAAAAATAGGGTGGTGCCCAAATAACTTTTCTTCTCTTATCTCTTATCTTCTCTTCTAACTTCTTGTCTCTGTGTTGTAAGTACTTTTTTAGTTGATCCGTAATATTTGAGCTGTAACCAGAACCCCGACCAAGATACCTCTACCAGACTGAAGCCCGAGCCTAGTACCGTTCTTTGTGTAACCCCCAATCAATCATCAAGAGGGTACAACCCCATAGTCCTTTTAGTTGCACGTCTTACTGAATCGTAACTGTCTATTTTTTTCGTATTTTTTTTTTGGACATATCTTTAAGTAGATACATGTGCAATTTTTTCAGATTATATCGCTTTGGAATCAATAAATCATTATGATATATTACCTATGTTTTATCGTTATCTATCAAGTTCTTTTATGTATTTTTCTTAAAAAATACCAAAAAACTTTTATTTAACAATAGTATAACTTGCACGTTATATCGAAGTACGTTTTTGTCGAAGCTGCAAGAGGTCTCATGCCGAAGCTCATTTTTCAATTATACATATTTTAAGTTGATTTCTGAATGTTACCTTGCAGCGGCATTCCCCTCGAATTTAATAAGAAAACTTTCGGCGAGTCCTACATCACGGGAGAAACCCAATTTATTCCTTATAAAAGAGAAGGTTGGTCCTCCAGGGGCATAAAAACCCCTGCATAGATTATCCTTATTAACCGTTTGACGCAAGACGTAAGTTAGAACCTTTCCTGTTGGGATTCGTAAGGATATATACGGTCGGTGGAGTGCGTAAAGGTAGGAACGAAAACCCTTAGGTATAGCAGAAGGAGAAATCCGCAAAAATATATATCCACGCGCCCTTGTGGCCTGTGATTCTTTGCTCTTCGGTTTTGTTTTCAGCCTTCAAATAGCGACACACACAAAGGCCAATTAATTTTGCTGAAAAGGCAATAAAAATTCCTCAAGAAGTTTATTTGCACAACACGTTACATCTAGACAAATATAAGAATTTTCTTTTGACAACTAAATATCAGTAAACCATAAAATGACTATACTAAGTGTTTTTAAAATTTGATTTATCACGGCTCATCTAATTCTATTGGATAACAGTATTAATTTATATGCAACGGAATTGACAGGAGATTTGTTGCAATTTTGTAGTCCCCCACTGTGTGGATGGTACAATTAAAGTACTTTGCAAACTATCTTAAGTTAAAATAAAATGAAATGGCGAAAACAAAATCACATTTTTGTAGAATAAAGTAATTGAGATATAACTTTTGCAATTACTTACCATTGGCATTAATTAACATTAATAAAGTGATTTAAAGTTAAATAGTGAAACAACAGTTTTGTTATAAAAACAGTTGTAAAAATTTAGAAAGAAAATGCCACAAATCAACAGATAATATTTCTATTCAAACAAAAAATTAAATTACGTAATAGGTTTTCATACCGTTTCAATAATATTGTCGTCGACTTTTTCGTAAGGCACATAAACGTCTTCGAGAACTACCCATTGTAAAAACTACGAACACAGGTTTGTTAATAGTCTGAATCTGAACAAACTTTGTCCATTTAATAAGCAGTGAATTCCCGTTTTCGTTTCATTAACATTATTTATAATGTAGGGTATATATCTGGTAGCTGCTAACTGACCAAATCTACCTCCTACTTAAATCATACTTGTTCGACAGATACTTCCAAGTTAAATACGAAGGTGCTCTATCCAACTACCACCAAATAAAATCTGGAGTACTTCAAGGCAGTGTACTTGGCCCATTTCTTTACCAAATCTACACTGCTGATATTCCTATTAGCGAAAATGCACTAATGTCAACATTTGCAGATGACACTGGTATACTAGCATCAGATACCAATGAAATATTAACATTTAACAATTTGCAAAATCATCTCAATGAACTAGAAGACTGGCTTAAATGCTGGAAAATGAATGTCAACACAAACAAGCCTTGTCAAGTAAATTTCACAAATCGAAGAATTAGATGTCCAAAACTACACCTAAATATTTCAGCTATACCAATAAAAACAGCAGTAAGGTACCTGGGCCTTAATCTAGACGAAAAACTTACTTGAAAATCACATATTGCAGCTAAACGACGATACCTCGACCTAAAAGTTAAAAATATGAGCTGGCTAATCAACAGAAGATCGCAACTTTCATTAGAAAACAAACTAACCATCTATAAAACAATACTCAAACCAGTGTGGACATACGAAAGTGAGCTGTGGGGCTGTAGCAAACCATCCAACACCAAAACACTACAGACATTCCAGTCAAAAACTATTCGTATTGAAACCTCAATACTCCGGGAGTATTGGGTTTTTGGAAGTGTAAGACTTCCAAATTCCAGAAGAACTGGAAGAGAGGTGATGAAAATACTAAAGATATGACTAAGCTCAGAAGAACAAAGTTAAATGGCCAAAGAGACACTAAATCTCAAGTGAGTGTTCGGGCTAGCTTCAATGCACTGGAATTTGGCTTTAAGATAATGGAAAAAGAGATCTTTTAACCAAAAAAATACAATATAATAGGGCAACTGAAAATCTGAAAATATAAAAAGGGTAAGATAAGAGAATATACGGAAATGCCTAGGAAAAACTGAAATGGGCGCCAGCTAATTTCTGAAGGAAATTAACGAAAAATAAATAAATGAAGTTATGAATAACAAGGAATAAAGTACTATTGATATAATAACCTGCAATAAATTTGAAAATCCAAAAAAAAAACACACACACTATTAACCTTTGCTCTGCTATATTATAACTGTAAGAAGGAACTGAAATAAAAGCTAAACTACTTGTAACAAATATATTTATAACATGAATAAGTAACAAATAACTCTATTTATAACATTAATAAGTAACAAATAACTCAATTTCTTCCTTCCCTTTGTTTTTAAAAAAACCACTATACAAAATCAGAAACCCCTTCCCTAACAATGAATCTAATTTAATTAATTAAGAACCATTTACCCAACTTTTTATTGTTGATACAAAACTGTAATAAATACTAACCTTGGTATATGCATATACAAAGCTGTAAGTTACAAAAGAAAAAAAAACCTTAACCGTACGAAACTAGAAGTTAATGTCCGTCACAACACCACAGCTGTCCTGGTTAAGTCTCCTTAAGACTCTGGCGGTCCTTGGGGCTCCGAAAAACGAACGAAGGAGACTGCTGTAGTCCTGGAGACAATCGTTTCTTGGTGACCAATGGGTGGCAGTAGGTCTTTGGTTCAACTGATATTAATATTAATTATTGTCCTAATCGGGCGAAATCTACAAAAAATAACACTTAGAGAAACATCAAGGCACCCCAAGATGACTGTCAATGCGTACTCTCACATCGAATTATCAAAATAAACAAACATTTTATTTTATCAGATTATTGCCATGCTGTCAATTTATTGCGTCTGCGCATTTAAAGAATATGTCGTAAATTAGGCATAAAACTTTTTATACCGAGTAAGTATATAAAAAACAGAAAAAAAACCTAATTAGGTGTCCGATAAATTTACGGTCTAAGCTCAAGGCCACATGATACATATGACAAAACTCGGATTTTATACTTTTAATATTTCAAAAGAAAATGAAGACATCAATAAAATGATATGCTTATAAAATTGAAAGATTTAATTGCTCACCTGGGTTTTAAATAATCACTGCGGCAGATCCGGAAGTTTTTCTATCTAGAATCTTTATCATGTATATTTTTTATCATATATATACTTTATTTTATGTTGTAATTCCTCCCTGGATGTTCGGGGAAAATATTAGATCAACTCCCAGATTTTCTACCCGATTTTGAGACGAAAGATGCCGGTAAAGGCGTGGAGAAGTACCTCTCTGGTTGAGTCGTTGGCCAAAACTGACTTTAGCGCCTCTTGGCCAATTTATCGTGCGTATCGCATCGTGTCGTCAATTGTCCATAAACGTTTCATAAAGGGATTGTGAGGGGTTTTAGGATTTTAATAATTAATTATATTAATTAGTCATAGTTGTGACTGCTACATCCTCCCTTAACTCCAGAAAAAAAGGAAAACTTTCCACTTACCAGAAGTTTCCTTTTTTTTTTATTATTATTGTCTAGGACAATCTAACCTTAAAGACAAACCAGACGATAGATATGATGAACCACAAGGATTTTGAGTTTATCAGCCACACTGTTTACTCAGGAGATGGGATAAAAGTAATGACATTGACAGACATACAATAGACAAACAGCATGTGATCTATTTAATAATGTGTAATTTACCAAAAAAAAATTAAAATAATTTAATTTATTAAGACAAAGTATTAAGAAAAGAAAAAAAAAATATGACCTAAAGCCCCATGGTATGTGTCAAACCAAACCCTGCATGCAGACCTCAACATCCCCTTCATCAAAGATGTGATTGCTGACCACTCCAGAAGATACATGAATCGCAGCGCAGACCATCCAAACCATCTCATAGACGAATTATTCAACCTCCCACTGGTTGGCAGACGTCTAAAAAGACTTTGGCCAGAAGACCTAGCTGCTAGGAAATTCCAGAGAGTCGTCAATGGACGACACCTGCCACAAGCTAAGAACATACATCATATTTACTTATTACTGTATTGATGTAGATTGTAAATTAGCAATAAATATATATCTATAACAAAGTGTTGACCGAGAGAGATTACCATTAAAAGAGCTTCGAGCGTTTTTTTTTTTAAGTTTAAACAAAATAGCTGCTCTATCGTACACTTTATGTTAAAAGTAAAAACAGATTCGGAAAGTCCGAAAATTTTCTAGAGTGACGCAACTTTTAAAACTTTTTAGTTTTTTTAGGCTAATTAATAAAATATATAGTTTAAACACTTTAGTAATTTATAAAGAGTTAGTGCACTAGAATTTTTAAGACCTATCATAAAAAAGGAGTTATCTCCATATGTGCCATAGTTTTTGTGTTATTTTATTTAAACTTTTACATTGGAATCTAGCTATATCCAGAATAGCGAGAAATAGCCTTAACCACACAATTTTATTATTGTATTTTAGCTGTGAGCAGAATTGTTTTAAATAACTTTATTTTTAAAAATAGTCACTAGTTCAGCACACTTCAGTGGCATCAGATGAATTTTCAAATCTGAAGTACATATTGCAAAAGACTCTAAAAGATATGTTTAAGAATTTTAAGAAATACTTCCATTTTATCAGACACAGAATAATTATGTGAAACTTTTAACCGCAACATTAAGAAGAAAATCGTGTCGCCCTATTTCTTTATTGCTTATTCTTCTTATTCTTAGTGCCAACAAAACTGAATCATAAAGTGATTCCATTGCCATTATCGTAAAAATAGAGTATCATCCTAGTTTCCTATTCTTTAGCTAATTAGCCACTATTATCTGCGAACAAATTTCAGTCTTCAGTATATTTTAACAGAAAGGCATTAAAAATTGCATCGGATGTAATAATTTTTAAACAAGATTTTATCTAAACGGAAAAATACAAAAGAGAAATATATCTTTATAGAAATAAATTATAGACCTGCGGGCTAACAAAACGAAATATTTCGAAATATTCAAAGTTAATTAAAAATAACATGCACGTACAAATCCCTCTTTTTCAGACTAAATGTTTCTATAATGTATGAAATAATGGACATTATGTTCCAAAATATTTATACAAAAACCGAAGATATTTTTATGAAACGAGCAAAATCCAGCCGAGAACAATGGAGAGATCACAAAAAAGCTTACATGGAATTAAATAAATGTTACATAAATGTAAATTGGATATCATTGCAAAAAACCTTTAACATGATTATGTTTACTGGTAACGAAATCCTTAACTCTTTAATAGACAGTGGGAAGTATAATTCCCGCCATATGATATTACCTCTAGAGACAGTTTACATCGATTTTCCCACCATTTGAGACTGATGCCATCAAGTAGTGGTCTCAGTAAACCCATAAAAAATTACTTTGAAGCTGAGGTACAGATATTTACATTAGCATTTATATCAATCCATTCATACTAATGAAGATAAGTAGACGGAAGACACTCGACCAACTATCTTCTTCTTCTTTAAGTTCCATCTTCTATCGAAGGTTGGAAATCATCATGGCTATGCGGACTCTGTTGACTGCCGCTCTGAAATGTTCTGCACTACTGCATTCAAACCATTCCCTTAAGTTCTTAAGCCAGGATATTCTTCGTCTTCCCACATTTCGCTTTCCTCGGATTTTGCCCTGCATAATAAGTTGTAATAATGCGTATTTTTGCCCTCTCATCACATGTCCCAAGTACTCAAGTTTTCGTCTTTTAATAGTTAATATTATTTCCGCCTCATTTCCTATCCTTCTAGTTACTTCCATGTTTGACATTCTTTGAATCCATGATATTCGTAGGATTCTTCTGTAACACCAAAATTCAAAGGCGGCCAGCTTATTCAGATGAACTTGTTTTAGTGTCCAAGCTTCCAGACCATAAAGAAAAGTAGAGAACACGTAACATCGAAGCATTCTCAGGCGTAGTTCTAACCTTATATCCGACAACAAAGAAACTTTTTAAGTTTAATAAATGATGTACGTGCTATTTCAATACGTGTCTTAATTTCTTTGGTTTGGTCTACATCTGATGTTATCCATGTTCCTAAATATTTATAGTTATTAACATTCTCAATTGCAGTATCTTCAATAGTCAATTGGATATTTGCATGTGCAGATTTAGTCATGATCATGCATTTAGTTTTCTTTAAGTTTATCTTCAGTCCGTACTCATGACGCATGTTCATTAAGGCGTTGCATTAGGTTCTGTAAATCATTGTTCTGTAAACCAACTATCAGTTCGCGTAAATTTAGTAAGGCAGTTGATTTCGGGCTTTACTTCACTGAAACGTAGAAATAAATCTGTAATATTTTTAGCAAATAAACGTTTAGTTCCAAATGAAGTGAGATTTAGGAGAAACATTACAGGCGATTTAGGAAGTGCAGTACTAAGTAAAATGAAAAAATGACTCGGTATATCTGTACTTATTGCAATCTTCCATTATGCATAACATCCTGTTTTAAGAAATGTCATGGTCAATGAAATGTATTTTCGATTTATCGTGATGATGTATCAAGGTTCAAAAACGCTTTTCTCTGTTTTTTTTTTCAGACGAAATTCTAAACATAATTGTCAGGGCAACTAATGGTATTACGATAAATGGAATAGTGAAAACCCAAATAAAACTGTGTGTAAAAAGTGTTTTTTGCGTTGATTCTTTAGAGATTCAGCCATATTAAGAAAAGTCTGTTCTGCAACCTTCCTAGATGTGGCACAGGCGTTTGATAAAGTCTGGCATAAGGGTTTGATACATAAACTTAAATCATTCATGCCTAAACACTGTTTAAATATATTACAATCATATCTAGCGAACAGACATTTAAGAGTTAAACAAGAAGATGCATACACTGATCTCAAGGATATTGCAGCAGGTGTTCCACAAAAGAGTGTATTGGGTCCAGTCCTATACCTAATATACACGTGTGATATACCTGAACTAGAAGACGACACCATAGCTACCTTCGCAGATGACTCTGCTGTCTTAGCAGTAGGTGACACCGTCGAAGAAGCTACGGAAAAACTACAAAATTCAATAAATAAAATCCATGAATGGACCAAAAAATGGAAAATTTAGCTGAATGAGAATAAATCAGTCCATATAAATTTTACCAATAAGAGAATTAATAATATTCCAATTAAAATAAATGATGTCCAAGTGCCTATTGCAACATCGGCAAAGTACTTGGGGATCACTCTTGATGCGAAGCTTCGCTGGAAAGCTCACGTGAAGAAGAAAAGAGAAGAACTAGGCATCCGCTACAAGAAAATGTATTGGTTGATGGGAAGACATTTCTCTCTTTCCATAAATAATAAACTCCTAATCTATAAACAAATACTGAGGCCAGTATGGACCTATGGCTGCCAACTCTATGGCTGTGCCAAGCCTAGTAACATCAAAGTAATCGAGGTATTCCAGAATAAAGTGCTGAGGAACATCGTAGATGCGCCTTGGTACGTTAGGAACAACGATCTTCACCGGAACCTCAAGATGGAAGACGTCAATCATATAATCAAGAAATTTGCAGGGAGCCATGAACAACGGTTCCATCATCATGTAAACGTCGAGGCTATCCAGCTCCTCGACAATATCAACCTAGAGAGAAGGCTCAAAAGAACAAAGCCTTTTGAACTGGTATAGTGAGTGAGTGAAAAGCAGAGCAAAGTGTTGTGCGAGTATGCATGCTAAATTTAATGCTAGTTATTATAAATAATAGGAAAGATACTAGTGAGTAGACACCTAATTTTAAGTTTTCATTAGTAATTTAAGTTAGAAACAAATTGATAGGGTACCGAATGTTGGACGATGACAAAGAATGAACGAGATAAAGTAGACGTTGTGGAAGAGGGAGATTGGAGAGATAGGAAAAGATGGAGGCTGAAATGTGGAAAGCGGCAATCGCCGTAGGACCCCCGTTATATGATGATGATGATGACAAATTGATAATTGGTCTTACTCACCATATTTTAATGTAAGTACACTTCGGTGTCTTTAGTAAAAACAAAAAAAAGCCCATATTGGAGTATTGCTTATACTTGGAGCTTTTCATGGATCGAAAGAGGTGATCGATATGCGTTGGTGTAACGATATTGCTTACTGCCGTCCTATAATACCTGTCTAGAGATAGGTTCAAACCAATTTTGAAACCAGATAAGAACGAGAATCAATAGATAAACTGGGCCTGATAAGAGATGTATGTGATATTTTTGTTTTTAATTGTAAGAAATCACTGAATTCAGGCGACAATCTGTGTGTAGATGAGCAGCTCGTGCCTGTTAGAGGTAAAGCACCATTCCGAGTTTATATAAAGAGCAAACCTGACAAGTACGGAAAAACGATATAGGCCCTTGTGAACTGCACTACTTCTTTTATTGTAAACAAGAAAATTTATTTGGGTGATTTTTTGAATTTGAAAGGCCAAAGAGTTGTCCTAGACTTGATAGACCATTTGGAAGGAGGGTTTAGAATATCAACTGATAATTTTTCTTAAGTTAACAACTTGCGTGTAAGTTATGGGAGAAGAATATGTGGAACTCTTCGAAAAAATAAAACTTTTATTCCAAGGGAGCTTCTACCAGCATCTTGTAAAACAGATTATTCAAGTATTGTAACGAGTCTGTTGCTTCAATAATTCTTTAATCACTTTTAAATAAAATTTTTAAATTTATATCCTCTTAATATTTCCTAATTTTTAATTTCTAAGTTGGTATTAAACAGCGACACCAAGCGGCACTTTTGGCAGACTTGCTTATCTGGCTAACAATTAGCAGGCACTTTGGTTTGAATTTTTGCTTATCGGTCAACTAAAAATATAAGGTTGCTTAAGAAAAAACGGTCTCAAATTAGGGTTCTATCTATAGGCCAAAATCTATTCATGTGTTGAATATATGCCTCTCCCATTTATCTCCATTTGTCTTTGTCTTCTGTTTGTCATCTTTCCATCTCATTTGCGGTCGACCTCTTGACCTTTTTGCAGTATATGGTCTCCAGCGGCCAATTTCTTTATTTCATCTTCTATCCTGATATCTTTCATTATGCCCAGCCAATTTCCATTTTAATTGCAATGCATGTTCCACAGCGTCTGCTGTTTCTGTTTTATTCTAAGTTGTTCTTGGTACACGTCCACGTCTGGGCACCATATGTCAGAACAGGTAGGACGCATGCATTAAATACCTTCGTTCTTAATTTTAAAGGTATTTTTTGGTTTTTGACAGTATATGAGAGTTTTTCGAATGCAGCCCACCCCATTCTTATTCTTCTGATTATTTCTTTAGGCTGGTAACTTTTGTCCGCTCTGATAGCTTATCCTAAGTAAATATATTCTTGGACGTGTATTATTATAATTAATTCTATGTCTGTTCCACCTATGGTAATTACTGATCTGTCTTCTGTATTAGTCATTATTTTAGTTTTCTTTAGATTCATTTTTAGTCCTTTCCCAAGAGATGTTTTTTCTAGGTCTGAAATCATTATTGTAGTTGTTCCATAGTTGTTGCTATCAGGAGTACATCATCGGCAAATCTTAGATGATTTAAATATTTTCCGTTTATACAAATCCCTTTATTGTCCCAGTCTATAGATTTAAAAATGTCTTCCAACGCCAGAGTACATAGTTTGGGTGAGATTGTATCCCCTTGTCTGACACCTCTACAAATTCTAATTAATGGAGTTTGCAAATCTCTGTCTAGCTGAATTCTCATAGTGGCATTTTGATATATATTGTGGATTAACAATCTGTACCGTGAATCAATTCGGCAATTAACTGCTTTCTTCCACTACCCATAGTTCTATGCTGTCAAACGCTTTTTCATACTCATCAAACGCTAGGAATATTGGAAGGTTGTATTCGTTGGTCTTTTCTATTAATATTTTAAGAGTGTGAAGGTCGTCAGTTGTGCTGTACCCCTTTCTAAATCCTGCCTGCGCAACTGGTTGGTATGCATCAAATTTGTTGTTTAGTCTAGTTGTGATCACCTTAATGAAAGTTTTATAGATTTGTGACAAGAGAAAAATATCTTTAGGTAGTCTTTTATCTTTTCCCCTCCTTCGGGTTCTGTTTTTTCTATTAAACCTTGTTTATTTTCCATCTCTATGATTTTATTTCTTCCTAGGTGAGACTTGATAGATCTTAAGTTTCTATTTTCTTCTATAATCTTCTCGATTCGTTCTTCTTGATGCCGTTTGAGATCTTGTTTTATATGTCTTCTTATTTCTGCATTAAGTTTGTATTTAGTTGTATTTCTTTTATTTTCTTGTAGTAGGCTTCTCCGTTGTTGTAGCATGTCTAAAGATGTGGCACTTAGTTTTGATTTTTTGTCTTTGATTTTGCTGGTGCTACTTCTAAGCTAGTCTTTAGAAGTTCTTCAGTGATGGCTTTGTTTAGTTGATCTAGATTTAGGTCTGCTAGCTTTAGTTCTTCAGTTCTTCAGCTGTTCTTAATTTGTTTTGGTATTGTTCTTTATTCTCCTTTAATTTTTCTGGGTGGACTTTTTTCCTAGAGTGTACATATTGCCTTCGATCTTTTCTGTGTTTAATACTTATTTTAGCCCGTATCATTCTGTGATCACTAGGGTTGCCCACTGTTAAAAACTCAAAGTGTCAAAGATAAAGTAACTTAGAGTTAGCGCGCAACGATACTGGTTTGACAATTATTAAATATCTATATCTATCGGAGCATGCTTTGCTCCAACTCACCCAACTCTCCCAACTGACACTTCCATGATAGTAACTTGTAGTTTTGGTTATGCAACATCTATATCCCAAGTACCCAGCTTTATCATGAATGCTATTCAAACCTACATTATAAAATTAACGTTCATAATATGTTTCGATCAATACAACAAATGAAATGATATAAATGATAGTACTTTGAATTTACAGCACGTGTGTTTAAAACGAAATATCGTTTGAGTTGAAATGGATATAAAATCTCCCTTAATGTGTAATTATTCTTTTTGTGATTGTATTTCATGTAGTAGATAAGAAGTTGATATATTATTTGTGTAGTCCAACGTCGGAATTTTAAATAAAATAATTTTATATCCATGTAAAATGTTTACGATGACTGACACATAAAACACGAATATGAAATTAGTGAAATCAATATTTTTTTGTTTGTTTATTTGCATGCCATCATTTTTTACTGCTCGAACTATCATTAATCTTTTATTTTTTTGTTTCAGGTTGGTACATATTTGCTGCCTTGTATGGGTAAGAAATTGTGTTGTTTTTATACAAAAAAGAAACAATCCCGTGCTGAAAACGACTTCATTAGCAATTCTGATATTATTGAGGCAGAGAGCCATAACAGATTATGCAAGAAAACGTAAAAGAAACGGAAATGACTGAATGTTGCGAGGCAAATCGTTTTGTTAACTGCAGTTCGTTAGAATATCTCGTAAATTATTCCTTAAGACTCCAGATAAAAAGCAAAAGTTTTAAATCCATTTTGGTTACTTCGACATGTTTTCATTTGTTAATAATAGAAATGTTTGAAATGTATGAAATAATGTTTGTATAAGTTTGTATATATCTATAGGTCAGTAAAGTGAGCCTTTGCAATTAGGGGATGCCTCTATTACATCATTACGAGTTTCGAATTGAAAGATATAAACCTGTAATTATTTTAAAATAATTTTTCTTAGCGGTGCTTCGTTTTATAATATATATATATACATCGGTTTAGAACGTCTTTTGACGTTGTCCGATACCTAAACTATCTTAACTAACTATATAACCATCTCTTCCTATCTTCGCAGTCGTTTGTTGTTAAATTTCTTTCGCTCATGGAATTGTTTACGCCGTGTTGCCATTTTAATCTGGGCCTTCCTCTTTTCCGTCGACCTATCGGTTGCCATTCTACTACTTTTTTGGGGAGTCTTGTTGCTGGCATCCGTTGAACATGCCCATACCACCTTAATTGTTTCTTCTCTATATCTTGAGTTATATTTCCTTCTATTCCCATACGTTGTTTTATTACATCATTTCTGATTCGATCTCGTCTGGAAATACCTAAAGATCTTCTCATTGCATCCATCTCTACTGCTTCTATTCGCTTTTTGTTCTTTTTACTAATTCTCCATGTTTTAGCGCCATAAAGAAGAGTAGTTTTAATCATGGTCTCATATATATTAAATTTTCTTCCTTTCGTTATCTCTTTACTCCACAGTATACCATTGAGACATCCTAAGACTTTCTTTGCTTGAGTGATTCGTTTTTCTATTTCCCGTGTATCAGTTCCTGTATTGTCAAAGGCAACACCCAAGTAGTCATAGCTCTGATAGCAGGAAATATGTTGTCCGTTTTCGAGGTCTATGTTATCTGACTCGTTTCCAATACAAAGATATTTGGTTTTTGTTGTATTGACATTCATTCCCCAGTCGTTATATTCTTCTATCAGTTTTCTAAGCATGTACTGCATATCTTACCTGTCGGTCGCTAGTACTACCTGGTCATCAGCAAACTGGAGTGTATATATACATTCATTGATAAGTTCTATACCCATCCTATGCACCTTATTTTTCCATCTTTTCAATGCTGCTGCAACATATATCTTAAATAAGGTTGGTGAGATACAGCATCCCTGTCGCAAGCCTTTTGTAACCAGGAATTCTTCCGTTAGATATTTTGATGTTTTTATCTGTGCCTTTGAGTCTCTATATAGTTCTTGTACAGCATTTATCAATGTGTGGTTGATGTTAGATCTTTGTAACGTTGTCCACAATTTTGTTAAGGGGATGTTGTCATATGTTTTTTGCAGGTCTACAAAAGTAATATGAGTTTCTAGATTCTTAGCTGATGTTTTTTCTCTTATTTGTTTAAGACAAAATACGTTATCGGTGCACGATCTTCCTGCACGGAACCCGCTTTGTTCTTCCTCTTCATTGTGCTTATATTCTTCCTCGATTAGATTTCTCAAAATTCGTCCATACAGTCTGCTCAGGGTGCTGGTTACCGATTTGCCTCTATAATTATTACAATTCCTTTTGTCCCCCTTTTTGACTATTGAGGACATGTACGCCGTTCTCCACTGTTCTAGTACTGGGTGTCCATTTAGACAATGATTGATCACATAAGTTAAGTTTTCAAATAGTTTATGAGTTCCATTCTTAAGCATTTCAGCATAGATTCCCTCAGGTCCAGCGGATTTACCATTCTTTAGGGTCATTACAGCCTTCCTTACTGTTTCGATGTCTACCCTCGCTTCCTCTCCTTGTATATGTACTGACTGTGTTGGGGAGTTCGCTAGGTATTCTTGTCTTGTCTCTATCAGCAAGCTTTCATAGTGATCTTTCCATTGTCTTGGTTTTATAGTGTGTATGTGTGCTTTGTCTTTTCCTGTATTTTTTACTGATTGTATAAAATTTCATACCTCTGTACATTGCTTCCCTCCGATGTATGTATTGATTTCTTGACATTTCTGATCCCATGTTTTATTCTTTTCTTGTTTTATCATTTTTCGTAATTGTCTATCGGTTTCTTTGTAAGCTTGGTGGTCTTCAGTATTTTTTGTATTTAGCCATTTTAGATGCTGTTCCACTGTCTTCTTTCCACCATATTTTGTTACTAATTTTGTTTTGCTGTGTCCCGAGTGTCTCCTTAGAGGCCTGGTGTAAACTAGCAATAATATTCTCGAAAATATCTGAAAATGTTTGTCTCTCTATTTCTCGTAGTTTTTCATCCAGTCATCGTTGGTATAGCTGTTTAGTACTATCATTTATAAAACTATTGAAGTTGTACTTCGGAGTGTCCACTGTCTGCAAGTCTTGCTTCTCTTCTAGGTTTTGGTCTCCGTGTATTATCTTAAATGGGAACAAAATTTTCGCTCTTACTAAGTAGTGATCGGATCCACATGTTATTCCTCGGAGAACTCTTACATCATTCCACTGCAACACAGATTTTTGTTTTACTAATAATATAATCGATGACTTATTTTAGCTTGCGTGTTTGTTGAATCCAGGTATTTGAGCGTGTTTGTATCTATGTATGTCCTTATGTTTGTAGATAATAAGTTGTTTTATAATAAGTCTCAGTAAGAAGTACAAAGTTACTATAAGAAAATCTATAATTGCTGGTACAAAATTAAGCGCTAAATTTTAATCATACTCAAGGTGTATTTTTAGAAAAAACAGAAAGACCCATCGCAGTTTGGATTGAGGAACAAGTGGACATAAGCAAGTAGACATAAGACATAAGCACGTTAACTTGGGAAAGGATCACTACAAATTGGTCGCATTGCTCCTGTTAGTGATCCTTTCTTAAGTTAACATGCTTCTTTTCTAACTTGGCTGCACCGTACTGAAGAGGACCGATATTCAGAAATACAGTTGCCTTTCATCAATATATCTTTTTTGGTTTCCTGTTTTGCGGGACATGCCATTGTACTTCCTCCCCCAATGTCTTCCAGTTCTATTAGTCTTGAGCTACCTGCAGCTAATTCCCAGCAATTATTTTGATGTCGTCTGTCCATAGTGTTGGTGGTCTATCTCAGCATCTTCTGTCAGCTCGTGATCTCCACAGTGTAATTTTTTGGCTCCACCGCTCGTCATTCATTCGGGCCACATGTCCCACCAACTTCCACTTCAGCCATGCTCTGCACTGTATGGCATCTGTGACGTGTTTTCTTCTTATGTCTTCGTTTTTAACTCTATCTCTGAGAGTCAGTCCACGTAGCGCGCATTCCATAAGTCTTTGGGCTACTCTGGAGTTTGGTTGCTATAGCCTGGGTTAAGGAAAACATTTCGACGTCGTAAGTCATAACTGGACATTGGTCAAACGTCTTCTCTTTCAAATAATTTTGCAGTTGCTGTTGAAGATATCTCAGAGCTCCATATATGGCCCATTCGAAAATGATTCTTCTTTGCAGTTTGGTTGTCCCTAGCAATTTGAATTTCATGACCTAAATATTTATATTTATGAACTAACCCTATTTCGTTCCAGTCGACTTTTTGATTTTCGGTTGGTACCATATTTGTCATGTATTGTGTCTTTCCAATATTTATGCTCAAACGACTTCATTACAGGCGGCATGTAACTCAGTAAGCATAGTTTTAAGTTATCTGTTATCAAAAAAATGTCCACAAATCGTAGGAGGAAGAGCATTTCTCCATCGATATTGTTTCCTTTGGCTTCCCAATTTTTTGAAAGCACGTTCCAAAACTACTGTAAATAGTTTGGGACATAACGTGTCTTCTTGCCTGATTCCTCTTTTGATAAGATGACAAATCTTGTAGTCAGCGAAGATAAATGCATAGGAATAAGATCCATAGACCAGGTAATGGCCTATAAATACCTAGGTCACGAGATTTGCATAGAAAAAAATAACCAAACCGTTGAGATTCTCCGTCGTATAAGACTAACCTAGGCAGCTTTCGGCAAGTTAAACCACATGTTCAAACTATCAGATATACCAATACGACTTAAAAGAAATACCAGCACTTTGTTGAACTGGTAGCCTAGTAGATCCTTGATGTTTGTAGAGGGGTTATTTTTTCTTCTTTCTTGGGTGTATGTTTTGCATTCTAACAGAATATCTTCTTCTTCAAGTTCCACTCCTATCGGAGATTGGAAATCATTCTGGCAATTATAATTTTATTGGTTACTCGCCTGAATAGTTCAATTGAGCTGCATCCAAACCATTCACGGAGATTGCGTAGCCACGAGATTTTACGTCTTCCTACGCTTCTTCTACCTTTGATTTTACCCTGCATCATATTCCTTAGTAGTTCGTACTTTTCACCTCTCATGATGTGCCCCAAGTATTCCAATTTCCTGATTTTTATGGAATTTAAAACTTCGCATTGTTTTCCTAGTTTTTCGAGAACTTGTTCGTTTGTTTTGCGATCCATTCATGATATTTTCAAAATACGTCGGTAACACCACATTTCGAATGCTTCTAGGTTTTTAATGTTGGATTTTTTTAAGTGTATACGCTTATCCGGAGCGATATATTGATATCGCGATTACAAAAAAGTTTTCTCATTCTATTAAAAGTTCACCGCGCAATTTCAATGCGGCATCTTATTTCTTTTGTCTGATCAGTATCTTCTGTGGTCCATGCTCCAAGGTATTTGTTATAACTGTAAAACAGAATATGTTTCACAGTTATTTGGATCTTGCAGTTGTGGCAGAAGGGGATGGCTTCTTTATTTATTAAGTGAATATGGGTTGGTATAGTATGTCCTAATCGTAGTCGAGTTATTATTACGTTTTAGTGGGAGTGATAAGGTGGTGCCGACAGTTTCTATAACATCTTTTAATTGATTGGATGTGGAATTCCATTTACACTGCCATAAGTTTGTAATATGTTTTTTAATGGAGGTTTTATGGTCGTTTCTTGTTATCATGTGTGACACAGGGATGCTTTGATCTAGTGCAGCTTCATTCGCAAGTTGGTCCACAGCTTCGTTTCCCTTGATTCCCACGTGTGATGGCACCCATAAAAAATTCTATGTTTTTTTGTTGATAGTATAGTACGTCTAGCAAGTATCCGGAAAAAAGAAAGCAGAGTTATAATTTTACGGTATTTATTTCAATCATTTGAAATATAAAATTTCAACAAATAATTCATCCCATTTACTTATATAACCTCCATTTAAATATAAAACACTTAACTAAACCTCCTGGTACACCCGAAACTAGGTCAAGGCCATAATTTTCGGTATTGGTGTTACAGGCCTGTAAAAACTGACGAATCAAACCTTCTTTATCTCGTGGCGCTGCTCGTCCCACTTAATTTTCATCAGTACCCATATGTTTTCAATGGATCTGGAAGAAGCTGCTGGCCACGGAATTGTTCCCAATTTGTGTTCTTGCGTCCAAGCTTGAATGTAACCAGAAGTATGACATCTTGCATGATCTTGCTGAAAACGCCACCCCTCTAGATAGAAGACATGAGCCGTTTCGAAAAGAAAAACATTTAGGATGTCACAATATTTCGCACTATCAACAGTACCATAACTATACAGAAAGGTGTAGCACCAAACTAATACATTGTTCCCCAAACCATTATTTCAGTGGGAAATTTGGAAATTTGAACGGTAACATTTTCTCTCGATAGGACTTTTAAATGATTTGCATCAAGCTGGAAACAACTTTCATCAGATATAAAGACTATAAGATTATTAAAATCATCTTCCCGAAAACGTTGACAAAAATCTATTCTTCGTTCGTTGCCTTTGCAGAGGTGTCATTGTGGTGATTTTTTTTGGATTAAAGCCACTAAAGCATTTAAATTGTTTACGCGAATCTTACGTGGTTTACCTGAAACTGGTCTGTCTCATATCTATCCCATTTTTCATCCTTTGTATTGTCTTATACACTGCACTTTTTCCGAGTTCAGTCAACTGCACTAATTTTTAACGTTTCGGACACCCTTTCTATACAAATATTTCACCACTTTTCTTTTTCTACTTGCGACATTATTTCACGAATCTTAAGTCTGTTTACAAACAACAATATTTGACAGATGGTGTTGTTATGCGATTTTATCCATAGCCTACTCTCGGCACAACCTACTCGATGCATTACTTTTGTCTTAAAATGTTATAAAAAGGAAATCTATTAAAATTAGGAAAAATATAAAATTCCGGATACTTTCTAGACGGACTATAGTATGAGTTCATTTTTTATTAGCATTATAATTTCAGTTGATGGATACAATTGCTGTAAAGCTTTTAGTGTACTTAATGAGTCAGAGATTATAACATAATGAGGTGCGGATTTTCTTCTGCAAACTTTCAGTGCCTCTAAAATAGCCATTGCTTCTCCGGTAAATATGCTACAAATCGGAGGGAGTCGTATTTAAAGTGGTCTGCTCCATGTATGTAAGCCGCTGCTAGCCCTAATTGAGTTTTTGATGCATCAGTGTAGATATGTCCAGAATTTGGATATAGGGATATTATTTCATGGTATGATTGATGTAATATTGTTGGGTTAGTGGATGTTTTGGAAATAGCGAGTAAGGGATGTATTTACAATTGGTGGACTAGTCTATTTTATTATTTGGTTAAAAAACATTAATTTTCTTTCTTGTCTATTAACGAAACGTAACAATTACTAGAAAAATAATATGTCCGAAATATCTTGACAATTATATAGTATCTTTTGATTCTTTTTATACATTTCTTTCCATAGATTAACCCGAACATCTAGCGTCTTGTTATTTCTTGATTAATAAATTCTTATTTGCATAATGCGTTCTGGTTCTGTGACTTAATTAAATGGGAATTGTTAATGACTCTCGTTTGCTACACGGTAGCTTTTTTAATAGCAGGTGAATTGGAGTAATTGTAGTCGGTTGTTGACCGGTATATTATGTCTGTTGTGTACGGATTGCTCATTAGAACATTTCTTGAAACATTTTTTAAAAACGGCATTTTTAATAAAAATTGCTAAGTAAAATATACGTGCCGGCAAAGGAGCAGCGCTATTTTACAATAAAGATAATGAACAAAATATAGAAATATTTTAATGAAGAATTTTGGTTTAAATATTAACCTTCATCAGACTGGCCGGGGTCTATTTTGACCCCAGATCATAATTTTTGACTGCTACTTTAAAGATCTTAATTTTTAATCAGCAGTCTTCCATTTATCTGTAGTTTATAATATTGTTTTGATAAAAAATTATGCCTACAAGAACATTTAAAGGTTAGATTAAATTTAAACTTCAATTTTATAGACTGGGGTCTCCTAATACCCCGGCCAGCCTTTTATGTCATATAAAATGAATTATAATAAAGTTGTAATAATGTGGGAATCCCACAGATTTTACGGAGAAGATTAAGAATTTTATATATAAATTATATAAATATATTGAGTTCCAGTGTCAGTTGGTTTCTTGTCGTATTTATGAATAGTGCATCAAATTCTGAACATGAGTTACGTTTTATTTATATCTTCTTCTTCTTCTTCTTCGTCTAGCCATTTACGTCCACATCTGAACATAAGCCTCTTCAAGTCTTCCTTTCCATTGTTTGTTATTGTACGCTACTTGTAGCCAATTTTTCCCGACAGTCCTTTTCAGATCATCTGTCCGTCTCATAGGAGGTCTGCTTCTGGTTCTTTTGTGTTGGTATGTTCTCCAGGTTAAAATTGATCCGTGCCATTTGTTTAGATCGCTCCTAGCTACATGTCCAGCGTATTCCCATTTCAACTTTAATGATTTTTGCACCACATCGGTGACTTTGGTTTTCTATCTTATCCATGTGTTTGTTTTCTTGTCCTTAAGTGATATACCTAGCATTGCTCTTTCCATCGCGTGTTGAGTGACTCTAAGTATATTCATATTCTTTTTTGTGATTGTCTATGTTTGTGCCGCATAAGTTAATATCGGAATAATGCATGCATCAAAAACTTTAGATCTAAGATGTAATTGAATTTGTTGATTTCTGAGTATATAGTTCAGTTTACCGAATGCTGCCCAATCTAACTTTCTTCTTCTTTTTATTTCTTCAGTTTGAATTTCCCTATTTAGTATTATTTTTTGTCCTAAGTATATATATATATATTCTTCAACTATTTATCTTCAACAATTTATTTATATCTAGTTGAAAGCAACTGAGTGAAGATGAACTTCTACGTTTACTTGAAAGTGATAATCCAGAGCTTGATATCAATGAGGATACAGCAAGTGATTTAGAAGATGAAGACAATGTAACAGAGGTAGAAGAAGAAAATGACCTTATTATTGATCAAAGCGTAGGGCAAAATGAACCAACAGGACTGACACCGGTATATGTATATAAAAATGGAACTGAGTGGTCAAGGTTGCCAAAAAACACAAAAGTGAAACGCGCAAAAGCCAATATTCGTAGACATGCTCTAAGACTTACAAATTACAGTGGTGATATGTTTGCGTTGATTCTGTAAATATGACTATATTGGAGCATTGCTTAGACGGAACTTTTCATGAATTGAAAGAGGCGATAGATATGCTTTGGTGTAACGATATTGCTTACTACCGTTCTGTAATACCAGCTTCTATGTTTAGAGATAGGTTCAAACAAATAACTTCATTTATACGTTTTGACAATTGACAACAGGCCCCAATAAGAGATGTATGTGGTATTTTTATTTCTAATTGTAAGAAATCACTTAATCTTGGCGACCATCTGTGTGTAGATGAGCAGCTCGTGCCTTTAAGAGGTAAAGCACCATTCCGAGTTTATATGAAGAGCAAACCTGACATTTACGGATTAAAGATATGGACCATTGTTGATTGCACTATTCCTTTTATTGTAAACATACAAATTTATTTGGGTAAGTTTTTGAATTTGCAATAAGAAAACGATCAAATTTTTAAATCTATTAATTTCCTTGATTTTTTTATGCATGTTAAAACTATCGTGTCTTCGTTCTAGCTCTTCTATCTCTTATCATTTTTCTTGTAATCATTTCTCTTTGGATTCTTTTATCTTTCTGCTGACACTTCTATTCAGTTCTTATACTGTTCGAGAATATTCTTATTTTCCCTCCTTTTGTCCATAAGGTTTTAATATTTCATCTGTCATCCATTCGTTCTTCTGCTTTCGCTCGTAGTCACCAATTACTTCTTTCGCACCGTTGCATATAGCGTTAATTAAGTTGATCCAGTCTCTTTCAATATCATCAGTATTGGTTGTTAAAGCAACATTACTATCAATGCTATTTGTAAGCTTGACTTTTATCTTGGAATTTCTAAGTTGATCCATATCTAATCTTTTGTTTTTCTGTTTCTGGATTAAGGTTTTTAGTCTGATTCGTAATTGGGCTTATTTATTTATCGTATGGCATACAATAAGAACACACAATTAAAAAAAATCAATATAAAAACGTTACATGAAGTATTACAAACGAACATCTAATGTATTATTAATATAATGTAAAACATTTTCGGTCGCATTCAGGAACTCATCGAAAACTCCAGGGAATCGCCTTCGGGGACATTCTTCAACAATGTGACGGACGGTCTGTCGTTGCGCACCACAGTCATACTCAGGAGTAAGAGCTTTTCCCCATCTATATAAGCTGTCAGCACATCTACCGCTGCTTGTTCTTATTCTGTTTACCGTTGTCCATGTATTGCGGGTCAGTTCAAAGCCTGGCGGTTTTCTGATCGATACAGGCCATTTGATGTGCTTCCTGTGGTGAGTCGCTCTCCCATTGTGTTCTCCAAGCTTTGGTCAGGTTGAAATGTTCTTGATGTAATGAGTTGGCTCTTAGCAATGGAGGATATCTGGAGCGCAGTCTGTTTATTTCGATATCAAGCTTATCTTGGTGTATGGGTAGTTGATGGTTAGCCTCAATTTTTCGATATTCTCTGAGAAGAAAATGACTTCGCAGTTTCGGCGGTGGGATAAGCCAATAGTTCGGTGTGGGTCTAATTGTACCTGAGATCATTCGCATTGTCTGGTTTAATTGAGTGTCTTTGTGTGTTTGCTATTGAGCCATACCGGGGAAGCATATTCTGCCACCGAGTATACAAGTCCGAGAGCGGATGATCTGAGTACGGAGGCTGAGGACCCCCATGTAGTGCCACATAGCTTTTGGACTATATTATTTCTCGTTTTCAGCTTTGCTGTCGTTCTTTGAAGATGTTCTTTAAAACCCAATGTTCTGTCCAGAGTCACTCCAAGATATTTTGGTGTTGAGTTATGAGTGAGCAGTCTGTTTTCGAAGTGGATGGGAGAGTTTTTTGTTGGCTTGGGCATTATTCAGATGGAAACAGCACACTTCGGTTTTCGTTGCATTATGCCGTAGCCTCCATTTGCGAAAGTATTCTCCCATAATGGCAAGGTCATCCGCTAATATTGTTTCTGTGATATCCATGTTATTATGTCTTGCTGCAATGGCCCAATCGTCAGCGTAGCCAAATTTCTGCGAAGTTGTCCTAGGTAGGTCCGCGGTATATAAATTGAACAGTAAGGGTGCCAAAGGCAGATCCCTGTGGCAGTCCATTGCTGAGCTTCATTTGGAAACTTTTAGAATTGTCTATTGTGACTTGAAAAGGTCTGTCGGTGAGCATGTTATCAATGCGTTTAGTTACCTTTTGACACGGGACGGCACGGATTAGTTTGCAGATTAGTCCTTGTCTTTCTGTGTTTTCTGTGTTCTGTGTCTTTCTGTGTTCTTGTTTATTCATTGATGCTTGTCTATTTACTGGTACATTTACCTATGTGCTAAGAAAGGAAATATTTAAATAAAACTGAAATTTGCTGGGCAAAGTAGGCCAGGTATACGGTACATATTTATTTTATATTTTGATAATATTATTTCACATTGTTTTTTTTTTTATATTTCTGAGTGGGAAATTTAAACATCAAAATGAAATAAAAATCTAGTTTTTATCACAATTCATTGCGATTTATTCCCATGTATAAAAATATTTAGTAAGGACCTCTATCATATCCTGAGATATATAAAGAGCGACATAATAAATGTACACCAAACAAAAATCATGGAATCAAATGGCCTTAACGATTCTAAATGAATTAGAATGTATCCAACACTAAATGTTAGCATCTCATTAGATAAAAATACAGCCCTACAAAAAAAATACATGATTCACAATTCTTTTATTTAAATGATGCATCCAAACAAAAAATTATCGGCATCTCTCTAGTAACCCTTATATATGCGATAAACCCACTCATTGAAAATTACCTGGAAATCTAAAAAGTGACAAAAAAAAATGAAATAAAAATCGTGATCGGGAGCAGTGTAGCGGCGGGCAACAAAAACGCATCGCGGCGCGTGTCCGTCGGGGGGTCGTGGATCAGGGGCGGCGCCTAAATTTCCAACCTCCTTGACATGCCGCGAAACAGCAGCATCAGAAAGAGCAGGAGCAACTAGTTGGTTCTGCATCGACGTTCTGCTGTTTCTGTTTCTGGCCGCCGTGGAGTTCTCACACGGCGACGGATGGAGAGTTGTTGCTTCTCTCTACCTTGTCTACCTGTAAACGGTGTGCGCGACGTTGCCACGTTGATAATATCGCTACAGGTAGAAAATTTCAGCAGGAGTACGTTAATTTTATTGGTTATGAACTGCGTTCGAATTTTTATAAACAAATACCAACATAGTTTATATAGTTGCAAATTTAATAGGTATTGATGAGAATTAATTCATCAAACAGTTTTTAAAACCTATATTTAGAATGTTCTCGGACGCGACTAGTTCACGTTCGAGACGTATCGCCCCGCCTCTTATTTTTCCTGTTGGCCCCTCCCTGACCTGGAAATCCCTAATCGCTACTTCGGAAAGTATAAAAATAGGCGATTTTCAGGTCAATAAGTCAGTCCTTCACGGGCTCTCCGAGAGCTTAGTGCTCTCGGGGCTCTGCTTTTTCTTTTAGCCCTACCTTTACTCTGTGGCTGAGTTATTCTACAATACTTTGGTGTTTTTATTTCGACCTACTTTGGTCATGTAAGAAATAACTTGCCTTTATCAAGGCAAGTCATCCAGAGAAGAGAACCTGATGGTTTATTTCGGCTAAAACATTATTTTGTCGTGTAAGAAATAACCCGTCTTTGTCAAGACGAGCTCATCAGAAAAAAACCTTTTACGAATCCATACCCCGCAAATGGATTCAAGCAGAGAGGCTTTCGTCGACGTTTCCGAAGCCCTCTACAGAGCACACGGTGGTACGGAAGGTGCTTACCTTTCCATTTACCCCGCGGTGACAAGAATATAGTTAAGAATTGCCATAATTTATTTTATTTCGCATTATTTTTTTGTTTACTTTCGAGTTTATTATTTTTAATCAATTTCGTTCGATACAAATTTCTTACAGTACACGTCTGAAATTTCCGACTTAAGGCTTTTAAATTTTCTGAACCGCGAAAGTAAAATTAATAAACTTTTTTAATAATAATAATTATAATAATAATGTTTTCCGCAAATCGCCAGGAAATTTTGACATTCCTGTCAAAATTTCTTGAAGAAAAAGTCAGGACTTCCTTACTGTAAGGAAATGTCATTTCCTTACTGTAAGGAAATGATATTTTCGTACAGTTGTTAGTGTTCTACATAAATGATAGAAAACACATTGCTTATAAGGAATTAATTTATATTTTGAAAACATCAAGTCATTGCTGCATACATTTTTAAGATCAATTTGTTATATTTACAGTAATTTGACAGTTAGTACAATTATTGGACCCTTTGAGGAACACTCTTAGAACTATGAGAAACATTTTGGACAACACGCAGGGTGGAAGTGTCATTTTGTTGAATATTTTGTACTGTGAAAATGCATTTTCGTACTTTTCTCTTGATTTCTTTGTCAATAATTCTAATGAAGCAGTATTCACTGCCTCAACCAGCTCTGGAGGAGTCCCAGGAATGGAAATTTCATCATCACTTATCATTTTACTTTCGAGAACACCAGCAATTAAATTTATAAGCGTCAAGTTTGACAATTCAACCTCAATACGTTTCCATAGTAACCCAAGTAATTTTATTAAGAATTTCAAAGCACCATTTATTTGGGAATAAAATTATCGCGTTTTTTTTTAAATCAATCAATATCTGTCGAATTTTAAACGATTTGCGGAAAAATAGTATGTTTACCTCGTAGGAAAAGCCACATTCCTGCACTCTGTGTTGCTAAGTCTCGGCTTGCGCCTCGACTTAGCAATCTTCAAAGTCGTCCAGGAATGTTAAGCTTTTTTTACCCGGTAAACAATGTACTATTATTGATTTCAATGTGCAATACAGAATTATAATGACTCGTTTTTTTAATGCATGTTAATTTTACATTTGAGGCTTTCTTTGCAAAAACCCCATGTGTCATCCGTCAACAATATTGAAGATATTTAAAAAAAAAGTTATTTAATTGAACCGTGTTAAGTTTACGGAAATTCTCAAGTTAGCGATTTATTATTTTGATGATTACACACAGTTTACAATATAAATAACATTATTTTTTCCTGTTTTTTTTTATGAAGGATATTAATTCATTTACAAAAACAAAATTTTATACAGAATATTTGGTCTTTATCACATACACCACTGCTGTTATCGTCTTCGTCTAAATCGGTAATATTTTCAGACTGGTGACCAGATTCTGTGAGCAGTTTGTTATGAAAGTTTTCATCCTCTGTTTTTTTTTTCAAATATTCGGTTAAATCTCTAAGATTTTCTTTTTTTCCCCGAGGGAATATCTCAACATTCACTCAGTTTTGATTTTCACTGGAGGACGAGCTGATCTAAGAAAAAGTGGAGTTACTGCTTCTGAAATCTTAAATAACATGGACATCAGTTACGGTAAACGGTGATGGTTTACTCCTAGCATTGTTGATTACGTTTTCCCATTCTTTAGGCATTTTGACGGTTTTTCAATCAATATAAATCAAATACATGTCTGATAGTTTCAAAAATGTGTAAACCATGGACAAGAAAATTTCATAAAAACATAGTTTTTATTTTGTCCGGCATATCCGTCGCTTATTAGGATAATATTCTTTGTCGTCACCTCATTAGATCGTAAATATTGGAAAAATAATGAAGCTACTTCATTTTGTACTTTTCTTCCAATGGTTTCATCGTAAGGGAACATTGTTGCAGTATTATTTCCACAGTATAGCTGCCCAACATAGAATACTGCATTGGTACGTATATGTAGCATTGCAAGGTTTTGGATATAGTCAAAGGACAAGCAACTGTAGTTTTAGGAATCATCACGTGCTTTTAATTTTCTTCTTAGTTCATAAAACTTCTCAGCTTTCCGTAAGTGGAGTTCTTTTTCAATTTTTTATATCCGTCACGTTTTCTGGATCGTCGCAACTAGCTAATAGTTTACTTTGATACCGATCGCAAGTACCACATATATCACTTCTCGGTAAGCCAAATTTAAGGTGAAATTGGATATGGAATATTTTCCAATATATTCTATAAGAAGACTTTACACCGGGATGTTCTACTATGAATATTATTTCATACATCTTTTTCACAAATAGCGTCTCAGGAAAGTAGTAGGTATTCGGATTTTTTCTTCTTAAATAATGAGACTGTCGGTTTTTAAAAGATTTGATAGAGCTCTTAATCAAAGCCAATATATTTTCTGCCGTTTTATTTGGTCGGTTCGAATGCTTGCCTCGTTTATTTATCCTTATAAAAGACATGTTTTTGTAGCCTTCGAATCCTTTCATATGATATTCTATGAAGGCCTCAAAAAGACTTTACACATACTGGTTCTTCTCTTTTTTTCGACCTTATTTTATAATTATAGGCAGCAGAATGTTGGTCTTTGAGCGTTTGCGGAGTATAACCTTGGTTTGGCGCAGCATTTTCTACTTCTGTTATATGCCCTTATAATTAACATGTTTTTGTCCCTTCACTCTTGTCTGTTTTATCTCTGTACCTCTCAGCCCCTTCCTTTTCTTTTTTAATGGCACATTTTCACTTGTGTCGTTCGAGTTCATTGTGACATATGGGGTTTATGCACAATCACCTATATTTTTGTCGCTTATATATTGGACTACTGTGGTTTTAACGGAATTTTCTAACGCAAGGAACGTAGGTAATTAGTCCTTCAATCCATAGATGGCGTAAGTCCATTTCCAAAAAAAACTGACATATGAGGTTTTTGCAAAGATCAGATGTCCACTGAGCTAATTAAATGCATTGACGAAGAAACACTGCATATATTTTTAGATCTGTTCAACAAAGTATGTACAAGTAGTACCCGAAGATTGGTTGCTGTCCACGTTTGTAACACTACTAAAGTCAGTACATGCGACAGAACGCTCCTAGTACAGAACAATTTCCTTAATAAGCCACATACTTAAGATATTTCTTAAAATAATACATGGAAGACTATACAAAAAAAAGAAGATATAGATAACACGGAGTTTGGATTGAAAAGAGGACTAAGAACGAGAGAGGCTGTATTCGCTTGTAATCTCTATATCTGCTTTATACACTATCAAAAGGCTTTTGATAGAGCACGACATCAGAAACTCGTAAAACTATTAAAAGAAAAGAATGTGGATAGTCGAGATATACGGGTTATTGTTAATCTACTAGAATCAAAAAGCAAATGTTAGAATCGAAAATGTCGATAGAGAAACTATCGAAATTAAAAGAGGTGTTAGACAGGGTTGCGTGCTGTCCCCATTGTTATTCAATCTGTACAACGAAGCTATTTTTAAGGAAGCAGTATCAGAGGAACAAGAGGATATATCAATAAACAGAAAAATCTTGAACAACATAAGATTTGCAGACGACACCGCTGTTTTTGCAGACAGTCTAGAAGCACTGCAACGCTTTACATCAAGTCAGAATAAAATATGGACTACAAATATACAGTAGACAACATACAGTAGGAAGGCTAGATATCGAGCTAAAACAAGTACATAAAACCTCGAGATAACGGACCTCTATTTAAGGGACTTCGGATATAACAAAACAAAAATCCGGTCAAATGTAAAAAAAATTAAAAACATCCTGTTAATATTATACATGCTTAAACCGTCCCATACCACTGTATTTTATAAAGAATTTCAGCAAAATGTTTATTATAGCATAATCCGGACACATTTTTTCGAATTAGTCATATGTATATATTTTTAGCTGACAAATAAATAAAGCATTTCTATTAAGAGAAACACAATATTTTATCATAAACATAGATAATGTAAAGCTCGGTACACATATGCGAGCCGAGCGGTATGCATACGGTTCGCGAACACAATATTCGTTAATTTGTACGGCAGACAAAACTGCTCGCGAACTGTTCGTTCGTTGCTCGTCGCGAACCAAATTGTGGCGGTTTATTCCACGACTTCAAAGGAAGCTCGTCGTTCAGTTTGGACGGCGCTACTAAACGCAGCGAACATTTTTATTGTCTCATCAAATCGAAATTGTATGAATGACGTGTTCCTTCCTAGAAAGACGTGAAAAAACAGTAAACGGATTATTGTACATATTTTTATTTTTGTTAAACAAGCAAAAGATGTCTTGATTTACATTATTGAACGTGACTTATTTATGTGTGTAGAGGAAACCTTTGGTGGGTTGTAACAAATCTCCCAAATTGTTATTGTTTTGAAGTCGGTTGAAGTTTTTGAAATTTTTTATTTATTCTAGCCTATACTAGGGACTCTATTACATTATATATATATATATATATATATATATATATATATATATATATATCTATATATATATATATATATATATATATTATATATATATATTATATATATATATATATATATATATATAGATAGATAGATAGATGAGAAACAGAAACACAATAAATCAGTACCCAAATTATAAATAAAATTAATCATTTCGAACATGTGTGTTCGTTGCTGGTTTTCGCTTTCCATGGCTCGCGAGATGTTCGCGAACCGTTCGATGTAGATATATTTTCAACGAGCTGTACGCGTACCGTTCGTATACCGTTTGGCTCGCATATGTGTACGCGCCTTAAAATCATCAATATTTTATCATCTTTTTACACACATGGGAATGAGATATAAATTTCTTACTCGCAGCAATAGAACATATTAGGGGATTTCCTGATATAAAATCGTGTGGATTTTTTCATTATAATATGGATGTTGCCAAAGCCATTTTTCAGAAGAAAAAAAATTACTCTATGTGAATGAACACACTTAGTGTACACCAGTAAATAAGTTAAAATTGTTGTAAGCCTACTCTTTAAATATGGACAAACGGAAACAAATCAATCTAACGATCAATCAAACACTAGATATTATACAAAAGTTGAAGTCTGGAACGTCTGTTTCAGACATCAAGAAAAACAAATGCAAAATAAATAAATTTGCATTAATGTGTGATGTAGGACAGAACAGCAATCCCAGAAAACGAATGAAGTTGGCTTATGAAACTTCACTTCAGCAAGTGATGAATGGCTCTGGCACTTTCGCAAAAGGAATGGAATCATAACATATAAGTAACAAAATGCTATTAGAATATCAGATTTATAATGCTGACGAAACTAGTTTGTTATGGCGTACTTTGACTGAAAGCACACAAACCTCCAAATATGAAAAATCGAATCCTGGAAGAAAAATCAGCAAGGACAGGATCTCGGCACTGTTTTGTTCTAACGCGGATGGATCGCATAGACTGACTCCTGTCATGGTTGGCAAATCTCGTAAACGCAGAGCTTTAATAATAGATAATGCATAATTTGCCCGTGTCATATTATAACTCTACGAAGGCATGGTTCACCTCACAGATATTCAAAAATTGGTTTGTACCTTCGGTCAGAACATTTCAAGAAAAGAAACTGGGAATACCGCCAGAACATGTGAAATGCCTATTGATATTAGACAATGCTCCTGCTCACCCCTCTAGACATATTTTACGTTCAACAGATAGCAACTTTAGCTGTATGTTTTTGCCAAAAAATACAACATCCCTTATTCAACCTATGGATCAGGCAACCATTTTGGCCACCAAACGAATATACCGTAGAAAGTTTTTAGACGAAGTTATGGTTGTATTGCACGATGAAAATGATACAGAAGATACAAGAAGGCAGCGTACTTTGCAAAATTTAAAGTCTTACAATTTATAATCAACAATTTTCAATTTTGCTGCAGCATGGGAAGAGGTGAAAGAGCAAACTTTATAAAATGGTTGGAAGAATTTGTTTGATGGCCAAGATGCAGACATACATAGATTTAGTTGGGTTGGAAGTTCCTGATTTCTGTAGGACAATACAAAATAATGCCGGAGAACATGTATCTGAGGAAGACGTTTTACAATGGCTCGAAGTAGATGAAGGTGATCCTGGGTATAACATCATGACTGAAAGTGAAATAAACTTCGAAAGTGCAAACAAAACTTGATTCTTTTTTCAAAACAGGATTGCCGACGGCAAGCACGTCGATATCAAATAGCAACGTCACTTTACGAAGAATGTTCTTAAGACAAATAAATAGAATTTTGTTTGTATTTTGTATTTTATATATATATATATATATATATATATATATATATATATATATATATATATATATATATTTAAATAAACTGTACATATTTTGCAAGACACGCATTGAAATTGCAAGACAAGCATTTATAAAAATGAAAACAATGTTTGCTAATGGAGACCTTCCTCTGGAGCTGAGGATAAGCGCCTTAAGATGCTACGTGTTCTCGACTTTGTTCTATGGACATTAAAAGTGGATAATATAAAGGAATTGGATCATTTGAGATGTGGTGCTATAGAAGGATTTTGAAAAGACCATGGACCCAACAGAAGTGTTAAAAAGGCTACAAAAGGACTGCGAGGTCATAAAGCACATCAAAACAAGAAAGCTGGAATATTTAGGCATATTACCAGACGTGCGAAATATGAGATATTAAGGCTCATAAAGAAAGGTAAAATCAAGGCTAAAAGATCCATAGGAAGACGAAGAATTTCCTGGCTAAAAAACCTAAAAGAGTAATATAGTTGCAGCTCAGTAGGTCTTTTCAGAGATATGAGCAGCCGCCAATAAGGTACGGATAGCTGTGATGATAGCCAACCTCCGATAGGAGAAGGAATTACAAGAAGAAGAATATTATGATGTATTGTAATTGAGGTTTGTCGGGATTGTCATATTAAAGTATAGTGAAAATTTAGATTAGAAGGTATCAATTATTACGTTTTTTTCTGCATTGAATAACACTGCATTTAGACCTTTGCTTTATAAAATGTATGCTATCAATAATTTTCAAATGTACTATACATGATTTTAAATAAGTAAAATAATAATAAAACGAAGCTGATTTTTGTATATGTATTTAATAGAAATATACTTTGTATTTCTCATGTTTAATAGAAATAAAAGAAATATCTCGTGACAGTAATAAATCACGCCATCATATTGTTGGACGCGACCTGTTCAGAATCCATAAATCAAATTCAACAAGTCGTGGTTTTGAATTTGTCCCAGTAAAGCCGGCAACGCCGGGCGCCCGCATGCATCAGGTTGTATTGACGGTGTTCGCGGGTGGGGGTGATAGGGGCATCGCTTGCGTCTCGATCACGGCGGACGCATGCGCGCGTTCGGCCCCGCTTCTCTTTTACCGGATCGCGGAGTTCCCTTTAACAGTCCGGGCCTAACTCGCTTAGTGTGCGGCGGTCTAATATTTCTTACAGTCTAACACTTCCTGTACGAACTTAACTCACCAACTTTTTAACCCAAGTCCAAGTCTCTTTTTTCCGGTCGAAGTCTTAATCGCCTTTGCCTATTCACTCTCTTTTTCTCACTCGGTGAATTTTCGCTATTTCTTAGCACTTCTCAAAAGTTTCCTTCTTTCAAAAAAACTTCATATAAATTATATATTATATATTTATAATCAACACCCGAGTCTCGTGTGTAAAACGTTCCTTTTTGAGTACAAATATTTTAGTTCGACGTTTAAGGCAAAGACGAATCAAGTCTTTTGTCCAAGAATTACCTACTGACAATCAGCGTATGTAATAAGGTAATAAGTGTTGTAGACTAGTAATTGTCAACATTGTTGGCACGTTTAGGCCGTCCTGTCTAGGTTAAATGTTAAGCAAAGTTATTAATTAGTTAAGGTGTATTTTAGGGGCCCAGTGCAATAGTTTTAAATTGTGCCCATTTTACTCAGAAAGTCAATATTCATAGTGTTTTTTCAGTAAGACAATCATACACTTTGTATATATACTACAGTCACTTTTTTGGAATATAAATTGGCGCACCTACCTACAAGTTTCAATTAATAAAACATATCTCGACAATCTCAATTTTTCTCGTTGACCAAAGGTTGTGTGCATTTTCAGTATTAGCATATCTCGAAGTTTACATATTTATTTGTGTAGTGTTTAAACTTAGCGTAACCGTTTGTGTAAAGAATACATATCTGTACGTTTAATCCAAATAGAGTAAGTAATAAGAATAATATAGCATATATATATTTTGACTTTGAGAAAGTTTTAATCAAATTTTATAAGCTCAGTTAATAGATATAATATATATTGAATACAATCAAAAATTACTTGTAAGTTTACATTGATAATCAAGTTGACAATCGTGCAATAGGAAACCAAATAACAATCATTAAGAAAGAAGACAATCTCGTCTGTAGACAATCCAATCGCGCAGTTAAAACTTTATCTATCCGCGCGCTACTTTTACTAGATTTTAAATATTAGTCCTAAGATTTTTGAACAGTTACAAACTCGGTTAGGTGTTCCGAATCGCGTCTAGCGATTTTAGCAACCACGACGTACTTTTTCAGCAGTCCCGGACAATTTCCCTACGTAGTTCCCCTGTGTCCTGTCGTTCCCTGTCCTGAGATACCCCCAGCATACGCACCCCAACCGACTCTGCCCTGTCCTTGCGGCCAATGTGCCCCCCAGCACATGTACAATAGTCACCACTTGACCGCCCCGAGTACGTTAATAGTCAATCGTTTTACGGAAATCAACTATTTCGACAACCCGCCAATAGCTACTTCGCCGGAAAAGTTTGCCTACGAAATGGTAAGACTTTTTTTGTTGTCTACATTGGTGTTGTAATCCTGTTTTGTGTCTGTGGTTCAAGCTCTTACTTCTATAAAACTACAGCTCTGCTTTGTAAGTTTCATTTTTGTTGTTTTTACGAACATTACCAACAGCTATTATACCTCACAAAAATGCTTGTAGTTGAAACAGTGATATTTTTATACATGACACTTATTCACTATTTCACTTAAATTTTATTAAAATTACAACAATATTCAACTTAAGTTACTTTTACAATTATATTCTATTTAAATAAAATATTATAAAGTAGTCAGATATTTAAATACTTATTTTTATTACTGAAATTGAACAGAATTTAAAAATTTTAAATATTTTTTTTATTTTAATGTTTCGGTTTCCAAAATACAACTTTTAAAAGGAAATCGAAATGTCAAAAATAAACTATTTATAGTTTTAAAATTATATTTCATTTTTACTTATAAGATAGGGATATATAGGTATAAAAACAAGATAAAGATACTTCTATTGAATAATAATAATATACGTTTATTCAAATCCATAAGTATTACATTAATTTACAATTTCAATTTCAGTTTACTTACAGTAACATAAACGTAAAAAAAGTCTTTAAAGCATTAACATGCTTGTTGACTTAAGCTGTCAAAAACATTAAACCTGTTAATATTAGTTTTTTTTTACAAATTATTATTTCATTTTTACAGTTTCTAGTCTAATCTAATTTGTTTCGTTTTTTTTATCTAGTATAATTTAAATTTATTAAATTGTTACACAACTCCCATTTTTCTTTTATCCAAGCATTAACTAATTTTTTATACAAATAAAAATTTTTGATATTTTTAAAATTTATGGGCAATTGATTGTATATTCTTGCAGCAAAATATTTAATTGACCGTTGCGTGATTGTTTTTGAAGTATGAAGACATTCAACATTCAATTTTCTTCTTGTTTCATAATTTGACACTTTTACTTTAAGAGGTATTTTATCTTTATGAATATTTTTAAGTAGCTCTAAGCAGTACAATTGCCGAACATCAAGAACCTGAGTTTCATGAAAAAGTTGGTCTGAGGGATATGTTTTTCGTTTTCCATATATTAGTTTAAGAAACCATTTCTGAGTATTTTGAAGGGTCACCAGATGGCAATCAGCTACGCCACCCCATCCTAAAATCCCATATACAAGATGAGATTGTACTAAAGACAGGTAAAGCATTTTAAGCTGTTCAACATCTAAAAATTCTTTTAAATAGCGGAATTTTGGTAACAGTCCTCTTATTTTTCTTATAATATTTTTTATTTGTAAGTCCCATTTAAGGTGCCTGTCAATTAAAACTCCTAAATATTTTATGTATTCTGCTTTAAATATTTGTTGTTTTTTATTTATTTTTAATGAGTTAAAAGTTGGCAGAGAATTTTTATATATTGCAAAAGGTATATATTTAGTTTTTTTCGTAATTTATTGTGAGTTTATTTATTTGCAACCATGTTTTTATAACTTTGAAATCTTGTTCACCTATAGTCTTAAGATCTTCCCAATTTTCGGCCTTATAAAAATTGCGGTGTCATCAGCAAAGCTTATTATGTTTCCATCAGTTTTTAGTTTAAGCATGTCATTAACATAGAGTGTAAAGAGTAGAGGGCCTAAAACGATCCCTTGCGGTACGCCATAATTAATTACTTCAGGATCACTTTCGACACCATCAATTTCTACAAATTGTTTTCTGTCTGTTAAGTAACTTTTTAGTAATGGTAAAACGCGTCCTCTCAGACCATACTTCTCAAGTTTCTCTAACAAGATGCCGTGAGATATCGTGTCAAACGCCTTAGAGAGATCGACAAATATGCATAAACTACGTTTGTTGAGACTCAAAAGCTTCTGATATTTGTGATGTTAGTTTACAAATAGCATCTTGTGTAGATTTTCTTTCTCTAAAACCGTATTGACAATCCGATATTATACTTAACCTATGCAAAAAACTCACTAATATATTTTTTAAAATTTTTTCAAATATTTTGGAAAAAACAGACAACAAAGATACTGGTCTGTAATTAATCACGTCTTCTTTATTTCCTTTTTTAAACAGAGGTTTGATTTTGCCTATTTTTAGACATTCTGGAAAACAACCATCCTGAAAAGATGCATTAATGAGAAAAGTTAAAGGAGTAATAATTTCTTCCTTAATTTGTTTGATGGTTTCTGTCTTAATCCCATCCCAGCCAGGAGATTTTTTGTGTTTTAAAGATTGTATTGCATTTACCACTTCTTTTTGGTCAACGAGATACAAGTACATGCTGCTTTCTATCCTATCTATGTCCTCAATCTGTTCATTACAAATGGGTATTTTTTGTGCATACCTTTGTCCCAATGTACTGTAATGTGTATTAAATGCATTTGCAATTTCTTTTCTGTCAATTATTTTTTCTCCTGTTTTGGTTTTAATCGATTCAATTTTTGTATTTCCTTTTATTTTTCCACACAATGAATTAATTACATTCCAAAGTGATGAAGAAGAGGTCTTATTTTTTTCAATTCGTTGTTTTGTATAATTTCTTTTTGCAGTTTTAACTAAGTGTCTTAATTTATTTTTATATTCTGTATATCGTTGTTTTTTTAAGTTATCTGAGGGATCTTTGATTAGCTGATCATACAATCTGTGTTTTTCCTGTACATATTTTTTTCCTGAATATAAATTAATATTTATCTTTTTGTAAAATATATTTGTACTGCATTTTTTTACTAATCACGTCTAGCCCAGTCTGATTAAATTAAAATTCATGTCAACATTGTTCGCAGATATCTGAAGCTTTTAAGACATGGGTGGGGGTTACTAGATGACAAATAGATGAAAAAGTACTCGTATTTTTACCTTGCGTTTTTTTAAACAATAATTTATGGTGAAAATTTGATTTTTTGTCTATAAGTTTTTTTCCTTATATTTTTCATAATCAATATTTATATCATTTTTTAATATCAAGAATATCTTTACTTTCCCGTTTTTTAAATTAAAATGATAAATAATTTACGGAGATATTTGCAAAAAAGCAGGTTTTTGCACTAATTTATAAATTTTATTAATTTTTTTTTATTAACAAAATAAAATATTAATACATTTGAACATCGAGGAAGTGAATTTGTGCGAAATTTCCCTCCGATCGGTCAAATAGTTTAAAAGTTATTTAATTCATTTATCCCTAAGGCTAAATATTTAAACTGCTGAACTTGCTCTATTAATGATACTAAACACATTTAGAAAATTTCATAGGATTCTTTAAGACTATCTTAGAAGTTAAATGCATATTGCGTTTTCATCGAAATTATTTACAAAATAAACGTTTGAAAAGAGTATGTTTTTTTACTGATAAACAATTATAATAACGTCTATATTTTTCAAGCTACAGACTTTTACGTACAACCTTTGGATAGCTGGTAAAAAAACTCACATTAAAAAAACCTTCAGTGACCAATAGGAACAAAATTAGGGACTATTTTTTTTTAAATCATATCCTTATTGTTTATAAACATTAAGAAGTAAAATTTGCACAATTTTTTAATGAAAATCTAAACTTTATATTCAAACTTATAGCTATAAAATTCATTCAATTTTTCGAAACCTTACAGTCCTTCGAAACGAAGGTACTTTCGAAAGATCGACATAGGAAAGTGGAGGGGATAACTCAAATTGAAACACGTAGGAAAAATTTACATTATCTCGGCTTCCATGCATCTAGAAGCTTCTTTTTTTTTAAACCAGGGTAGCTCGTCGAAATATGAATAACTAAATAGTTTTCACTAGCCGGGAAATATGTAAAACCTCAGAAAAATTGAGTCCATTTAAAATTCACCGTAAAAACTTACTTTCTTTTAAATTTGGTTGGAATAGTCTGTCACAGTATTAATAATGATGACATAATTTTCATTCACCCGAAAATCTCGGAAAATCAATATATATTTTTGATTTTATTTTATACAAATGATGTAATAATACTTATATATGTTATAAATTAAATTTCAGGTAATTTTTTACACATTATGTTATTATATTCCTTATATTAATTATAATTATTTACTACTTTTAATCTCTATATGTTTATATATGTGTGTAAATATATGTATAGTACGAGGAAGGTAAACACATTTATTTATGTTTTTAGATCTAAATATCTCCAAAGATGACGGATTATACCGTCATCGTGTCCCTACATTTTATATATATTCATGTGAATAGGAGAAAGGTCATCTATATAATAGAAAACCGGTAATATATCGTAGTATGCGTAAAAAGGCGGGATGAGTAGCAGCTGCCACCTTCCAAAATTTCGTCAAAATAGTCCCTAACTTTGTTCCTATTGGTCATAAAAGGTTTTTTTAAATGTGAGTTTTTTACCAGCTATTCAATGGTTGTACGTACAAGTTTGTAGCTTAAAAAATATAGAAGTTCTTACAATTGTTTATAAGTAAAAAAACATACTCCTTTTTATTGTGTAACTAATTTTGATGAAAGCGCAATATGCAGTTACCTTCTGAGATAGTTGAAGTCTTAAAGAATCCTATGAAATTGTCTAAATGTGTCTAGCATCAATAATAGAGAAAATTTAATAGTTTAAATATTAAGCCTCAGGGATAAATAAATTAAATAACTTTTAAACTTTTGACCTATCGGGAGAAAATTTCGCACAAATTTAAAAGACGGTAGTTTCTCGATGTTCAAATTTATTAATAACATTTTATTTTGTTAATAAAAAAATTAATAAAATTTATAAATTAGTGTTAATTGTATATATTTTACATAAATATTGTTTATGTAAAATATAAGAGGAAAAACTTTACGGAAAATGCGAGTACTTTTTCATCTATTTGTCATCTAGCAACCCCCACCTATGTCTTAAAAGCTTCAGATACCTGCGAAAAATTGTTCGACCTTTTTTTAACCAGACTGGGCTAGTCTAACTGAACCACTGAATTACCAACAATAATATTCATTAGGTTTTAGACACATCACCAAATATACAATGGATTTTTTTATTAAATATTTAAAGTTTATCGAAATATATTAAGTATACCAATATTTATTTCTACTATATGTTTCTTTATTATAAAATATCATATTATTTGTGTCAAAATGTTTACATTGACATTTTGAAAAATGTTGAAATAAATTTGCTCTTTTATTTTTTTAAGGAAAAAATATATCGTTTAGACATGGTTCATAATTCATAAAAAATTGGTGTTTATCATTAATTCTTTTATTGGCAATGTCATTAGTATCATGCTAATTAATATTTAAAAGCATTGTAGGAAACATGGGGATAGTTCAATGTCTCCAAACGAAATTTAACAATCAGATAAATACTTCTCTAAGAAGTTTTAACACTTGAATATATAAATAATATTAGTCATAATTTGTTTTATTGTATAAACAGTTTTATTCTGAATAGTCCGCAGAATTAGCAAACATTTTTTTTCTTTTAATTTTTTATGATCGATTTATATATTTTTATCCCATTCAAACTTATTATTTTGCTCATAACTTTAAAACTTGTCAACATTGATTTGATGTTAACAGGCAAATTTTTCAGACAAAAAAAGATAAAACAAAATAATGCTGAATTGAAATCGGTTAATAAACACTGGTTTACCAAATTACCAACAAAATCACTGGTTTTTTGAATTGTTATTATCTTTTTTAATAATTAAAATTTGTTTAAATTTACCTGAAATATGGGAGCTCTAGTTTCTAAGGCTGGTCCAGATAATTTGACTGAATGGAATCTTAATAATCCTGTGCTTATTTTATTCTGTAGGATGTGTACTAACAACCTATGGAAAAAGTTAAAAGATTACATTTTATGTAGGTACACAAAATGATTTAATAATAAATAGCTCTTTTTAAGCTCATAAACATTTATAATAACTCCGTAGAATTGAGTTTAAATTATATTGCTAAAAAATATTTGGAAAGTTGGTTAAAAAACACAACTTTTAAAGCCAAAAAATTTTTCTAGGACCCTTACACCTCTAAACATTTAATGGAATTCGCAGAACACCTTTCGTTGTAGTAAAAGGCACAGTAAACTGCATTGGTGTTCATGAATGTGTTGCTTGTGCGAGTCCATTTCAAATAGGTAAAGAAATAATAAATAAGACTTACTCACAATCAATTTAATTTAACTATCAGACGACCGGTTTCGCTTTCTACAATATGCAAAGCATCCTCAGGTCTCGATACAAAGTTAAATAAATGCTGAAAAAATAAAAAACCCATATTAGGTTGTTGTCTAATAAAGATAAACAAAGTAGATGTTGGAAATTACAATAATTATGCCAGTATAACATGTCTGTGGTTTTATTTTAAAAAGAGTAAGTTGAATAAAAAGGTATAAAAAGTTTTAAAAGTTTAAACAGACAAGGTAAGGCTTAACAATTGTTATAAAATAGTCTATTAGATTGTAATAAATTAATAAATGAGCAAATAAATAAACATTACTTACATGCCGTTACTCTATTAATTGATAGATGGTAGAACATGGTTGAAACTACTATGTATTGTTGAATGGAGAACTCAATTCTGCTATTGTAGTTGTATGACAGTAAACGGGAAGTTCTTGAGGAGATAGATTTGATCCAATGAAGCAGAGATATGTGTGTGATTGTTTGTTAAATGAAAGTGATGTAATATACCATTGTATTATTAAAAGTTATTTATACTTATTCCAGAGATACATTTATGAAATGTGTGTTATTTATTGAGTAATTGTTTTATGAAGGTGACAGTTTTATGACAATGAATAAGTTTAGATGTACAAATTGTGTGGGTGTGCAATTATTTTTCAATTTGTAGTTATCAAATCTCTTTGATAAAGTTCTATTGGCAAAATAGTAGATTATTGCAAAGTCAAGTAAATAAAATATTAGAATTAAAACAATTAAGGACAATTTAAAACACACTAAAACAGAAAACACTTAGAAGGGACGAAACAAACATTAAATTTAAAAGGGGGAAGGACTTTTATGCACTACATTTCAGTCTTGGGCACAATGAGTTTTTTATGTGTTAATTATTAGATTTTAGTGGTAAATCTGACAGATGTAGGTTAGCATGTGACAGTTCTTCTTCTTTTTCTCAATACGGCAAATTAAGTTATCTAGTTTTATGAAATATGCTGATATTAATGAATGTCTCTAAATTGTTTCAATTAAGATATCAAAAGTAAATTGATGTGTTTAATATTGGCATACTTTAACAATCTTTAATTAATTAAATTTAAATGTAAAGTAGTGCATAAAAGTCCTTCTCCCTTTTAAATTTAATGTTTGTTTCATCCCTTCTAAGTGTTTTCTATTTTAGTGTGTTTTAAATTGTCCTTAATTGTTTTGAGTCTAATATTTTATTTACTTGACTTTGCAATAATCTATTTTGCCAATAGAATTTTATCAAAGAGATTTGATAACTACAAGTTGAAAAATAATTGCACACCCACACAATTTGTACATCTAAACTTATTCATTGTCATAAAACTGTCACCTTCATAAAACAATTACTCAATAAATAACACACATTTCATAAATATATCTCTGGAATAAGTCGTATAAATAACTTTTAATTATACAATGGTATATTACATCACTTTCATTTAACAAACAATCACACACATATCTCTGCTTCATTGGATCAAATCTATCTCCTCAAGAACTTCCCGTTTACTGTCATACAACTACAATAGCAGAATTGTGTTCTCCATTCAACAATACATAGTAGTTTCAACCATGTGCTACAACAATTAACAAGTGTGGGCCTTACCTTGTCTGTTTAAACTTTTAAAACTTTTTATACCTTTTTATTCAACTTACTCTTTTTAAAATAACACCACAGACATGTAATATTGGCATAATTATTGTAATTTCCAACATCTACTTTGTTTATCTTTTAATTAAAAATCCTTTGTAAAAGGTATATTTTAGGCCCAAACGGGCTAAGCTTTAACTTAGCCCTTTTGGGCCTAAAATATACCTTTTACAAAGGATTTTTAATTAAATTTTTAATACATGGTATACAGCCAACTACAGGAACGTAGATTCCTTGTGGATTGTTTATCTTTATTAGACAAAACCCTAATATGGGTTTTTATCATTTCAGCATTTGTTTAACTTTGTATCGAGACCTGAAGATGCTTTGCATATTGTAGAAAGCGAAACCGGTCGTCTGATAGTTAAATTAAATTGATTGTGAGTAAGTCTTATTTATTATTTCTTTACCTATTTGCATTGGTGTTCTCCACAATCTTTTTAATTACTTACTTAGTACTTACAAAATTTTTTTGCCTGTATTCTTAGTTAAGATGTGTTCAATGGGATTAAACTGGCAGTGACACGACGGCAACCGTAGTACTTGATGTGCATAACTATACCTATATAAACTGGTGGTTTTTCTTTACGTTACGAAATTTTGAGTAACCCTGATTTGAAGGCGTATTCCGGAAAATTGATATTATTTTTACCTAACCAATTTTTTATGCTCGGTACTTTCCGCGGCTGTTTTAGTTGTTTCTTTAAAATCTCCGAATGGTAAGGTGCATTATCTAAAACTATAACTGATGGTTCACTCAGACTAGGTAACAGTTTTTCCTTAAGCCATTTAACAAACATATCTGCATTTATGTTTTCATGGTAATCAGCAGCTTTTGATTTTGAAGAAAAGTCAAATCTGCGTTTTCTATAAAGCCTTCTTTCCCTCCTGCATGAAGAATGATGTGTATTTTGCCTTTGCTATCTATGTTTTATTGATTGTATGCTCCCATCCTGTCAAATTCTTTTAATTCCACTCTTTGCAAATATAGATATCTCATCTAAGTATACGAATGTTGCATTTCAGATTTAAGTCTACCATATTCTCTCAAAAATTTAATTCCTTTATGAAGAACACTACTCTTTTCGCATAAAAGTAACCTGTTATTTTCTTTTTTGAATTAAATCCTAAATCTCTCAACACTTTCCAAAGCCTATTCCTCTTAATTTTAGAAACTTGCCTTTCTCTTATTTTAGCCAGTAAAGTATCTACATGTTGATTGTTTTCATGCATTCGATACAACATATTGCGAATTTCAAATATTTCTCCATTAGGTAAGTCAATGCTCCTAGAATGTTTGTAAGTTGTTTTCTTTTCTTACATATTCGTTTTCGGTTTCATTAATGTTTTCATCCAATTCATTTCTTATATCTTCCATTTTCCGTGTTTGTTAGCTGTTATTTTCTGCTGTATCTTCCAGTACTGTCCCACTCAGGTCATCTTTAAATACCAATGGAATATTTGATATGTCTATATTTTCTAAATCTACATCATTATTTAAGTCTTCAATAACACTTACGTCACAATCATCTTCACTATCATCCCAGTTGTCGACTATATCTTGCAATGCTTTATCTGATAAAGGCCTCTTTATATACCAGCTAGAGATCTAAAAGAATACCCACATTCCATTGGACACGGCATTCCCGGGGGTTAAAGTGGTTAATTTTTTGCATCTTTTTTGGAGTCCCAAAATTAATATTCTCTGCAAAATTCAGCTTGTTCGTATGATTTTTAGGGGTCAGCTCTCTGACAATATCTATAAAAGAGAGTGGAACACATACTCTACTACTCTCCAATGTACATGTTGTCCCATCCTTATCCGATGGTGGTTCCTGTGCCAAAGGATACCGTCAGACAGATGTGTAGCTTAGATAAAAACTCATCTCCTGGCTCTGATGGCATACACAGAAAATGCCTCAAAAAACTCCCAGAAAGTATTATCCCGCTGCTTACAAACTTAATTAAGCTATGCCTCTCATTGAACTACTTTCCTACTTGTTGGAAGATGGCCAACACAGTCATGATTTCCAAACCAGGGAGACCTTCAGTCAGCACTGAATCCTATAGATCTCTTTCTCTCTATACTCAACACCCTAGGTAAAGTTTACGAGACGATTCTAAAGGAGAGAGACTCATAGAATTCTAAGACGCACACTTCATCATCCCAAACAATTTGAATTCATCGCTAAATACTTCTCACACATTGTATTCATTGAAGCAGCAGCCTTCGTATCATAATCCATTAATAAAACAGATCTTCTTCTTCTTGTGCCGTCTTCTAACGAAGGTTGTCGATCACTTCTTTAAACGCTTCTCGATCTTTTGCAACGTGAAATATCTGTTCAACACTGAGGTTAGTCCAATCTCTGATATTCCTCAGCCAAGATTTCTTCTTTCATCCCAAGCCTTTTCTTCCCTCTACTCTACCTTGCATGATGACTTGTAGCAGAGAGTATTTATCGTTTCGGAGTATGTGGCCCAGATACGATGTTTTTCTTATTTTAATTGCGTTCATAAGCTTTCTGCCATGTCCAACTCGTCTTAACACTTCCTCATTGGAGACTTTTGCAGTCCAAGGAATCTTCAAAATAAGCCTATATAGCCACATTTCGAATGTCTCCAATTTTTTTATAGATTGGGCTTTCAGAGTCCAAGTTTCTACCCCATATAGTAGTTGCGACCAAACAGTGTTTACCGTCCAATGTCACTTGTATATTGTCAGCAGGGTTTTTTGAGATCACCATGCATTTGGTTTTATTTATATTTATTGTTAGTCCCATCTTTTTGCTTTCTCTGTTAATGATTTCCAGGAGAGTTTGTAAATCGTCTATATTCTCTGCCATGATTGCGGTATCGTCTGCAAATCTTATGTTATTAATGATGCTCCCTCCAATCCTTACACCTTCAGTTCTTTCCCATAGTGCCTCCTGAAATATTAGTTGGGAGTACACATTAAATAATTGTGGCGACAGCACACATCCCTGTCTGACTCCTCTAAAACAGATAGGTAATAATAAAAAGACCTTTGATCAGGTTTGGCACACAAGCCTGATCGAAAAGCTTTACCTTGCTGATGCCTACTCCCTTCGTGAAAATAATATATTTCTATCTGTCCAATCTGACAATCCGTGTCAAGATAGCTAACACGTAATCCACACCATTCTCTCCACAAGCTGGAGTGTAAATAGTGGTCAATTTTAGCACCAATAATATAAACAGTCTACAACAATGACATCCTCCATCCCTTAACTAAATCAGCGTCAATACTAATATCTGAAGAAACATACAATGGGACGCTAAGGTATGCGTTTCTACTCGATAGAGCACAAAAACAGTTGAACAGAATTGCCAGGTGTTGCAATAAATGGAGAGTCACACTAAATCTTATCAAAATGCAAATAATTTTATTCAAATCCTCTCACGGCTGCGATGCTGGGACGAACTAAGTAACTCTCCTAGGACAAAATCTCGATTTCAGAACCTAGGTGTCCTACTTGGGAGTTCATTTTAGCAGGACTCTCAACTGGGACATTAACATTAAACTGGTGATATACTCACCAGGCTCCCCAAAACAAAAGTGTCATTCTCTCCAGCCAAGCTTCTATACTTTGTTGGTAACCAACTTCTTGATAAGTATTACGACATCCTCGAAACAACCCCCCTAAAATATCGCAGATAAAATGTTTGCACGCCAAAAATGCTACCTTCTGCTCATGGCTTGATTGGCTAAACTATATTCTCCCTCTTCAACACTACCACTACCAAAGCTCCCGCTCTATAGTCGCGTACCACTGCGACTAAAAAACTACCCACTTGCAACTAACGTTGCGCGTTCCCCTCAAAAGCTCCCGCAAAAAACCTTCTTTGAAGAAGCATAAGCTTAAGCAAGGCTATCACGTTCAGATTGATCCTATATTGCTTCAGGTCCTTATTGATTTTGGTGTGTAATATGATATAAAGTTGTCTATCTTCACTTAATTTTTTCTATTTTGATCGGTCTATCTTCCTTCACCGAGAGCTTATATGGCAGCTCTGTTCATTTTTTTCGTAAATGTTGCTGAAAAAATTATAAGTACATATCGCTGTTTTGATTATCATTTACGCACGCAATGCAAATGTCTTGTATTTTTTAATTGCTTATAAAACTGTTTTATCTTATTATAATTTTATAGATCCATATCTTCGCATCAATTTACACTCTGAACCTTCATTCTATATTAATTGGATCGTACATATCTCTGCTTATTATATATCTTTACTTTTATAATCCTAAATTATATTTACTATCAAAATATTTGCTATTTCTTAGTCGTAATAAGCTCTACAGTGTGCCTAAAAAATATTTGTTCACTGTATTTACCACGTTGTAAAGCGGCTGGCCAGATAACGATCTAAAAATGTGTCTTACAAGACGGTGCTTTTAAATATTTTCTTTGAATCAAACTGAATTAGTAAATATAACACAAATTGTAACTTAGCATAAGGAAAAAGTGATTAAAGGTTTTGTTTACAGCATATATAGTTGTAACCATATTTCTTCTTCTTCTAGTGCCGTGCACCTATAGGTGCGAAGTTAGGTTAGGTTATAGGCGAAGTATATAAAAATTGCGGTTAAATTGCGTTTCTTAAGACTTCCTCGTTTCTCACTCTGTCTGTCCATGGTATGCGGAACATTCTTCGCAACTTTCACATTTGGAAGGCCTCAAACTTATTAATGGAAGGGACTCTTAACGTCCATGTTTCCATGCCGTATAACAATATGGGCCATACATAGCATTCAACCATCCTGTAGAGGAGATTGAAGGAAAGATTGCGGTTACATAGTACCGGTTTAAATTTGATAAAAGCTTGTCTTGCTTGTTCGGTACGGCTTTTTATTTCTTGTTGAGGATCCCATTGGTCATTCATCATAATTCCCAAGTATTGAAATGTTTTCAGTTGATCGATTGGAGCATTATCTACTTGCAGTTGTATTCTTAAAGGTGTATTTTTTCTTATTGCCATGCATTTAGTTTTTCCGGCATTTATCTTCAAGCCATATATTTTTCCAACGGTGTTTATTTTATTGTAACATCAACTGCATATCATTATGTTATTTATCGGGAATCTTTATTCTTTTGCAGAAATGTTCTCCACATAGAGATTGAAGAGCATAGATGACAAAATACACCCATATCGCACCCCTCTTAAAATTTCAAATTCTTCTGTGTTGGATGGTTTGTTCAGTCTCACTGGTGCTTTTTGATTTCAATAGAGATTCTGGATAACTCATATCTTTTTCGTTAATATTAGCGTTGTGTAGCATTTTTATCATTGCGTCATGTTTTACGGTTTCAAATGCTTTTTCATAATTAAGGAATGTGATGTATATCCTTTCGTTGATCCATGTAGTGTTGTACAAGCGTATTCAAGCAGAAAGCTGCTTCACGTGTACCAGCTCCTTCAGAGTCCTTTTTATGTAGTCCAAAGCTGTCTCCCTTTTCTTGTAGTGATTCCAATTCTTCACAACATTCTTTTATCCAGCTTTCCTTTACGTTTTTAATTCTTGTCCTTATCGTAAGTTGGATTTCCTTGTATTCCTGTTGATTCTGATGTATTTTGTAATGTCTGCGGTACTTCATTAGATCAAATATCTCTTCCGTCATCCACTAGTTTTTGTGATTTCTTTTTAATTTAATTGTGACTACTTCGTTAGCCTCGACTCTAGCTATTTTTATTTTCTCACAGGTTTCCTCTATGCAATTTCCTTGTATGTTTCTCAAGTTCTCAAGTTTAGTCTTATGTTTAACAAGAAGAAATTAGTACATTGCAATAAACAGTAGAAATACATAATATAGTTGTTATCACTGACATATTTTAAAACATTAAACAAAATAATTATTCTACTGATTTTCCACTAAATTATTCTGTTATTCTGTGTGCCATTCCATCGATATCAGATAGACATTGCATCAGGTATATTAAATTCTTTAGATCCCTTCTCTTTAGAATATATCATTCAATTTTTCCTTGATACATCTCACGTACTGGAGAACAGGGGGAAGCGTCACCCGAAAATCTAATAAATTGAAGTAAATCGATGTGCTAATTGAAAGCAACAAATCACTGGTGCGCCAACAACCGTCATGGATGTTTGAATAATTGCTAAGTAAGCAGCTGCCACTGAATATTTAGATGGCGTGATTAAAATTTTAGGGGAAGACTCGCCCGATGGGGAAATATTAAGATGTTATTAGTAGGTTATTAAATAAGGGCAAATGATGCACTCGACAATTTAAGTAAATTTTCTAAATGTCGTTATATAATTATATTTAAACGGGTAATATTTTGATTAAGGTGTTTCTTGAGATTCAAACGAAAGGGGTTCTTTAACACGCTGAGTGCCAGATGAGACCAACGTGGTCTCGTCCATTTTTGGGATGTAATTGTTGTGTGATACCAATGTGGACTCATATGCAGCGTGGAAACATTTCGTTTTATGAAGCAGCGTTAGTCTCGTTGTATTCATTTAAATCAAGGGGATCTTGAAACGTATGGCCTGACGGTCCAGTTGCTATATTTGGCCTTTATATACGAGACCGTTGTGGCATCCTACATGAAAACTTAAAATAAAGGGGACTATACAAAAGTATGGACCAACCATAGCACTTAACCATTCTTTATCTTAGTTCTAAACTGAGATGGTTATTGCAAAGAAATGACTTCATTTTCATGAAAGTAGTTTTAGTCATTGCTATTCTACGTTTTATTTCTATGTCTGGAGCTAGTTGGTCTATTATCACAGTTCCCAAATGAGTCATTTCGTAAACTTTCTCAACTTGGATTCCGTTTAATTGAAGCTTTGCATCGGAATGTGGGTCACGACTAAAAATTTGATTTTGTTTGAGTTTATTTCAATGCCAATTTCCTCTCCTACCTCGTGAATACGATCAAGCAGAATTTGAACACCTTCAATATTATCTGATAGAATTACTGTATCGTCTGCGAATCTATAATAATCTCATTAAGTAGAACTCCATTGATTTTTATTCCATATGGTTGTCTCCCAAGTGCCGTTTTAAATAACTGGTCCGAGTAAAAATTGAATAATGTTGGCGGCAAAAGGCAACCTTGTCTGACTCCTCGTTGTATAGAGATTTAATGGGTGTAGTTATCTCCAATTTTTGCGATGCCAGTTTGATTCCAGTACACATTTTTATTGACACGAATATTCTTGTCATCTATACCGATATTTTTCAGTATTTGCATTAATTTTACACGTTTTTCTTTATCGAATGCCTTTTTGAAGTCCACGAAACATACAAATACATCTTTTCTTTGGTCACGGCATTTTTGTAATATGATGTTAAGCGCAAAAAGTGCCTCCCTGGTTCGCATAGCATTTCTAGAACCAAACTGGGTATCTTCAAGTTTTTCTTCGCATTTGCGTCTAATTCTGTTGAGGTTTTCGTCTGATTGAGAGCAGTTATCTTCAAAAATGTCTTTGTTTCCACACAAGAAGTAATCGATCTCGTTATTCGTGTCTTTTATCGGGAGATATTCACGTCCATTTTCGGTTTGCTGTTTTCTTGAAGTGTGTGTTCATGGCATATAAATTTTGTTGATCTAAGAAGTTATATAATTTTTTTTTCTCTTTTATTTCGTGTGCCATAACCATGCATTCCTATTTTAGTTTCAGTATTTTCTTCTTTTTTACTTAATTTTGCTGTTATCAAATCTTCGTGGAACATTTTAACTACCTCCTCCTGATTTGTTGTTTTGGGAGCATACACTTGTATAACTTCAATCTTGGTTTTATTATCTAGGTCTATTATAATATAAGCTACTCTATCAGAAATGCTTTTATATGTAGAAATCTATGGTGTGAGATACTTTTTGACAAGAAATCCTACTCCACCATATGTTCGTCTATTTACCCTGTATATTATAGGCGATTTCCAGAGTTTAGATGCATGCATTGTTCGCTTCTTCATTTCACTTCTGACAGTTCTACAATATTCCACTTTATCTTGGCTCTTCTTGTAATTGGTAGACCTTTTTATCTTTAGCCATCGATTGGATATTGTATGGGGCTAGTAGTAACTGTTTTTGTTTGTTCGTATCTATTTTGGCGCTATTTGTTGAGGTTGTGCCTCCCCTAGAATCCGTGAGGCTGGCCGGTTTTCCGGGGTGGGATTCTCAGCGGATAGCTCTACCCACCTGGGGTATCGTCCCATTTTGTTTCAAGTTCAACATGTTGTGTTTTGAGGGGTATATTGGTATTAAAACACCACGCTTGCCGGACGGGTTGGTGAGTGTTCGCAGTATCACAGCTAGTTAAATCAGTATTTAATTTTTGGCTGCGACTTTGTGGTACCGCACCTATCAGGAATTGTTATTTATTTATTTATTTGGTAAAGCCTTATTCACACCTGTCCTTCATATCTACAGGAACGTTCCCTATCAGCCATTGGTACGCCGTGGCGGGGTTGAGGGCTTCCCTGCCTAGTCTGTCTTGCAAAGGTACTGAAGGACTCCTTCTCAGTTCAGAGTCCTTCCTCTATACAAACTGAGACCAGCACGGGAGAGTATAGCTTTAAAAATATTTTAAAATAATTCTCCAAAAGTTTGCATCTAAAAAACAGATAAATACGTTAAAAATACATATTAAAGCATAATTATCTTTTGATTACAATAAATTCAATACAAAAAATCTGAATACTAGAAAAGCGCTAAAAAGTCTTCGTAAATTGGGATAAAAGCGCGATTTATTCCAATTTTGTGTAGTTTTGAAATTGGCAATTTGTAGTGTTTATTTCTATTTTTCACTAGTTTAGTTGTCTATACTCGTTTTTATGTGTCTATTATAATTATTTTTAGTAGGAAATTGGTGCCAAGAAGTCGAACCTTTTAATGTGCGATGAAAATCGTTTAACTTGAAAACTTTATTTGCTTGTCTAAATGTTCTAAGAAAAAAGCTTTGTGTCGATTGTTGCTCTCGACATTATGACATTAACACGAAAAAATATAAATGAAGTCGTCACCCACAAATACCTTTGGTAACATTCTCCAGTTTCAAAGAAGTTTATTTAACATCATATCACGTGTGACATTAGCTATTAATTTGCATGTCGGTATTTGGTGTTTCTAGGAAATATAAAAATAATAACGTCCAACACAATAATAAAATTATGAAATATCCTTTGCTTGATGATGAGGTGAATGAGGAAGTATGTAAAAACTTCGTAAAATTAACTTCCTTACTGTTAACCCGTAACCGGTGAGGTGCAATTTTAGTTACGTTGACCGTGATGTGGAGTCACTAATATCATTTCTTCTTCTTCCTTCTTGTATGAAGGCTTTAAAGCCTGTTTCTTCTTCAATATTAGCCTCCTAAATTGTAACGGTCTATGCTGGAAGCAAGAAATTCTTAAACAATTAAACACAAAAATAAAGAATATAAACTCTGACCTACAACCAGAAATAAGTAAAACAGAAATCAAGAAAGTAATTCAAGAATTAAAAAACCATAAGTCACCTGGAAAAGTTGGAATAACTGCAGAGATGCTGAAGAGAGGAGGGAAAACAACTAGAGAAGTCCTACATATCCTCATGAACAAAATATTGACCACAAAAGAAATACCCGATAGCTGGAACGATGCGGAGACACCATTAATGTTCAATAAAGGTGACCGAAAGAACTTAGAAAACTACATACCTATAGCATTACTAAGTGTTGTATTTAAACTACTAACGAAGATCATGACAAATAGACTAACAACTAAGCTTGACGAATACCAAGCAAGAGAACAAGCGGGAGTCAGAAAGGGTTTTAGTAGCGACCATCTGCTAACAGTAAAAATACAGATTGAAAAGTCGAACGAGTATCAAATCCCAATTTATATATATATATACATATATATATATATATATATATATATATATATATATATATATATATATATATAAAAAATATAATTTATATTTAAATCAACAGTCAAGAATACCACCAACTTATATATATATATATATATATATATATATATATATATATATATATATATATATATATATATAGGATTTCATAGACTTCCGAAAGGCGTTTGACAGCATAGAACATTGGGCCATCAAAAACTCACTATAGAACGGCAGAATTGATTACAGGTACACGGACCTAATAACAAACATATACAAAAATGCGAGTACCACAATAAAATTGACGAACGAACACGCTACAGAACCAATAAAATCCGAAAGAGGAATCAGGCAGGGAGACACAATATCACCAAAATTTTTCAATCAGTCTATGGAAGACATATTTAAAAATTAGAATGGGATACATACGGAATAAGAATAAATGGAGAGCTCTTGAACCACTTGAGATATGCAGACGATATAGTCCTGATAACAGATAAAAAGGAAGAGTTACAGAAGATGGTTGATGAACTAGATAGAAAAGCGACAGAGGTAGGTCTAGATATGAACTATAGTAAAACCAAGACTATGACAAACCAAGAAGACCAATTAGAAATAGTAGTCAAACAGAATAAATTAGAGCAGGTGGCAGAATACATATACCTAGGACAGACAATAAAGCTGAACAGGGACAATCAAACAGAAGAAATTAAAAGAAGAACTAGACTAGCATGGGCCTCATTTGGTAAACTATCATATATTCTAAAAAATAAAAAGTTCCCTCAATATATGCGAACGAAAGTATTCAATCAGCGCATTTTATCAGTTATCACATATGGCTCATAAACATGGACTTTCACAAAGGAGAACATCGCCAGGATATCCAAAACACAAAGAGCAATGGAAAGACAGATGCTGGGTATCGGTCTTAAAGACAGGAAAAGAAACTCATGGATTAGAGAAAAAACAAAGGTAAACGATGTATAAGACAGGTTGCAAAACTTAAATGGAACTTCGCTGGTCACACTCTCCGGCAAAAAGATGAAAGATGGAATAAGCGAATTCTACACTGGAGGCCATGGGAAAAGAAAAGAAAAAGAGGAAGGCCACAGATGAGATGTACTGACGACCTTAAGAGAACGGCAGGAAAGGACTGGATGCAGATCGCCCAAAATAGAGACCAACGGAGATTAACAGGGGAGGCCTATGCCTAAGAGTGGGCGTTTAAGGCTGATTAGATAGATAGATACATGCTGGGAAGGACATTGCAGGACCGAATGAGAAACGAAGATCTGCGAAGAAAGACGAGTATTGCTGACGTTGTGGAATGCATAGCGGAACTAAAATGGAATTGAGCATGCCATGTAGCATGATTCACGTTGGACGAGCAAAATTACCCATTGGATGCCAAGAGCAAACAAACGTGGTAGATGAAGACTACCTACACGTTGCGCTTACGACATCGAGCGTATCACCAAAAATTGGCAACAAAGAGCACAAAATCGAAAAGAATGGAGGAGTTTAAGGATGGCCTATGTCCAGCAATGGACGTGATAAATGAAGGCTGGATGATGATGATTTTCCCTACGCAAGTTTTTCTCCTATTTCTTGTCCTCGTCTTCCAAAACAAAGAACAACAACAACAAGAGAAAAGCAGAAGAGTAGACAAAATAATAATCAAGCGGAGTAGAGCGGTAAGATCACAAAATTCAATGCTGAAAATAAAAAATGTGTCAAGGACAGAAAAGAAAGTAGAGATCTGAGAAAGAAGGACGCTAAAAAAATATTTCGGAGGGAGAAATGGGAAAAAAGAAGAGGATAATCAAAGAAAACACGGTTGAAAGCTGTAAAACAATTGAAGGTAACAGGGAACGACAAAATACTAAGGAAGCAATAAAAAACGGGTGTTTCTAAGTGTGTGTCTTTCGTTTAAAGTCAAGCTTTCGCCACATAATTTTAGGCTTCATCAAAACTTGCTGTAATGGGAAAACATTATTTACAATCATCATAATTAAAAATGGTATTTTTAATATTGCCTTATTGTTGACACTATCTCTAAGTGTATAATACTATCGATGTGGAACTGCACATAGTTTTAAAAACAAACCAATCGCATCTCCCAACTGGATGAAAATGGCAAACAAAGCCTTAATTAAATATTTAAATTTATTTTAATAAGTCATGTATCGTCATGTTGCGACTGTCACTTATCGGAACGGCACTTGTCTTAATCACTTCTTCTTTTTGTTAGTGTAAGACACTAACATTCTTCAGTCATAATGTTGGAATTTGTGAAATTTCATACAAAATTAACAGTAAAATTAAAAATATATATAGGTCCCTTTCTATATGAGCATATCATGTTTAATAAATTATTTGGTTTGTATTTAGTGTTGTGTATAGTATTCAACACTCCGGTAAGATATACGTATTACATTCCTTTTATTGAAGAACCAAGTGTATCAATGATGTTGATAGATATAAAAATAAAAGTTGAATCTTGTTCTCAAAAGGTAAATAATACATCCGTGTCTATCTATCTATCTATCTAATTAGCCTTCTTCGGTCCATCTTTGGACATAGGCCTCCCCAATCCTTTTCCATTCTTCTCTGTCTGTCGCTACAGTCATCCACTTAGAGCCCACGTGCTTCTTGATATCATCTGCCCATCTCATTTGGGGCCTTCCTCTGCTTCGTTTATATTCCCACGGTCTCCAACTTATAAGAATTTTGTTCCATCGGTCTTCTTTTTGTCTTATATTGTGTCCGGCAAATCTCCATTTCAATTTTGCAACTTCTTGTCTAACATCCCTCACTTTTATTTTCTCTCTTATCCACTCTTTTCTCTTTTTATCCATTAGTCGTATGTGCAACATTTGTCTTTCCATTGCTCTTTAGGTTTTTATGATTTTGTCCATGTTTGCTTTTGTAAATGTTCACGTTTGGGAACCATAAGTATGAACAGGGAGTACGCATTGCTTGTATACTTTGGTCTTAAGGTGCTGTGGATATATTTTGTTTTTAAGAATGTAGCTTAGCTGCCAAATGCCAAATGCCGCCCATGCCAGTCTAACTCATCTCTTTATCTCTGCTGTTTGGTTCTCTTTTTTGTTTTATAGTTTGACCAAGATATATATAATCCTGAACTTGTTCTATTTCATCTTGTCCGATTCTCATTGTGATGTCTTCATCTGTATTTGTTATGATTTTGGTCTTGCTGTAATTCATATTAAGACCTATCTTTCCAGCTTCTACGTCCAGTTTTTTCGTCATTTCAAATAATTCTTCTTTTTTATCAGTTATCAATACGATATCATCAGCGTACCTTTGATGGTTCAAGCGTTGTCCGCAAATGTTTATACCTTTTTCTTCCCATTCTAATCTTTTAAAAGTATCTTCAAGAGCCTTATTGAAAAGTTTTGGTGATATTGTATCACCCTGTCTCACGCCTCTATTTGTTTGTATTGATTTTGTTCCTTCGTATACTTTGTTCCTAATTACTTCCTAATTGTTGTTTTGGCTTCCTTATATATATTGGCTATTAGTTCCGTATATCTGTGGTCAATTCTGCTGTTAATCAAAGAACTTTTAACTGTCCAATGTTCGACTCTATCGAAAGCCTTTTCGAAATCTATGAACGCCATATATAGAGGAATATGGTAGTCATTTGTTCGTTCTATAAGTATTTTCATACTTAGTAAATGGTCACTTGTGCTGAATCCTTTTCTAAAACCAGCTTGTTCTTTCGACTGGTATCCATCGAATTTTGTCGTCAATCTATTGGTCAAAATTTTTGTTAGGAATTTATACATTACATTGAGGAGTGTTATAGGACGGTAGTTTTTTATATCTGCTTTATCCCCTTTCTTGTGTAGGATAATGGTTACTGATTCCTTCCAGTTGTTTGGGATTCTTTTTTCTTTTAATATCTTATTAAAAAGGGGACATCCGTGTAGATTTTAGTATATCACAAATATTTCGTTGTTGTCTTTTACATTCATTTATGTTAGTGGTATAAACACAATATGTCCAAAGAAGGATTAGACATTTACAGATCTTTTATAATTTAAAATTTGACAGAATAGTCTGGTTGATCTAATAACGCTTTGCTTAAATTAAATTCACTATGCCTTAAAGCAAGAAACATTTCCCCTTGTTAATTAGCGAATGTGTATTTCTTAGATATTACTTACAATGTGATGTTTTACGCTATCCAAATTTCATGAAAATTTTTAAACCACAGTGTAAATATACCAAACATACGATTTAAAAAAAATGACCGTATATTATAACAAAATATATCATTAATATTAGTCTTATAACTTTGAAAAAGCTTTCCTGAAAAATTGAACAAAAGGGACATTCCACCTTTTACCCTTCAGTTGGAAAGACCTTAAAATTAAATGAAATTCGACTTAGTTAAAGAGAAATATCTGTACTGCAAGAATAAACCTTAAAACATTAAAAATAGTAAACGAAGAAATTAAAAAATGAAATATTATCCACCTACAAAACCCGATTTAAACAAACAACTCAACGGTCCTCATAACGTGATATCCATGATTGATTAAATTTGTCCAGCTAATTTTAGGTTTGCTCTGAGCATTTCGTATAATTTGTTTTTATTTATAGCAGTCATAAAAAATGTAACTCATCTAGTTGGTAGAGTAATCATGCAAAAACAGTTACGACAATTTTTAAGCTTTCATTCAAATGAAATTTAAAAAATCTGTTATTATTTTCACCGCGTGTTTATCTCCTGTTTCGCGCTTTGCCTAATCAAATTAATAACGTTTATGAAAAATGTAGCACTCTTTTTTATTTTTTTATTTTGTTTTCACCGATCATTACATACAGCATGAATATTTTTAGTACCGGATCTTTCACAGCATTTTGATTCGTCTGGTTGGGAAATTTCAGACATTTTAAAGATTCAAAATTATTTTAGTTTGCTATTTGCACAATCGCTACAAACATAGTCTCAAATTTGAAAAACAGTTTTGTGACTAGAATCAGCCATGGATACAGAAATTGATCGTATAATTATAAACCTTCAAGAAAACGAATCAGACAATGATCTTGAGAGTTACAGCTAATCCTAGGAGAGTGATAGTGACATTGATAATAATGTTGTATATTTATATTGTTCTAATTTATTTGTCTTTATTCTAATTTATTGTCTATATTCTAATTTATTAAAACTCAGGATAACTAATTACTAATTTATTAAATAGCTTATTAAATACAAATTTATTTATTACGTTTCGTTACAAGTAAATCGCGTTTCCCGATCTTCTTATGACTGACCTCAAATAAAAAAATCTTTCATTTATATACACAACTGTTGTCATCTAGAAAATTCGGCGAACTTCTTGAATAATCTCGTATTTTGGTGAAGGCGCTCGACTCGTTTTTCAACTGTTTGAAAAGCCTCGAGACGTGGATTACTCATAAAATTAGGGTCTAAAGGTTTCTGTAAACAACTTCCAATTTACTGGAACAGAAAACAGAATTAGTCATAATATATTGATAGTTATAAACGCCATAATGATCGTAACATTGCCCCCCTCTTAAAAGATGGGTCCTCCTGGAACCTTGTCGGGACTGGAACTGAAACGGTATGCTGGTATCGGCAACTGGACCCTCTTTTACAACTTCCAGTTTTATAAAAATGACAAGGGACGGTTTTCTCTCCGCACCAGTAACTATGCGGATTGCAACAGACTAACACCTGGACTTCGGTGTCTCTAAAGATCTCCTCCACCATACTTCGAATAACCCTCCAATCTAATTGGTGGCACTCTAACTTTGGCATGGCTAAATTTTGCACGTCGGACTCTAGTACGTGCTCTCTCAATCGAAGTAAAGCTTCTCATACATCTCGGTAGGTAGGTTGGTCACGGGCAGTGTCTTTTGTTACCAGATAGAAAAGGTAACGTGATGCATCTTGGAGTTTCAAGGTTTTACCGGGAGCTGGCACTGGGCATTGAAGTTCTGCAACTCGACCGAACTTCCTTCGAAAGACGGATGCCAACCCTGGTGCGTCTTTGATACTGGCCGGGATGGTAAGGGCCAGTGAGTAGTCATCGGGAAGCGCGAGTAGATCTTGCCTTTCTTCAGTGGTAACACCATGTCTTGCTTTACCGGTACCTCCATAGGCACCCATGAATTCCTCAAACGTGAGGTCAGACACATCTTGGACTTGGTTTACTTCCACTTCTTCATCTACGTCGTGGTCACCCTCGAAAGACGCCAGCCGATTATGGTGTACTATCATCGGCTTTCCTCTCGGGATCTTGCTTATTCGGTAAATAACATCATTGATCTTCTCCATAATGAGGTATGGACCTTCCCAAAACTGCTGCAATTTGGGAGAACAACCTTTTCGCTTTTTGGGGTTATAAAGCCAGACTTTGTCGTTCTTCTTAAAACACCCCTTTTCGGCTTGCGTATCGTACCGTTTCTTCATTCGGTCACTAGCGATCTGGAGATGGGAACGGACCAACTCGTGTACATCGTCCATTCTTCTTCGTAATTCGATCATATAATCTTCACCTGCTACATCTTCTCCAGGTCGACACCCAAACTCTAGATCACAAGGTAGTCGCATCTCGCGTCCGAATAGGACTCTGGCTGGTGTCTGGCCTATTGACTCATTAACAGCAGATCTGTAGGCCATTGTGAAGAACGGAAGATATTGGTCCCAGTCTCGCTGATGATCGGACACCATCTTTGTCAAATACTTGCCAACTGTTCTATTCATTCGTTCTACCATACCATCCGATTGCGGATGATAAGCCGTAGTTCTTGTTTTCTTCATACCTAGTCTATCACATATTCCTTGGAATAAATCGCTTTCGAAGTTCCTGCCTTGGTCACTATGGATCTCCAAAGGCACTCCAAATCGGCTGATATATTCTTGGATCAACTTATCTGCAACGGTGGCCGCCTTCTGGTCTGGAAGTGCGTAAATCTCGACCCACTTAGTGAAGTAATCCATTACTACCAACATGTACTTGCCTCCATTATCACTTTCTGGAAATGGCCCAGCAATGTTCAAAGCTATTCTTTCAAACGGGCTTCCAACATTATATTATCTCATAGGAGCTCTCCTTTTTCGATAAGGCCCGTTACTCGTAGCACAAATAGTACATTTCTTACACCAGTCTTTTACATCGTCGGAACTGTTCATCCAATAAAACTGTTCCCGAATTCGCTGAAGGGTCTTCTTCACACCAAAATGCCCTCCTGATGGACTGTCGTGTAACTGACGAAGTACTTCGGCTATTCTGCTCTTTGGAATCACCAACTGTCTTCTCTTCTCTGAACCGTCATCATTTTCCAGGACTCGTTTGAGCAAGCCATCTTCCATGATAAACGAGTCCCACTGGGCCCAATACGTCTTAACTACTGAGCCTAGGTTCGATATTTCTTGCCACGGTGGTCGACGGTTTTCCTCTTTCCATTTTCGGATTTTCTGTATAACTGGATCTCTCTCTTGTTCTTCCCTGATCTTGGTAGGCGTCCAGTCGTCGTTGATCACCGTCGTTCTTAGCACTGCTGCTTCCTTGGATTCCGTTTTGTTGCAGTGGGAACACTCTGCTGGGCATGGCCTTCTGGAAAGAGAATCAGCGTTTCGGTGGCTAACTCCGGCCCGGTGCTCAATCTTAAAATCATATTCTTGGAGTCGTTCGATCCACCTGGCTATCTGACCCTCTGGATTCTTAAACTGCATCAACCACTTAAGGGCGGCATGGTCGGTTCGGATTAAAAACTTCCTTCCATAGAGGTATTGATAGAAGTGCTCTACTGATTTCACTACTGCCAGAAGTTCTCTTCTCGTGACGCAATAATTCCGCTCAGGTTTTGAGAGAACTTTACTAAAATATCCAAGGACTCTTTCCTGTCCTCCTTGAATCTGAGACAGCACTCCTTCAATTCCCACATTACTTGCATCTGTATCTAAGATGAACTCTCCTTCTGGCAGTGGATACCCTAAAATTGGTGCTGTGATTAAATGCTTTTTTAAGGTCTCAAAGGCATTTTGGCAGTCTACATCCCAGCGATTTTCTCTTGCTTCTTCTGTAAGTCGCGTTAATGGTTTAGCGATATCTGCAAACTTCTTAATAAACCTCCGGTAGTAAGTACATAGTCCCAGAAAACTTCTCACTTGGTGTTTGTCAGTTGGTTTTGGCCATTCCTTAATGGAATCGATTTTTCCCTTATCCACATCTTTCTTTTGTCTTCGATTTTTGAGCTGCGACTGATATACATGCTTCAAGTGTTCGTGGCCATATCGCATATTTAACCTCTTCTTCAGTTGTTCGAAATCATCCGTCCCCTCTACGGCTATGGTCTGGAGCACATCTAAGGCATCTCCTCGAAGAGCTATAGTCAGGTTTACAGCCTTTTCTTTTTCTGACCATCCATTCGCTCTTGCAGCTGATTCGAACTGTTTCATGTAGTTGTTCCATGACGATTTTCCGTCGAAAGTTGGAACTTTGACATGAACAGAACCTCCACTTCCTTCAAATTTCGGCCTTGTTTCTAACTTACATTTCGTCTCGTCTTCTTTTGTCTCTGCTATAATTGGATTGTTTTTTCTTTCTGCTGTCCCTGTTTCCTCCATCTTCCTTTCCATCTCTTTTATCCTCTCTTCGAAGGCCAACATATCGGCAGCAACTTGGTTCTTTAACGAAGACACTCTATCATCGAGGGCAGACATCTCAGAAGTGACTTTGTTCTCTAATGATGCGATATCACAGGAAATTTTGGCTACATCGGAAGAAACTTTCGAAATCGACGAGATGACAGCATCTTCAAATATATAAGTTTCCGGATTCAAACCTTCTTCCTCCAAAGCCTTCTTTAGTCGTTGGACTAACTCAGTCTTTTTTCCGGTAGAAGCTAATTCTCTGTCTTCAAGATGCCTTCTTAGATTCGTAACTGTGAGCTCGTAAATCGTAGCCATTGTTCACCAATTTCACTTCTTTTCAAAAATTCAAATTAAATTTATCTACAATCCCACTTTTTCTGACACCACTGTTGTATATTTATATTGTTCTAATTTATTTGTCTTTATTCTAATTTATTGTCTATATTCTAATTTATTAAAACTCACGATAACTAATTACTAATTTATTAAATAGCTTATTAAATACAAATTTATTTATTACGTTTCGTTACAAGTAAATCGCGTTTCCCGATCTTCTTATGACTGACCTCAAATAAAAAAATCTTTCATTTATATACACAACTGTTGTCATCTAGAAAATTCGGCGAACTTCTTGAATAATCTCGTATTTTGGTGAAGGCGCTCGACTCGTTTTTCAACTGTTTGAAAAGCCTCGAGACGTGGATTACTCATAAAATTAGTGTCTAAAGGTTTCTGTAAACAACTTCGAATTCACTGGAACAGAAAACAGAATTAGTCATAATATATTGATAGTTATAAACGCCATAATTATCGTAACAAAAAGAATGTCTAAATCTTAATTACTTTATTACATTATTTTAAGAAATACCGACTCTTTTTTTGTCGCAATAAGTTTGTCTATTGACAGAAATTAATTACGGATTATCATCGATAAAGTTGATACTTTAAAAGTACCTGCATGAAGTGTACATCTGTTTCCTCTCTCGCATACGAGTTCCATGATCTCCGTTCTCTTTGTGCGCATCTCAAATACTAGGTGAATTTGGTCAGACAGTACACACCAACAGCATCAGATATGTCGATGGTACATTCAATGATCTAATAATTCGTTTTTTGATAAAACTGATTGTCTTTTAAATATTTCTGCCGTTTCCATTTAACTATAAATGCGGCTAATTTGTATAATAAACATCTATCTCCAAAAAATCTAACAGGGAATAAATTTGAACAAGCTCGTGTTTTCAATCGTTACACTTCCGACATTTAATGGATTTTAAATGTTTATTCTAGTTTTATGGATGGCCAGAAAAGCCATTAGAGAATCAATTATTTACATTACCGACTTGCGCCCCACTGATTTATTAATTTTCAATCCAATAAAAATCCCCCCGCAAGAAAAATACGTGCGCGCAATGATAAACGTCCGTTTCTTTCGCGTAGTCGTAAGATTTTTTACTTTTAAAGACAAGGGTGGTGTTTACAAAGTTGTTTTAATAACACTCTTTCTTCGTCAGATTTAGCGGCATCGAATAAAAAGGAATTCAGATCAAAAAATTGCAAAAATTAGATTTTTGATCTTAAAAAAACTAGACATTTATTGACATTTGAAGACTGACTACTTCGCTTATCGAAGAGAAATTATTTGATCAGGAATTAAAACAAATGACAGAGACAGAAAAACAGATAATAATAATTTACCTCAAATAATATTACTGAACAATAATGAAATGAAATATGTAGTTCCAGGAGTAAAACAAAGATTTAATGAAAACTATGTCAACGCAAATGGAGAACTCATGACTAAGCTCTGGGCTTTTAACAAACTGAGAATTAGTAATACATTTTTCTACCATATGCTCTGTTATAAATATACATTTGAAAACTCCAGGGGGCACAAATCTATGATTGATTTTATAGTTACTAATAAAAAAATCCACCCAAAGCAGATTCTAGATAAACTTTAAACTCAGCAGACGCAGGGAGTGAACACAAACTAGTACTAACAACGACATCGAAGATATAAATGCAAGCTGGGAGAAAATTAAAAACAACATTGAAGAGCAGCAACAGAATCTCTAGGAAAACACAAAGTCATACTGAACAAAAGAAACAACGACGATACACTATGGTTCAGAAAAGTCATAAAAAGAGAAATTTAAAGAGAAAAGGGAGGCCTATACGAAGTACAAAACATCAAATACTCCAGAATCCCAAGACGGCTTTAGAAGAATACCAAATGAAACAAAGCAATTGGCAAGAAGAACAAAAAATTAACACTGGTAACAGTTTACAAAAAAGGTGGAAAGCGACTTCTACGGTACAACAAACAAATGGATATTCATAAAAAACCAACGTAAAGAAATGGCAGAATTCAAGTAATACAATAACATACCACTAAACGGAATGTGAAAGATACCTGACGGAACTATTTAAAGGAAAGGAAAAGAGATAGTAAGAAACTCATTGAAAAACAGAAAGTCACCAGGACCAGAGAGATATAAATCTACTGAACACCGCGCTTCAGCTTACCACAAAAGTCCTATCCAACAAAATCAATAAACTAACAACTTTATCAGATGAACGACAAGGACTCAGATCCGAAAGTTTCTACGTATACGCCGTATTTATACTAAGACAAATCACATAAAAAGGTCATCGAGTACAACAAACCAGCATATCTATGTTTTATAGACCTAATAAAGGCTTTCGATTGCATCCAAGTCGAAGACGTTTTACACCTACTGTATAAAAGAAACATACCAATCAATATTATACAAACTATCGAAAACATCTAATTACATAATCGAATACAGGCAAAGATAAATGAAAAACTAACCCAGATATCAGTACAAAGCGGTAAGGCTGTTTTAGCAGTTCAAGCAAACTGCGATTTGAAATGGGCGTATCACTTACATAATCACACTGCTTACTTGATACTATCTTTACTCAGTGGCGTCGGCCAACGGGCATCAAATGCATTACTCTCCATTCAAATTAGTTTTAACACGACCTAACTGACCGTACGCTCATGAGATTTGAAGTCACGAAGGCGATGATGAGTAACACGTTTCACTATTATATTTTAGTATTTTTTAGCAATTTTCTTCAAAGTTTGAACACGCTTTTGTCGATTATTACTGGACACAGAAAGGTGAAAAAAAAAATCAACGATTACAGAAAAAAACACTCTGTAATCAAACAACTGTAACAAAGTTTGGTTATAATAGAACGTTAAACACTATAATCCAATTTTTCAACAGAAGTAACAAAAAAATAAAAAAAGTAAAACCATCATTGTAAAAGCAACATAGTTTCGAATATTGTGTCCAAATTTCGAGACATTTTGTCGGTAAATAACAGTTCCTATAGTGTATTTTTATGCATGAAAGAGTAATAAAACAATAAATTATGTATGCAAATCCCTAAACTGTTGATACGGGTGACTCAATGAAAAACAGATATTTGTCAACAAGTTTACAGAAGTATATCTATAGGAAAACAATTTTAAATTGAGTATGACCACCAGGTATAAAGGTTGGAGCAGAATAGAATACAAAAGTTGTGAGGGTTACTAATCCCTAAATAAGGTTGGCAGTGTCGGAGTGATGGAGGTTAACAGGTACTAATGAATTTGCAAGAAATGTAAGATGTTTATTTTATTGATTATATATAACCAATAAAAGTTTAATAAATACCTACCTATTTGCAAAATAAAGTTTAATTCTTTAGATAAAATAAAACGTTTTATTTTATCTGAAATGAGTGCATTTCACGAAGTAAGGGTTTCAACAATCAAACACTTAATTCTTTAATTCCAGGAATCTACGACAGTAATTGACTAGATAATTACCTTCTAAACTTCTAATTCCACAGAAAATGTGATAGTGGGTTTTTCCATTTTGTAGGAAGGTCCAAGTGGCGTATTCAAAATTCTTAACAGTTCACTAAAAGTAGGTACTTCAGTTGCAAGGTGCAGTTTATTGTGTATACAAGTGTTATGGAAAATTTGGAAGTGCCGTGTAAACGCCGAAAAATTGGTCCTTTAACAGTCAATGAAAAAACATTAATATTTAATTGTTTTTAATCATTTACAGACAAACGTTTATGTGAAAGTGTTGATGAGACCGTTGAGTTAGTTAGCAGTACACTTGATGTTGGGAAATCTACGATTTACAGAGTTATTAAAGAAGAGAAATGTGGTAGTTTTCAAATGCCACATAATGCTCCAGGAAAACCAAAATTTCAAATAGAATATCATTTTAAAGAAGGACTTCGACGGAAAGTGCATGAATTCTTCTTTAGATAAGAATTTCCAACATTGGATAAAGTTCTTGTCTCAGTTCGAAATGATAAGGATTACCCAGAAATGAGTCGAAGTACGTTATGGAAACTTTTAAAAGAAATAGGCTTCCGCTGGAAAAAGAATCCCAGAAAGTCGTATTTTATTAGAAAGAAGCGATATTGTCATATGGAGAAGACATTTTCTAAGAACCATAAAGGAAATGAGAAACCAAAAAAGAAAAATATTTTATCTTGATGAAACATGGATCAACGAGGGTCATACACCAAATAAATTTTGGCAGGATGAAACTCTTACAAGTCAAAGGCACGCTTTTGTAAATAACTTATCTACTGATTTAAACCCACCATCAAGAAAGGGACGCAGGCTGATAATAGTACACATTGGCAGTTCAGACGGTTTTGTTGAAGGTGGTTTATTAACTTTTGAATCAACTCGTACCGGTGACTACCATGAAGACATGAACGCTGATGTCTTTCAAGAATGGTTCGAACAAATGATAGATCTTCTTCCTAAGAACTGTGTAATAGTAATGGATAATGCAAGTTATCACTCCAGACTTATAGAAGGACTGCCCACAACCAAGTGGTTAAAAAAAGACTTGCAGAATTGGCTGAGTTCAAAAAATATTACGTACCATCCCGGATCTATAAAAAAGGAACTTTATTCGTTGTGTGCCCTTCATAAAGAAAAATTTTAAAAATACGAAATTGATGAAATTGCCAAAAATCGTGGAATGACAGTACTTAGATCCCCACCATATCATTGTGAATTAAACCCGATTGAACTGGTATGAGCACAGATAAAGAGTGAAGTTTCAAGAAAAAATACCACTTTTCAAATTCATGATGTTAAACAGTTGTTTTTGGAGGCCGTAAATAATGTAAAACCTGAAAACTGGGAAAAGGCAGTAATTCACACTATTAAAGAAGAGGAAAAAATGTGGAAGGTGGACAATATTACTGATAAAATGATCGAGCCAGTTATTATAAATCTTGGTTCTGAAAGTTCATCTTCTGAATCTGATTTGGATTTGTAACAAGTAGCTGTAAGTTTTATATTAATATTTTTATTTATTTATTTAACATACCTTAGACGGTTTTAAAATGAGAATCTCTTTTGTAATTTTTAAAAATTAAAAAAAATGTGAATTTTTTAAAACCCTTTTTAATGTAGGCCAGTCAGTTCTAATATAGTGTGTGATAAAAGAGGTCAGTTTTGTTTACATACACATAACACTTTATAACACTGAAATAATTCATTTATTTTTTACAATTATTCAAAGTAATTTTTCAATTAATCTTGAGCACGCCCATGCAGTGGTCGGAGGTACCAGTTAAAATTATGCTAATTACTCTCTCGTTCATAAAAATAAACTATAGGTTTTGGTGCACCGATAAAACAGCCGTAAGTTTACAATTTCCGAAATCTTTCTTTTTCTGAAATTTCACAGCGCTGCTTGACAGCACTTAACCAAAAGAGCTTTTTTCGTGCTACCCATCTTTTTCCCTCCATTTTTGTGATAGAAGATTTCTATACAGATTTGATAGACATTTTGACTATAGAATATTTCTATACAGAAGTCAACAAAACCATGATCATAGTCAACCAAGTATCAGAATTGATGCCCTATATATCAGTAGACGAAATAAGGAACGAAATAAGCACTTCTCTTTAATATAATAGTGGATGAAATAATACAAGCAGTACGTAAACGTAGCAGACGACACGACGTAGCAAAATTTTTACGTGCCACCTAACCGCAGAAAAAGCTTCTCATTGATTACATTTTCTGTACGATGGAATTTCAATTTCTGCATTAAGAGAAGGTACTTTCAAATAAAATATTTACACACAGTAAATTTAAGCAGAATCGTCAACGTCACCTGTTATTTGCGCCATAGCAATAGATCACGGAAGTCAAAACCAATTTCACCGAAAACACTGTTTCATTTTTTACCGTGGAAACAAAAACTTTTCTTGAGTATTGTTCAAACATCAACGTAACACACAAATCCATTTATTCGTCTTGTTTTGTTGAGCAGAATTCCAGAATTTTTCATTCTTTGTGTGTTCAGAGGTATGTGTGTACAGAACTTTTCTTATCGACATGCGACAGCACACCAACTTTTCTCTGCTGGATATCCAGGAACGTATTCATCTCATTCTAACACTTTTTTATAAAGAAGCAATGGTTCAACAATAACTGTACGTACATACATACATACATACACATACGGTTTTAATTTGGTTTTACGTTTTGGTTCATGCAAAAATGTATACATAAATGTAAAAGTATTTTAAGTCTTAAAATGGGATAATTCAAATATAAATGGGAAATAATAAAGTTTTTGGCTAATCAGTACATCTTTAGTAAACTTTTGCTTCTTTTGCCTTTGCATTGTTAATATCGTGTATCTATCCAAATATTCCCCTTTTTCCTCAATCTGGACTTCTTCTTAACGTTCCTTATCTCTAAGGACATTGGCCGATCATCATGGCCCATTTAACTCTATCTGCAGCCGTCCTGAAAAGTTCTAATGACGTTTTTTCCACTCCATTTTCTCAGATTCTTCAACCAGGACATGCGTCTTCTCACCGGTCTACCTTCCTTTGTATGACCAGCCGCGTCAATTCGTATTTCTCGTTTCTTAGTGTGTGACCAAAGTAGCTCATTTTTCTTTTCTTTATAGTGTTAAGTATTTCTTTATATTTTTTCATTCTTCGTAACGTTTCCGCATTTGTTACAATATGTTGTGTCCAAGATATTTATCACATTATTCGATAACAACACATTTCAAATTTAATGAGTCTTTTTCTCTCGCCTCTGTATTCAACTCCAATACAACACGACAGAGAACACGTATCATCTCAATTCTAGTTCTAATTTCAATGTTTTCCATTGCATAATATTGCTTTCATCTTATTAAAAGCACTACTTCTAGCTATCTCAATACGCCGTTTTATTCCCGTACTATCCCATTCTTCATTTAGTTCGCAATCTAAGCCTGATATCTGTGCACACTGCCGAAAAGTTTTCCTTTAGCATAAACACTGTCTTCCTCAATCTTGTTCTTGCTTACCACTATGATTTTTGTTTATTTATTATTTTTGTGTATTTCTTTCGATTTTTGTTGGTCTATTCGTATTTTGGCTATCTGATATCGGTATAGATTGGCAATCTATACACGTCTTTGTCATCTAATTCTGTGTTCTGTAGTATTTTTGCCATTCTTTGGTGTTGTACTTCGAGAGTTGCTGTCGAGAGCTTTTTCAAAGTCGACTAAACATATGAATACGTCGCAATTGACATTTCGACTTCGTTCGATTAGTGTTTGTACAGTAAATAACGCTTCTCTGGTGCCACAGCCTTTTCTGAATCCCAATTGGTTTTCAGCTGTTCTATCATCTAGCGTTTTATAGATTCTTCTTCTTCATAATACCGTACTTGATTATCGAGCGTTGGCTATCAAATTGGCTATAGTAATTTTGTTGGCAGCAGCTCGGAAGAGAGATGCAGGGAATCTGTTAAACCAATCTCTCAGGTTTCTAAGCCATAACGTTCTTCTTCCGTCTACCTTGCCTTGTATTATTAAATAGAGTATATTATATCTCTCTGGGTGGCGCATAACATGGTCAAAATATTCAAGTTTGCGATTTTTAACTGTTTTGACGACTTCCGTAACTTTTCCCATCCGATGCAAAACAACTTCGTTACGAACTCTATCCACCCAACTTATTCGTAGGATTCTCCGATACACCCAGATTTCAAAGGCTTCCAGTTTCTTGAGAAGTGTATCCGTCAAAGTCCAACCTTCGATACCATACAAAAGACATCTCACTAACCTAATTTTCAGACTTAAAGTAATATTGTTTCCACATAACAGTTTCTTCATCATAAAGAATGCAGCTCTGGACTTTTCTATCCGTATTCTAATTTCTTTGCTCATGTCCCAATTCTCATTTAGATTACAGCCAAGGTAAGTGATACTGTTAGTTCTCTCCAGTTGTTCACCATAAGCTGTTACAAAAAGACGTTTAATCTTTGTAAGTGGGCATGTTTAAAAAACTCTTAAAAGGGCTACATCAAAGTAACAAACGTTTTCGGAATAATAATTCCATCATCAGGTTAGAAGCAGGTTAATGCCTGAGCCACGAAAATATTAGGGTAAAAACCCTTTAAAGTAAATAAAGTTACCAAAAATTGTACATATTGTTGTTAAAAATTAATGATGTTTAATATTTTATTATATTTTAGTTCAGGTAACATACACGCATGCCTTACGTGAGTACCAGCGTATGGAGAGTAAACCTCTTCAAACGGACTTCAGCTGGTAACTCGTCTGGTAGAGTCATAATAATTTAACATAACACCACTAGTGTTCACTTTCAGAGATAATGCTACAGTGCTATAGAGAGAGAGAGAGAGAGAGAGAGAGAGAGAGAGAGAGAGAGAGAGAGAGAGAGAGAGAGAGAGACAAAGGAAGGTAAAACAAAACTCTTCGTTATACGTCATACGTCATTTTACTTGAGATGTTAATTGAGACTTAAGGAAGGCAGATGTTTTGGTGTGAGATATAAATGCTATCAGAAAATATTACATTGTAATTAAAAATTCAAATTAAAGGACAGTTCTTCTGGCCTCGATGATACCCCACTTATTTTTCTAAAAACTTTTTCAGAAAAGGCAAAACAAACCCCGTTTGACATTTTTCATCAGATGGATGTAACGATAAGACTTCTTATGATTCCCTATCCAATTAGTGGATGTTGACGACAATTCTGGCATAGTATTCTCGATCTTGTGTGGCTCTCAAGAACGCATGGGCATCGAGGTTTGTCCAATCACTTATGTTTTTAAACCATGAGTATTTGTTTCTTCCGATGCCCCGTTTTCCTTCTATCTTCCCTTCCATGATAAGCTTTAAGAACTGGTACTTTTGGCTTTAAGAATTGGCAGCAATTCTCGTTCTCTGCCCATTCGATTTAATACTTCGACATTTGTTGTGTAATCTGTCCAGGGAATTTTAAGTAATCTTCTAAATACCCACATTTAAAAGGCCTCCAATCGGTACATCACATTGGCCTTTAGGGTCCAGGTTTCTACACCATATAGCAGTATGGAGTAAATGTAACATTTTACAAAGCGATATCGAAGCGTTAAGTTAAGACTGCTGTTGCTTAGCAAGGTACTCATATTAGTAAGTGCTTTTCTGGCTTGCTCAGTCCTACTACGTATCTCTATATCTGGATCTAGATCTTCAGTTATCCACCTACCGAGATATCTGAACTGGGAACCTTTTGGATGTTCTTATTGTTTACTTTTATATTTAATTGCATATTTCGTGTTCTACTAACCACCATTACCTTCGCTTTGTCTATATTAATCTTCAAGCTAATTCGTTCTCCTTCAGTGTTTATTCTATTTATTAGTCAGCTATTATGCCTGTATCATCAGCATAGCGAAGATTACTAATAGTCTGTCCGTTGAATTTCATTCCATCTTCGATCTCACTCTTAAGGCTCTATCGAAAATCATTTCAGAGTAAAGATTAAAAAGGAGGAGTGACAGAACATAACCCTGTCGTACACCTTTTTCGATTGGGAAATATGTTGTAGATTCCAGTCCTACTCTCACAGATGCCACTTGATTCATATAAAGGTTTTTTTATAATTTTAAGGTCATTCTCATCTATCGAACGTTCCTAGAGCAATCTTACTAATTCTGAATGATTAACTCAATCGAACGCTTTCTGGTAATCTATAAAGCATAGGAAGACATATTTTTGCTGATCTCTGCATTTCTGAAGTAGGACAGTTAAGCTATAAAGTGCTTCTTTTGCGCCAAATCCGAACTGTGTGGGGCTAATGTATCTTTCACATCTGTTGTATATTCTTGTGTGAATTATCTTTAAGAAGAGTTTTAGGACCTGGCTCAATAAGCTGATCATTCGGAATTGGTCGCAACTATTAGCGTTTGGCTTTTTTGGGATTGATTGATTGAAGCCAATCCGGTGGTATTTGACCGGACCTATAAATGTCATTAAAAAGATCTACCAAGGCGTCTATATTGTCTTCACTCAACATTGTTAGAATCTCTATGTATATATCGTCTGGACCTGGTGCTTTTCCCCATTTGCTCTGTTTGATTGCCCTTACAACTTCCGACTTCAATATTTTGGGGGAGGGTTCACTTTTATATTCACTTAGAGTTTCTTCTAGTGTTGTCTGAGTATATTTGCTGTTTCTCCAATGTTGAAGTTGATCCTTCTGATCAGTAATTAATTTATTGTCCTTCACAATACTGTTAAAACTGCAAGGTTTTTTATGACCTTTCACTTCTATCTTCTTGCCTAAAGGCGCGTTTTCACGGGTCGATCTGAGTTGAACGATTTCGATCGTTCGACTATCATTCGATCTGTGCCGAAAGCAAAAAGGTTCACACGACAGTCGATGAATGTTGAATTAATTGTAATTGATAGAGAAAAAAAATCACAAATTTTATTAAAATTATCTATATTTTTTAAATGTTAATATGATTTGGTACATTGATTTGTAAATGTAATATTTTCGAAGTAAGATTTTACATTAATAAATAGTGTATTTATAAATGAACTTTGATTGTATACAAGGCAAATATCGAACACAGTAACTAATTAAATCTTGCCCAAGTACTTTCGATCAATAGATCATCCTCAGGGGCATTTCGTCAGTTGTGGCCTATCCGACACGAGCAGAATGTTATACATGTAAATTTGGATATAACAATACAATACACAAAGACAAACAAACACTTTAAAAATTTTTAAAATGGAGAAGCTACATGTTATATAGAAGCCGGAGACAGAATATTTATCTATAAATGCACTACTAAGATGGTATTTTCTTAGATAAAACTTTGAAAACAATTAGGACCAAATTACAAAATAATAGATTAACAACTAGAACCAAATTAAATGTATCAGCTATAATGGAACTGTTGACTTGATCTACTGACAACACTTATTTTTATATAAACAATGATTTCTATAAACAAATTTTTTGGGCTGTGCTTTAAATCTATTATTATATACCTAATATTTTGGCTATTCTTCTTCTTCTTTTTGTGCCACTCCTATCGGAGATTGGGAATCATCAAGGCCTATTCTGACCTTGTTAACGGCTGACCTAAAGAGTTCATTAGTGGTGCAGCCAAACCACTCTCTCAAATTCCGCAACCATGACATTCTTCTACGGCCTGGATTCCGTTTTCCTTCTATTTTTCCCTGCATTATATTTTGAAGTAATGCGTATTTATGTCCTCTCATCAGGTGACCAAAATATTCGAGTTTTCTTCGCTTTAGCGTTAACAAAATCTCTGGGTCTTTTCCTATTCTTCGTATTACTTCACAGTTTGTTATTCTTTCAACCCAACTAATCTTCAGCATTCGACGGTAGCACCACATATCGAAACTTTCAATATTTTTCATGTTGTTCTGTTTGAGAGTCCAGGCCTCTACACCGTATAATAGCGTGTTAAATACATAGCCTCTCAGCATTCTTAATCGTAGAGGGATGCTTATATTTCTGTTGCAGAAGAATTTTCTCATCTTTATGAAGGTGGCCCTGGCAATTTCGATACGTCTTTTTATTTCACTGTTTTGGTCTCCAGTTTCGTTTATTAAAGTTCCCAAGTATTTGTAACTTGATACTTTTTCAACTTGAGTGCCATTTATACTAATATACGCTGGTTGTGTCATGTTTTTACTGAAGACCATATACTTGGTTTTTTTAATATTGATATTTATACCATAATTGTTGCAAGCAATATTTATGTCTGTAAGTAATCTTTGTAATTCTTCTACTGTTCTTGCAACTAGTACAGTGTCGTCCGCGTATCGAATATTATTTACAATCTCTCCATTAATTACGATGGCTTATGGCATTAATTGGCTATGGAAGACTTCAAAACAAACATTCCTAATTAAAATTTAGGATAATTCAAAACAAACATTCCTAATTTAAATAATTAAAGCTTATTATCCAACATCTATTTTAGTAAAAAATTATTAGGAATCGCCTATGAAAAGTAGACATTCTTTCTACTTCCGTCGAATCGACTCACTCCGCCGAAGGGCCAAGTCGATTTATGGTTTACATGTTCAATTTGCTATCGATTTATTAGTCGACCTAAATCGTTCAACTCAGATCGACCCGTGAAAACGCGCCTTAACTAAATACATAGATGAGCATATAAATATTTATGTAACTAAATAATATGACATTCCTATTTCCATATTTATAATTTTATGTTCATGATATTGTAGTGATTTTAGATTTTTTTTATTCTACTCCGGCCCTGAACTTGACGAAGCTTTCACAGGTATAATTTCAATTGGAAAGGCTTTTGTTCCGAATCGGACTTATATAGACGGTATCTGGAAATTGAATCAGACGTTATAAAATAATATATCAATCAATTTATTTCAAACACCGCGCATAGGCACCACCGCTTCGCGTGGAAAGCCCTGTGTGTGTTTGTTAGTGTGCGTCTGTGAAATATCGAAATAAGAAAAGTGTTTATGTGGGAAAGAGAGGCAACATGTAATCGTTTAAGGATATGTTTGGGGAACGGGAGGAATGTCTAAATGTGAAAAATGATTGACGTATTTCGTTTTGTATATCTGTTTCGGGTAGCTTGGTTACTTTTTGATGTTTTTATTTACATGATATCTTTATTCCTTATTATTTTAACGCGTTTGGAGAATTCATTTTATAACGAAACTTTTGAAAAATATATGAAAATAAAAACAAGTAATATTCCCGGGAAACGTTTCTCGTGCATTTAGTTTTACAAGTATACGTAATTATCGTTTAGTTTTTCACTTTCAAACACATTCAAAGATTTATTTAAAATGTTTGTAACCTTTAGTCAAGTATACTGTATTTAGGATTAGTGTTGCCCAAATGCAAGAACAAGACGAGACTTAGACAGTCTTGGTCTTGGTCTTGCACCAATATACCTGGTCTTGGTCTTGGTATTGCGCTCCCAGTCTTGGTCTTGGTCTTGCAGCAAGAGTCTTGCAAGTCTCCCAAATACCCATTAGCCTATTACTATTTATTAAACGTTACTTAGGATCTTGGAACAACGTAACACAGTAGGTACATTTTAAGCTTGAATTAACATAAAAAGCCATTATTAACATAAAGAGAAATAAAAAGTCCAACCAAATTAATAAATGTCTAAACAACTGAAACTGGGTGGGACTTGAACCCACGATCTAAGTGATCCGTGCCTATGCTCTAACTAACTGAGCTATCTACCATGTCCCACAGGAGTCAATATATTTCTTAATAAACGTGTGCTTTTAACAATCTTACGTATGCACAAATATGGTTAAAAAACAAAATTACCAAATTAATGACATAAACTTGACTGTATTTTAAAAAATGGTATTTGTCTAGACAGAGATTGATGGACCCTCACCATATATGAAATGGATATAATTTGCCATTTATTTAAATAAAAAATAAAATACAACACAGTGCATATTAGACTTGTATATTCCTGACATTTTATATTAATTCCTTTGACCAAGAAATAATACAAAGTAACCATCTATCTGACTCATCACTTAACCTATTTCTATGTCTAATTACTAACGATGCTTTAGGAAATAATCTCTCAGCAGGTACTGAAGTTGCAGGTATTGAAAGAAAATCACGGGCCATTTTCGATAAAGTCGGATATTCTGTCTCATGCGTCCTCCACCACTCTAAAATGTCTTCCGAGCTGGCGGTTCTGATTTTACTTAGGTACTCCTCCAACTCGTCAATAAATAAACCCTTGATGACAAGATCTAGATGAAGTCGAGAAGCATTCATACAGTTTCTCAAAGTCTATTAAGTCTCCATCTTCATCATATTCAGATACTTTCTTTTCATTTCTTGGTGATTCTAGAGATTTATTCACTGTTTTTCAGGAACATATATTTGTGATTCCTTTTTGTGGAAAGCTTTTAGATGCTTCCTTAAACCAGAAGTGTTTCTGTTCTTAATTTTTATTTCATCCTTTCTATATTGGCACAATTTACACAAAGCAATTTGGGATGCATGACTTATTTCGAAAAACTCATCAAATTTGCTTTTAGGTCTTTTAGATCTATGACTCCAACATCTCATTACTCCGACTAGAATTATTTGAATCACTCATGTCAAATTCGTAACTCATGTCAAATTGTAAACTTCTTACTGATCACCGAGAACAACAAAGATTAGATACAAAACAATAATTATTGCATTAGACTCTAAGGAAAGCTTGATTGTATTTGTTACTTTATACTCGTTACTATCCAATACCCTAAGTACCGAATTAAGAACCGAATATCAATAATCGTTACTTCGTTACTTTAAATATATGGGTATTTTGTTTACACTGTAATCGGCATTATCTCTTTGTTTGTTTTCTCGTTACTTTTGAATATTAGCCGCATTCTTTCAGCAAATATTGAACGATATCATTGCATACTCAGCAAAAAGATGTTTAGTCTTAGACCGATAAGATTTGTGGTATTTAAATTATTCGTAACTAAATTATAAGAAAAAGAATATGCTAACCTAATTATATTTTTTATCAGCTATAGTGACACATTTTTAAATAGTTTCGATACGATATTACTGTCGGCGTCGCAAAGCAAAGATATTATTTTATTATTAGAAGGGGCTATTGTCAAAATCTGGACAATTAATTTCAGGAAAAGAATGTACAAAATATTTTATTTTTAGTTTGTAATTATGACCTCAGAGTACGTGTCAAATTTTTAAGTGTTCTTGTAATGAATATTTTGATTCGCTCTGTATGTTTATGGTATTTTTTGTAATGCACAAGTCAAATTTTGCAAATGTTTGTTAATACTTCTTTGCGTCTCATATAGTCTATAAGCATACACCCAAACTAGTATACTCTTTAAAACAACACTCAGTCCTAACTGCAAGACGCAAGAGTCTCGCAGGCTTAGTCTTGTTCTTGCTCAAGTCTTGCACGGTTAGTCTTGGTCTTGGTCTTGCAAAAATTAGGCAGTCTTGGTCTTGGTCTCGGTCTTGCAAAAACGCAAGAACAAGACCAAGACTGCAAGACCAAGACCGATTTTGGCCAACACTATTTAGGATATTCTTCGAGCTACATAACGTGAGATATCCAAGTTTTTATGTAGTGTAGCCCCGTGGCGGCTACACTACAATTTTATGTGGTCGAGATAAATTTTGCGAGGCCCTCTGTTCGCGCGTAAAGACCGATTTTTTAAAACAAAAACATGTCATTTCATTATTAAACTTTTATTCATGCAAAATCTGGTCAAACTTACAACTAGCCTAAAACTATTTATGATTTAAGACCTACCAACGTTAAAAAACAATTTAAGGTTGATCTGCACCCCTCGAAAGATAAACTCCAAATTCAAAAATTTTTAAAAAATAAGAGAAGGTATATGTGATGACTAGAAATATTTTGACAACTTTTAAGCAAACTTCATGTTTTCGTTTTTGGAAAAACTCAAAAAACTACTTTTTCCAAGTAGGTATAAAGCAGGAAAACCAAACATAGGATTTTGTTAATTTTTTTACAGAATCAAGATATTATTATAAGAAATACTTATGAATTTTTTGAAAACTTTTGAATTTACAGTTTTGTCCCAATAGGAAAAAATAAAATGTTTCGGTTTATAATAAAGCTACCGGTAAGAAACCAAAAATTGTTTTAATAACAACATATATAAAACTGTAAAAGTGGAAAATATTTGCTGGTTAAATGGTAATAGAAAGTTGTTGGTTAAATGATAATGGATAAATAATTATAAAGAAAAAATGCAAGATTTGTTTGTACATAAAATTAGCGAAAATAGCAACTATAAATTGTGAATAAATTATGAAATTAACTGGTTCTACTCATTATCGTTGTTTGTACAAAGAACATAGACTTACCCTTTGGTTCTATTGATGTATTCTTAACAGGAATGAAGAGTTGGTCGCGGTACCGATGCTAGCGTCGCCGAGGCTAAGCACGAGAACCGTCCAAACTATGTCCGTGTAGATCGCTGTCTGGTCTTGAAGTAGTTGTCTTGAGAATCTTGAGATCGCTACTAGGGCAAAAAGCACCCTCTAACCGTTGGGTGGTCAACAGCTCGTAGGCCAGGGCATGCCATAAATCAACCCTATTGTCGGACGATTTTGAATTGCGATAATTTAAAGTTATTTAAAGTATTGTTACCGTAATACGAAACCTTACACTTGTTTCAATCTTTGTGACACAGAATACAAAAGAAAAAGCCAAATTCTGCGTACTTTAACATGATAAATGATATAGCCAGTTTAAGTTTTACGAAATGTCTGTCCGTCAAAATTCGTGTATGTCGTTCTGCACGATAACTCATTTTTACCAAACTTTGCACAAAATTCTATTAAAATAGTTCAGAGTTTAATACAGAGCTGTATACAGGATGATTCAGCGAATACTTTTTTAAGTCATAGTTTTGGAATTTTCATGTATAATAAATATTACAAAGACCTTTAGAATGGATTTTGTCCAGGGCGTCTAACAATATGGCGATCGCTATAACATCACAAAGTTCAAACCGATATTTCTAAATTACTCTTGGAACAAATCAACCGATATATAATACACTTTACAGCTCATACAACTTAGCAAATGTTATATTTATGATTTTTTTGTAGTGTAACTGACGTCACAAAAATACTAATATTTACAATAAATTTTCTCGGAATGAGCTTGAAAGTTTTTTTATTTCATAAAGTTCTTTGAGAAAGATATAGATTTCAGTTTCTGGTAGATAACTACTATTACAATGTTCTTAGAGATAAGAGCTTGTTTTGGACTGCCCTGTATAATGTCCTAGTACTTAATTGTTATAATAAAATTTAAAAAGTGATTCTCACTTGCTATGGTTTTTTTAATTTATGAAAAAAAGAAAAAGCTGTCTTATCTCATCATTACGTATTATCTCTCTGCGTGACACTCCTACTGATCTTCTAAAAGCGTCCATTTCTACTGCCTCCAATTTTCTTCTTTTGTTTTCGGTTATTCGCCCAGTTTCTGCTCCGTACAATAGACTGCTTTTAATAAGAGATTCGTAGACCTTGTATTTTCTTCTTTTTCCTATTTCTTGACTCCACCGTACGCTGTTTAGACAACCTATTGTTTTTCTGGATTGTGTTATTCTTCTCTTTATTTCTTCATCTTTCTCCGTTGTGTCAAAAACGATTCCTAGGTATGCGTAATGGTCGCAGGGCATGATGATTTCGTTATTTTCTAATGTGATGTTCGATAGTTCGGTACCTATTGGCAGGTATTTTGTTTTTTCTGTATTAATTTCTAGTCCCCACTTTCTATATTCTTCTTGTAATTTCCTTGCCATGTACTCCAGATTATCTTTATCGTTTGCTGTAACAACCTGGTCATCAGCAAACTGCAATATATGCAAGCAAATCTCTCCAAGGTCTACGTCCATGCCTCTGCATTTTTGTTTCCACTCTTTCAAAATGCTTTTGCTACATATATTTTAAACAAGGTCGGCGATACATAACACCCCTGACGTAGAAGTTTATTAACCATGAAGCTTTGCGATAGTCTGTCTCCAGTTTTTATTTATGATGTTGTCTCTTCATACAAATTTCTTAAGGCTTTTATTAAGGTGACACTAATATTCGTCTGTCGTAACATGTTCCAGAGTTTGTTTAAAGGCACTGTATCGTACGCCTTCTGCAAGTCAATAAACATGAGGTGGGTTTATTGATTTGTGCTTAATTTTTTTTCTATATTTTGTTTGTTAGTTTTTAAATAATATTAGGATAGGATTCAAAAAGGAGATCGAATCTGGTCGGTGTTTATATTGCCATGAAAAATTCACATAAAGAGTGGATTAATTATTTTAAAATATTCAAAACTGCTAAGTTATAACAAACGCATATTATAGTTAAAGGGTGAGTTCATACCATTATTATGGGTTTTCAATTATTTACTACTTACTGTTGAAATGTCAAGTGTTTAAAAAATCAATACTTATTGTCTGCTGTTAGCCGTACTAAGATGACAAAGTAGCAAATTGCAATATTGCAATTTATACCTATTGGTGATATGGGCATGCATTCGCGTTTTTTAATCTTAAAAATGAATGAAGTTGAACCATCTCAAAACTTGTTCCTTTTTGTAGATATTAATTTAGAAAACATTTAATCCTGCATTATGCATCCTATTCAGTTTTAATAATTTTTATATAGTTTTTCTTATAAACGCAAATTGTACAGTATATCTCCTAAAGGTATGTGTTCCGCATTTATGTTTTTGATTATACGCAAAAACTCGTATTTATACTTTTTAGTAAACATCAAAAGCGAAAGAAAATAAACTGTTGTCACAGCAACCTTAAAATTACAACCTGCTCTAGTACATGTTACATACACACATAAACACGCTAAATATAAAATGATTTTTCTCCGGGGAGTTCACTTTGCCTTGTATATGAACTGAGTAGGTACCTACTGTGTGTTTACAAAATGTGAAAGCAAACAAACGTTGTTGGATGTTAGCGTACACTAGCCGCGTTTCTCGATTCGGCTTGCACGCTTTGGGAAAACGGTATTTTTTAGATCGTTTCGTGAAAATTTACTTGATGAAATTCGGCGTATGTCGAGGAAAATTAGCCAGCGAAGTTAACTTGAAACTACCTAAATTGAGGTTTACATTTTAAGGATGTACAGTTGCCATTTTCATCCTTATCAAATAAACATTAAGAAAACTTTTTATTAAACCAAAGGAGATTAAAATCATGAATGTGTTGCTTGTGTGAGTCCATATCAAATAGGTAAAGAAATAATAATAAGACTTACTCACAATCAATTTAATTTAACAATCAGACGACCGGTTTCGCTTTCTACAATTTGCAAAGCATCTTCAGGTCTAGATACAAAGTTAAACTGATGCTGCAATAAAATAAACCCAATTAGGGTGGTGTCTAATAAAGATAAAATAAACAAATAAGTTAGTTCATACAAATTATAGTAATTATGCCAATATTACATGTCTGTGGTTTTCAAAATAAATAAATTTGTATATATAAAAGGTATTAACAGACAAGGTAAGACCCACAATTGGTATAAAGTAGTAATATTATATTGTAATAAATTATTAAATGAGCAGATAAATAAAACAAAACAAACATTACTTACATGCCGGTACTCTATTAATTGATGGATGGTAGGTCATGGTTGCAAAAATCATGTATTGTTGATTGGAGAACTTTAATGTGCTATTGCAGTTGTTTTGACAATAAACGGGAAGTTCTTGAGGAGAACAGATTTGATCCAATGAATTAGAGATAGGTATATTGTGGTTGTTTGTCAAATGAAAGTGATGTTCTTTACTATTGTATTATTTAAATTATTTACACTTATATCAGAGATATATTTTTGGAATGTGTGTTATTTATTGAGTATTTATGTTATGAAGGAGACAGTTTTATGACAATGAATAAGAGTAGCTGTACCGATTGTGTGGTTGTGAAATTATTTTGACTTGTAATTATCAAGTCTATTGGCAAAAATTAATCAATTATTGTAAAGTCAAGTATATAAAAAAAAATAATTGTAATAATTTTATATACTTTTTACATTATATATAAATAGAAGTGGAACGAACACATTAATAGAATGGCAGAGGATGGGATAATACGAATAGCACGAAATAAGTCACCAAATGGACGAAGAAGTATTGGTAGACCAAGAAAAATATGGTGCGACAATTTAAACAATTTAATTTGCAATTTCCACCGAAACATTTGAACGAGTATGACTGTGAGACTGTGAGAAGTGTTTAGCAATAGGATGCATTACTGGCAGGACCTAGACGGAGCAATTTTTGAACACTTAATATAAGAACTGGTTCTTAAATCTTTATTAATTAAATGGGAAACAGCAATTTTATTATTTTGTTAATTTATTCATCCAAATCAGCTTCCAAATAAAATAGATATTAAAAAAATTTGTTAAAATCCTTTATAAAAGGTATATAAAATTGCCTCAAACGGGCTATCACAAACACATTGCAAAACGTTTTCGGATTAAACAATCCATCATCAGTGCAAACCTGAAAGTATATAACCACTTTAATTAAAAAGAACGTTAAATGAAAATGTTGACAAAGGTTAGAGCAAAATGTGGTTAATACTTACGGTTGTACTATACATGTGTAAGGATATATTTATTTTAAGCTAGCTAGTAAATATATCCTTACACATGTATAGTTGGTTGCCTATCAATCCCACAAAATTTCATAAATTCTAGTTGACCTACATTAATTTTTAAAAAACCAATTTTTTAAAAAACCAATTTTCAATGTTACAAATATACCTATCTGATTAATTTACAATACAGATTACAATATTGATGGTTGATACTGTTACATTATTATAATTTTAAAATTTTTTAATTTTAAATAAGGCTGACATCTGTCAATTTTAGACAACTACCATAAGTTACACTGACTGCTCTGACACAACATCCGTCCTAACCTGTCAACAATGTCATTATAATCAGTTGTTATCAACAGGTCCTCGTAGGCACTTCGTCTCAGGACCATTTTACTCATGTAGAGTCATACGCCGCCATGTTACCTATCCAACGGTAACTTAACCATCACAAATTAGAAACACTAATAATGTAAAATAATTTCAAATTTATAACTTTTAAGGGGTTTTTACCCATATATTTTGGTGGCTACTAGCATGTACAACCGTAAGTATTAACCACATTTTGCTCTAACCTTTGTCAACATTTTCATTTAACGTTCTTTTTAATTAAAGTGGTTATATACTTTCAGGTTTGCACTGATGATGGATTGTTTAATCCGAAAACGTTTTGCAATGTGTTTGTGATAGCCCGTTTGAGGCAATTTTATATACCTTTTATAAAGGATTTTAACAAATTTTTTTGTGATATATGGTATACAGCCAGCTACAGGAACTTAGTTTCCTCGTGGAAAATAGATATTATTGAATAAGTTTTTTCAATACCTTTCAAACGCGATATCACTGACCATAAGGTCCCATTTAAAATTATTGATCACAGTGACTCTGTATCGTCATCTGTCACTATTACGTCACCTGTTATGAGTAATTGAGAAACCTACGTCCGCTTATTTTCTCCTTCCAAATTTCAGTATTTTTCAATATTTAATATAAAGTATAACCGTTCAAAAGATACGAGGGGTGTATGGGACTTTTGGCTAACACTGTATATTATTGAAAATACTTACTATTTTTATTATTATACAAACTTTGCCACTTTTTAAATGATGCTCATAAATGACACTTATAGTAGTCTTGTCTAAGCAATTTTTCAAATGTTTTAAAAACTGAAAAATAATTAAATGATTTTTTTTTGTTTCAGGTAAGTTTTTCTGCTACAAATAGAGACTTGCACACCTAGTAAGTTAACCTGGAATTTAATTCTCTCTCTTAATTATATATTATGTATGTATTATTATTGAAGATAATTGTTATTTTGATATAGATCAAAATTTATATTGTTTCCCAAATTTTCCATTATTTTTGTTTTCTGCATTTTTTCTAAAACACCGCAGTTGTGAGTAAATGAAATACTATAATGAACAAATAGCAAACAAACTGTTTATGTCAACGTTGATTTAATTCTTGTATTTTTCAATTCTAATTTAGCCTTAAGAGAGTTATGTAAAATGTGAATGTAGTTGTTCTTTGCTGTCCTACAATTTCTTCTTATTCCTAGTTCACATTCTTATTATTTTTTTAATACTGTACTATAATCATATAAGATCATATAAGAGCTCTTTTCTCTATAATTTCTATATATACATCTTATCTAGCTGTTTATGGGCCTACGACCCAGTTTCCTTATATGTATCTGGTTTCCCTAAACTTGTATTTTTTGATCATCGACAAGACATAGTGTAAAGTGGTAGTTGTATAATTAGCCTTCTTTATTTTATTTTTTATACTATTTTTCCTAATATATAAAGACTTATTCTGGGCAAATTTTACTAACAATAGGTACTAGACAACCTATATATAATTCTTGCGATCATTCTTTTCACATGTGGATAAAGATTTCCATAATAATAATAATTGAGTATTCTTACATTTTTTCTCGAGCGGAAAAGTGTATAGAAAGAGACCAAATAAAAAAACGGCAAGAATGGTTCGATAAAGAATGTAAGAATGCTTTGACAAGAACAAACAGTGCAAAACTACAAAGAGATAAAGAAACTACTCAAAATGCGATCGAAAACTATGTGGCAATCAGAAGAGAAGTGAAAAGAATTTGCAGAAAAAAGAAAAGAGAACAGCTAGAAAAGCAATTGAAACCCAAGAAAATATCAAGAAGTTAAAAAATCCAGAGAAAATAAAAAGAGTAATCCATAATATTGCAGATACAAAGAAGGCTTACACGGGAAATAATCAAGATTTTAGAAGTCAAGGTCTGTAGCGCTGTTGATGGCTACCACGGATAATTACGTATTAAAAACCTACGATCTCGTATTGGCAGACCGCCGACTGATGGTGCACGAGATAGCTGACACAGTAGGCATCTCAAAAGATCACGTATATCATATCTCCATGAAATTTTGGGCATAAGAAAGCGATCCGCGCGATGAATGCCGCATTTTCGCACTTCGGAAAACAAACGCAACCGTAAGACCACTTCAGAGCAGTGTTTGGCTATATTTAAAGTCTAATCCGAAGAATTTTCTGTGTTGTTTCGTAATCGTTGATGAATCATGGATCCACTGGTACACAACAGAGATCAAGGGATAGCCGAAACAGTGGATGGCACCCTACGAAGGTGTTCCTAAGAAGGTGATGACTGTTCTTATGACTCGAATGGTGATAGCCACCATTTTGGCTGGGATTCGTAAGGGTTGATATACATCGACTACCTGAAAAAGAGCAAAACCGTCACAGGGTGCTACTACGCCGAATTATTGTGCCATTCGACGAAAAATTGCAAAATACCACCCTATTTGGCGAAGAAAAGAGTACTCTTCCACCATGGCAAAGCACCGGCTCATACTTACGCCTTCGATAGGGCTAAATTGGTCAAATTTTGCTACAAACTGTTGAACCGTGCACAAAATTCTCCAGATTGGTAAACCTTAACCTCTATTTGAAGATTTGCATGTGTAATGAGCTGCCAGTTGCAAATAGATAGAGTATAGTTTTTTTATGTAATGTTAGGAATCATCATCATCAGTAGCATTACAGCTCGTCATGAGCCAAAGCATTCTTCAGAACAATCTTTCATTCGCCCCTGTGTATGGCAAGTAGTTTCTATGCTTAAACTCCGGTGGGTTTTAGATCATCCTCTATGTTATCTTGTCTTCCTCTGGATCGTCTTCCCACTGGTCCTCTTCGGTCGAAAATTTTTCTGATTGTTGCATCTTCATCTTGCTTAATTACATGTCCTATCCATCGAAGGCGTGCTAATTTAATACATTTTACAACGTCAGGTTCCCCAATACTTCTGTATAACTCAAAGTTGTAGCGCCTACGCCACAAACCCTGTTCTTGGACTCCTCCATATATGTTCCTTAAAATTTTTCTCTCGAAACGTTTAAGCAGTTCTTGGTCGTTCTGTGTAAGTGACCACGTTTCTGTCCCGTATGTTAACACTGGCCTTATTGTGTTTTATATATGGTAATTTTAATTTTTCTGCTATAATAGCACTTATTGGCAAGCACTATTCTTCTTTTAATTTCTTCGATGACATTGTTGTCTTTGGTCAGCAGCGAGCCAAGGTAGACGAAGATGTTTACACCTTCCAGTTTCAAATCATCAATTAATACTCTAGGTATCTTGTTGCCTGATCTAGTACAATACATATACTTGGTTTTCTGCGCGTTTATTTTTAATACCATTCTCAGTACAGACGCCCTTAATGATCAAAATGCTTCGATCAGAGATTCTGTGGACCTAGCAATAATGTCTATGTCATCTGCATATCCGACCACTTGTACAGATTTATTAAAGATGGTGCCATTCGTATTAATATGTTAATATGGCACTCTCGAATTAATTTTTCTAGTGCATGGTTAAATAAGAGACACGACAGTCCATCTCCCTGTCTCAGTCCATTTTTACAATGGAAGGGTCTTGAAAAGTCGTTTTGGATTCTCAATCCACTCTCTACGCCTGTGAGTGTAAGTTCCTATAGTTGAACAAGATGAAGCGGCATTTGAAATTCCACCATAGCCTGTACAAGTTTTTGTCTGTTGACTGAGTCGTATGCTGCTTTGAAATCCACGAATATGTGGTGGGTGTCGACTTCGAACTCAAGCGTTTTCTCAAGAATCTGCCTGACTGTGGAGATTTGATCCGTTGTTGATTTATTGGGTTGAAAACCGCACTGGTAGTTCCCAACTATTTGTTCAGCATAGAGGATCAATGTTCTGTACAATACGTTGGAAAATATTTTATATGCCACGTTCAGTCGGGTGATGCCTCTATAATTATCACACACCATCATATCTCCTTTTTTGTGAAGAGGGTGCATTACACCTAATTTTCAGTTTGCGGGGTTTCCTTCCGTAGTAATGTTAGGAATGGTTTATTAAACAATATACACACATTTAGACATTTATGATCTATGAGCTATAGTCAGTCTTGGAATTCTTCTGCAGAGTCAATTAACTAAATTTAATTTTCGTTCATTATCCATTTTATAGCATATTTAATTATGGTATATTTATATTTTTTGCTGTTCCTAATTACTTTTGTTGCATATTTTAACATTGTAGTACCTATGAAATTTTAGTAGCACAAATATTGTATAAAGAGAGAGGTCTTTTACAAATGTCTTGATGCAGCAAATTTAAGACTAATTAACAAACTTCGGAAACTTTACAAATTCGAATATAAACAACGGAAGTCGAGAAATATTTCCTATTTAAAAATTCCGGAAGTTGTTAATACTGAGACTGTACTCACAGAAACTGTACTTCAGTTTTGCCCCAAGTATAACAACTTCTGGATTTCATTCCATTAGTAACACTGAAAATTTCAATTTTCCTCTGTGACCATCAGAAAACATTCGCCTTGAAACGCATTTTTAATATTGCAATAATTTTGTAGGGCCACCTCCTTGACTCGGAAACCCCAAAGCAGGGGCGGCGCGTTCGTAAGGTACGAGTATTTCAGCTCCGGAAGGAGTTGCATTAGAATTTTTTGAGTTTTTTTTATCTAGACGTTGTTTTTATTTAAAAGTTTGGTTTTAGTTTGGTTTCTAATTTAGTTTATTGGGTTATTTAATTGTACATATATGATTTCGTTTGTTGGTTATAGCTTGTTTTCAGTATTACATTTCTAATAAATAAAAATGTGTGTGTATAAAAATGGTTCGTGCATAGGTGATTCGTACAATGAAATACAAAAAGGCAATGACAGTTTTGATCTAAAAAAACAGAGTTCCAAATGCTATGAACCTTGGACTGTGGAAGTTGAATCAATCTTTACCTGTGGCTGGCTAACCAGCAACAACGTACTATTTTACAACTTTATTAATATATGATATTTTGGATTTACCTCGCTTGTTTGTTCATTGTTTCTCTCAACCAATCATCTTTTCCTTTCATTTTTTGGTTCTTACTGACAAGTTGTCACCCAATTTTATCATATTCTTTAAATGTACCTCTCTATTGCACTAGAGGTTAGTAATTCGCCTTGCTGTTCTGTCATATTTTGACCTCAAGGCACGGTTTTTCCGTTGTTGGCGTGGGTTTTATACCTGTTGCTTCCATTTACCTGCAGCATCTAATAAGCTAAAGATTGGTAACTTCATTATACTTTTAAATATTATTATATTTTAATCTTAGTCAATTTAATAATGTTACCTAAAGTTAAAATTAAAGCTTTTTACATATTTTTTGTTTATATACATGTACAATTACATGGTCTTCTGCTGTGCTTTTTGAGGTAACACACTTGTAACAACTTTTCTATGGATGTTTGGTTTTTCATATTGTTCTTTTTAGATGAACTGATGATACTTTCTGATTAGAAAGCGAAACGTCTTCAATAAATAAATGAAGTAGCCACCTTCTTTGTCTTTTTGTCTCCACCTTTTGACCGAAAAACCCAATATATATATATATATATATATATATATATATATATATATATATATATATATATATATTATACACATATAATGGCTACTAGTAGAAATTCCGTGAGTATATCTTCGGTATGGATTAACTATGACACATTTAAAATTTACATATATGTTAAAGAATTTTTACTTTGTTTTAAAACTTAAAAAAAAAGTTTTATAATCATTTACTGCGTGGTAAATAAAGTAAAAATTTGAGTTGATAAAAGAACAATAACAATACCTGTTTTTTTTAATTTCAGCGTATATACAAACTTCAGACAAGTAGCATCCTTGTATTTGATGGATGACTGTTTTGACATCAGAGCATTACTCAAGTTTTAGCATTACCAAATGACGTGAATTATTCACTTGAGAATAGCTGTAGTTTATTCGTAAGGGATAAACTATTAGTTTCTGGAAAATTAATCTTCTTTGACGAATTGCCTGCAGTACAATATTCGGTGGCAAAATTATCATGGGGTTATATTTCGATTCAGTTAATTCTGCTGTATTATTCCTTATGAAAAATAGGTTTTCTACGTATATAGTACATAGTAAGCAATGAAATAAATTGACACTTTTTTATAAAAAGTTTCGTAAGATGAAATTTTTTAAAAACAAATTAAAACATATGTTTCTTCAGTTGGTGGCAAATTTATATTGTGAGCAATAATAAGAGACACTTATAAATATATGCACAGTCCACATAATAAATAAACGTTTTTTTATACAATATCATCATCATCAATACTTTTATGACAGCCAATATCCTACTATTGAAGTCTTTTGGTCGTCTTTTTTATTTTTAATGTAATTTATTTCAGTTCCTGACCTTTTTTGATTACTTCCTTTATAAACAAAAAGAACAGCAGTATGAAGGTTTTCTGTACGAGCTTTTTCTTTTGTTATGCATATCGAATCTTGTATCTTAGCCACTCTCTTGTTACCTTATTTTATTAGTTAATTTTTTTATTTTTAAGGCTACGATTGTCTAATATTCGCTTCTCTGTACCATGCTGTACCTATTTGTTTCTTTATGTCTTAGTCCCATCTTAAGTTTGGTCTCATGACTCCTATTGGATACTACAGAGTAATTCTAGTGGATCATCTACTGCCAGTTCTTCGCGCTTACAGTCATTTTAAAGATTTGATTCTGTGTAAGGAGTCAGATTTATGTATTAATTGTCCCAGGTATCCATACTCCTCTACTGTTCTGCAGGATTATTAGCGATCAGAGTGATGTCGTCTGCAAATCTTAGATGACTGAGGTATTTTCCATCAATTGATTAGCCTTTATTCCGCACATTTTGTTAAATACGTTTTCTAGGTAAAGAGCTTTGGAGATATTGCGTCTCTGTGTCAGATTTTTCTGGTAGTGGTAAATTCTGGAGTATGCTCATAAATTATTACTTTAGTTTTTGCTTTTCTATATATATTTATCAGAGTCTCTATGTACGGGTTGTCAATGCCTTCTTTGGTCAAATCTTCTATTACTGTCTTGGAATATGTAGAATGGAAAGCCTTCTTGAATCTATAAATGTTAAGCTTCTTCTTTAGTTCCACTCGTTACTTCTCGAAAAGTATGGATATGATCCATATAATCCAGGGTACTGAATCCACTTCTGAAGCCAACTTGCTTTCCTAATTGTGCAGCCTCTAATGCCTTTGTTAATCTGTTGTTGGTGATCTTTGTAAATATCTTATATATGACTGGTAGTAAACTTATAGGCCTGTAGTTTATGATGTCCTCTTTGCTATCTTTCTGAAGAATAAAAATTATGTCGGCTGTACTCCAGGCATGCATCTTGATCTTAAGCAGTTTGTAGATATACCTTCTAAGATTTTCCAGGTTGTTTTGCCAGCGCACTTAGCAGTTTTACTGTTATGCCATCCATTCCAGCTGATTTATCGCTTTTCATTTTTGTGATTGTCGATTCTGCTTCTTCTGGAAGGACCTCTGGTACATCTTCTTGGTTACTGGTTCCTTTTTTAAGTGTTTCGGGAGCTTTGTATAGTTTGCTATAGAATTTAGTCTTAAGTTATATTATTTTTTATTTCTTTCTCTAATCCTGGTACAGTGAAACTTGGATAATTCGAATCTCAGGAGACCGTTAAAAAAATTCGAAATATCCAAAAATTCGAATTATCTAAAAATTCGAATTGAAAATATATCTACAAAAAACAGTGATACCTACAAAAACATCTGCAAACGATCAAAATCAACAATAGTTGACCACTTTTATCTTTTGCAGATGTTTTTGTTCCTACTCTTGCCCGAATTTTGTCAACCGAAAAAAATTTAGGCTAACTTTTTTAGAATTTAGCTTCTCGCCAATGAAAAAAGATTTTAAGGTATTCTAAGATGAACTAAAAAAAATAGAGTGACAAATTATTTTTACTTTCAAAGTACCGTCTAAGTTGTGTAATATGATTCGTTACTTCGGCTGCACTGTAACATCTTTATCCACGTTGGCAAAATTTTTATAAGAGACGGCAGGATCAGAAATAACATCCTACCAGCCGTTGACTAAAAGCAGCTCTTCTGTTAAAGTGTCGTTAGCTTTTTCTGTGTTCTTCTCATTTTTTACGAAATCATATTTTTTAAACAATGTTTAATCGTTTCGAGTGTTACTTTCTCCCAACCTTTCTTATACATTCAAGAGGCTTGAAGAATGTCTAACTTTATTTCAAGAGAGTTGCAATCTTCCGTCAATATGTTTTCAACCAACAAATGTCTGTTAAAATGTTAAAGATCTTTTTGATATCCTGATCCATATGCTAGAGAATTGAAGTTATGTTGGCAGGAAAAACATAACTTTTAGATTTTACATTAGTGGAATAGTATTGGGATAGGCCGTACAGTTATCAATAAACGAACTAACTTTTTTTTTCTTTTATGACCTTTTTGTCTGATTTCATCAGCCATTTCTCGAAAAGATCCCTAGCCATCCAAGCTCTTGCGTTGCTCACATATTCCACTGGTTTTGACTTGACGTTCTTAAAACAATACGGATTAGCCAACTTGTCAATCATCAGTAGAGGCAGCATGTCTGATCCGTCCTAGTTTGCACCAATTAGGAGAGTGACTCCTTTGCTTAGTTTTCCTACGTGAAATTTTTTATTTTTAAATGCCAGTGTTTTGGTAGGAGTGCATTTAAAAAAGGCCCGTCTCGTCAACATTGAAGATATCTCTTTCATCTATATCCTGAATCATCTTCCATTTTTTTCCATTCGTTGAATGAAATTTTTTGCGTTCTTTGAAGCCGTCTAGCCACCCTGTACTCGCCTTAAAGTTATTTTCCCCATGTCGATAACAAATTGTTCAGCTTTGCTTCTTATAAGGGGACCACTCACGGGAATCTCCTTATCTCTGGCTTCTTCAAATCATTTTAAAGCACATTTGGGTTTTCTGGCTTCCTTAACATTTTTTGATTTTTACCGCACTCACTTTTACTCCTGAAATTTTTTCTTTATTTTTCAAGTAGGTATATACACCTATTTGAAGAAGTAGGTGTAAATTATCATGTGTTAGGAGAAATTAAAAATTCCTTGGAATCTCAGATTCAGATTTTTTTTTGTCCCATTTTCTACTTCTTTAACAGCCGCTATTTTTTCCGATAACGTCAAAGTCTTGTATGTTCGAAGTTTACTCAGCGACATGCTGACGTGATTGCGGTACGGGTATACAGATACGGGTACAATTTACAATGGTCTTGAATGCCTGAAACAAGTGGAGCCTGAGAACAGGAAAGAATACTATAGGTCGATCACAAATAATTGAGAAATTTAAAGAGATAGACCAATTTGAGTACAAGTGATACCGATCAATGCTTAGATCAAATGACATCTGTTTTAATAGTTCCTCTTTAATATTTTGCCTTGTTACAGGATAGTATTCAGAAAAACGCAAAAATAATTACTGTAAAATATAATTTCAATAGCTACAATTATAAATATTATAACTGTTAGGTCTATTTAATCAAAATAATGATTTTATTTACGCTACTGCTAAAAGTTGCCGATGTAAGCCCCTTTTTATACCTATCATTAAAAGTTTATAAGTTTATGACTCCTCTTACTTGATTGTCGGGTTCTTGTCACAGCCCTGCTGTGCTGACCAAGGTTTTTAAATTTCCACGAAATTCTAAACGACCGATAACAAGACGTGACTTTCGGTATTGTGATACATATAATTTTTAGTTTAAACTCTGTAAAGAGAACACGCATTTATTAGTGACGATTTCGCTATCAGAAAAATAGTAAGTAAATAAAAATGTGGCGTCCATGGGAGAATAGTGCATTAGAAATTGTTGAGAATAATGAAGTAGAAATTGTTGAAGAAAATAAGGAAATTCTACTACCAAATAATCCTGAAAATGTTGCTGGACCAAGTGGAAAAAGTATTAAAAAGTCAGAAAAAAAACATTTATCGAAAGACGCTAAAGAAATTGTGTTAAATGTGTTTAATGGATTATGTAAAGAATTGGAACGGCACGCGAGTGTTTTAAAAACTGCGGCTTTAACAAAAGTTTCATGTGCTACTGTTTATCGAATCATAAAGGAGGGCATTACAAATAGACAAAAAAGGAGCGACTTTGGACGACATCGATCTATTGAGCAACATGTTTTAGGTCCCATTTCAGAAACCATTTATAATATGTTTGCAGGTAATATTATACCCACACTAAACCAAATTTTAGCTGAATTAAAATCTAAAAATATTATTAATTGTAGTAAATCAACTTTAAGAAAATTTTTACTTTCAAATGGTTTTAAATATAAAACAATCAATAAACGACATACTATAATGGAAAGTGCCCGTTTAATAAAATGGCGTAATGAATATTTGGAAAAGATAACCGAGTACAGAAATAGCGGAAGAAAAATTTATTACTTAGATGAAACGTGGTTTGACACTAACGAAACAATTGGAAAAGGTTGGAGTAATGACAACGTAAAGTGCAAAGTTAATGTTCCAGCTACCAGGGGCAAACGAATATGCATTTTACATTGTGGAGGGGAAGACGGTTGGGTAACCGATGGCTTACTATTAAGTGCAAAAGATATTAAAGACAGTTGTTTGGACTATCATCAAGATATAACGGGTGAACTTTTCGAATCGTGGTTTAAAAATAAGTTATTACCAAATTTAGCAGACAACAGTGTTATTGTTTTAGATAATGCATCATATCATTCTAGACAACTTAAAAAAATTCCAAATAAATACTCTAGAAAGGATGAATTGCAAGATTTTTTATTATCACAAGATCTATATTTTGAAGATTGCTACACTAAAGACCAATTAGTAGAGGTACTTAATACAAAATTATTTGTAAAGGAATATATTATTGATGATGTAGCAAGTAAAAATGGACATACAACTTTAAGATTACCACCATATTACTGCATTTTAAATCCAATAGAGTTGTTATGGTCTCAACTGAAATATAATGTGAGACAAAAGAATGTAAGTCCAAAATGTTACAACACTGTCGTGAAACTAATAGATTCTGAATTTAAAAATATCTCTGAGGATAACTGGAAGAAAGCAATAGAGCACGTAAAAAACATTGAAAAAGAATATCTTAAAAACATTCCTGTTTTAAACAAAATTATTATCAATGTGGAGAACAGTGATTCAGAGGAAGAAAGTGACGAAGTATAATACCAAGACAACTTTCTCTCAATACTGAGCTTACCCGGAATATTTTCTTACATAATCAGATGTAGGGATTATCGACATATATTCAACACCAAACTACTGCTTCAATTTTTTAAGAAAAACGTGGCCTTATTATGAAAATCAGTTCTTAGGAGAAAATATAATGTAAGTAAGTGTTGACTAGATAAACTTTTAATTTTTACATCAAGGTTTTATAAATTATTTAAATATATATTTTTTTCTTTAACTACCTACCGTTCGCTCAATTATTAATTAGTTTTTGTATACAAACCAATTATTGTTTGAACATTTTATAGAAAATGCATTGCAGAAATATGATTAAAGTAATTTAAACTTACACAAAATCATCAAGACATAAAATTAATCTTTGTTTATAACAATAGAAATTTCTTATTTCAATTTCTTATAAAATATACCATATTGTTTCGTGTGGGTAGGTACTACCCTGTTATTCACCAGTCATGGTGCTGGTTGTCGCATTTTTCTCAAATAAATATAAACGACCTATACCTCTTTTCGCGGAAATTTCCAGCATGAAATTAGCAATTTAGGTTGTAGAAAAGTTCGAATTATCCAAAATATAATTCGAATTATTCACGACTTTTTACCATTACTTATATAGGAAATGCTAGGGACCAGAATAAAAATTCGAATTAAAGGAAATTTCGAATTAAAGAAAGTTTCGAATTAAAGAAGTTCGAATTAAGCAGGTTCCACTGTATTTTCGTTTGTTAAAGTTTTCTTATAGTTTTTCCTGTTTCTGGTTACATTTTTACCAGTTTTTCATTGTATTTGCTTATGTTCTTCTTAATATTTTTCCTCTTTGCATCTATTCTGATTGAAATATGAATTTAAACTTGTAAATCATATTTGTCTGTTTTCTAGGACTAACATTCCAGAATGGTGCGTTTTCTGTTGTGAAGGCGAGTTGACACCTGTACATTCAATCCTTAAGGTTATTTTACCCGTATTTACAATACAACTGAAGCATACAATTATTATTGTTGCCCTTTTGTTTCTACAGTTAAAGTAAATTTACCAAAATAACTTATTATAATTTAATTATTTAGTTCTTGTTGGGGCACCATAACCAAACGCACATTTTTCTCCTTGTCTTTATTTTATGCTCATTATGATAATAAACAAAATTTTAACTCTTCATTTTTTTTGATACAAACCAAAAGCTGATATTTATTGTACATTTTTAAAAACCCAAAATATATGTAATGCTTGTCGACTGATTTCTAACTGAATTCTGTTAAATAATGTCTAATAAATGTTCAAATTATTTATGTATACTGCTGCAGTAGAAATTCTTAGTGGACTTGAATCTCACTAAGTTACCTACATTAGAATGTTAGAAATGTACATATTTACAACGCATTTAAATCTTCCAGTCGATTTCTCACTTACACGCAGTTTAGTTAAAATAGAATTTGGCAATTCAGAGCTGCATACTGAGTGCCGACTTCGCAAAGGGTATCAGATGATTGAACAGACCACGTTCAAATTTAATTATACAGAGAGAGCAGCTATGTATTGAACAAATGTAAATTCGCAACGAAAATCGTTGAAGAAAAAAAAAGGGAATGATTAAAGACTCCATTCTACATTTTTTTAAAACATTTAATTGTTTTTGGTGTGTACACATATTTGTAAAAATTACTCTGTATTCCTTTGGGAAAACATGCTGCCCGCCGCTTTTACCTCAAGCCTCAAGCCTTTAATATTCGTATACGATGAAAATTTTCCAAGTTCTACTTCGCCCGAGTATCAAAAGTTTTCATTCATTTTCCAACTGCTGCGACGGGGTTTATTTGCTTTTGTCGGGTTATATTTAATTACATTAGCTGTAGTAAGACAAAGTTTTATTCATTTCTTCGTATACTCTTACTGGTCGCCTATGCGGCGACTACTTTTAAAGCACTATCTCAGTTTTCTTTTATTGTTTTTTAATTTTTATTGTCATCAATAAAGTTTTAAAGCAAAAGATGTTACCAGATGGTAATGTACTCAGTAATTAGTCTCTCAGTTTAATGCTTCTTAGTTTGATTCTGCTTTATATAAACGAGCGGTTCTAATTTATATAAACTATGTATTTAAAGTTTACAATACGATATTCTTTTATTAAATAACTCACTTAATAATAGCGTCGCATTTATATAACGAGTACATTATTCTAGAATTATCTGGAGTAATCCGATTCTATTCTCGCTTTTATGAACGCCCCTTCTTGTGGCTAAAAAGTTGACAAAAGTTAATAAAAAGCTTTTCTTACACAAAACTCAACGAAGACAACGTTGCTTTAGTCAGGGTCAAGCTTTATTGGGGTGGTAAGGGTATAGATGGTAAAAAATTGTAGATCAAAATAGATGATAAACGATAGAAAGTAGATAGATGACAAAATATAACAGTTTGTCAAAGAAAGACTAAATACAGCTAAACTGTAAACCAAAATGGGCGCCAATAATTTTTAACCTAAAGCTTATGAAGAAACTTAATATTAAATAAAATTGAACAAACAATTGTTCAAAAACATCAAAAAAAAAACACAAAAAGCGCGTCAGAAAACATAGCAAATTATCGACAAAAAACTATAAAAATTGACATATCTAATTATAAGCTGCAATAACAGGTTATATAGTCAATCAAATACTTCAGAAGGATTATGATATTATCTTCTACAACAAAATTCAAATAATTTATGTCGTCTGTATTCAAAAATAAAATAATACGTCACAAAAAAATAATGTTTATTAAACTTTCAAAAACAAACATGACATGTAAAAAAATCAACAATATACATTGTTTATTAATGCTCACAAGTTTTTTTCTTCAAACGTCAAATAATGATGACATTACTTATCTAACTTGATCCTGTCAAAGTTTGATGTCTCCGTCGGCAGCAGTTTTTTTTCCCATTTCTTTAAGGCGGAGGGAAAAATGTTGTCATGGCAACAATATGAAACATGTCAGAAAGCAACAATACAAATGTCATTAACAACATTTAAACATCATTTTTATTTATAGTAATATTAAAAGTACAATTAGTTAATGAGGCATTTTCAAAATTGAAACCGTGCAAAAATGTTCACGACTCTTGATACGCATTGGTAATTGTTGTTGATACTGATGGTCGAGAACAACTTTCAGCAATCATTCCCGATATTGGCGAATCATGGGGGTTTAAAATTTTTTGAGCATTATTGTTCTTATTTCTTATTGAATCCTCTATATATCCTTCGGCAACCGTGCTTGATTTCCAGCCCCCATGTCGTTTGAGGCATTCTAGATTTCCGCCTCCATCAATTATTAAAAGTGTTGCTGAAGTTCGTCATAAAGAGTGACCCGTGTATGCGCTTGCATCGTTTAAATTTAAACAACTAGCTACTTGAATGTATTCCCTTGACTCTTCGGTAACACTTTCCATTTTGGTACTTGATAAAAAATCGGTTTTCTGTGAAATTTTCAGGCCGCAGTGATGCATACTTTTTATACAGTTTAATGTAGTTTTGACCAATTATCGTAAAAGATCTAATTTGTCGTGTTTTACTGTCTGGGATTTTGATAATTATTACATTTTCTTTATCCTCAATGTCCACAGTCTTCATTTTTACCATTTCGTCGCATCGACAGGCGCCGGTAACCCCATTAACAAAACAATCTGAAATAATTTTATAATTTAGTAGAATATACTACATGCTTTGCAATATAATTTTTTTTACCTTTAATCCTAAATACAACTTATCTGGCGCTTAAAACAAAAATTTATCAAACTCGTCTTTAGTGAAAACTTTAGACTTCTTTGCAGTATATCCTTCGCTTGTTTTTTTCAGAAAGGCACGTAACTTTAAAAATTTGCTTATATCCACATTTTTTCTAATAACTAACTCTGATTTTATCATAGAGTATCGAGACCACATTGTAGAAGATTTCCATTTATTTTCATTTTCCATTATATTAAAATATGCCAGTAAAACGTCTTCGGTAACTTGCCGTACTCCTCTTGTATCGCACCACTATTGGAAGTGCTTGTACGCTAACCGATACTTTATTCCGGACTTGGAGGCCCCAAACGTGCTACTGCATCATTAGCCGCGGACTCAATTTCGTTTAGGTTTTCCATTTTCGCACTAAATTTGCGCTTGCGGTTGCAAAAACAATAAGCTGTCTTTAATAATTGCAAACAACTGTCAAACAACTGTAACCAGGGAGACGCAAATCCCACCGACGACTTAATTATTTTAATTTCTAGACGACTTTGATAGTTGTCACAGTTAATTTCGAGTAAAAATAGCGTATGAATTTTACTATTTATGGTTGAAAATTTCTACGTTTGAAGAAAAAATAGTATACTTTATTCGGCGAAGAAGCGACTTTTCTTGACTTGCCCTCTATTACGCGCCTCATTTCGTTCGGCGCGTAATATCGGGCGCGTCAAGAAAAGTCATGCTTCTCCGCCACATAAAGTAATATACTTTAAATGTAGTCATTTATATACTTTAAATAAGTCAATACAGAAATTATTTAATCACAACTTATCTCAAAAACATCTCACAAAAAAATTGAAAATCATATGATTCTTCGACTACAATCTGAATGAGAATCACTGGCCATTCCGGTTTACTTACATTTACGTTACAACATTATATTATTTAATTTAGTAACATACTAAAAAAAAACTAAAAATAAACTCTCTACCAGAAAATTATAAAAGTACTGTCCCTAACAAAAAAGCATTATCATTATAAAATATTCACTTACTATATTTGTTGAACTGTGATGATAGGGTCGTAGACCTGGAAATACACATGTGGTTCTTAAGATGAAGAAATAAGATACTCTCAACCTCTTTGGCAAAAATATTGCTAAAGGTGGTTGCTCTTGACATGACAAAATGAGATTGCGAGTGAATAGTGCGGCAAAATATGAATAGTCAGAGAGAGGGAGTCAATAACTACAAAGATACACGTCTGAATGCATATTGAAATTCAAATATTAACTGGCAACTGACAACTAAAATGGGTTTTTTTCTTTTTATAAATTGAACCTAAGCTAATAAAATTAATTTTAGTGAAGAGGATGTGTACTTTAGTTCGAAATATTCGTTTCCATGAGAAAATAATACGCTTTAGTCTTTTAACTAAAAACAAATAAAATTTTAAGAGAGATTATATATAATTAGTACTTAAATGGAGTGGTAAGAAAACGTATTCGTTTATGCATTATTACAGTCCCATACATAATTTATTACCAAAAAGTTCTTTTAAGAATAAAGGTCTTTTAAACACTCATTCATACTCAAAGTGTAATGTACCTACCTACTCACATGTAAGATAATTAAAGTATCTATGTATTTCTATATAGTTTTTAGTCACCTGGTATATGTTATTTACAATTATGAAAAGTTCTCATGTATAATCACTAATAATTATTTGCTGTTAGAAATCAGAATCAATACTCTTCATAAATATTTTCCTATTTAGAATAAATAAGTTTCGCTAGTTTATTCGCCTAATACTTCGTATCTATGGAATAATAATAATTTATTTCTCTTATTTCTTTGTTCGATAAGCTATCCGTATTTGCTATTTTAATATTAATATTTGAGTCCAATCTCTTGTACTCAAATCCATCCAGAAACATCGTTAAATAATTGTAGATAACAGAACTTATAAATTCATAGTTTTAAGAAATAACAGGCAGTGTAATTTTCATCCTCTAATATAATAAATTTATACATGTCAATATATTCTGTTTAATTCCAAAACAAAGAGTTAGTCCGGAGAAGAAATAAACGCATAGTATTCCATAACAAAATTTGGTGTCAGAACGTGGGATATTAGTAGCAGAGTTCCTCTGATTGCTGATAGAAGGAGAGCTGAGGAATTTTTGAATTGACTTGTTTCCTTCGAGGAATCATTCAAAAAAAACTGTCAGTGTGGAAAAATCGCCACTACAACTAATTACATTGGGGTCCAGTACATCCAGTTCGAAATCCAGTTCCAGTCATAACCCAATTGTAGTTCCATCGGAAGTAGAGGTGAACCCGTGGAATAATAGACTATGCGACCAACAACAATATTCTACTTGTAAGTACATTCTATCTTAAATTCTGTCTCATATTTTAAAAATCTTGTAAACGTATGTCTACTTTATATCCTGATATAAGTAACTTATTTGACGAACAAATACCTTCTCCCGACTCAAATTCTCTTTCAAATTCTTCTACTTCTAATTCAAATAAAATGTCAGTATCAATTGAAATAGCTGAAAAACTTCTCATTAGATTTGATGGTACAAAATCAAAATTATACGAATTCATAGACAATTGTGATAAAGCATACAATTTAGTAAATCCGCAATCCAAACCCATCTTATTAGCCATTATAGAAACTAAATTAACCGATAAAGCTAGGGCCATAACTAGAAACAGAACATTTGACGAATGGAAAGATTTAAAAGACTTCTTATTAGATGCTTATTCTGAACGCCGAACTGAAGGTCAGTGGCAATTGGAATTACATTCCTTACGTCAGATGCCCAGTGAAAATGTAATGTCATTTGCAAATAAAGTTGAAAATTGCTATATAAAATTAATAAATACACTTGATCCAGACTTATCTCCAGATGCAAGAAATGCATGTACTAAACTCTTAAAAACTCAAGCACTAAATGTCTTTATTAGAGGATTAAACAAAGACCTCTCTATTTTAATCAAAGCCCGAAATCCAGATTCCTTAGAAAGAGCTGTTGCTATAGCAATTGCCGAAGAACAAGAACAGTTATCAAGACAAGAAATTTTCAAACCATTCTGTAATATTTGCAAACGAAACAACCATTCCTCAAATAACTGTCGATATAAAAACAATTCAGATAGAAATGTTAGACATCTTCAAAATTCTAGTTTTCAAAACCCAAAATATCCTAATTCAAATCTTCAAAGGTCAAATTCTCAAAATCAAAATTATAAACCTTCAAATTCAAATTCCAATTCTGATTTTCCTCCAAACTTAAGAAAAGAAAATACCAACACTTCCCAACGTTTTTGCAGATACTGCAAAAAACCAGGTCACGTTATAGAAGAATGTAGAAAACGCGAATTTAACAATAAAAACAAAAATCCAACAAATTCTTTAAACTTCCAGAATCCTCGACAACCAACGGTCGATTCTCGAGGAGTTCGTTCAGTTCAGGCCGTATCACAACCATCAACTTCTCAGTCACTTCCTATGTAGATTTACCCTTAGTAAATAATTCTAATCCATCCTCTTGCAAGTTTCTAATCGATACAGGCGCAGATATTTCTTTAATTAAATATTCAAAAATACTAAACATTCCAAAAATTTATTCTAAGTCTATTACTCTACGAGGCATTGATAAAAATGTCTTAAATCCAAATAAAACTATATGTAGTTGTAACGTAAATTTCAAGATAAAAGATTTTGTCCAAACTCATGTTTTCTATGTCGTAGAAGACGATTTTCCTCTTCATTTCGACGGTATATTAGGTAGCGATTTTTTTGAAATAAATAAATGCCAAATTGATTATAAAGAAAATAAATTAAACTTTAAAAATTGTTCTATTCCAATTGAATATATAAAATTTCCATTAAACAATGACAATGACGAATTTCTGAGAGATCAAAATATCGAGACAAGTTCTAATATCGATGAAATATTTCCTTATGATGCTAAATCCATAGAGGATCATTCTTATTTAGAAACCAATGATATCCAAATAACCTTAAGTAGTGAAGAACTACTATCCAATCCAATTCAATCTAAATCTAACTCTAAATCCAAAGAAAATTCAAGTCCAAAATGTGTAAAATCCACTGAGATATGCACAAATAAAACTTGTAACTCTTCACGAAATCATAAATCAAAATCCTGTTCAGAAGAAAAATCCTGTTCAGACGATCTTATACTAAATCAAAACTCTAATTCTAACTCAAGAAGTAATAAAACTATTCTATCCGCAAGAACTGAAACAATTGTTCAAATTAAAGTAATAAATAATGAATTAAGCGAAGGATTATGTCCCGAACGCGAAATCTTTAAAGGTGTATTTTTATGTCCTAGTGTTGTTAAAGTAAAAAATGATTTCTTTTTAACCTCAATCGTAAACACTACTGAAACGGATGTTGAATTAAACGATATTCAAGTAGCAATAGAAAAAATTCCAAATTTACAAAACAATGCAAATATACGAAAAATGTCTTCTTATAAAGATAATACGAATTCTAACAGAATTGCTAAATTAAAAAATGCCTTGAGAACAGATCATTTAAATAGTGAAGAAAAATCATCTTTAATTTCTATTTGCAAGGAGTACAATCATATCTTTTATCTGGAAGGAGATCAACTTACCAGTACAAATGCCATAACTTGCAAAATTCCTTTAAATTCTAATGTACCTATTAGCACTAAATCATACAGGTATCCTGAAGTACACAAACATGAAGTCGAAACTCAAATAAAAGGTATGCTAGATCAAGGTATTATCGAAGAATCAACTTCGCCATGGAATTCGCCCCTTTGGGTTGTGCCAAAAAAGGCCGATGCTTCAGCAAAGAAGAAATGGCGAATTGTTATAGACTATCGACGACTAAATGATATTACTATAGGAGATTCATTTCCACTTCCGAATATAGTCGATATATTAGACCAATTGGGTCATTCAAAATATTTTTCAACAATAGATTTAACATCAGGATTTCACCAGATCAAAATGGATCCTGAGGATTCTCCAAAGACTGCTTTCTCAACTCCGTCTGGACATTATCAATATTCACGAATGCCATTTGGATTAAAAAATGCTCCCAGTATTTTTCAAAGGCTAATGAATACTGTCCTCTCAGGAATACAAAATTACAGATGTTTTGTCTATCTCGACGATATAGTCATTCATGCCGATACATTAGAAAATCATAATAAAAGATTAAAAGAAGTATTCGAAAAATTGTCTACATTCAACTTAAAAATACAACCAGATAAGTGCGAATTTTTTCGTCGCGAAGTAATGTATTTAGGACATTTAATAACTGAATTTGGTGTCAAACCGGACGAAAAAAAGGTATGTGCTGTTACAGATTTTCCTATACCCAGAACACAAAAAGATATTAAGAGCTTTTTGGGTCTCACTGGTTATTATAGACGCTTTATAAAAAATTTCAGTGCTTTAACACAACCTTTAACAAAACTGCTGAGGAAAAATGTTGAATTTAATTGGACAAGCATTCAACAACAGTCATTTGAGAACCTGAAATCAATACTTTGTTCAGAACCAATACTTCAGTATCCAGATTTTACCAAACCCTTTGTCTTAACAACGGATGCTAGTAATTATGCAATAGGGTCCATACTTTCTCAAGGTAAAGTACCAGATGATTTACCTATTGCTTATGCTAGTCGTACCTTGAACAAAGCGGAATCAAACTATAGCACAACAGAAAAAGAATTACTTGCAATTGTATGGAGTGTTAAACACTTTAGACCATATTTGTACGGAAATAAATTTTTCATTTATACGGATCATAAACCACTCACATGGCTATTTAATGTAAAAGATCCCGGATCAAGACTCGTTAGGTGGAGATTAGCATTAGAAGAATATAGCTATGAAATTATTTATAAACCAGGTAAATTAAATCAAAATGCTGATTGTTTAAGTCTTCCTCCTTTAACCATATCTGAAACAAATATTTGCGAAGAAAACAAAAACCCGGCAACAATCACCTTACAAATAAACAAAATGAGTAAAGAAAATAATGACACTTATTCACAGTTCTTATCTAAATCCGAAACTATATTAATAACAAATGATAATATAAAAGAAACAAATGAAAAGATTACATCATTTTCACAAAATTTAGCATTGTTTGTTTCCGTAGATTTAAATTTTAATGAGATCGTTCAGAAACAAATAAATAAACAATTCAGTCATATAGAAAAATTGAAAGCCAAAAATCCAAGACTAAATGACATTATATATATTTCTGATCAAAATAAAAACTTTTATTACATATTTATAAAAAATAATTATTGGGACAATACCTCTTATGAAGATATATTTAATTCCCTAATAAAATTAAGAGACTGGTTATTAAACGATAAAATATTAAAAATTTGCCTACCCAGAATAACTTTTAGCTACGATAAATTAAGTTGGGGAAAAATTAGATCTATGATTAGATTTATTTTTAGAAAAACTGATATATCTATTATCATTTATCATGATATACTAACAAATCCTGAACCTGAGGAAATAACTACAATATTACAAGAGAATCACACTAGTCCTACGGCTGGACACTCTGGTTTTCATCGGACATACAATCGTATAAAAAAACATTTCAAATGGAATAATATGAAAAATGATATTAAAAACTTTATAAAAACCTGTGAATCTTGTCAGAAAAATAAACTCGTTAGAAAAAAATTCGTAAAGCCCATGGAGATAACAACAACAAGCTCAAATCCATTAGAAAAAATATTTTTAGATATAGTAGGTCCTTTACCTTTAACCGAGTCAGGTAATAAGTTCATATTAACATTACAAGATGACTTAACAAAATTTTCTCAAGCTTACGCAATTCCGAATCATGAAACCAAGACTATCGCTGAAAATCTGGTTCGTGGATTTATTTGCAAGTTTGGAAAACCCGATATAATAGTTACTGATCAAGGCCGAGATTTTACTTCCAAATTATTTTCTCAAATCGCCAAGCTTTTTAAAATCAGACATATAAATTGTACTGCTTATCATCCAGAATCAAATGCTGCATTAGAAAGGAGTCACGCTACTTTAGCAGACTACCTTAAACATTATATTAAAGCTGATCAATCCGATTGGGACGAATGGCTAGATTTTGCTATGTTTTCATATAATACAACTAATCATACTTCAACCAAATTCACACCATATGAACTAATATTTGGATATACACCTAATCTACCTAGCAGTATAATACGACCAGTAGAACTCAAATATACATATGAAGATTATTTAGATAATTTAACACTTAAACTTAGAAAATCTCATGAGTTAGCAAAAACGAATCTATTAGAATCTAAAGTAGTCAGTAAAAAATATTATGACCAAAAGATTAATGACACCGTTTTCTTAGAAGGACAATTAGTATATCTCCAAAATGAGCAAACAAAGAAGGGTCAAACCAAAAAACTTACACAAAATTATAATGGACCTTATAAAATTCTAGAGATAAATTCTCCTGTCAATTGCACAATTTTAGTAAATAAAAAACCAATAAAAGTTCACATGAATAGATTGAAACATGCTTTTGTTTCAGGTATGCAATAATATGGCTGACAAATAGTGAACAAATTCACAAGAAATATACCAATACTCCTATCAACAAATCACCTGGAATCTATTACGAACACATAAAAAATGTTCAATTTATTGAAACTCATTGGAACATATTAAGTCATATTCCTTTACAACCTTTTACAGACAAATTAAATTTTGTAGATCTCACCTATCAAAAAACATTAAGACTGTGTCAAAACAAACCAGTTCTTATTGAATTACGATTATGTGATACTTCACTAAAACTCTTAGGACAAATCATACCTAGACTCTTTCAAGATGAACAAACTTTAAAAAACATAATTCTGCATGAACATTTTAGACCAAAACGCGCTCTATTTAATGCAATTGGATCTGTTTTCAGGACCTTATTCGGTACTTTAGACAGTGATGATGCTGAAAATTTCAAATAATGCTATTAACAAAGCTGAAAAGTAACGAAAATCATCTTCTTGATTTACTAAAACAACAAATTCATGTAGTAAAAGCCACGATTGCAAATTTTAATAACTCTATTACAAATCTAGACCGAAACAAAGTGATTTTTGATAAAAATTTTGAATCAATTACCAATTACACAGATAAAATGAATAATAAATATTTTAATTTAGATTTAAAACAAAAAATTGAAGAACATTTTACTTTACTAACTTTCTTTATAACAGAATTACAACAAGAATATTCTACTTTAATAAACGTTATTCTATTTGCAAGAATAATAACCTTCATCCTTCTGTTATAACACCTGAGCAACTAATTCAAGAATTATCTAAAACGGTAACGCATTTACCTAGTACATCGACTTATCCATTTCCATTGACTATCGATTATGCTCATAAATATTTCGATATCATTTTACTTAAATATATATATTTTGATAACAAGATTTTAATTACGGTTAGTATACCTTTGGTTAGTAATACTCCTTATTCTCTTTTTAAACTAATATCTCTTCCTATAATTCATCCAACATTAAAGAGACTTACCTTTATTCTTCCATCTGTCAAATATCTTGTTCTTTCAGAAAATAGAAACATTTATGTTACTATTGATACATTAGAAGACTGTTATTCATTAGATGAAGAAAAACTTATTTGCAAAAATCCTGATACTTTCGATTTACACACACTAATCCAATTTGTGAAACTGAATTGTTAACTTCAATAACAAACATACCATCTAGTTGCGATACTCGTATAATTCAAACAGAATATGAAATTTGGCATAAATTAAACAAACCAAATTCTTGGATATATGTTTTACCAAACCAACAGATTTAACTTTAAGCTGTCAGACTAGTACGCCAATATCTATTGTTCTTTCAAACACAGGTATTTTTTCTACTTCGAATAATTGCAAAACTTACACCGGATCAACTATTTTGATATCTGTCTCAAATCCAAAAGAAAGTAATTTTCAGTCTATCATTCCAGATTTATCCCTTCCAGAAGTCTGTTGTGATGATATTTAAGATAAATAATGAATCCAAATTACACCTTGTTCCCTTACAATTAAATAATCTCGATCGAGATGCATTAAATTTAGCAAGCCATAAACTAGATAATTTAGAGAAAATGACCTCAGAAACAAATATTAATTTTTCAGACACAATAAAAAATAGTTCTTATTTCACTTATGCAATCTTATTTTTGATAAAATGTATGTTACTTTATATTTTATACAGGATAATTAAATATTTTTACCGACGATTTCGTAGAAATCCGTCACATAGTTGTCAACAAATTACAAATTGTTTAACACTAAATATATGTCAAAGTAAAACGAAAACATGTACATGAGACAGATTTAAGTATAGATTGTAAACATAATAAAGACAATAATTATAGTGAATCCAAAAAGTGTGAAGAGACTAGTTTCACAGAGACTACACCGATAAGACGAAGTGAAAGACTATCGAGACTAAAAGAAACTATTTAAATGTGTTAAAATAAAATAATAATGTATACAAATGTTTTATACCATTTAAATGAAAATTCATTTTACAATTATTTTCATTCTTACAAAAGGAGGTGTAATGTACCTACCTACTCACATGTAAGATAATTAAAGTATCTATGTATTTCTATATAGTTTTTAGTCACCTGGTATATGTTATTTACATTATGAAAAAGTTCTCATGTATAATCACTAATAATTATTTGCTGTTAGAAATCAGAATCAATACTCTTCATAAATATTTTCCTATTTAGAATAAATAAGTTTCGCTAGTTTATTCGCCTAATACTTCGTATCTATGGAATAATAATAATTTATTTCTCTTATTTCTTTGTTCGATAAGCTATCCGTATTTGCTATTTTAATATTAATATTTGAGTCCAATCTCTTGTACTCAAATCCATCCAGAAACATCGTTAAATAATTGTAGATAACAGAACTTATAAATTCATAGTTTTAAGAAATAACAGGCAGTGTAATTTTCATCCTCTAATATAATAAATTTATACATGTCAATATATTCTGTTTAATTCCAAAACAAAGAGTTAGTCCGGAGAAGAAATAAACGCATAGTATTCCATAACAAAAGTGATAAAAAATAATAATCCCAAACATAGGTAAGTAAAAATACAGGCCAATAAATAGAAAAATTTAGCAATATATTTAGCTAACAGTTACGCAAAATTAAGGAGACTGACAGATTTGGATAGAAGACTGAAGATGGAAGTAAGCGAAAAAAGAGCAAGGTGATGGTAATAAATAAAAACAACAAAACTTAGAATAAAACAATAGAAAAAGAATTGGAAATCGTAGAAACATGATAACCTAAGGACCATAATATATAATAGAAAAGTAGACGTTCTTCTCTTGTTTCCTTGTCAACTGATCATCACAGGCCAAATCGAGGTAGCATGAGACTCACCGCAAGCCGTCTATCAGCCCCTTCGGTCAAGATACTTAACCAAACACTTTAAAAATGATTCAATGCAACTCAACTCATCGAGATATACGTTAAATTTTTGTTATCTTTACGTCAGATCAAGTGGTTCTTTACATTATAGTAAATAAATTCCTTCTGTGAATTGTAAACTGTAAATTTCTAGTTTACAACTTCTAATCCTTTAGCACGCTGACAACAAATTAAAAAATACTAAAAGTATAATACTAAATACTAAAAAATACTAAAAATATTAAAAGTATAAATGTTTGGAAATTTGTAAGACTATTTCAGGTTATAGGCGTTCTATGATAGCTTTTAGGTTGTAAACATTATTTTCTGAATGGAATAACAACATAATTAATTTGTACCTTCATAATATAGAAATGCGTTTGAGTAGCATGGTATTTAGTGTTTTTTTTAGCTTTAGAGTAACTGTACATATATTGCTGTAGATTATTAGATAGAACTATTTTTATTTGTTAGTAAATGTTTTTTTTTTTGTTTTGTTCGCTGATGTTGATATACATATCTGGGAAAGGAACAGTGTCTACGCTTTTCATAGAAATTACTAAAAGAAAGTCGAAATACTCAATAAGTTAATACATGCGATGTTTCAAACTGAAAGCTTTACAAAATTTATATGACAGGAATTTTTTATAGAACGTAAAGTCATAAATTAACGCTAGAACTGGTTTTTGAATCATTCTCGTTCATCTTTAATAAACTATTGCTTACAATTTATAGAATCTTAACCCCTTCACGCCCGAATTTATAAAAAATAAAAACAAAAAAATTAAAATTCACTAATGTTATTAAAAATGGCCAAATCAAGAAGTTGTAGTAATGAATCATTAAAAAATGTTATTTGGATATTTTAGGGGGATTGATGCAAATTCAATACTATCATCATTAAAGCCTTGAATTTATTTTATCAAAATATATACTGTTTTTTAATCAATAGTGCTATTATCTTGGTTTATTATTCTGTATGAAATTGTTTAAAACAATTTGAATGTTTATTTAAACATAGATTCATCTTGCACTTTTCACAAGTAACATTGGTTTGGCCTCTACAATTTTTAGGCAGGCCAATGAGAAACTCCATCTGTTCAACTTGGACCCCTCTTCTTTTTTCATAATCGTTTTGTAACGATCCAGTAGATGGTTGACCTCTTTTGCGAATAGCTATATCTTTTCCCTCCCAACACAACGATTCTGCTATTTTACTGCGAAATTTGAGTAGATCCTTCTTTCCCACTCCTAAATAATTACAGTCGCGATGGTATAGGAGCCAAGCATTGACAATAGCAAAAAATTAATCCATGTCACTTTCTAGACCGAATATAGATTATATAGTAAGTACATAATTAGACTGTTCAATGTGTCTACTCCTCCTATAAAAGAACTGTAAATTTGTATAATTTTTGGGTAGCCAATTTCAACATAAGCTTTTCGTTTTCGGTTTCATTTTTTATGGAAGATTTAGCCTGAGCATGAGACAAAGTGCTGGCTAATGTAACACCCCTATTATCAAACCACTTTAGAGCTCGTATATTAGTATTTTCTATAGTAGTTTTGGATGGATAAGACATGTGAAATTATATCCATAGTGAAACAGCGCAAGCTAGAATATCTTGAGCATATAATGCGAAACGACCATAGATATAACCTGCTGCAACTTATACTACGGGAAAGGTCTACGGAAAGACGGGAGCAGTAAAAAGAAGAATATCTTGTCTCCAAAATTTACGAAAATGGTTTTCCTTGACAACTTCAGAACTATTTAGAGCTGCGGTCAATAAAGTTAGAATTGCCATGCTAGTTGCCAACATCCGTAACGGATAGGCACCACAAGAAGAAGTTTCTTTTTCTTCGTAGCTTCCTCGGCCTCTTTTTTCAGTGACATCTGTAGGAAATTCAAACCTATTACTCGAATTGTCCCCATAGCTTGAAAACCTTGTTTTGGAAATTCTACTAGAAGTTTTAGGGACGAAAAGCAAGAAATTATGTGATTTATATTTTTTTGGTACTGTTCTAATTTCAAAACAATATCTGAACTAGATCCTGAGTAAAAACTCACTCTGTATATGCATTTTTGTTATTATCATTCTAAAGAATTTAATTGTATTACCCGTTGTTATTATTATGCTAAGAGTAAAATTGTGTTTGTTTCACAAAATTTCCAGGAATATATTATGTGGCAATTGTTAATGCCTGTAAATCCACCGCACAGAAAGAACAGTTTTAATATTTAGTATCGATTATTTAAAACGCTCTTTTTACACGGCACATGTCGCATCAATTTTGTGGGCTTTATATGAATATCGAGCGGGAAAATATATACGTAATCGTCATCTGTGTCAATATTGACTTGATTATCTCCTTCATGATCTTGGATGTCACACTTCCATCATCCCCAGCCGGGCGAGTCAACACCCTAACCAAAGCGAGTAAACAGTAGCGTAGTTTTGGCGGTCTCTAAATAAATATGTGAAATATGACTGTGTGGAAAAGTAATTTGTTGATGCTGCTCATTATTAACAACAATACAAAGGTTTTATAAAAATAATAGATCGCGTGATACAATTACTGTAAATACAAAATTAGCAAAGCTTAATAATAATTCTAAAAAAATTAATCTATTTATTATTATGATATTCCTGGTTAACTATTCATGTTTGAAGAAAAAGATGTTAATTTTATCCTCAGGTCTGTTTCGACTTCCAACGGATTCCTATATTTATTTTTGAGGAAAACCGAAACTGAAAACCCTGCCACACACTTCTAGGTCGTAACAAAAGGAATTAGAAAGTTTATCGCTTTTTCTGCTAAAACTCAGTACTCCTGGTGGCAAGACAGGCAAAAATCTATCAGTGGTATTTTGTCGTGACCTGTATGCTGTATCAAGGGATTTGATAACAGCACCAAGATAAGAGGGCCAAGTAAGCCGACATGGTTAAGTGGAAAATAAGCAGCCGAATTTGAAGGACCACAGATTATATAATATATATAATAATAAAAAAATAATTAGCCAGTGAAGCGAGTAGTTTTGTTACATTTTTCTAAATAAACATTTATCTTTAGTATAATAGGATTTTCCCTTATGTGAATGTAAAAAGTTATAAATAAATGTAAGTTTTATGTATCAGCTAATTGTCATACTTTAGTTTCCATTAATAAAATTAACATTTGATAAATAATTAATAATTCAGCAACTTTTTGCATATTTTTTGGAGTTCTTAAACATTCTCACCAAAATTCAGGCTGTTCGTATGACTTTTAGATGTGAAATCTATAAATGGCATGCTGCATATATTAAGGGAACTGTTTAATTCAATTGGCCGAATTAATTTATCCATTATTTCCTTAATCCAATTAGTACTTTACTAGCGGACCAACTCGACATCGAGTTTTTTAAATGAAATTTTTATTTTGCGAGAAAAATTAAGAGATCAAAACAAACAATATAAGCATCAATAATAATGCAAGTAAAAAGTGTATTAAATATCACGAAATATTTCGTCGAAAACAATGTTTTTTGTTAAAATGTCTCCATTTTCTGAAAACTTTTGCTTGGCACCAGGAGTTATGTAAACTTTTACTTTTTAACAAAAACGAAACCGGAAGTCGACTTTAAAACCGGAATGCAATTTTTAGTTCATCAAATGTCGACATGGATCACCATTTAGCAGTTAATTTTGCATGCTGATCACGAATCCGGTGCTGAAAACGTGCTGGGCCTAAAGAAAGACGTAAAGAAAGAGTGGATTACGAGAGAAACGTGGAACAAAATAGAACGTCGCAAACACATTAATCTAGAATTACTAAATTCCAAGACAGCAGCAGAGAAGAACCGACTTAGAGAAAGTTATAGAGAAGCGAATAAAGCTGTCAAGAAGGCAGCAAAGAAAGACAAAAGAAAGTGGGCAGAAAATCTTGCCGAAGAAGCGCGAGCCGCCGATGAACATCAAAACATGAGACAATTATATAATATCACTAAACAACTAGCCAATAAAAGATATACTACCCACCAACCAATTGTAAAAAGTGCTACAGGTGAAGATATTACAACGCAACAGGAACAAGTCAAAAGATGGCATGAATATTTTAGCGAATCTCTAAGTGCAGTCCCAACACCACCAGAAGACGCAGAAAACCTAATACCCAATATCCAACTGAGAATTAACACCAACGAACCAACAACGCAAGAAATAGAAATGACCATAGAAAAACTGAAAGCACACAAAGCAGCCGGCCCTGACAATATTCCACCAGAGTTGTTAAAAGCTTGCCCAGGTACAGTGGCAGAGCTAATCCAACCACTCTTGAAAAGGGCTTGGAGAGAGGAAAAGTTCCCCAAAGAATGGAAAACGGGATTAATAATAAAGATACCAAAAAAGGGTGACAGAAGATATTGCGAAAACTGGAGAGGAATCACACTTCTGAATACTATAAATAAATTAACAGCAATAATTATAAACAACCGACTAACAAACAGTGTAGAACCAATGTTGAGGAAGGAACAAGCCGGTTTCAGACCAAACAGATCATGCGTGGACCAAATTAACACACTAAGAATAATTGTAGAACAGTCACAGGAATTCAACTCTCCTCTCTTTGTGTGCTTTGTGGACTTCAAGAGAGCTTTTGACACGCTCACACATACGGCCATATGGAAAGCACTGCAGGAAATAGGAATACCAGAAAAAATAGTAAATCTCATCAAAGAACTCTACAGTGACACAGAAAGCAAAATCCTACACAACGGCATAACATCTGACCCAATAGCTATGCTAAACGGAGTAAAGCAGGGCTGTGTTTTATCCCCCATACTATTTAACATTGTACTGGACTCCGTACTAACAAAGGTAAACTCTAATAGAGGAATTTACTGGGGATTAACAAACAGACTGGAAGACCTAGATTACGCTGATGATATATGCCTCCTAGCACATACAAAACAGGACATGCAACTCCAAGTAAACAAAGTACAAGAAGAATCAAAGAAGGTTGGTCTAGAAATAAACATCAACAAAACCAAAGAAATGCGATTTGGTACCAGAAACAACCAACCTATTATGATCAACGACCAGAAAATTGAGAGAGTAGCGGAATTTGTATATCTGGGCAGCATAATTGACTGTAATGGGGGTACAGAGCGTGATGTACATGAAAGAATAAATAAGGCTCGCAACGCCTACAACATGCTTAACAACATATGGAAATCCAGGATTTACCCAACTAAAACGAAACTAAAAATCTTCAACACAAATGTAAAAGCTGTATTACTGTATGGCTGCGAAACGTGGAAGATATCAGCACCCACAGTACACCAATTACAAGTTTTCATCAATAGAGCGTTACGAAAAATCCTTCGTATATTTTGGCCTAACCGAATCTCCAATGAAAATTTATGGAACCAAAGCAACCAAGAAAATGTCATAAAGCAAATAAGGCGAAGAAAATGGAGATGGCTGGGCCACACACTCCGTAGACCGCCAAATGACATTGCCAGGACAGCGCTGGATTGGAATCCCCAAGGCCGACGGAAAGTAGGCAGACCTAAGGGAACTTGGAGAAGGACAGTACTGGACGAAGGGAGAAAAATGGGAAAATCCTGGCTTGAAATCAAAGCACTAGCCAGAAATAGAGTTCGCTGGAGACACTTTGTGGAAGCCCTATGTTCCTCTTAGGAATCTTGGGACTATATATATATATATATTATATATATATATATTATATATATATATCACGAATCCGGTGTCAGATTTGCTCTATCTTGACGTTTTATATGCGCGTTTCGGGTCACTTCCGGTGTCGGATCGCAACCGGAAGTACATATTTAGATTCGTCTCGACGAGTTTTCGATCCATATATACATTGTGAGGTCTAAAACTTTAAGTAAATTTTAACTTCCGGTCATCTCAAAACCGGGAGTGAATTTTTTTACCAAAAGTATTGACAATCTCATACGTAATACTAATAATATTCCGAAAAAATATTTTAATTATCTAATATGGTTATTGAGTAAAGTGGTGGACACGAAACGAGCGTAGCGTTTTAGTATATAAGATACCGTGTAGTTAAAATATTTTGCGCGTATGTAGCTGAACTCAACTACCACTATTGTACTCATATATTTAATTTGATGCTGCCAGTTCGTTGAATAAAGTATATAATGCTAATTATATTCAAAGAAACAAAATGTGTTTTCTATTCATTTAATAAATGTACATTATAATAAACAATAAAATGGTCACAAAAGTTAATAACGGTTTTCCCTCGATACAGAAAAATTAAATAAGTTAAATATAGCCATCAAGTTACACGTTTGAAAGGAAACTGAAGATTATATTGGTTGAAATAAAATTTTCTTTACGACTTAAAACGTATGAATATTTTATATGTATTACTCGACAGTATTTCATTTATTCTGGGGTAGTAAAACGGTTTAAATAATATGAACAAATTATATATAGAACATAAAGATACCTAAGTATTCCAATCGGAATTTGTTTAGGGTTGATTATGGTGAATCAGGATCACCTATGCAAAGCTCTAATAAACCTTTCAATTTCTTACTATCAACAGGTAGAGGAGAAGTATAAAGTTTCGGCAACTCAGTGAAATGAGTTTGAAGTTGACTACGCCTACTTTTTTCAGACATAGAATTCTTGAGGTTTCTGCAAAATCGTATTTAAATTGAACAGTATTAGGTTCTTCTGGTAGCTACGACAATTCCCGCATTTTATTAATTTTTACTGGATTAAAAGTTTCGTCCATTCTCTAGTTCTGATTTTTTAACATGTCAGAAAATGTTACTAAGTCTGCTTGGGACATTTCTTTTATTGTGTCGGTTTGGCCAGTTACTTTCGCCATTTTTATTAATCCGATCCATTGACTGGGGGTATATATAGCACCCTGTCGGTTTTCAGCTGTCTCTATTACTGCATGCATACTATCTCTTTCATTCTATGTATGCCTCTTCTCCAAAAACCTGTGTTTTTAAAAATATTTATGTTGTGAACTTTAGAAGCATATGCAAACATGGAGAAAATAAAACGGTTTCTATTTTGTCCCTCACAATTGTCGGAGTATACGATGACACTTTCAGTCCCTTTAGTTTTTTGTGTCCTCCGAAAATCTCACAAGGAACTACTAATTTCATTTGGTCCCCGTTTCGCCACATCTTCATACCAACCGTAACAGAATCCTTTATTTGTTACCTATGTCGTAGACTGTTAAATTATAGGTTGCAATTTTACTTTTATAATAAAATGTACTTTACTTCTGATTGAGGGATGATTCTAATACCTTTTGCAGTTCAAAACACGCAACACATAAAGTTTTATACTCAGTAGCTAGTTCTTTATCCACATCTTTCAATTTTCGAACTACAACTTGGTTAGCTAAGTTTTGATCATATTTTTCTTGGAATTTCAATTTTATGTTATTAGTAGCATCTGTATAACTTGTGCACATTTGACACTGATCCTTTTTTGGTTTAAAGAATGCTATATTGAATTCTGAGTTGAAAATTTCACGATATTGTCGTTCACTTGCAATCTGTACTGAATCGGTTCCAATATGCTCTTTGTACATTCTGTACATTTTAATAATACTTATATAACCTTCCAAATACATTTTCTTTGAATGTTTTCTATCATAATAGGAAGGAACTAATGGAAACAATTTAATATTAGTTCTCACACTTTCCTTAATATCTTCTGCAATTTTATTGGGTCTTACAGTATGGCGTCCTCGCATATCCTATTCTAAAGTGCCACCTTCTAAAATTTTTTCAAGGCAGTTGTAACCCAGGTTTCCGATATACCCAAAGTGTTTAAAATCATCGTTTTACAAATTTTTATTCTTTTATTATCAAGCAGAAAATTATATTCACGAAGAGAATCGCCCCTTGGCTCAGTTTTCTTTATTACCTGTTTCTTTTTTCTTTGATGAACACATTTTGTGATGAAATCCCATTGTCTGGTATGATCTGCTAGTCCCCAATAATTTTCAAATATTTTTTGCTTCTTATTTTACGAAATTTTTTCCGTGCATCCATTTCTGCAATTCTCGTTTCCTGGTGCTTTCATGATCCTAGATGGAATAACTTTGCCTGCTCTATTTTTATGTTTATTTCCTACATTAAGTTCTTTTTTGGCCTTAATGTAATCCGATGTGGATTTTTAGGATTAAAAAATACCTTTTTTTATATATTTAAAAAAATCAACCCGGGCAGATATTGTTTTAGTATTTTTGGATCATTCTAAACAAAAATTTATTTTGTAATTTTTCTTAAGTTGATCGTGTTTGAGTTACAAATAATTTAAAACTGTAAGACAATGAAGAATTGACAGACGAACAAGAATTGACAGTCGAAAAAGAATTGACAGACGAAGAACGATAGATGACGATTTTCAAGGCTCAAAATCATAAGTAAAAAATATCACATTTAACAAAGCGGTGTAGGTAAACCTTATATCGGATCCTCTACTATAAAAGTAAATTTGAAAATGAAAAAAGAAAAAAGAAACAGTTTGCTACTCGACAAAAATGAAATTGTGCTATGGCGGAGAAATTATTTGCAAAAGATACGAAAATATAGAGCTGAAAATAGAACTTCTGTGACTTCTGCAAGACGTGCATTTTTGGATGGGCTGTCGACCGGCTTAAGAAATCCCTCAGGTAATTCAAATAAACTTTTAATTTTTTATTTATTATCCTTAATATCACTTTTAGGAAAAGGTAAACGATTTATAATCTGTCACATCGGAAGTAAGAATGGTTTTGTTCCGGATGCACTGTGGGCTTTTGAGTCAAGCAAGAGTGGAGACTATCATGAGGGATGGATGGGAAGTCATTTGAAAATTGGCTCCAAAAGATTTTACCAACACTGGAAAAAATGCTATAATTGTAATGACAATGCCCCTTACCATTCCAGAAAATTGGACAAAATTCCCATTATGGCTACAAAAAAGGCAGATATTCATAATTGGCTTCGCTCAAAAGACATTCCCTTTGAAGAAACGATGTTAAAGGTGCAACTTTTAGAAATCGTTAAACAACATAAAGGCGAATATAATAAGTACATAGTAGATGAACTGGTTAGAAGCACAAATAGAATAGTTTTAAGGTTGCCACCGTATCACTGCGTGCTCAATCTAATCGAGCTTGTATGGGCGGAAGTCAAGAATTATGTTGCAGCGCCTAACACAACATTTAAATTTGCTGACCTTAAAAATTTATTCCATAAAGCTATGTCTGCTGTAACCATGGAAAAATGGAAAAACTGCGTCAAACATGTAAAAGAAGAAGTGGAGCCAAAAATGTGGGAGTTGGACAATTTAATTGAGGCACAAATTGAGCCTATCATTATCAACTTTAATGATGACAGCAGTACATCAGATTCTGAAAGTTAAGATAAAATACGTTAATTTTATAAACTTTTTTGTATACTTTATTTTGTTGTTAATAACTCTCGACTTTGTAAATTATTTTATATTTAAAAAATTGGTGTACTATAATCTGTTCCTGTCAGACGTCTACAAATTATATAAGGTTTTGTATTGCAGCTTTAATTTACTAGTCCGGGCCTGAACAAACGCGTGTTTCCAGCATGCATTTATTTACACTGGAAGTAGCTTAAAGTTGAATTTTTCTTTACTATATTATAAAATTATATATTGATATCCTTTTATTTAAGTTAAATGATAAGTAAAACTGTTAATTCATTTTATTATGTTTCTATCTTCACTGTATTATACAAAGAGATTTAAATCACTGCCATTGTTCGATATTTCTTGATTAAAAGGGCCACTTTTTTCCAACACTACCTTTTTAGATTTTGGCAATTAAGAACGTAAGCGATTGACTCCTTTGAAAGCATAATTACCCGTTTCAGCCCAATTTAACTACGCCCTTGGATACAGTTAAAACATAGGGAGTGGATTATCAGGCAGTAGGCCTTGTCAAAAGTTGTGTTCAATCAAAGGCGGCGAGAGAAATATCAAAGGCCACAAGTTAAACAAAAGCTGAACGAGACGAGATAGGAGCTTGCGAGGCCGATGAGTGGGGAGGGGTATCCCAAAAGCCGAAGCAGGAATTTTGAAATAAAGTGAAGACTGGCCAACTGCGATGGAATGAATGAAGTTTGGCAGAGACTTTGAAAAAATTTTTAATAAGTTTCCCCACGAAAAAATGTTACGTATTTTTTCTCGTTTAGTGGGTGAATTCTCAGGAAAGTATATCTTTATCAAATAGTTCATATACTTTGGAAGTTTTATTCGTTCTTATATGTAAGCCAAAGGGATTATATGAATATTTGATCTTTAATACTAACAATTTAATGTCCTCAAAATCGGCATATTTATACAATTTTCTCTTTGTTCTAATTGGTTTGTCAAATGTCAGAAGCGGTACACGTAAAAAATGTATTTTCTCGGTTTCCTATAAACAATTTTTTTATTTTTTTTAATCCGACGTAAACGGGAAGTGTTTAGGACGAATTTTCTGTTGAAAGATGTCAATGCAGTAATTAGTTTCCTTTCACGTTACCTTTTTACTACATATTATATAGCCACTTAAAGCACAGTTTTGGTCTACTCCTTTACTAACCGAAAACATTCAGACTTTATCACGTTTTCTAACACTCTTACTCGTATCAATTTTTAATCATTAGAATAAAATGGATCCATCAAGACAGAGTTCGTGTAGGTTGACATAAAAAAATTGTAAAACAGAATTATTTATAACTCATTGAAATTTCTTCAATCCCTATTCTCAATTACGTTTGATAAAAACGACAAATAATCACATAGTTAATAAATATCAAATAATTATCAAGTAAATAAGTAAATATCAAAACCCTACGTACGAAAATATTATCAAGAATAAGAAACAAACAACAGCTTAATCGAGAGGATCTTCTTTAAGTACCTCGGAATTATCTGTTGTCTTTAGGGTCGAAATGAATGATAGCAAACTGGCACATATAAGCATATTAAAGGATTTTCTAGAGATTACTTCTATTCTTGAAATGCTTTAAGAACGTCTAATAGTATTAAAGTAAACGTAATACGCGAACATTTACAAAATGCCGACAAAGCTCTCTGTTTTATATACATCAAGTGGCTTCTTGTATAAACCTAACCCTGAAATATGTAGAATGAGCTTAAAGTAAAAGTATTCACTCTATACAAGGTCGATTACGAACAATGAGGAAAAATGGGTTACGCTTTTTTTATTTTCCATGACAAGTAAGATAGAAGAAAGTCATAATTCAATTCATATATTATAAAACAAATAATTATTTGCAGATGTTCGTCGCATTAGCTAAAGAAAGAAAACCGGAACATATAGGTATTGATCTAAATTTTTAGTCTGAAAACTTTTAACTCTATAAAATAATAATGTAATATTAGATCAGGGCGGTTTACCACCGTCGTCCTAAACACTTCTTATATTAATAAACTCTCAAATCTCATTAATACTTTAGACCACAGACCAATTCTTAATAATCCAGCAACCTATCTGGAGAAAACAACAAAAGCCATTATCAATAAAAGTTCTCTCTTCCAGTTGACATCAAACATTTCTAATTCCTCGTGAAAAGTCTTCCAAAACACCTCGAATATAATATATACCATATTATGGCCTTCCCACAATTCACAAACCCGATATTCCTCTACGTACCATTGTCAGTGCATACAACTGCCCTACACACAACCATTGGCTTCGATATCGTTTCACTCTTTACAAACATTCCTATAGACAAAAGTCTAAACATTCCTAAAACTAAATACAATATCCCCCAAGTCCACTTATCTTTCATTAAACGTTGTATGTCCAACACTTATTTCATCTTCCAAAATCAATTCTACAGACCAATAAATGGTGCCCCAATGGGGTATAACCGACAAAAGGACGCGGAAAAAAGGACGCATAAAAAAGGACGCGGAAAAAAGGACGCGCGAAAAAAGGACGCGTGGAAAAAAGGACGCGTGGAAAAAAGGACGCATATTATTAATGAAATACTATAAATAGTTTATTTTAATTGACAATAGCAATTACCCCCGTTTATCCCCTATATATAATTACAGAAAATGATTCTACCTAACCTAAAATCGGTTACGGTAAAAGTAAAAAGTGAAAAATATTTATATGAAAAAAACTTGCCTTCACACTTTATCCAGGCTTAGGACTGGCAGCAGAAGCTGGCGTGTTTACAAGTTTTTTTTATTTTTTTTTAATTTTTTGCTTTTTTTGGAATTTTTTTGTCATTTTATTTTTTTTTGTTTTATTTTTGATATTAATTTTTTTTGTATTTTTTTTATGTTTGCAACTGAAAATTGTGAGCAATGCCTCTCAAATATTCTAAAGTTGGCCTGTCAGCATAATCGGCAACAATAGCCCTTATCCTGTTTGCTGTATCTTGATATTTTCTTTTGCGTGGAGGTACATTGCCCGAAATGTACTGCTCTATTTTCAAAACATTTAAATCATATTCTTTTTTTAGAGAATTAATAAATTTCCAAATATTCGGATGTGCACTATTGAGAAGAGAAGAAAAGCTGTTGTGCCATCCTTCGACAGCATTATTAGTTCGAGGTATATCTTGGTCTGCCAAATCGTAACAATTCCATACATTTGCTGGAAAAAGGGGTTGTCTTCGATTTCCTCTTCTAGCTAATCTCCCTATCCAAGTGTCTTCAAAGTAATTAATCAGCGGCACTAGTAGTTCTTCATTTTGTGTATAAAAATCGCTATTGAGCAACTCCTCGTACACTCTGACTACATGGTTGTCTGGAACAAACGCAAGAGCTGTCAATTGTCTTAGGTGAAGGGCGAAGTCAGGATTCTCAATATATCTACGTTGCAATCCGGCACTTTGAATATGGCGCCACATACACTGCGAGAAATGAAAAAAACATCCGCGGATTCTCACATTTGGGAACTCAGTTTGTGCAGCATTCATTGCCGCTCTTTCAAAGTCCATCATTATTGTTAGAGGCGCAAGGCCGGATTCAACACCTTTAGTTGCTGAAAAACACGTGTATAAGTCTCTTGTGTTTTGTTCGTTAGAAGTGCAAATACAGTCGGGATTACATTACTGTATCGCACTCCATGAATTGTGTATATTTGAGAAAACAATGGTGGTGCTGAGTTAAATGTTCCATCGGCATATCAATGATCGCATTGTTCCATAAATCTTAAATTTCTTTGTGTTGAAAATAACAAAATACGTTCTTCTTCTGGCCCGCTATCAAATAATAAAAATAGCTCACCGCCTGTAGTTGTTTTATATTCTTCAGGAAGCACAAGTTTTTCTAAATTTCTCGGATTTGCGGGCGTACCTCCTAGCTCGTTCCGAACTCTTTGCACAGTTTTTTTAACGACGACACTGATGGAAGTTGTGCCGTAGCAGCTTAGGAAAGTCCTTGAGAAATTTCACTTACTACACCTTGGGTAGGAGTGTTCCAGTTGTTGTGCAACTTCTTTCATCGGTTACAAGCTTCTTTTGCTTTAATCTTTGCCGTGTCTGCAACGTGATTATGTTCTGTGGATTTTGTAATTTCATCCACAACGGTATGCACTCTTCCTGTACATTTGCACTTATTATAAGTAGCACACTTCCAAATTGTCTTTTCATAAAATCACTCGCTCTTTTTTATGGAGAAATCCATTATAAAGTAACAAATTGTTGCCTTTTTGGCTTTTCACAAACGCTGACACCATCTTAACAGACTGATATCAATTTGTAAAATGTTTTCTTGTTAAGACCAGAATAAATTACTACCGCGACAAGTTTCCCCTATATAAACAATTTGGTTAATGATGTTTTGTTATATCGGACCTCGATAAAATGTAAGGGCAAGTTTTTTTCATATAATTATTTTTCACTTTTTACTCTTACCGTAACCGATTTTAGGTTAGGTAGAATCATTTTCTGTAATAACATATGGGATAAAAATGGGGTAATGGCTAATGTCAATTAAAATAAACTATTTATAGTAATTCATTAATAATATGCGTCCTTTTTTCCAAGCGTCCTTTTTTCGCGCGTCCTTTTTTCCGCGTCCTTTGGTCTCGCGTCCTGTTTTCCGCGTCCTTTTGTCGTAGATTCCCCAATGGGCTCCCCATTATCTCCAGTAATTTCCAATCTCTTTATGCCAATTCCACATATTGGCTATCCACATCAATGCTAAAACCCACATGTTGACCCAGACAATATTCAGTGACAAGGCCACGAACTTTCTTGGTGCTACAGCTGTTTCAACTCTATAAGTTTTTAAAGGAAAAGGAAAGTTTCAGTTCTATTAAAGAATTTTTGGCCTCGTCCCATATTCGCTGGAAAACTATAGTTCCTTGAGCCCCTCATCATGGTAGTATGTGGGAAAGTGCTATATAGAGCGCAAATCATCATATGCGTAGGCTCCTGGGCCATATTAAGCTTACGTTCAAAGTATTTACCATAGTTCTCGTTCAAGTTGAAGCTGTGTTCAATTCCCGACCTCTTTGCTCCCTTTCAAATAACCCCTCTGATCCACATTCCCGAAAACAGATTAATTTTATGGCAAAATTTCCAAACTACAATTGTTTTGGAAAAAATGGTCTATCGACTATTTGAGCAGACTTTAAAATCGCCCTAAATGCTCCAGCATAAGAACCTAGAACCCAACTATCTTGTCTTGATTGAAAACTACACTCTTCCTCTTTATTGGGTGCTAGCTGGAATGATTGAGGTCTTTTCCGGAAAAGATGGGCGAGTAAGAATTGCCTCGGTCAAAACTAAAGATGGAGTCTTCAAGCGTTCTATTACCAAATTGGGTCCTCTACCCAATAAGGATTTAAATTAACTCAGTATAAGATAATAATTGTGTGTGTTTTATCTTCCTCATGTTCTCTTGCTATAATATGATTTTTGTTGCTGTTTATTTGTGTTAAAGCCAACGCTTCAATGGGGGCCAGTATGTTGTAAAAATAAGTTGTATTAAAATTAGTTTATTTTTCGTTTTCACAAATCTTATGTGACAGACCATCTTGACTACAAATATTTGCCTCATAAATGCTTATAAAGGTGTTGGGTTATAATCACTGAAGACCTTTTGTAGGTAAAATTGGTTCCAGCAAAAGGAATCGGAGATGTGATTTGTGTTCTCCTCACGTTGCTAGCCGAACGTTCGGCTGTGTGCGGTACTCAGTACCTACGCTCTCTCTTCGTCCCAAAAATGCAGTGAAAAGTGCGTTAGTTTTTGCTATATTAGCGCTTTCCAAAAACACCGGTAAACCATGTTTTGTAAACATTCTCTAATTATTAAACGTGTAGTATCGATCGATCACGCTTGATTTTTCTCTAAGTACAACCAAACCCTTAAGGAATCATCGCCGTGAAGTCTGCTTGTGTATATTGAAATAATCTCTTTAACAGTCCATAGTTCTAAAATATTTGGTATTGATGGAACAAAGTTCCATCAAGAGGAAAGAAAATTTAGTAATAACAGATAGAGAAAGAACTAATTTATGAAATGCTATAAAGTTCATTAATACAGTAAGCATAAATACTCCCCCAAATGAATTAAATATGTATTAAGCAATGGATAATTAGATAAAGGAATCACCCGTGTCATGCCAATAAGAACCTTTAAGGGATAAGGGTAGGGTGACCATAATTTTTCAACAAAAAAAGTACATTTTTTTTTGACAAAAAAGTCAAATTTTACGAATCTTTAATGAAACAATAATAAGCGATTTTTTTATTCAAACATAAGTACATAAAAAATGTATGATAAATTTTAATAGTTAATTTTCTTTCGACGTTTCTTTCTGAAAATCTTGATCATCATTTTGGTACCAGTTGTACTTTTTGGAAATATGAATTTCCTTCAGAAGTTTTGGTTTACTTTTTCAGAACTGAAACATTTCATTACACGAAACTTTGAAGTTTGTGTAGACTTGCATGATGGCTTCCAGAGTAGATATTTTCAACTGCGATTTGTTGTGACTCCAATAGTTATTGACATTTGAGAACAACCGCTCAATCGACGCACTGGTCCCGGCAGACAAAAAACACACATATAATTTTGAGATTTTTCAAAGCCCTTTCTTTTTGGAAGATTTCGGGCCATCGACCTTCGGTAGAAATATTTTTCGAATTTCAATCTGCGATTTTATTTTCTGTAACGTAGGTTCGTATTAGACTAACTTCATCAAACAGTTCGTCCTGATTCAATATCGGACCTATGTAGTCTTTGAAAGCCTGACGCGACGATAATATTTCAGCCCAAGAAACTTGTTTTTTCAAGTTAACTCATCCACATAGCTTTAGTTCACTTAAATTTTCACTCCAGTTTGAATAGATTTGCTTGACATGCGTGATAAAGATATCCCGATAGTTCACACTAAAGTCAAGGTCTTCTATATTTTCAAGTTTTGAAAGTGACTCTCTTACTTTAAGCGGCAAAAATAACTTATTTAAGCGATTTTGAAGCTTATTTATAAGTTCGAAATACTCCAAAGCAGCTTCCGTTGTGCATCTTTTGTCACCTTCTACATCTAAAATCATTTTGTGGAAGAGAGACGCAATGTTATGCACAAACCACATCCCATGCTTCACTGATTGGGTTTTGAAAAAAAAAAATTAGAACTGTTGGACAATTATACATCGACAAAGAGTAAGCTTTCAAGGGTTCGAACATTTGTATAATTGGTTCAATGGCTGGCATTAGGCTCAAACATCTTGTTTTTGAAAACGACAACATTTTTTGTACTCGATATCAACAAAATCGCAAAACTGTTTTAATTTCCACACTCTGACTGTAAAAATATAGAAATACTTAAAAATCTTGACCGCAATAACCTCGATGTCTATGGGTAAGACGACCGTCGCATTTTGTAAACAGTTATTAAAAATATGTGCCACACAACCAATTCCAATCACGGGTTTATCACGAGAAGCATTTAATTTGCTGAATAGATTATTCATTCCTTTTTTTCTCATTCCACTAAAATTTGTATTTGTATTATCAGCAGACATTCCGATGTATTTTTGTAGTAAATTATGGTGGTTCAAAACATTGACCACGTAATCTTTTAACTGCTCTGATGTTTCACCAGGTAAGTCACGTAGCTGAAGTAATTTCACTTGGACACCATTTTCTCCATCAAAATATCTTACCATTAATGGCACAACTTTAATTTCTCTATGATTCGACGAATCGATTGTGATGCTGACGAAATTTGCTTTTCGAAGGTCAATTTCTAATTGGGATAAAACATTTTTTATAATCGCCTCAGTCTTGGTTCGAGCTGCCGCAAATTTAGGTTTAAACATGCTTACAATTAGTTTTGACGTGCAGTCTAAGGATCTGAAACTTTGCAAATGCTTAATTTTATGGTAAGCAAAAAGTACCTTCCTTGGCAGCAATCAACATATTTTCAGAACTTAAATTTTCTTTTTTAACAAAGGTTTCCAATTTGCTGCTCTTTGAGTTCGCATTATTAGCCAACATGTGTTTTTTCTTTGACAAATGTTGTTTGATTATTACTGCGACCACTGTTAAAAATATCAACATCACTTTTACAAACTTGGCAAAACACAATATGCGGTGAAACATTTGATTTTTGTTTCATAAAAGGATACTCTGTTTGCAACTCGACGTTAAAATGACATTTTCTTCTAGGCGGTGACATGATGAAATTGTTTATTTTTTCACACAGCACAAAATAATATAAAAAAAACGAGAAAAAGTGTCGGAATTTAAGACAAAAGGTTAATAGACTAATCATCAGTGAGCGCATCAATTCGAATCATAATTATATTTTGTTTGGACAAAAAGTAGGACTTAATTTTGTGTAATTAAGAAAAAGAGTACATTTAGGTGTACTTCATAAATTTTAAAGTACAATAGGACAGCGTTTGAAAAGAAAGTACTGTCCTACTAAAAAAAGTACATATGGTCACCCTAGATAAGGGAGATTAAAACGATACAGAATACCTATACAATATTTTTGTTAGCATTAAAAATTTTAAGCACATGCACAGTAGTTTCATATAAACTAAAAAAGTTATTGGATTTATTTTTATTTGCAATCGGTTCTAAGGCTATATAAAAGGTAATAACTTTTTTTATTTTTTGCTTTTTTAATTATAACCCGGCATTTATATTAGGCGGTTTATGTCCATAAAATAGTGAATTGATTTAGGGGCTTTAGTCATTATCCTCGTAAAACTTGATCTATATTCAGTTATATTTTTAAAGCTTTAGTAAATAGGATTTTCATATTTTGGTATTTTGTACCATGATAATGTACGTATAGTCCTACAAGAGATCTAAGAGAGTCATTAATATTTATTATCGATAAGTGTCTACCGCAAGGCAGCTGGGGATCGTCTCTGGACAGGATCGTACTTTTATTTTCTATTTGCATTACTTATTCGATTATTCTCCTTCTTCTTCTTCAGATGCAAATCCACTAATGGATGTTAGCGATCACATTTTCCATTAATTCTCTATTTCTTGCAATATGTATCAGATATTGTATGTCGTTAATCCTGTCCATTGCCTTATGTTTCGGAGCCAGGACATTTTCTTGCGTCCCATTCCTCTCTTGCCTTCAATTTTACCCTTGATTATAAGTTGGAGGAACTGGTATTTTTCATTTCGCATGATGTGACCTAGATACGCCGTTTTCCTTTTCTTGATGGTTTCGAAAAATTGGCGTTCTTGGTTTATTCTTTTAAGGACATCTATATTTGTGATTTTCGCTATCCATGGAATTTTTTAGGATACGGCGATAAAGCCACATTTTTGAAAGCTTCTAATCTGTTTATATCCCTCGTTTTGAGTGTCCAGCCCTCTACGCCATATAGCAGCACTGACCATACGTAGCACTTAGTAAACCTAAGTCTTGTAGCATTTTCAATTTCATTGATTCTTTGAAGTATATTGAAATCACCTTGTATATGCAATATATTGAAATCGCCTTATATATGTTTAAAAAATAAAACGAAGAATTTTTCCATGTTTGTTAGTTCGTATCTTTCAAGTTAAAATACGCAAAAGTGTTTTCAGTAATTGTATTTGCATTGCTGGATGCTCATAAAACCATTTCAGAGTTGTTTATTATTTTAAAGATATTTACTTCGGCAATTTTCTTTTAATGTTTTATTCGAAGATTAATGACCCATTTATTTCTTTTTTTTTATTTCTTTTTTACTTATCCACGACCCCAGCTCTCCTACCAAACCCTGAGTACCGTTCGCACAAGTAGCGATTATTTTGCTTGCCCTCTCTCTACCCCCATAATCTTACTCCATGTGGTAGGCAAAATATCTTCGTTACAGACTCAGTTGAAGATCGAACTCTGAACAAGTCAGTACCTTCTTGAATTTTACGAAAGCTTGTCGAGCTTGCTCAATGCGACATTTTACTTCCCTGTCCGATGCCCAGTCTTCAAAAAGCCACGATCCCAGGTATTTAAATTTACTCACTCTTTCAATGGACTTAGTCTTCAGTGTTATGGTGGAGTTTTCAAGTACATCCAAGTTTCTGGAGATGATCATGAATTTCTTCTTTTTGGTATTAATCTCTATTCCCATTCGCTTACTGGGATTGCGATGACACGCGTCAGAATTATTTGAAAACTGGTTTTCAAAGAAGTTATTGCCAAATACACCATCAAACAGTATAATTATGATGGACATCATCATGATGAATGCCAGCTACCACAGTCGTAGGCTGAATAAAGTTCCATGTTCTAATAACGCCAAACTTAGAATTAAGGAATATATGCAGGTAAATGATATATATTATAAAGATAATTATTCTCAAAAACAATTACTTGAAACTTTAAAATCATTTTCCATCAGAAAACAATATTATTGTGACACTTTCGTGAAAGAAATTGGTCATACAGTATTAAGACTTCCTTCTTACTATATTGCATGTTTACTCCTACAAAGTACGTTATAAGATGGATATTTTATCCCCACTGCCTTGCTGTAGACACTTATCGATAATAAATATTAATGACTCTCTTAGATTCGCTGTTAACACTTTACGACTAATCTCATAAATATAAAAGTAAATAAACCATCTCACTGCAAGGATGACTAGTTCACACCTAAATTTAGGAATGTCTTTTATAATTTTACTGAACATCCTCTTGATAAGAACACTAATCGAAGTTTTTGTTTAGAAAGAACTGTTTCCTATTTACTACCCATTTTGTTTTTTACGATTATTTGTTATATAGAAGCTGACAAAATGAAAGTTATAAAATTTATACCACACATCACAAATTTAGGACAAACACACTAGAATGTCACAAATCCTAAACCTCTCTACCCTATATGGTGTATATAAAGAATAAAGCACATAAAAGGAAAAATACCCCATAAATATGATACTTTCCATCCCGTCCAACTTTCTATATCCGGGGAAAAATTCGAGGAATGTCTAAAGGTCGATTTTCCCGATATAGTGTCGGTTTTTGTCCCCAAACAGAACAATAAATTGAATTTCTCGATGTCCCAAGTCACAATATGTCCTCTCGAAGATACGAAACACTCTATCCATTGAGTGAAGATGGCGAAAGTGGCGGGAACGTCATCGCTCGTGCAAGCAGGGAATGTTCTTGGAAAACGCCATTCGGCGACAAATTGCTTGGGCACTTAATCGGTTTTGTAGTCGTCTTTATTTCAAAGGCAACAAACAATTTGATCAAATTGTATTATGTCGTATTATAAATGCGTATTACGCTTTTTACAGTTAGTTACAATTGTTGGTATTGTAAGCCAGCTAATGTAGAAGTTAAAAAAATAAAACCAACGAAAGTTTTATAATGTACTTTGGCAAATATGCACTAATTGTTTAATGATTAAACTTGAAAGATCGCTGGTTAAATTGTATTGGATAAATAATTTTTAACGAAAAAATGCAATATTAGATTGTATATAAGATTAGCGAAAATAGCGAATATTTGTAGCAAATATATGTAAAATAAAATGAATTCAAATAACAATTGGCAGATTTTATATCTTATTGTCAATTCTATATGAGATTCACTTACCTTTTTTTTGTCTATGGTCGGCCCGGCTGGGGTTGGCGTGAGATACACTGCTGTGGTGATCTGCTTGTCGCTTGCTTCCGTACAGGACGAGAGTTTGTTGAAGAGTGGTCGATCATATGCAAAGGGGCACGTATCTATTACCCCAAATCGACTAGAGGGTACTGTTTTTAGAGACCTCCGTGAATAGCCGTAAATTAAACTTAAAGTGACATTCTTTACTTGCTACACAAAGGCGGATAGAAATCTGAAGTGTTTTGGGTTGATATATGTTTCCCAAAAACATGTTGAATTTTAGACAAGTGAATTCTCAGAACTTGACAATAATTAATCAGCCAATTTTGTTTGAGAATTTAAAAATAAACTAAAGCCATATTGCAATTAGGTAATATATTATGATTAAATAAATTTTAAAACTAAATAAGGTCATACTCGTAATAATAAAAATAAAATATTTAAATTACTTGACACTTTTCCAAACATTCTCCGCCCCAAAACGAATGTTTTTTTTTAAGAATCAACTACAATAATAAGAATAAAAACGAACACTAAATTATAATAATAATAGAAATGAAGAAAGATATAGTTGTTAACAAATAGGTAGTGGACAGATCTTGACCACCGGACGTTGTAGGATGCCATCTGAAGCTGTCCTCAGAGTAACAACCCGTGCAATACCGTCGGTGCCATAATGCAACTCAATGATTCTGGCCAACTGCCAGCGAAGAGGAGGCTGTTGTTCATTTTTTATGAGGACTAGCGAACCTTTAACGAGAGATGGGGTTGGACTATGCCATTTAGATCGCTCTTGAAGAGAATGAATATACTCTTTAGACCATCTTTTCCAAAAATCCCCCTTTATCCTTTGAATTAACTGCCAACGATTCAGACGGTTAATCTTTAAAGCGCTTAGATCTGGATCGGGAATTGAATCCACTAAGGGTTCAAAAATCAAAAAATGACCAGGAGTCAGTGCCTGCAAGTCATTAGGGTCAGAGCTTGCTGCACACAAAGGACGAGAATTAAGAACTGCCTCGATTTGAGTCATAAGAGTATAGAACTCCTCATAAGTCAAAATTTGTGTACCCAAAACACGATACATATGGTTCTTGAATGATTTGACGCCAGCCTCGGCTAAACCCATTAAAATGAGGGGCACCGGGCGGATTAAAATCCCAGGTAATAGAAAGAGTCTCAGCAGCAGATCGAGCTAGTTTTATGATTTCGTTGCTGGCTCCCTTAAAATTGGTACCTTGATCACTCCTAATAGTTAGGCACTTACCGCGTCGAGATACAAATCTACGAAAGGCAGCTAAAAAGGACTCAGAACTAAGATTTGAAGTTACTTCCAGATGAATGGCTTTTGTACTCGTACACACGAATACACAAACATATCCTTTGTATGTTTTTGCACCTCTATGTTTGGACATTAATAACGAGAATGGTCCTGCAAAATCCACACAAACAGACAGGAAAGCACGTAACGGAGTAACTCGGACAGTTGGCAAGTTTGCCATAAAGGGGTTGTAAGATTTAGGTCGGCATCTAAAACAACGAATGCACTTCGACAAACAGCGGTGAATGGCACTTTTCGGAGACAGAATCCAAAAGCGCTGAAGTAATAAATAATGCATAGCCTTTAAACCAGGGTGCAGATGAGTTTGATGAGTCCACTCGATGATTAAATCGGTCAAACGATGAGTTTTCGGTAATAGCAATGGATGTTTTACATTAAAAGACAACTTAGACTTTTGTAATCGACCTCCTACTCTCAAAAGACCATATTCATCAATAAAGGGTGCGAGTTTACGAAAAGGTTTGGGTAACAGCGAATTTTGTTGAATTTTGAGAAAAATATCCGAAAAAAACGTCAGCTTGTACATGCTTAACAATGTATCGTAACGCAGATTCCATCTCTAAATGACTGTTCAGGGAATCTGAAGAGGCAGCATTGTTTTTTCTTTGAAGTTTAGCCACGAATTTTAAGACGTAAACCATGACTTTCTGAATTTTTATCAGGGACGAAAATTTTGAAAGTAAAGTAGAGATGATATTATCCGAAATGACCGGTATCAATGATAATACAGTGGGCAATTTTTCTTCTAACATTTCCGTGGGATGGGAGGTGTGAAAATTAACCTGAGAGGGCCAGCACTCGCTTGACTTTGAAAGAAAATCAGGACCCCCGCCACCAGAGGGAAAATTGTAGTAGTTGTGTCGGTGTGAAACCCCGACTAGCACAATCAGCAGGGTTTTGATTAGATGGCACGTAATGCCAAGAAGAACATGGTATAAGTTCTTGTATGTGCCTTACCCGATTGGCAATAAAGGTTTTCCATTTATGCGGAGAAGAATTAATCCAGGTAAGAGCAATCGTGGAATCCGACCAAACATGAATATCGGAAAAAGAAAAGATATGTTTAAAACGACTCTTTAATGAAGGCGACTAGATCCGCCAGCAATACAGCTGCCAACAGTTCCAATCTTGCAATAGATTGTGTCTTCAGAGGAGACACTCGACATTTAGCACACACAAGTACAGTCTCAAATGTGTCAGAAGTATTAAATCGGAAATATACAACGCTGGCGTATCCTAACTCTGAAGCATCGCAGAATCCATGAATCTCGACTTTAGAAGATTTATTAAAGCCGAAGTGTCGAGGGATTTGCATGTTCGCAAGGTCAGGTAACTCGATTTTAAACTGATGCCATACCTGTTGTATTTGTTCAGGTGGTTCATCATCCCAAGATACATTGGATTGCCACAACTGTTGCAGCAGACGTTTGGCCTTTAAAAGACACAGGGATATGAAACCAAGAGGATCAAAAATACGACTGATTTCCGAAAGAATAGCCCGCTTTGTACAAGTTTTGTCAAGGGGACAGTAAGAATAAGAAAAGACGTCAGTCGACGGGTCCCATTTCAGGCCTAGCACCTTAATAACGGAAGGTTCCTCTTTGTCAAACGAACAAGATGTCATAATATCAGAACCAAAATCTTGGAGTAGACTGGGATGGTTGCTGGCCCATTTGCCTAGCTCAAAACCACCAAGCTTTAAAAGTTGAATGAGCTCTAACTGTGGAGAGCGGGTAGATGACAGAGAATCACTTCCTAATAGACCATCGTCAATATAAAAATGTCGCATTAAAGCTTGTGAAGCATTAGGAAAACGAAACTCTGCCGACTCAGCTAACTCTTGTAAAGTTTTTAATGCGAGATAAGGTGAAGAAGAAACACCGTAAGTAACAGTACGTAAAAAGTACTCTTGAAGAGGTTTAGAAGAATCCGACCTCCAGAGAATTCTTTGATAATTCCAAAATTCTTTGTTTACGTTAATTTGTCGATACATTTGCTTTATATCGCATGTGAAGCAGTAACGAAAATATCGAAAATTGAGTAAAAGCGAAGAGATGTCCTTTTGAAGTTTAGGACCTGTATATAGGGTATCATTGAGAGACACACCTCGAACGTCACGTAGACTGGCGTCGAAGACAACACGAATTTTGGAAACAAGAGATGAATTAACAATTTGTTTTTTGAAAACTGCGTGATGAGCAAAATAATACGAGGTAGGTGATTTAAAATCAGATTCAGGAATCGGGACCATATGTTTTGAAGTAATATAGTCATTCATAAACTCAACATATTTCTCTTTGAGATCCGGAATTTTCTTAAAAACGATTCTCTAATACGCAAAAACGACGATATGCTTGAGAATAAGTATCGCAAAAGACAGGATTGGGTTGTCGAAACGGTAGAGGAACAGAAAATCTGCCTGTTGACTCTCGGAAAGTAAATGCCTTGTAAATATCCTCACAAACTTGATCGTCCTGGGACAAAATGGCAGGTTTAGATATATTTTCGATTTCCCAAAATTTTTGTAAAAGACTATCTATGTTTGTATCCATAGACGTATGTAAAGAGGTAAAATTACAATTTGAAAGGGCCGTAGAGACTCGCCTTGTAGCACATAACCGAAAATGGTTTCTAAAGCGACAGGTTGGTTTGGTTCGCCAAGAATTCGACCCGACTTTAAAAAGAGAGGAACTAATTCAGCCCCTATCAGCATGTCTATCGGACCTGGTTGATAGAATGTGTGATCTGCTAATTTCAGATCACGAATATGAGTAAGATCGTGAGGATTGATAAATACCTTAGGTTGATTTGAACACACCTTTTTCACAATTATTGCGTCCAACGAGAAGATCGGGCCGTCACGATCACATGGTTTAATATGACAGAACGTGGTACCCTGAGTGGTACACGTCGACATTCCGTTTAGACCTTCCACTGGGATTGATAAATTATTACGGGAAAGACCTAAGCGCCGAAAACAACTGTCTGAAATAAAATTAGCCATCGAGCCTGTATCCAGTAAGATACGAATTTTCTGAAAATCACCGTAGACATCTTTGATATGTATCAAACATGTTGATAATAATACCGACGAAAATGTTAAACGTGATTGTGTGGAAAGGTTAGCGTTTATTAGAGACGTCGGCGCAAAACTAGACGTAGAGGTTTGAGGCGTCTCTAATGTAGAGTTGTGGTTCTCATTAGAAGACTGTATTTGAGGAGGCGGTTGACTGAATAAACAAGATTCGTTGGAACTTGGATAGACATGAAGAAAAGTGTGATGTCGTGATTGGCAAACCCTACATGTGCTCGAAGAAGCACAGTTTACGGCGGAATGATTTGCACCCAAACAGTTCAAGCATAGATTATGGCGTTTAGCCAACGAAATACGTTGTTGCGCCGTTTTAGCAAGAAAGAATGAACATTTATATATAGGGTGAACACCAGAACACACGACACATTTACCCCCTTGATAAGTCACCTTCGGTCGATTGGTGTCACTGACAAAACTAGATGTGAATGGTTTTTTATTAGACTGATGAGAAAATGATCGCGAGTGAGACTGGGTAGAAAGGGTTAATGAATTAAACTGAACCGACTCCAAAGCTATACATTGTCTTTCTAAAAATGAAACCAATTGCCTGTAAGTGGGAATGTCACAGCTTCGACTGTTTTCTAATTCAAAATCTGTACGAGTTTTATTGTCCAATTTGTTCGACAACATATTGAATAATAGAAAATCCCATTGCTCAACCGGGAAATCAAGAACACGTAAAGCGGCAACATTTTCCGTGAAAGTATTTAAGAGATTTCTTAAATTAGAAGAAGTAGAATTTTTGATAACCGACGCGTTGAAAAGATCGTTATAATATTGGGTAACAAGAATTCGTTTATTCTGATACCTTTTCCCTAGAATGTCATAAGCAATTTGATAATTTGCATCGGTCAGGGGAATGCCTTTAATAAGAGCCAAAGGTTCTTGACTAATAGACGTAATAAGAAAACGGAATTTTTCCACATCGGACAAATCGTGATTGTGGTGAATTAAGCTATTAAATAGGTCAAAGAAACTAGGCCAATCTCGAAAATTGCCTGAAAAGGTGGGTATATTAAGCTTTGGGAGTCTAACTGAAGGCCTTGAAGATTGTGCACTTGAATGTGAGGAGATATTTGAAGAAGAAGACGAATCCCTAATTAAGAAATCACTCTTTATGGATTTTACTCCGTAGTATGCCTGATCAGCGGCCACCCTAAACTTATCTTGCTCCGAAAATTCCTCATCGGTTATTGATCCGATGATCAGATTGTGAGCTGTATGAAATTCTTTATAAATAGATTCGATTTCTTCTGCCCTAGCTAAGAATAATGATTTGACAGTATCATCCCTTGATGCTTGAATGCCTGCCTCATGGGCTTCTCTCAATCTAGAATACGCTGTTTGGCGCGCCAAGTTGGCTTTGTTTATTTTGTTGGACATTGTAAGATAAAAGACACGACAAAAGAGGACAATGCAAACAAAATTAAACAAATCGAACACAAGAAATGCCCTAGATTGAAAGAAGAGAAATGCGCTACCTGGTTTCAGACACAATTCTGAACAAACAAGGGAAGTATCGATAAAAGTAGAATAAAACTAATTCACAAAAATCAGCACAAAAAAATGTAAAAAATGTAATACAACGTTAATAAATCCTGTGTCAAAAGTGATATATATATATGAATAATTAATATATGTATGTAATATAAGTTAAAATGTGTAATAAGAATAAAAGTACTACTGATATTATAAATGGTAAAGTAGAAATAAATTAGAAATAAATTTAAAAAAATTGTTACGTAAATATGACCAAATTTAATTGTGTAAATTTAATTTTAAAATATAGCGTGAAGGACTGTATCAGATTTAAAATAAAAGCAACAAAAACAAATAATTAATTAAAATGAATTAATTGAAACACAATGAAATTAATTAAATCAAAGTTAAAATCCGTCTCGAAGTAGACCAAATGTTTAATGATTAAACTTGAAAGATCGCTGGTTAAATTGTATTGGATAAATAATTTTTAACGAAAAAATGCAATATTAGATTGTATATAAGATTAGCGAAAATAGCGAATATTTGTAGCAAATATATGTAAAATAAAATGAATTCAAATAACAATTGGCAGATTTTATATCTTATTGTCAATTCTATATGAGATTCACTTACCTTTTTTTTGTCTATGGTCGGCCCGGCTGGGGTTGGCGTGAGATACACTGCTGTGGTGATCTGCTTGTCGCTTGCTTCCGTACAGGACGAGAGTTTGTTGAAGAGTGGTCGATCATATGCAAAGGGGCACGTATCTATTACCCCAAATCGACTAGAGGGTACTGTTTTTAGAGACCTCCGTGAATAGCCGTAAATTAAACTTAAAGTGACATTCTTTACTTGCTACACAAAGGCGGATAGAAATCTGAAGTGTTTTGGGTTGATATATGTTTCCCAAAAACATGTTGAATTTTAGACAAGTGAATTCTCAGAACTTGACAATAATTAATCAGCCAATTTTGTTTGAGAATTTAAAAATAAACTAAAGCCATATTGCAATTAGGTAATATATTATGATTAAATAAATTTTAAAACTAAATAAGGTCATACTCGTAATAATAAAAATAAAATATTTAAATTACTTGACACTTTTCCAAACACTAATTTATCCAAAATTATGCATTAAATATGCATTTCTTTTAGAAAATATGCATCAAATATGCTTTTTTTTTAGAAAATAGGTAACTGTAATGTACTAATTAACGGTAATGAAAGTAAGTAAAAAAGTAAAGTAGGGGAAAGTGCCGAACAGTGGGACAATTTTATTAGTATTTACAAAATTTCATCAATTACACTGGGGAACACATTTTTTGTTCAGTTAAGTCTGACATTTGTTTTCCACTAATTTTTGCCGTCTGAATCTGAGAATAACCTCAGATTTTGTCTATTACGACAACTTTTTAAACTACAGGTTATCCTAAAAAATTATGCATATAAAGAAACATACAATAAAAACATACCAAATCTACAGTTTACAAAACACTTAATGTAAGTTAAATCAAGTTCATACAAAAAAAAATCTTTTAATTACTGAATAGTACTTAAAAATTAAGATAAAAATTTTCGTTCGTTGCTTTTTCTGGAGTGTGCAGTTTGTGTACATTCGCGCTTGAGGCTCCAACAATGGTCAGCCATCATATGTACGTCTCATTTACCTTGATACCGTTCTGCCATGACCTTCAAATCTTGATGGAAACGCTCACCATGCTCATCACTCACCTTCAGCAAGATTGTCCGGGAAATTAGCAAGGTGATGTAAAAAATGCTCTTTAATGCTCATGTTGCAACCTAACTTTTTGAAGCTCTCCAATAGTTGCTGGATAATATCGGCGTAATTCAATGCTCGTGTATTTCCAAGAAAGTTTTTAACAATTTTTTGAATGCCAATCACGCATTCTTTTCAATTTCTGACATTGTTACTACGAAATGTTTATCTGCAAGAAGTTGCCGAATCTGTGAACCATCAAAAACACCGACCTTTATCTTTTTAGATAACAGGCTAGGAAATTTCGACACGAAATAATTGAAACAGTCTCCTTCAGTTGGCAAACTTTACCAAATTGCTTCCTGAGACCCAATTTTATATTCAGACGTGGAAATATAATATTCTTTCTGTCGACAAGTGGCTGATGTACAATGTTTGGATCACCAGATCTCATGTCCGGTCTGGGTAGGCAATTCGACTACACCCAATGTTGTGCATGAGCTCTGCTATCTCACATACACAAAAAATACCGATACTTTGTGAATTCAATATTGACCAAGTAGGAAAGAGACCATTTTAAGGTCAACACAAATGATCCATTGGTGCAAGTGTTATTGCAACAGATCAAACAAACTGAATGGCCAGTTATAACTGAACCAAATAAATTTTGATTGTGGAGAACACACTTCAGGCTCCGCTTTGAGCTATCTATAAACAGTCGAGAGTCAGTTGCCTTATAGTTTGAAATTCCCAATTCTTCCATTAAACCAATTACATTATGTTAAAACACAAATCCACCATCACTTTGAAAGTATTGCAGAAATGCCCTTTCTCTTGTTCGAAAATAGAATACCTTTGCTCCCTTTTCAAGCAAGTTGTTCTCATTGTGTGGTCATGCTAAGAGCTATGAAGCTTTTTGGGTAGTCCCAAATCTCTTACTAAATCATGTAGCTCTTGCTGCTCGAATCCCTTACGTACGGAGCCGTCTAAAATTTTCGAAATCTTCATCGTTGGAGTCGCTTTCATCTACACCATATCCAAATTCCCCTTCTTCCAAAGAGGGAAATTCATTGAAAACTGAAAACTCTATCTTACATTTGTTTTTCTTGTTATATCTTGATGTTTTCACTATACAAAAGTAACAATCACTTGAATGATAAAAGACAATTACTGTGCTTGAAAGGATATTTGACCATGTTGCGAATCAAGAAGGTTATCTACCTTCATTAGTAAGATTTAGTAAAGTGTGCAAGCTGTGGAGAGATGTTTGTGTTTCAGCCATTATGGCATAAAGCTGACCTAAACTTTGTAAAGGAAAGGTTTAGGACTGATTTGCGAGTACATTGGCTCATATTAAACAGGCTTATGGATTGTCAAGATTTAAATATGGGTGGATGGAAAATTCGAGATATTCAAGCGTTTATGGAAGCTCTCTGTGAACACTGTAGTAAACTGAAGGGTTTAGATTTAAGTGAATGGAAGGGTATTTCAGCTGACCATTTTAAATACATTTTCACGAATGTAAAAATCTAGAGCGACTAGATTTGTAAATTGACGTTTATGCATTTTATGCAATTTTTTGTATAAATATACAAATTCCTCAGATATTTGCATAAAACATGCAAAATGCATAAAATATGCAAAATATGACTACGTCTAGTTATGACTATAATAATATGTGGAAATTGTGATAAAGGTGTATCATAAAATAACATCTAATGTTATGGAGGATGCAGGTGATTGAATTGTTTTTTGTTTTATTTTATTTCTAATTAATTCACTCCTTAATTTTTTTACCGTCTTCTGCGATGTTCCTACTATATTCATACGCTGTTTTCTACGTCTTGATTGTATTTAATCAGATCTCTACGAGCTAGAATAGTATTTTATTGAATAATACGAGAACAGACTTTTCAGTCTATATTTTTTTGTATGTTAATACGAACTAACTTCTGGCATGTTCGACACGATTTCGTACCTGTCTGAAACGTGCTTCGTGATTTCCGATATTCATCGCATACAAGTTTTTGAAACATATATCTCCTTCAATCAATATGAAAATTTATATCATATTGATATAATTTCAATTCTGCTAATTTTGTATAACAGCGTCAGTTACGTTTATAGTGAAATATTTGCATTACTGTTAGTGCATTAATGTATTTTAAATTCAATTTACTCTTTGCTATTTAAAAATAGGAATATTTTACTGTTTTGATTTAATTTATTTCATTTGGAATTTTTATCATTAATTGTTTTAAACCATAGCTCAGCTGTTAAGGTATAATATGTATTGAATATTAAATCAATATGTATTATTAATTATAAAGGGTGTCCAAAAAACACAAGATTTGAATTTAATAGAAAACACTGTTTTTTTCTTTAAATATATAATAAATCAGATCTTCGTCTTGAGGCAAGTATTGGAAAAGACCAGTGAATTTAATTTAGACACACATCATCTTTTCATTGATTTTTAGAGTGCCTATGATCCATCGAGAATTTCTGATCCATGCACTAAAAGAGTTTAATATTCCAACTCAACTCATTGATATAGTAAAAGAAACACTTAAAGTTCAAAGCAAAATTCGAATTCAAAACGCACTAACAGATACAATCCATGTGAAAACGGGCATACGACAGGGAGATGCCCTATCCTGTATGCTATTCAACATCATATTAGAGAAATAATTAGAGAGTTAAAAGTGAACACCAGAGGAACAATACCTACAAAAAGTGTAAAAATATTGGCATTTGAAGATTTCTTCTTCTTCTTCAAGTGCCGTCTCCATCAATGGAGGTTAGCGGTTATGGTGGCAAACGTTTGTCTATCTTCAGCTGCTCTTAAGAGTTCCTCAAAACCAAGTCCCGTCCAGTTTCTGATATTACGTAACCAGGACAATTTTTTTCTTCCAATTCCTCGCTTTCCTTCTGTTTCCTCGCCTTTTATTATCAACTGAGGGATGTAGTATTTCTCGTTGCGCAACAAATGCCCTAAATAACTGGTTTTTCTTCTTTTGACTGTTCTCAATAGTTCTTTTTCTACATTGAGTCTAGCTAGTACTTCTTCGTTTGTTTTTCGTGCTGTCCAAGGAATTTTTAAAATTCTACGGTACACCCACATTTCAAATGCCTCGATTCTATTCAGGCTCTTTATTTTTAAAGTCCACGTTTCGACTCCGTAGAGAAGAACAGACCAGATAAAACATTTTACAAGTTTTAATCTCAATTTAATATTTATATGTGTATCGCAGAATAGAACGCGCATCTTAAAGAAACTATCCCTAGCTTGAGCAATTCTCGCTTTAATTTCTTGTTCTGGGTCCAGATTGCAATTAATCCAACAGCCAAGGTATTTGTATTGGTTTACCTGTTCTAAAATTTTTTGCAGATTATGTTGATATTATAGCTAGAAGCGAGAGATGGCAGAAGCATTTAATGCGATAGAAAGAGCGGCACAAAACAGTGGTCTAAACATTAATGAAATAAAAACCAAATACATGAAGACCAGCAAATCGACAGACCAAAAATCCTACAGAATCTGACTATATATAGTAATAGGAGGCTATAACATCGAAAGTGTGAAAATTTTACAAATCTAGGTTTACTAGTTACCGCAGGTAACAATGTCAGTGAAGAAGTGGAGTGGAAGAAGATCTGAAAACACTTAAGATTACCAACTGGAAAAACAAAGCAATGAACAGAACAGAATGGCGGAAAATCCTAAAACTAGCCAGGAACCAGGAAGGGTTGTGGAGCTACTGATGAAGATGATGACTGTTTTTGTTTCCTTTAGATTGTAATTTTTTATTCAATCATAAAGTACATAGGATAGGGTTATGTATAATAGCACATCAGACAATTATTTTATTTGGTATTCAAGAGAGTAAGATGAATAAGAGTGTCGGTGTAGGAGCAGGATAGTTGACATCATTAATATAACCTTATTTACTCACAATTGATAATATTTACACCACAGTATATTATATTTTCTTCCAGTGGTCTATAATATAAAATTTTTCTTCTTTCACATTTGGTTATTAAACCAATTAACTCATTCTTAATTCACTTATTTTCTCTAATCATCACTATTGAACTTTTGTCTTTTTTTAAAAATCAGCTTTTGTCTTTTTTTAAAAATCAGCTTCCAATTTTACTGATGAATTTAATTGTATAGTCAATTCATAAAATATAAACAAATAAGTTTAAATTATAATAAAAATAATAGCTACTGTCTTAATTTTAACAAACTAATTTAATTAAAATTCATGTAGAGTTCAACATATGGGTTCTTGACCTGGTTTACTCTTTAAAAAATATACTATCAATCTTGTTCCGAATGTCATTGTCACTGTAAACAGTCAGTTATCAATATAGAAATGCGAAGATTTCTTTGACAAAACCAAAATTCGATTTTTCTTTTAATCTGTGCCTTCTATAAATTGCAAGGCAATACGAACGTTGATAAAGGCGTAAGGTGTAAGGTGTTGCATTCCACAACATATCTCCTTATCTAAGCAAAAATCCTTAGTGAACTGCTTTCTTGTTTTCATAGAGAGTAAACTGAATTCGCTAAGAGCTTCTGTACAAGTCGCTCTGATGATTGGTAGAATGAAATACGTATTAGCAAATATACAGAGGCACTATACGTGAAATTAAATCTTAACTGTTTTTTCTTTTAGTCAATTATCATTTCTGGCATATCAAATTAGTTGACATTTAACTTTCCTACAGTACGGATATAGAAAACTCTTTCGAGTAGGGACTTATTGACTTATGTTGTCTGTCCATCGGCATATTGCCAGATAATTTAACAATTTTGCCAACCACTCTTTGGTTTTGAGTTTATTTTGCAAGTGCTACAAAGTATGTAATTAATCACATATTTCCATATAATAACAAATTTTACCCTACGTTTTTATTAATTTAGTGGAAATACTTGGTTTTAGGTTTACTGAAGATGGACTGATTAGTCCAAAAGCGTTTTGAACTTGATCCTTTTGGATTTTTAAATTTAATTTTTAATTCGAGTTTTTTAACTATATGGTATACAGCCAACTCCTTCGGATTATCCCTTTCAAAAATTTAATTATATATTTACATATTTGGAAATAATCATGCGGTTCGCTGCGTTTTGATATATCGGACATAATTTATCAATATTTCTTTTTACGTTACCTTAAAAGAAAGAACTACTTGGTTAAGAACTATATCAAATTAAAGGCAGGGACACTTCTGTGAGCAATATCAAGTTTGCGTTTAGATCAAGTTGACTGCTTTTTGCTAGAAAGGAATTTAGTTTACCCTACATACTAGTGACATATCGTTATTTTTATATAAATACAAAAAAGGTTTTTAGTACATTTTTTTAAAAGTTTTTTTTAATGAACTTTTTATATTTTTTATATCGATTTCGTATATTGTAAGGAATTTTCGGAAATTGGGAAAATGTAAGTTATGTTAATTATGGTTAACCTTAGTTGCTATCGAGGACCTATAAAGATACCTTGTAAAAATGTTTGGAACTACTACATCATTTAAATTTAACAACAAATATGTATTAGTTAACAAAGTTAACATCATTTAAAGGGTTTTGACGTACATCTTTAGTAGCTTAGCTCATATATACCTTTTAACTGCATTTTTCGGGGGAAATCATATCGTTTGTTAAAATTTGCTCAGTAGTCCCCACTACTTTATGGCTCATATCAAGCGCCCAGTTGTCTACATTTCCGAACTTTTTTGATGTGATTTCAGGCATGTCTGCTTTTTAAAGACAAAGAGTATGGAGGCCATCACTAACCATTGTGGAAGGCCATTGTTGAGAATTATTTCGGTACTAATCTTACTGCCGATGATGACTTGGAAACATCTATTGCATAGAATTGATGACATAAGTGATCTTTCTGCATGGAATCATCATCATCATTAATCCTCCCTGATTTGTGCATTGTTAAACATAAGCCTTCCAATGATATTTTCATATATTTTTATTCTACACCTGGAATCTGATTCTGATGAATTATATCGTTGCAAATTTGAAGGGCAGTGCATCTAGTACAACTTGCATATGTTGGTCATTGGATTCTTTATTAACTTCTATTGGAAGGAGTGGGTTGTTGGGTCAAATAGTCTTCCACGAATTAATCAGTGTACTAAACTTGACTTGATGTTAAAGTTTTCAACATTATAGTGATGTCAGCATTAGGTTGACTTGCAATATCCACAAGGAGTTGTTTCTTGTAGAGTGCCTTGAGAGTTTTATTAACATATTGATCCATGTGCTGAATCAATACAATAGCATTTTTCGGTAAGTACATTGCCTCGACATATCCATCGGCATCGATTTTAAATTCGTTCTTAGCTCATCTTTAACTTGTCGGACAAAGCTGCTCTTGTATCAATCCAGAAAAACTTCTTTTGTCTGTTCTTTTACACTGTTCTTTTGTCACCCAGGCACAGCTTTGCCACATGTACGTAATTGGTAGCTTCTCAATTTAAACATTTTTGAAGGCACGAGATTATTTGGACTTACCCACGATTAGCAATTTCAATTTGGGGGATCCTGGTGCATTTGCGCATACCATGAAAGTGGGACGTTCTTTTTGAAGTTTTCTACCAAAAACTTTTTTTTCATCTGAAGTCTTTATTGGAAGTTACCGCCAGTTTAGACCAGTTTTATCAGCGTTATAAAGTTGTTCATGAATTAGGTTTAATTTGGTGATCCTTTTGCTCAAATTCCTACTCATGCAATATATGCAAAAATCCTATTCCGAACCGTTTTTTGAAGTTTTCGAACCAACCTTGACTCGCACGAAAATCGTTTTTTTTTTGTTAATTCCTGATAAAAAACTGAGCTTTATTTTTTTTTTAAATATCACTTGAAATAGGAGCTTGTTTGCTTTGTTGTTGCTTAAACTAGATTGTAGAGCTTCTTCAACGTCAGGAAATTCACTTATTTTGAGGGTTTCTTTCTATCCTTATAATTATTCTCTGCAGATTTTATAAATTTTTCGATTTTGTCTTTGTTTTTTATAATGTTGTACACTGTGGCTCGTGCAATATCATAGAATCTAGATATCACAATCGGAGTTTTACCACACTCGCATATCTTAATAATAATATAGTGTCTTTGATCCATTTGTCTTTTAGTCTCAGCGAACTTGTGCTCGCCATTGATTTTCTAAACGAATTAAATAAAAGTTTGGCACTACCTAATTGCTTTATCTAAAACCCTATCGAATCGAACTGCTCACGGAAACACACGAAATGAAGCATCCAGTAAGAATCAGATTCATATAGCGACAAGTTTCTGTACAAGCAGATACGACGGCGACCTTGACGGGAGATGCATTGTTGACTACCGGGCGTGTCGGATTAAAAAACGTCAGAGTATCAAGGGTGTACTGTATATATTAACAAGCTACAGATGTTGTCATTTTCCATTCTTCCAGACTATTAGTAGTTGGTTTGGTGACGCGGCATATCTACTTCAATCCTTTATTTGAAGAGACATCATAGGAGATTTTATTTCCTATTTTAATTTGAGCTGCCATCAAAATCCTCTTTGATTTTATCTTTTTCATTCCTGTGAAAGGAAAAAATGGTGCGGATGCACATAAATCGAACTATTCAGAGCAGCAAGATCAGAATAGTCATGATGTCTCTTTCCTCAGTCTCAAAGATAGCACGTAAAAAACAAGAAATAGTTTGATATTGCTTGAGAATTTACGAATTTTATAATTTGACTGTAGTATATATATTTCTATCATCGTGATTAATTATTTTTTCAACTATTTTGTAGTCTATCTGAAGCGCCTGATTTTATTTTTAGACGCCAGAATCCTATCCGTTTTCTTAGTTCTTCATTTCTGTAATCCAAAACACCCTACTATTAATTTAATTTGCAAGATCGACGTTACCCGTCATGATCCTTATCCGATATCAAAACAGCCAATCAACGTCGCGGAAATAGACGTTCTCCTATCAAGTAGGCCTTTAATGATGTTTTTATTGAAAAGTTCTCAAATTATTAGACGGCTTATTAACTCGAGTGGAGGTTGTAGTCGAAGAAAGAGTTTTCCTCGAAATTTCCAGCGGAAATCTTGAAAACTCACTGCAGAAGTGCATTGAGATGGAGGTTTTTTAAATGCCGTAGAATATTTAGGGTTGTCGAGAATTTCTTAAAGGTTTTTACACAATTTAGAGATAATTTGAAAGGTATTTAAAAATAAGGAAAATATGGAAATGTTTCTTTCATTGTATTTAAAAATTAAAACATATTTTTGCATTTCAATTTATTTAGTGATAGTTTCTTTTTATTTCGTTCTGAATTCGGTCTTAACAAAACTCTTCATCTGCAGTTTGTGGAATTAGAACGTATAAAGTACCCTTCTCGGTTCTTAGTATTAAAAACTCGTAAAGAAATATATTTTAATTAGCCAGTTATTTTATTTCGTTACTATTACTTTGTTCACATTTCACGACTAATATCGACACAATATTTATAAACACAGGTCTGCGACCTACATAAACGTTGTGAGACAATATTCTAATATGTATATTTCTAAAATGACTATCCTTCTACATGTGTACTCTATATACCTAACGAAGGTATAGCTAATAGGAATTATTTGTATTATCTTTTAATACTTTTTACGTTTAAATACTTCGGGATTAAATTCATAGCACATGAAGTGTCTATTATTCCAATTATTTCTTTTTACGTTTTTGATTTGGTCAACTAATTTTGTTTAATTATTGTGAAATTTTCAGCTGCTCCTTCTCCGAATCTTACTAATATATCCTAAAACGAACCTGATATACCTTATAATGCATACCAACGATCTTGACTACAAATTGCAGGTGTAACTTGGCCTACGAGGTGTCGCAGGTGTCAATGCACCATTCGGCGCACTTGTTTACTGCTAACATTGATACACCATGTAAGTGTTAATATTAATCCCTTCTCCAGGTTAATATTAATCACCAATCTATCATCTATCTATCTATCTATCATCAATACTATCTCCTCTATTATTTAACGCATATTTTTACTTACTTTGTAAGGTAATTGAGCGTCACGTCATCTTGTCGATATTCCGGGCTCTTTTTCTCTACATCTTGGACAACAGCAGCAGTATTAGCTTGGTCAGCATCTTGAACAACAATTTCTTTAAAGCGAGTTTTTGCACAACCGACGAATTGTTCAAAATAAATGGAAACAATAATTATTTCGCGTTCTTGCTGAGTAAACCGATTCATGGCTTATTAATTTATATTTTGAGTTTATTTTCTTCATAAATGTCAAATCCGAATTGACATTCGGCACCATTTACAATCAAATAGGGTGATTACTTTTGCTCCACCTAGAACTTGTAATTTATAATGTTCTTTCTTATCTATTTCTGTTTCATATATTGGGTTTTCTCCCGATTTATTATTAACCTAATTCTTATTTCTTTCAGTGTGTTTTCCATACGTTTTTTAGAAGTTTTTATTGGTTGGTATTAATAATTAATCATCTACAAATGCTCTAATTTAATGACATTTGTAATAGTTTCTCTTGCAGTTTAATAAATTCCAGTTTCTCTTACTACGGCTGGCAAAGACTAGGTTACACTATACTGTTAATAGTGATTCATGCAATCTTTCTATACTTTTGATTTATATTCCCTTCCAAGAAACTTCATTTGTCATCTCCTCCAGTGTCAGATTCACTAATCTAATAGTTTTATTTGGTTTACCTTCTGACACTATTTCATCAATGTTATGGTCATTTGTCTACAACTTAAATGTTAAGTACTTTAAGTGCAAATATATTTAACATAGTTGGTGGAAGAGAGAAAACTTTAACGGAATCATTGAAAAAAAAATCAATTGAACTGTTATTAAAGAAAAACATGGTCTGATAATTATATGGTGCTCACTGCTAAATTTATGAATAAGAATAAACAGATCGCTGCCGATTGAAGTAAAATACTGTGATACCAAGCTTCTCAGAGTTGTCTACGTCTTCTAGCTATCTCTTTCGTGATGATCCCCTAAGCTACCTTCCTCCCAGTTTTTGCCGGTCTTTTTCGTTACCAGATATATATTTTAGAAGAAGATAGAAAAATACGCTACCTGACAAGAGACTTCAGAGCCAGAACTTGGGCCATTGAAGATAACACTGGAACCCTGAGAACAAATAGAGAAGACATAGCAGAGACATGAAGTACTCGTACTCGAAAATGAAGTAAGACAGGCTATCAACAAGCTCAAATATAACAAAGCACCAGGTCCAGATATGATAACAGCAGAAATGCTTAAATCCACAGAAGAAACCGGCGTAAAGTTACTTCATCTACTCTGTAACCAAATATGGCATTCCAAACAATGGCCTGAAGACTGGACAAAATCTACAATAACGACCATACATAAAAAAGGCAGCTTCCATAAATGCGACAATTATAGAACTATCTCTCTTTTATCCCATGCCAGCAAGATAATGCTACATATAATCAATGAGAGACTGAAAACATTCCTTCAAAGAGAAATTCCACAAGAGCAAACTGGATTTACCAAAGGTAGAGGCACTCGAGAACACCTGCTGAATGTAAGACAGATAATCGAGAAATCTAGGGAATTCAACATCCCACTATACATCTGTTTTATAAACTACCATAAAGCGTTCGACAGGGTCAAGTGGAGACACTTATGACGAATACTAAAAGAAGTAGGCGTACCACAACATCTAATTACGCTTATAACTGAACTATATGAACACACTACTGGATCAGTTAAAGTACTTGACACACTTTTGAACAAGTTTCATCCAGAACGGGGTGTCAGACAAGGATGTATACTATCTCCACAATTATTCAACATATATGGGGAGTATATTATGCGAAGAGCACTTGAAGGATGGGGAAAGGGCATCTCAATAAATGGTCATAAACTAAACAACCCACGTTTCGCAGATGACACAGCCCTTCTTGCAAATAGTCAAGCAGAGCTGATGGAACTTATACGACTGATACGTAGGTGTGATCTAGCAAAAGTTGCCACAGCAAAAATGACCAAAATATGGAAGGACTGTCAAATTTCAAGAGCGATAAAGATGAGGTTGATCAACTGCTTAATATTCCCAATACTGACCTACGCATGTGAATCTTGGACTCTCTGACAATCGGAGGGAAGAAAGATAGACGCCACTGAAATGTTCTGTTGGAGACCGACCGTAGAACAAATAATTCAATTTTAAGAGAGCTAAAAGTTAGCCAACGACTCTCTAGTAAAGTCCATCTCCAACAATTAAAATATTTTGGGCATGTTATGAGAGCAAACACAGAAAACATGGAAAGACTCATAATACAAGGAAAGGTAGAAGGCCGAACATCACGAGGAAGATCCCCAACAAGATGGATAGATCAAATTACAGGAATATGCCAAAGACCTATGCATGAATTAAAAGAAATGACCAGAGACAGAGATCTCTGGAGACGGACAATACACGACATCACGTCGACCACTACACTCCCCCTGGGTGGTCAGGATTGAAGAGAGAGAGTCATCTTAATGTAGCACTTTTGATTTCTATTACAATATTGGACTTCATATGATCTTCCTGTACGTTAGTAGTTTGTATTTTTATATTTATGAGATAGCATCATTTTATTATAATTATTTCTAGAGACGTACATTCACTACATAAACCAGATTTATTATAAAAATTATGTTTTTAAAAAGTTCGTGGTAAGAAAGTCCACAAACGCCATTTGCATAATCGTAAATAAGTGTAACAGGCAAAAGGGGAGAAGATTTATAAGTACATACCCGCTTTTAAAATGTATTACAGAGACAATTAAGATTACTTAGTGGTCCTACTAAATGTTAATGGAGTCTGGTAAGAGGTTCTTAAATCGTTATTTATGTATGACTTCTAGATAGATTTCGTTTCTGATACATTTAACAAGTTGGTGTTTGAAAATGCCTGTCGCTAAAATGATTACCGAAAGGTATCAACTGAACTGATGTGATTTAATAGTACAAAACTGCTAAAAAGAACATAATTTTGAATAAAAACGGTAAATTCATGGATTTTTTTGTTTAGTATGGCCATTTTTACATATGGGTAGTTGAAAAATCATAATCTTATAAATTGAAAAAATCTCATGCTTCATCTTATTTAGCATTCGGCGTCTACCTCGCAGTTAACGGTGTAATGTGGCGGTATTATACAACTTTTCATTTGTTTCATTGAAATTTTTCTGTCGCATAATACGCTACTCACCTCGTACATATGTTGTTCACTCCAATTAATATTTAATTTGTAATAGTACCTCTTCAGACGAACAATATACAGGGTGTTTCAAAAAGGTACGTCATAAATTAAATCGCGCATTCTGGGGACAAAAATATTGAACTTGATTGAATACAGCTTACTTTAGTACAAAAGTGTACACAAAAAAAGTTACAGTCCTTTAAAGTTACAAAATAAAAAGTTACAGAAAAAATTTAAGGGGGGTTTGTATTTTGAGTACGTTCAAATCAAATGAATTTTGTGGTATCATTAGTTTAACAAATTATTTTTCAATTTTTTTTGCCTCATCACTTTTTTCAAAAAACAGTTTTTATTGAGTTACGGCCCTTTACCTTTAAAAATTACGTGCAACTAAATAAATTACTTGAATAGATTAACAAGTACAAAAAATGTCTATAATCTCTATAAATATGATATTACAATAAATGTTCAAAATGATCCCCATTGTCTTCAATACAAATTCGGTATCGTTTTAATAAGGAAAACCGAATGCGCTGGAAAATCAAATTTTTCTGACGAAATTGATTTGCAGCTTCAATTGTTCTAACACTCAATTGTTGTACGTCCTGTATTGTTACAGAATAAATACACTTTCTCTTTCATAAACCCCCAAAAGCAAAAGTCCATGACCACCAAGACCTGGACTTCTGGGTGGCCAAGAAATAGGTGCGTCACGACCCCTTCCAATCCACCGACCAGGATACTGCCTGCCAAGGTACTCCCGGACTTCATTACTGTAATGCTGTGCAGCGCCATCTTGTAGAAACCACATATTTTGCCTATTGCAATATTCACTTCTTCCAAATACTCTTGTAAATCGTTTGCCGATAATTATCACCATTTAAATTGTTGGGAAGAAATACTGGGCCTATTAGATTGTTATCCACAATTCCTTCCCAAAAATTAAATTTGAAAGTCGTTTGGTGATGAGCCATTTTTTTGGCTTCAGGATTTTCGTCGGCCCAAATGTTCTGGTTATGATGGTTTTGTTATTCCATTTCTACTGAAGGTATATAGATGAATAGATGAATTAAAAAACATCACTTTAGACAAAAAAGACATTGAGTTTATTAAGGCTATATACTGCAACCAGAAAGCAGTAGTAAAGCTGAACGATATAGAAACAAATAATATACCGATTGCGAGAGGGGTTAGGCAAGGATGCGTCTTGTCTCCGACGCTTTTCAACGTGTACTCACAGGTCATATTCAGAAAAGCCTTATGGGAAAGAAAAGAGGGAATAAGAATTGGTGGAGAAATCATAAACACCATGAGATTTGCAGATGACACGGTAATTATGGCTGAGAGTATAGAAGATCTACAAACTTTACTAGATGCAATAAATAGTGAATGCATTCAAATGGGACTTGACATCAACACAGATAAGACCAAATTTATGATAGTATCAAGGAGTCCAATAAATAATGAACAACTAACTCTTGGTGGACAGCAAATAGAGAGAGTGACAAAATATAAATATCTGGGAGCTTACATCAACACAGAATTAGATCCAGACCAAGAGATCCGGGTACGAATAGAAATGGCAAGGGCAGCGTTCTTAAAATTCAAACAATTGTTCTGTGACAAAAATCTGAATATTGCGCTGAGACTGAGGTTTGTTGAATGTTACGTCTGGTCGCAACTATTGTACGGGATAGAAACATGGACACTAAAAGCGCAAATAGTTAAAAAGATTGAAGCCTTTGAACTTTGGATATACCGAAGAATGTTGAGAATCCCATGGACTGCCAGGATCACCAATGAAGAAGTACTGAGAAGAATGGGTCGAGTCAAAAAATTGTTGAGAACGATAAAAGTACGCAAGACTGCATACCTTGGGCACATACTAAGAAATAATAAATATAGTCTTCTGCAGGTCATCATACAGGGTAGAGTCGATGGCAAAAAGGGAATAGGTAGAAAGAGGAAGTCATGGCTGCGAAATATTCGAGACTGGACAAACATGACTGTAGACGAATTATTCCACGTTGCAAAAGACAGAGAAGCTTTTAAAAATGTGGTCGCCAACCTCCGTTAATGGGGACGGCATAGGAAGAAGAAGACTGAAGGTAACCTCATCAGTAAACAAAATATTTCTAATAAAATTAACATTTCGAGTGTTTTTCATTAACAATCAATCGCAAAATCCAATCCTTTTAGGATAATCTTCAACCAATAACTCTTGAACCGTTCTTAAGTGATAGGGTTTAAGCAGCTGATTCTTCAAACGCCTCCAAACCATTACGTGAGGAACATTTAGTTGAGCAGCTATTACCCTTGTACTTAAACAGAGGCACCCAGATGAATTGATTCTCTTGCAGGCTTGTTATCTCCGGCCCTGATTTTCCTGATTATTTCTTGGGAAACTTGGCTTTAGGTGATTTCCCGTTGCCTTCCTATAGTGTTTAGTAGAAGAAACTTTAGTCACTCATCTGCCATTAGAAACCTAATAGCCATTTGGGGTCGGAAGAGACAGGAGTTAGCCAAGATAGGAAATATTAAAGACATTCCACTCAAGGACAGTTAAAAAAGAGTAAAATCTGAAAACATTTGTGATCCGCCAGGCGCGTTTAACAAACGTATGAGTATTGATATAGTTTGTGTTCCCGCTTATACCTCGGGGTTTGACAGTACTTCTTCTTCAAGTGCCGTCTTCGTTCCGAAGTTTGGCCATCATCAAAGCTATGCGTATTTTTGATGCTGCAGATCTAAACAGTTGGTAATTGGTGCAATTGTACCATTCTCTCAAGTTTTTCAACCATGAATGCCTTCTTCTTCCTATAGATCTCTTTCCCATTATCTTTCCCTGTATAATCAATTGCAGCAACTGGTATTTATCTCCCCTCATAACATGTCCCAAATATTGTAGTTTGCGCTTTTTAACAGTAAGTATCAGCTCTTTCTCTTTCCGCACTCTCCGCAAAACCTCCACATTTGTTACTTTCTCTGTCCAGGGTATTCTTAATATTCTACGATACATCCACAACTCAAATGCTTCTATCTTTTTGGTATCGATCTTTTTCAATGTCCATGTTTCCATCCCGTAGAGAAGAACTGACATAACGTAACATCTCAAAAGGCGAATTTTAAGTTTTAGACTTAGATCTCTTCCGCAGAACACCTTTTTCAATTTAGTAAATGTGGCTCTAGCTTTCTCTATTCTGGTTCTGATTTCTTCAGAACAATCATTATTTTCGTTGATAACAGTTCCCAGGTAATTATATCTTCTTACACGTTCGATTCTTTGATCATGCACGGTTATGTCAGGGAAGTTTTGTGGTGATTTAGATATTAGCATTATTTTTGTTTTGCTTATGTTAAGTGATAATCCGTGTTCTTCACTGCATTCTACTATTTTGTTAATTAGTATTTGAAGATCTTCACAAGTTTCTGCGATTAGTACCGTGTCATCGGCACATCTCAAGTTGTTTATTCGGATGCCATTTATCTTAATACCTATATTTTGATCCGAAAGTGCTGTGTTTATAATGTCTTCGGAGTATAGATTGAATAAGGTCGGTGAGAGTATACAACCCTGTCTTACGCCTTTCTTGATCTCGATTTCCTCCGTTGTCTTTTTTTGCTCTATTCGGATATTTGCTTTCTGGTTATAGTAAATCTTAGAGATAATTCTAATGTCCCTTTTATCCAAGTTTTTTTCTACTAGCAGTTTCATTAAGTGATCGTGACGAACTTTATCAAACGCTTTGTTGTAATCAATAAAGCACATATATATATCTTGGTTTATATCTAAACATCTTTGGCATATGACGTTAAGTGCAAATAGTGCTTCTCTTGTTCCAAGCCCATTCCGAAATCCGAATTGAGTATTACTAATATCTGCATCTAGTTTTTTGTTAATTCTTGAGTAGATTACTTTGATGAATACTTTTAATGTATGCCCCATTAAGCTTATGTGCGGTAGTCAGTGCACTGTTTTGCATTTGCCTTTTTTGGTAAGGTTACAAAAGTTGAAAGTAGCCATTCCTTTGGTATTTCTCCTCTTTTGTAGATGCAGTTAAAAAGGTCGAGTAGAATATTCACTGATTCGCCTTCCACAAGCTTAAGAAGTTCTGATGTGAGCCCGTCTGGCCCCGGTGATTTTTCATTATTTTTATAGCGTATAATAGTTCTTCTTTAGTTATTTCTGGTCCTTCGTCGCCTTGCAAGTTATCTATATTAGGTTCTTGTCTTTCATCGTCGAACAATTCTTCTACATAGTTCTTCTAGGTCCTAAGCTTTTCTTGTAGATCGGCTGTTATTTCACCGTTTGCGTTGCATAGGAGATTGGGATGTTTTCGTTTTTGTGTACCTGTCAGTTCCTTTATCTTTTTATGTAAGTTAAAAGTGTCACGTTTGAGATGTAGTTCTTCGATTTCCTTGCATTTTCTTGTATAAAAATTTTCCTTTGCAGTTCTTATTTCTTTTCTGATATGTTTGTTTACTTCATTATATTTTTGGCTGCATTTTCCCTTTAACTGTCTTCGCTCTTCCATGAGACCTAAAATTTTTTCTGTTATCCATTCTCGTCCTTTTTTCTGTTTCTCTTTGGTAAGCATTTTCTGGGCAGGTTTTATTATGGCGTCTTTTAAATCTTGCCACTTGTCTTCTACACGCGTGTTCTCTGTCTTTATAGAAAGCATTCGTAAGTTATAATTGATATGTTGTTTTAAATCTTCTTTAATTGTTGGATCTTGTAAGCGGCTGGTATCTATGTGATCTATTTTTGTTTTATTTGAAGGTCTTTTGAGTCTAATGTGTACCCGCGCTACTCGGGGGATTATGATCTGAAGAAACATCTGCGCCTGGATAAGCCTTAACTGATCTTATACAGTTTCTGTATCGCTCATTTATTAAAATATAATCTATCTGATTCCTAATTGTTTTTTCCCTAGTGTGTTGAGGGGACGTCTATGTGTACAGTCTTCGTTTGGGTAGCTTAAAGAATGTATTTGAAATTATCATATCATTCTCTTGACAGAACTCTAAAAGTTTGTCGACAGTACTTGACAGTACTACTACTAGCGAATCTCAACAATATTTTATGAATTTAGTATCACCTTAAGGCAGATCATCGTTATGGTTTTTACCTGCAAGTGAAGCTAGAATGAACAACGTAATTTTAGTTTACATACATCCGACTCAACATCCAAATCGACTTAGTAATAATCTCAAAATTTATATTGTTCTTGAGAACAATAATTTTGAAAAAAACCGAGAGCATTCGTGACATTGCAATACCTATTTTTACCATTCTTCTAGCCTTTACAACTACAATTTACAATTTTTCAGCTCAAAACAGCTCTTGAACAATCACCATTACTTACTTCCATTAGTCCATTGTGCTAACATCACAATACCGAGCGAGCCACGCAAAAAGGTCAAAGGCAACTTTGATTTAAAAATTTTAAATTGCATTCTCAGGCCATTTCTCACTTATCACGTTTCGCGATCGTAAGCACGAAAGTGAACTTATATGACTCCCAGATGTTTATTTGTTTTTCCATAGGGTAAAGACGGAGCGAGCCACAACAACAAAGTTCAAAAAGCGCGTTGGGCGAATCGTAATTCTTTATTCTGAAACTCTTTTAAACTGAGTTTTAGGTGTGTCATCGTGTGTTTCGTATTGTGGTAAAATAATATATTAAACATCCAATAATAAAATATGAAATGTAGTCTTTACTTAGCTATAGCAGTTTATTAGTATTGCAGGGTACTCTGCTATTTCTGGGGCCTACGGTATATGAGAACTGTAACAATCCAGTGCTACGATTCAACTGCGTAATTTTACTTCTGGTCAGGGAGAGCGCCCACCAAAGTGGCGTCAGGCGTGGCAAGTGGCAAGTAGCACGCGTCTAGCATCTTACTTAAAATGTTACCAATGAAAACGAATGATTTAGCGCACACCAAAATGACAGTGACGTCATACATTCTAATCATTCGTTTCCATTGGTTACATTTTAAATAACATGCTAGACGCGTGCTACTTGCTACTTGCCACTTGCCACGCCAGTTTGGTGGGCGCTCTTTTTTTTAGATTGAGTCGATCTACGTCCTTTAAATATTTTAAAAATACATAGAAGTTTTCACTGACGCTGATTATTGAACTAAAACATTCTGCATGGTAGTCAGACACACCGTGAGCTAACTGTTTGGTAACGAATAAAATACACGACATGCTATAACATTTATTTTCATTCAGATACTGAATTAAAATATAGATTAATCAAATTTAAAACATTTTAACGCGTCTTCAGTAGAGGTTTCTTTTGACCTTGATTCATTACATTATAATGCTATGTACAACTTTCTAGAAATTATATAGTAATGATCATTTTCTCGTAACAGCTTATTGAAGGACTGAGGTTTTTCTAGTTTCGTACACTATTCTGTTTGGGTTGTGCTCTTTATTTTGGTCTTCCAAATAGCCTGACTAATCCTCATTGCTCATTCCCACGTCATCATTCCATGCCATGCCTTATCATTCTCTCAACCATAGTCTTTTCAAACCGCCAAAACTAGATCTGAACATTAGCTCAAGAAACCATTTAGGGATTAAGTCTTATATTGGCATATACAGAGATAATGTAACTATTCTTCTTTTAAATGTTGGAGAATCCTAGTCCTAGACAAACATTTTTTTCCTCGCTGGGTCCGTCTGATCCAAAAGATATCCCTTATCACTGAAGTTGAAACTTATTGTGTTTGCTGCCCATTCTTGTTTCCTACACCCGGTTTAGAATTGTTGTACTCTGTAAAAGTTTGTACGGGTCTTTTGCTTAATGTGACCTAAATATAGCATGGTCTTCTCTTGATTCTTCATATAGTTTTTGTCTGCAGTCCAGCACCTCGCAATCGCATAATTTCTGGTCCATTATCGCAGAGTCTGCAGTTGAGGCCTCAATTGTAAATGCCTATTTTATTCAGGAATTATCTTACTTGTGTATATTCAGTCAACATTCCTGTTTCTGTACTCAGTTTGTTCCTGCCCATATAGAGCAATTCCTCTGTTATATTGTACATGGTCCACCAATGAAGATTTTTCCATTGGTTTGTTTTGGAATTCTCTCCTAATATCGCTCATAACTTTCTCGGATCCAGCCCTCTACGACCCTACCTACTGCCTTTGGTACTCTTAGACTCACTTCAGTGCCGCCTGGCTGTCAGACAATATGTTGATTTACTATTCGTTAAGTGCTCTCTAATTTCCCTTTGCACATTGCAGTATCACATAAATCTTCGCTTGAAAAAAGATGTAGTTTCATAGTTCCTCTCCATGGCAAAGGTAATTCTTGAATTATTGGAGTATATTTCTATACTCACACCTTCTCTCTTCTTCTTCTCTCTCTGGTCTTGCATATTTTGCTCCAGTCCCTTTTGTAATAACACTGGATGTATACCATTCATTCCTTTATTTCATCCTTTCTTTACTTACTCGGTAAGGTGAAACGCGTGCGTTGATCGCTTACGAGGCGGCAACTGTCACGGTATTCTTGAGCCAAATTGTGTTGTGCCGATCGTCGGTTTCGTGGTTCCCATAAGGCTTGTCTTTCGGATACCCTGCTAGCGTTCGTGTGCTTCGTTTCTAGCGTCAACTTACCTCTAGCCTGATTCGATTCGAGGACACTGCCAGGTGGGGAGTTTGACTGTTACATCTGTCAAAAAATAACGCAGGTGCCCTAAGGCCAACTCAGCTAGGACAGAAACCTCGCGTAGAGCCAAAGGGCAAAAGCTGGCTTAATCCTGAAGTTCAGTATGCATACGGACTGCGAAAGCACGGCCTGTCGATCCTTTTGATTTGAAGAGTTTTGAGCAAGAGGTGTCAGAAAAAGTTACCACAGGGATAACTGACTTGTGGCGGTTCAAACGTTCATACCGGCGTCGCTTTTTGATCCTTCGATGTCGGCTCTTCCTATCATTGCGAAGCAAAATTCGCCAAGCGTTGGATTGTTCACCCATAGGCAGGGAATGTGAGCTGGGTTTACACCGTCGTGAGACAGGTTAGTTTTACCGGTTTACCCTATTGATGACTCGTCGTTGCGATAGTAATCCTGTTTAGTAAGAGGGGAACCTCAGGTTTCGATATTTGGTCGACGCAGTTACTCAAGCGGGTAATAGTGCAAAGCTACCATTTGTGGGATTATGCCTGATAGCCTGTAAGGCCGTATCTTTTCTAGTCAATGGTGGCAACGATATCTCTTGGAGTTCCTACGCATCTAGGCAATCGTACTTCGCAGTTAGTTCTTAATCAGCTCTCTAAAATCTCATGGCAAGGGAAGTCTTTGTTTTTTAGCCGTGTCTCTTCTTGTATTGGTACTCTCCCTTATCATTTAGGAGTGAGTTGGTTGTGTTTTCTCCTTTGAGAGCGCCTTTTCAAGTCTGGTATAGGCATGAGTGCTATCAGTTTCCTTACGTTCTTTGTACACGGGTCTACTTCTGCTCTGTTGAATAGCTTCCTCGTCCTTTTCCTCAGCACAGACAGTTCTTTATTCCATCATGTCGTATTCCTGGTGAAACTCAGAACAGGTTGCTTGGAACCTGTGACAGCATTCCAAGTAAGTTAGTCATTACATCAGTAACTGACATTTCGTGGCATGATTTATCGTTGCCCTTGTCCTCGATAGATGCTGGTGTAGAACTTCTTTAGAAGTATCCCAGTTATTTGAAAGTGGGTTCCGTAAAGTGACTTTGTTGCTTTACCCTCTAAGGTGGGTTCAGGTGTGTTATCTTGTGTGACCATGGTCTGAGCAGCTCTCCTTCTCAGACACATGCCATTCTGGTATCAAATTGCTCAGGGAATCTGACGGTATGTAATGTAGTAAAGATAAAAAACATAAAAAGCTTAGAAAAAAAATTAAAATACGAATCACTTCATTAAGGGACCTTTAGATGTAATACCAATTGATACCAAAAGAGCAAGTAGAAGTTTAGATGGTTAAGGACAGAAGAAGTAGGAGTGAAAGGTTAAAGAAAAGCTGTTGGGAGACATTTCGTCAAGGTATATTCGTAAAGAGACGACGACCAAATATAAAAACTTATGGAAAAATGTAGTTAGATGCAGTAAAGAGAATGACCATGATGATAGTCTAAAAGCATTAGTTTTACCTTCAGACAAAATTGACTATTGTGTATTTGGTTTTACACCGTAGTAAGCATTGTTCAGCTTTTTTTTATTCCCTTAGTTACATCATTTAAAAATATTTTTTTAACTTTTTGATAGTCTGATTTATTTCCGTTTGTCAAAATTTTCGTTTTAAAAAAAAGTTTTTATTGTCATATATCCCGGAATGCCTTAGTGCATCCCTGCGTTTGAAGTACAGTCGTATTCTGTTTTCTGTTTGTATGGTACAAATCAAGTAACTTTGGTTTGATTAGTTGTTACAAGGAATTGAGGCTATTTTGAATGTTATACAACGTAACTAAAATAAAGCAGTGATTTCTAATTTTACCTTGTTACGTGAGATTTAGGCACGACTTCATCTATGAATAGGCTTTATTGTTATTTTATATTCCTATTTTGATCATTTCTACAGCTTGGAGATACTTCATGGATTGGATAAACTATTTGTAAAATTAAATGTTCTAGACTAGACGAATATTAAAGCAGTTTTTGAAGGTATCTTGAAAAGTAAATTATTGCTAATTAATTAATTATTACTAACTTACTTAATATTAAGAAAATTAAATATATCAAAGTGTTAAAACAAATCAAATTTTCAAATTTTCTTCACTTTCAACCTACTTTTTATTATAATGACAATATTGCCCGGTTGTTTAGCTATATACGAGTAATATAATAATACGCATGAATTGTTGTGGAATGATTTGATTACCTAATAGTTTTACGATCCCTCCGGCGCGGCACTGTACCAAGTTTAGTGACCTGCGATTACCTCCAGCAAAGGCAACTTCCGAATCGGTGTCCATCGTCCGGTCGGACGCTAAACCGGCCGGTCTGCCGGATATGAATTTATATACCTTCTATACGTGAATTTAAGTCGAATACTAATTCGAATATTTGTATTCATGAGGTTAAGATTAGCCCTCCCGCACCGTCCTCCCCAAAACGACTCCCGGCACTCGATGCTATTCAATTATTTAGGAAAATCCAAATGGATGGAATGTAGTTCCGCTTCTGGGTATCGGTTTATGGGGTCTTGTTCGATTTAATGACAAGAAATGGCAACTAATGGAGGGAATGGAGGATGCGGATTCGGGTGAGCATCTAAACTTCGATTTGTATTTAAAAGATTTGTCTTAGAAATGTTGAACCGCTTTGAAGAATTCCACAGGTTGGTAATAAATATTTACTTTGTACTTCAGCTCAACTTCAATGCAATTTAAAGATAATTTAAAACACTTGTTATTTGCGTTTAGCTAGGTTGTAGATTGTGTAATGTCGTGTAGAGTATTTAAATTTTAATGTATCTAGACCCAACAATATTTTTGTGCACTTACCTAACCTTTTTCTTCTTTGAGTACTATGCCCAAATTAGGGAACGGTACTTGATTTCAATATAGATGTTTTAAAAGCCTTATCTATCATCTATTCCAATCATCTCTAGATACTCAAAGAGCCTATCATGGACCTTATCAAACACCTTTTTAAAATCTGTAAGCAGACGTAAATTAGTTTCTGTACTTCCCATGGTCTTTGAAGTAATGTTAGCATTAAGAACAAAGCTTCCTTTGTTACCAATCCTTCTCTAAAACCGAATTGTTTGTTTTTTGACATTTCTGCTTAATTCTATTAAGAATTATCTTTAGAAGCAGTTTGAGAAAGTGACTGCTAAGACTAATTAGCCTAACGTCTTTATATGATGATATATTATTTTCTTGGAAGTGGGATCAATGTAGACTCCAACCATTGTACTCCAACCATGTAGCACTATTCCAGTTTCATTATATATGTAGTTAGAAATGTATGTTAGTTCTGTCGTTATCTACAAGTTTGAGCCTGTCCAATGGTATTTGGTTAGAACCTGGAGATTTGCGATTTTTTGCCCTGTTTGATGGTACTAATCTATTCAAACCTATGTTAATACGTTTCTGATTCTTTTCAATTTTTTTCAGTACCGTCAGTGTTTAATGTGGTGATCATATTGAGGTGATTTCTCAGAGGACAAGTTTCGATGAGCTGTTCTCGATCGTTTGCTCAATTCAAAAAGGCATTTTGAGGTTTCTTTCCATATGTTTTCCACCTTATTACGTTCGATGTTTATCTTAAAATTGATATATTTTTAAAAACCTTATCAAAAGTTCACTGGGAGTATATCACTTTAGTCTTCTATTTCTTAGTGGAATCGTGAGGTTCGTTGCAAGATTGTTAGAATGGTTTTCAAGCTGCAGCAATATTTTTGGAAGAACTTTGTGATCTCTTTGAATCAACAACAGTCTTGAATTGAAGGTTATGCGTAATGAACTGATTAGGTACAAACCACGGTGCATTTATAATGACGCACATGACTTTTAATTGGAACCTCTCCAAGATATTTACATTAAACCTGATCGCTGATCCCTCAGCTAAATCCCATTGTTCTGTAGAGATATTTTACATAGTAACCAGTAAGCTTAAGTGTGCTAAGCTTAAGACCCAGTTGTTTTCTTTTCATGATACTTTTTTCATGTTAACTGCCTGCCGAGATATGTACCAAGGTATATATTTTTATTTGACATGATTTTTTTTTATGTAATTCTGTGTTATTTAATATATATTACTCTCTTTATAATTATAACACGAACTGGTGGTCCTTCGAGCAGCATTCACGATAAAACTTTTAATTGAAAACATGCAAATTTGTGGACATGTGTATTAGCTTTTTATAGTTATAGTTAATATTTACCCAAATGCCTAACTAGATGAAACAAAATTTATTGTAAAAACGTTGTAAAAAATATTTTATTTTTTTTATTTACCCTACAATTTTCAAATGAATTTTAAATAAATAAATTAACCAAGAGAAAACAGTAATTTTCTTGTACTCTAAAATGTAAATAGTTTTTAGTGCAACATACAAGTTTCTCTACAGCAATTCAACAGGAGCTTAATTTTTCTAACAACAAAACTTTTATGTCTTAAATATAAAATAAAGATACACCCAATCAACTACTTACTTTATTTAGGTCACCATATAGGAAATATATCTTCCTTTGGTTAAATTTTTAAGCGGTTTACCCGGAAAGAAACAATTGCCTGTCAACTAACACGTATGGAAACTCTAAAAGAATAAGGAAAAGAAACTTCGCTGCTTAGGTCAGGAGCGTAGCTGAAACAATTGACAATTATATAGGTCATAATTACCAACATTTTTTGCAAAATTGGCGACTTTAACGAAAAATACTCGTGCTAGAAGCGAAAATGAAATTTGGTAATTTTGCTAATCATTAGTTATTGTTGTTTTTGCTAGAATAAAAAAGTTTTGTGGGCATGCTATTCTCCTAATAATTTTTCTCTCAAACATCCTCAATCTGTTTTCATTGTTCTGTGTCCGACACATTACTTCAGCACCAATGTGATAACTGATTTAATTGCTGCTCTGTAAATTTTCAGTTTAGTATTCTGAGTAAGCTTCTTATCTTTTAGGAAGTTTTTGTGTTTCCAGTAAGTGCTGTTTTATGTCAGAATTCTTTCATTGATTACTATTCTTCTTTCGCTAGTTCCATTAACTGAGACTGAGAAGATATTTAAAGTGTTCTAACTTTTTATACTCGTACTCCCCAATATTTAACTTTCTCGCATTAACTGTACTTTTTCTTGACCATATTAGGTATTTTGTTTTATTTTGGTTTATTGCCAAACCCCTCTTGGATGCTTCCTTGTGCAACTTAACAAATTCTTTCTTGTAACTATTAAGGTTTCTGCTAATCAGTGCTATGTTGTCAGTATACACCACAAGTTGCTACGTCGATTACGTAGCTTTAAAAAATGGCAGCACTTTAAAATGGCTTTAAAAAATAAGTTACATATTTATATAAGCAGTCTGAAAATGTTAAGTATAATCAAATATTGCTGTTTATACATCTGAAACATTATCCTGGGACAAGTTGCAGAATGTAACCATATGGTAACAATCTCTGCAAAATAAACCTAAAAAATTACTAAACTTTTTATTATTACAACTATATGGTGACAAGAAAACAAAGCAGTTTACAATTTTTTGTTCTGATGAAAGACCTTGAAACAGTTTTTCTTCTCAGTATAGTATATTTCAAGAATATACAACAGATGCGAAAGACACATTAGCCCCGTACAGTTCGGTTTCAGACAAGGATTTGGCACAAGAGAAGCACTTTATAGCTTAACTATCCTACTTCAGAAATGCAGAGACCAGCAAAGAGATGCCTTCCTATGCTTTATAGATTACCAGAAAGCGTTTGATTGTGTTAATCATTCAGAATTACTAAGATTGCTTCAGGAACGATCGATAGATGAGAATTATCTTAAAATAATAAAGAACCTTTATATGAATCAAGGTGGCATCTGTGAGAGTAGGACGAATCATATTGCTCAATCGAAAAAGGTGTACGACAGGGTTGTGTTCTGTCCCCTCCTTTTTAATCTTTACTCTGAAACGATTTTCGATAGAGCCTTAAGTGACACTGAAGATGCAATCAAAATCAACGGACAGACTATTAGTAATCTTCGCTATGCTGATGATACAGTCATAATAGCTGATAGCCAAGAAGCGCTACAACGACTAATACATAGAATAAACACTGAAGGAGAACGATTGGGTTTGAAGATTAATGTAGACAAGACGAAGGTAATAGTAAAACACGAAATATGCAATTAAATATATGAGTAAATAATAAGAATATCCAAAAGGTCCCCAAGTTGGATAACTGAAGATCTAGATCCAGACATAGAGATACGTAGCAGGATTGAGCAAGCCAGAACAGTATTTACTAATATGAGAACCTTGCTAAGCAACAGCAGCCTGAACGCTTCGATATCGCTTTGTAAAATGTTACATTTACTCCATACTGCTTTATGGTGTAGAAACCTGGACCATAAAAGCCAATGTGATGAACCGATTGGAAATGTGGGTAAAAGACTACTTAAAATTCCCTGGATAAATCACACAACAAATGTCGAAGTATTAAATCGAATGGGCAAAGAACGAGAATTGCTGCCAATAATAAACAGAAGAAAAACTGCTTGTCTGGGCCATATATTTCGAAATTCCAAGTGCCAGTTCTTAAAGATTATTAAGGAAGGGAAGATAGAAGGAAAACGGGGCATTGAAAGGAAGAAATACTCATGGCTTAAAAACATAAGGGATTGGACAAACCTCGATGCCCATGCACTCTTTAGAGCCACATTAGATCGAGAGAAGTATGCCAGAATTGTCGCCAACATCCACTAATTGGATAGGGCACCATAAGAAGAAGAGTTAAAATATTTTATTTCTGCTGTCTGTGACTTTTTAAATTGATTATTTACTATACCCACTTAATTTAGTCAAATCATCAGTTCGGCTTTTTGTCTAATAAATGCACTAGTGATGCCATATTTTCTGTGTTACATGATGTGTTATCTATCACTAAAAAGTAACCTCTCCTCTGCCACCGTTTTCTGCGACTATTCCAAAGCCTTTGACTGCGTAAATCACGACATTCTATTAAAAAAATTAACTTTCTATGGAATTCGGGGTGTGTTTTTGAACTGGTTCAAAACTTACTTGGTAGGTAAGAAACAATTGGTTAGAATAAATGACACCGACTCTAGTTGTAAAGATATTGAGTGTGGAGTATCGCAAGGTTCAGTATTAGGTCCCATTCTTTTTTTACTTTTCATTAATGACATCACTTACTTGAAAATTAAAGGGAAAATTTTTCTATTTGCTGATGATACAAGTATTACTTGGAGCAGCTCTGATATTTCAACGCTTCATTCAATTATAACCGCTGATTTACTTATAATCAAGGCTTGGTCAGACTCCAACTTACTTAGCTTTAACGTGGATAATACTGTAGCATTATCTTATAAAGGAGTCATGCAACCCTTGCTTTTGAATGAGAGCCTAATCAATATCGTAAATTCCGTGAAATTTCTAGGTATTCTCATTGACAGTGATCTCAAATGGTCCTTGCATACTGACTCCTTAAGGAAGAAACTAGCCTCAGCTTGCTTTGCAATAAGATCTGTTTCGAAGGAACTAAATTTATCTTCTGCCAAAATGGCATATTTCTCATTGTTCGAGTCCCATCTTCGATATGGGCTTCCATTTTGGGGTTCTAGTACAGCGGCCCAATTTGATACTATTTTTAAGTTGCAAAAAAGAGCAATCCGTTATCTATTTGGTCTCAAACAAACAATTCATTGCAAGACCTACTTCAAAAAACACGGAATTTTGACGCTTCCCTCTTTATTTATTTTGGAAACGGCTTGTTTGATTCGAAAGCATCTAAACATTTTTCCCGATAGACCTGACCATGGCACTCCATTAGAAATTCGGATTGTAACGTTTATTTGCCGATCCCGTCCACTGAGCTAGTAAAGAATTCTATTCTATATCGTGCAAAGAAACTTTATAATCACCTTCCAAGAGAAAATAAATCCGCAACATCCTTCATTAAGTTTCGTAAGGTGACAAAAATCTATCTCTCAGAAAGACCATATTATTCAGTTGACGAGTTTTTTAATGTATAACAAAGAAACAAAATTAGTATTGTTTATAATTACATTTTTGTGTCTCAAGCAGTGGCTACAATTTGTCTCATTTGTTGTTGTGTGTACAAATTATGTAGGTTATACAATAATTTTACCAATTTATAATTGTGTTATTCTGTTTTTTACTATATTTGTTTTTGTTTTATACTTTTTGTACTATTTGATTGATTTATTTTTTAGCTTTGTCCATAAAATTGTTCAATAATTTTCAGTGACAATAAAGCATATTTCTATTCTATTCTATTCTATCCTCTTAAAAATTCGCACATGTATTTGCGTTCAACACCACGTTGTCAAGTATACAAATTACATAAGCAGAATTTAAGTTGTATGATCGATTACAATAATTTTATCGAATATACATAAGAACTATAGATAAATGTATCTGCCTAAACCATAACATAACCGCCATACACCTCCCGTTTCCATTTGCGTACATCCCTGAACGAAAATCCCACGAATGTATTTTCCTCTAGCGGCGTGCCACTTTACTATCTCTTTTCGCCGCTGTTTTGTGTTTTTTTGTTTTTCTCTTCGCTTACAAATGACACACTAGGAACTTGCGTCCGTCATTTTCTATTCCGTAGCATTCTGCAGAATGGTTTCAATCAATATTTGAGTAAGCCGCAAGCTGTGTTTTACAGTATTGTATATAAACGTATACACGCAAAAAAACCTTAACACAAAAGATGTGAGAATTGTCTTCCAGTGAATGGGTCCGAAGGAAAAATAAAAATTTCATGCTCTGCGTGACAAACGTACAAGTTGTACGCCCGGGGGATGTGTTGTGGGGTCACGGCCAGGTTAGGACGTTGGGGTCATGATTTAAGTAACACATTTCTTTGCTTTTTTATTGTTGTTTCTTTTGATACAGAATCTCTATATGTAATATATTGATACATATGTAAAATATTTATAATACTAAAATATTTTTTTTATGTAACAATAAAACACTGAAAACTTTGTTTTCAAACTTCCACAAAATTTATTTTAAATCTTATCACTACAGCTGTTTCGACTGATTGCCTTTCTCAAGTGATCTATTTTTGGCTTGGGTTTACAAATTTATAGTCTCTAATGAAATAAGTTGAGGAGGGGAGAACTGTTTGTCTCAAGTTGGTCATTCAGAATTATATCTGTGTTTTTTAATTTGTTGATTTCCATAGATTCTAACAAAGATAGCTTAAGGCCTTTATTTTGAATGTGTAGAATTTTAAATTTGTCATTAAAAGAATGATTATGATCTAGAAGGTGAAGTGCGTATGTTGAATCTGTTTTTCTGTTCTTGAAAGCCCTTTTATGTTCTGCTATTTGTTTATCAAAGTTTCTACCAGTTTGACCGATGTAAGTTTTTGGGCAGTCGCCACATTGAAGTTTGTACACACCACTATTTAAGTGTTTTTTATTTTGGCTCTTGTTATTTTTAATATATTTGCCTAAGTTGTTATTTGTTCGGAAAGCTGGTGTTATTCCGTTCTTTTTTATGTGTTTGGCAATTTTTGTTGTTATTTTGCCTGTATATGTAATCGAGCAGAAGGTACTGGGTGTTTTCTCTGGTGGTGGAAATACTAATTTTAGGGCTTTCTTGTGTAGTTTTTGATTTAACATTTTATCAATTGTTTGTTCGTTGTATCCGTTGTTTACTGCTATTTGCTTAATTATATTTAATTCTGTCTCAAAGTTGTATTTTGACATAGGAATTTCTGTTAATCTATGTAACATACTATGATAAGCTGCCAGTTTATGTTGTATTGGATGGGATGATGAATTGTGTATAGTCGTGTCAGTATGGGTAGGTTTATGAAATATGGAGAAGTCATGTTTGTTTTGAAGTCTGCTAATTTTTAAATCGAAAAAATTTATGGATTGATTTTGTTCTGTTTCTATTGTAAATTGAATATGACTATGAAGTGAATATAATATAATATAAAATACGATAAAAATTGGTCGAGTTGCCTGTTAGTTCCTGTGAAGCATACCAGTACGTCGTCTACATATCTCCACCAATATAAAAACTGTTTAAATATGGGATGTTTTGAAATCTTTGTCTCTAGATTATCCATAAAAATATCTGATAGCAATGGGCTTAGAGGATTACCCATTATAAGTCCTGCACTTTTATTTGTATATATTTTATTATTAAATTCAAAGTAGTCCTGGTTTATGCAAACTTCAAGAAGATGTAAAATTTCAGATGTAATTATTGGATTTGTACTATTTTGGTCTAAAAGGTTTTTTACTAGAATAAAAGTTTCTGTAGGAGGGATACTAGGAAAAACATTTTTTACGTCAAATGAAATTAATCTGGAGTTGTTAGGTACTTGAAAATGTTGTATTTTATTAACTAGTTCTATTGTATTTTTTATGGTAAATTTAGGGGAAAATTTAGTGTGTTCTAAAATAATCTCCCTAAACAGTTTTTTTGAAATTTTATATAACGGAGCTATATAAAAAGAAACTACAGGTCTTATTGGGTGATCCGGTTTGTGTAGTTTAATGAAAAAGTATAATTTAGGAGGCTGTGGGTTCATGATATTGAGGTATTTCTGTTCTATTGGATTTAGTATTGATTTTGAATTTTCTAACGCTAGCTTAATTTGTTTTTGATATTTTTCTGTCGGATCTTTGTATAAAGTTTCAATATTTTGATTATTTAAAAATTAGCAGACTTCAAAACAAACATGACTTCTCCATATTTCATAAACCTACCCATACTGACACGACTATACACAAATTATCATCCCATCCAATACAACATAAACTGGCAGCTTATCATAGTATATTACATAGATTAACAGAAATTCCTATGTCAAAATACAACTTTGAGACATAATTAAATATAATTAAGCAAATAGCAGTAAACAACGGATACAACGAACAAACAATTGATAAAATGTTACATTAAAAACTACTCAAGAAAGCCCTAAAATTAGTATTTCCACCACCAGAGAAAAAACCCAGTACCTTCTGCTCGATTACATATACAGGCAAAATAACAAAAAAAATTGCCAAACACATAAAAAAGAACGGAATAACACCAGCTTTCCGAACAAATAACAACCTTGGCAAATATATTAAAAATAACAAGAGCCAAAATAAAAAACACCTAAATAGTGGTGTGTACAAACTTCAATGTGGCGACTGCCCAAAAACTTACAACGGTCAAACTGGTAGAAACTTTGATAAACGAATAGCAGAACATAAAAGGCTTTTAAGAATAGAAAAACAGATTCGACATACGCACTTCACCTTCTAGATCATAATCATTCTTTTAATGACAAATTTAAAATTCTTCACATTCAAAATAAATGCCTTATGCTATCTTTGTTAGAATCTATGGAAATCAACAAATTAAAAAGCACAGATATAATTCTGAATGACCAACTTGAGACAAACAGTTCTCCCCTCCTCAACCTATTTCATTAGAGACTATAAATTTGTAAACCCAAGCCAAAAATAGATCACTTGAGAAAGGCAATCAGCCGAAATAGCTGTAGTGATAAGATTTAAAATAAATTTTGTGGAAGTTTGAAAACAAAGTTTTCAGTGTTTTATTGTTACATAAAATGAATTTCCATCAAGTAACGGTCAAATCCATCAATTTTTTTTTTAATTTTCGCGTTTGACAAAAAAAATGAGAGAAAAGATTAATCGACTATCGAAAATCTTAACGGAAAAGGAACCGGAACTGTCTACACAACACAGGATGATCACTGCAAAACTGAAGGATGAAAAAATGGAGGAAGTGGAAAGAAAAGAGGACAAGAAAGTAAATGTAAACAAACTAAAGATAGAAAGTGTGCGAGAATCTTACACGGAGGAAACTAACAAAAGACTGAGACAAATAGAGTGCCAAAAAGAAACATGGGCAATGGAAGAAAGATGGAATATTTACAGTGAAGTATTAAAGACAACAGCCACTAAAGTGTGTGGAATCAAATAATATAATAAAATACATCGAAACGGGATTAGAAGAAGATGAAGAAATATACTATAGGCAGAGACGATTGGTAAGAAAGACAGTCACACAAGCAAAAGCAAAAACATGGAAAGAATTTGGAGAAGAACTTCAGGAAGAATATATAACAAATAATAGAAACTTTAATTAAATTTAAAGTTAATTAAAAAAAGCAATTAAAAAAAAGAAGCGCCTAAGTTTCTTATTTTATATAATTTTATTTAAGATTTACACAGGAATGCGATCAAATTTAGCTTGTTTTTTTGTGAGCTGCAATTCTTATTGTCAGAAACCTTATATTAAAAATAAATCGGGAAAATATATCGTCTGTTAATAAGAGGAAGTTTTTTGGAAAATACTCGATTACATCAGTAAAGATATCCTTTAGTTCTAAACTTTTTTTTTCATTGTTTACACGATCTAATAATTGACTTAGTTTTAAGAACTATATGTGTCACATCTCTTTCGATCTTTTAACATCATTCTTCCCATGGGTCAGTCCTAACAAAGTAAGTATCCTCTTATACCCATTACATAATTATTGGCTACCTTAAATAATCTTTTTCCTCGGTTTAATTACGCCGATCCTTATCTATCAATACAGCTGAATTCCTTTCGTTCACATGGCTTTGTTTCGTTGTGTGAGAAAAGCGTCTAATTGCCATTCATAAGAAGGCTAAGAAACTAAACGCTTCGTGGATCCGAAGAGCTGAGTGCACGGGGTAACGAACTGATACATCCTTTGCGAGATCTTCTTAACTTTAATTAATTACCTATTTTAATTATAACATGATGGAAGCGGGTGATTACGAATGCGTGTGCTCAAGTATAATAATTTAAAGTGTCTCAATTTTAATATTGTTGATTATTAAAAAAATACACGTAGTTAAAACATGAGAGGAACAAATAAAAACTCATTAAGTGACATTCTCAAGCTAAAGAGAGTGTTGGTAAAATAAAAATGTTTGTATCATATTAAAAAATTAAGGAGTGACAAACATTTTTATTTGAAAAGAACTTTTATTTGGAAAAAAAGGGAAACATTTAACACGCATTAAGAGAAATGACGTGTGATAATAAAAAGATTATGGAGATTCCGAAATCTTTCTTTTTTCGAAATTTTACAGCACTGCCTGATAGCACTTAACCATAAGACCTTTTTTGTGCTACCCATCTTTTTTCCTTCACTTTTCCTTATATTATAAGGCAAAGTAAGTGCTATTTACGTCCATTAACATAAATATGGAAATATTATCACCAACAGAGATGAATTACTAAGGGTAATAGAAGATTTCTATACAGAAGTCAACAAAACCATGACGAGCAACTAACAAAAAAGTTAGAGAATTCAGAAAGGAGATTAGTCAACCAAGGATCGCAATTAATGCCTGATATATCAATAGACGAAATAAAGAACGCACTAAAGAAAATGAACAGAAATAAAGCCCAGGCAGAAGATAATATCGATATAGAAGCCGCAAAGATTGGAGGAGACAAACCAAAGAAATTGTTAACTTAACTTAAAGCTGCCTGTTTCTTAATTTTAAGAAACAGGCAGCTTTTTTAGACTTTGGCACCAACAACCACTAACATTACGTAAAAGGGATTATAGAAAACTCCATCGAATACTGTTTAAAATTGTTTCAAAATATTTTATTTTATGTATATGTAAATTCTTAGCCCTAAGTTTTAATTTGCCTAGACGGCAACCCTGTAAGCCCTAGGCAAAGTCGTTACAATTTTATAAAGGTAGTATGTTTCCATATGTTGTCATAAGATCAGAGTAAAGAATGTGTGGAGAGATTTCGTCTAATACGGTATTTCTTCACCCTATTGATCAACTATTTACCACTACGATTAATCAGCGACCAACCAATTTCAATCAACAATTTAAACATAAAATTTTTTGGTACTTCGAGCCGGATATTGCACAATTAATAAGAAATAGAGGTTCTCTTAAACGTAAATTAACTGCATTAACAAATTTTAAAAATAAAATAATTGATGGTTCGCTTAAACTGGCATCAATTAATGTAAATATGAAATTTAACAATAAAATTATTAAATCAATTTGAAGTTATACAACAATCTATTAAAGGGAAATGTTCGGACGATCAATTCATTTTAATGAACCTAATCCATTTGAAAATAATTTTTATATAGCAAACTTATATTTAGAGAAATACATAAAGAGCAATTCTTATCCAGTAATAAATGTCACACCTGAAAATGTAATTAATCACGATCCACTTCAAAATTTTCTATTGTCTAAAATCAAGTTCTCTACATTTAATGGTGAATATGAGTAATGGCTCGAATTCAAAACCAATTTTATAAATACTATGGATTCAAATGCATCATTAAATGCAGGTCAAAGGTTTAACGTCTTAAAAGCTGCGTTGGAAGGTTATGCGCCAAACGAACAATAGAAGGTTTTACTGATTCCCAAGACCACCATGCTGCATGGAATATGCTTTGTGAATAATTCGGTCGAAAAAAAGTTTCTAGTCGACATCCACTTAACATCTATTTTCAAATTAAATTCAATATATAAAGGCATATTCATGTAATTAATAGGGTTAATCGATGAAGTTTCAAAGCATTTATCATGTTTAGAAGAAATGAAGCTTACCAAAGTATATCTATGGGATCTGACAATTATTCATGATTTGTAAAATACATTAGACAAAGTAACACAAAATAAGTGAAAAGAATATTACACTTCTGTATAATTGCCTCACTTAAATGAATTTCTTGAATTCTTTAACAAGAGACAATCTCAAGAAGAACCCCATTGGTCCTCGATGATGACCGTCAAAAGTCACTCTGGGTTTCAGAAACCTCTACAATTTCGATCACCTTTCATTTACAAATAAATCAAGTTAAGTGCAATTTTTGCAAGAATAATCATTTAATATAGTCTTGCTCCGAATTTTTAAGATTTACCATTAGAGCTAAGAATTTACATATACATAGAATGAAATATTTTGAAACAATGTTAAACAAATACAATGTCTATTGGTCTTGGCTTTCTCAAACTTTCTCAGAGTCAATTAAGGATAAAATAGCAAACGGATCACCATCATTTATCCTAAGCTATAATGAAATAAGCGACTTTCTGGAAACCACACTATATACCAAACTACCGAGCGAATTGAGGTTCTCAATTTTATTTACTGTATACCCACAATTCAAAATTAATAAATAATATCACTAGGTTAGGAAAGAAACTTAACCCCAATAATCTTTCTTATATAGAAGAGACAAATGAACCACTATCTCAGGCAAAATTATTTGCCTGACTAATGTATAAAAAATATATATTTAAACTACAGCACCGTTTTTTTAAGTATAAATATAGCATGTGCAAGATCTTCCGTATTAGCAATTACATTTTTCCAGCACCGACTAAGCTGGATTGTACGAGTAATGTACTGCATCGGCGTGTCCCTTTGGGCCCCAATTCAATACACAACGTTCGAATGACGGCTCCTGGGGGTCCCCTACATCAAATTTGATGAGTTTTTAATGGATATAAATTAGTCCGAAGAGCAAACGTTTTCATTCACAGTCTGACAGCTTTATCGTGGTGTATTGCGACCGATGTATCAATATTGGCAAAAATAATGGAAGGTTCGGTGCATTATATTCAATTGTACCGGGTGATGCGGTAACGTAATCTATTTAATTAGGCTACATCGAATACAGGATATACTGCAGTGAATTTACAAATAAAACAAACCAAAATAGTGGTAGAATTAAATTAAGGTAAGGCTACTGAAGAAAAATTAACGTTTAATATTTCTTTTATGTCATTTATTTTTTAAAAATGATGCGAAACATTTTAATTGTTACTATTGAATTATTTCGAGCATATTCTTCCGTAACAGCAGTAAAAATGGTTTTCACTTGACTAATGTGCTGTACTTGACTAATGTGCTGTGTTTATTGGTACAGTTCAAAATATTTCACGATAAATAATATTCAAAGAAAATTACTCTTCTTTTCTATACTTTTGTATACAGATCACCACATTGTTTTATTCGCCATACAACACAATGGCAATCGCTGTGACATGTTACACGTTTCCACCTCTATATTTATTTCATATTGACATTAAAAATTTCAAACGAAGTTCTGAAAGAATAAACAAATCATTAATAAAATGCCTATTACGTTGTATACCGTCCAAAAAAAAGTGCAACTTGTAACATGTTACTTTCAGGATCATTCGATACGTAAAATAATTGATTTATTTATTGTTGTCTTTAGTTCAAACATACCATTAAATATTTTCAAATTTCGGAAGGTGTAAACAGTTGTAAAAAGTGTCATGAAAGTAATAAACCACATGATAGAACTGTCGATGAGCAGCGTCAAAACAGGGAGATTGATATTTGTGCTTTTGTGGAAGCTAGTGAACCCTGCAATAGTGTACAAATTGCTACGGAAGTTAACGTTAATGGGATCATGAATGAATACTTACAACTTTTACAGAATAAGATCATTCCGGCAGTTTGACACCCTCCCGTTAATTTTCAGGAGGTTTATTTCCAACAAGATGAATGTTCGTCTCACAACTCTAGAGCAACTATTAACTTCCTCAATCAAAGTACCATAAAAATCAATTACGTATTTTATCTTCCTCCTCATCTGTATGCCCTTCTGAATTCAATTCACCCCAACCGTACCCCCAAGTACAAAATCTGAATAATTATCATCAGCATCGGAATTCTGCAATATGTTTCAAACATATTCACATTCCATATTTAGTTAAAAAAAAAAAAGAAAAAATTAAAACCGCCAATAGTTTTAGGTAGATTATGTTCTAAACAACACGCTCACAGATTCACAAACACGTACCTCTAATGCTGTTGAAATACTAAAGTGTTTATTGTGAACGAGTTTATGGCTCACTAGTGAGCCATGCGTATCTGGCAAAGGAATGATGCGTCTCACATTAGAGCCATGCGCAGTCAAAGTGTTAATGGTCTTGATGTTTCCCTTGGATAAAAATTGTCATATTCATAAGGTATTTTATAAAAACAATTATATGCACTTTCTTGTTCATTGTTAGGTTTAGCTTTAGATAAAATTGATCTCAATGTGTTTGTTATTTTGAATGTTGTTGAAATGTTGAATTTATTTAGTATCGTTTTAAATTTTTCTCATAATTCTTTTATGTATGGTATCACACCAACTAAACAGTTTGACTTATTGTCCCAGCCTGGTATATAAATAGATTGGTTCTACTTTTCCTTTTTTATTTTTATTTCTCTTTTTATTTCGTGTATCTACCACGCTTTCTGTTCTTTTTTTTGTATCATCATCATCATTCAGCCCATACTCGTCCACTGCTGAACATAGGCCTCCCGTAGTTCACCCCACAAATTTCTGTCCTGAGCCGCCTGCATCCAATTTTGATGTGTCCGTTTCAGGTCATCCGTCCATCTTCTTGGTGGTCGTCCTCTATTTCTAAAGGCATCTTGTCTGGGTCTCCACTCAAGAATGCGTTTTGTCCATCTGCCGTCCTTTGTTCTCGCGACGTGCCCTGCCCAGTTCCATTTTAAGGTTGATATTCTTTTGATTGCGTCGGTTACTCCCGATCTACGGCGCAATTCTGTGTTGGGTATTCGGTCTCTCAGGGTTAATCCCAACATGGACCGTTCCATTGCCCTCTGTGTTGTTCGAATTTTGTTTGCGGACGTCTTAGTAAGTGTTAGCGTCTCCGCACCATAGGTTAGAACTGGCAGCACACATTGATCGAAGACTTTTCTCTTCAAGCAGATGGGAAGGGCTGATTGGAAAACATCTCTTAGCTTTCCATAAGCTGCCCATGTCAACCCTATTCTACGTATTAGTTCATTGGTCTGGTTATCTCTACTTAAGCGAATTTCGTGTCCCAGATATTTGTATGCTGATGTTTGTTCTATACTTGTTCCAGCTATGTTGATGTTCTCACTCAGAACAAGGTTTGTTTTTTTTTTGTATACACATTACAAAATTCTTTTGCTGTTATTTCATGTTTTTTTTTCAAGTATCTCCTTAAGTTCCTCCACTATAGATGTCTGTGTTCCTTCTATACATTTATACATTTTGCTTCCATTCTTTGTTTGAATTTAGTAGCGATATTTTTGCCTTTATTTTAGACTCTATGCTTTGCTTTTGCTCTGCATTATTTTTGTATCCGCGTCTTTAATTTTGACAACCAATAGAAAATGGTCCTGACTAAAACTAATACGAAACTAATTTTGTAATTTTTTTATTGGTCTTTTATTTAGCGCATATTTTCGGAATTTATTACATTTTAAAATATTTGGCTCACCCTATAGTCATATGATGTTCGCTCTGATTCGAAAACTAAAGTTCTGATCTTGTGATTTATAGGGATTCAATGGAGCCGCCTGTCGATAAGAGGTGGGACTGATAAGGCTGCAATTTATTTGTAGTTTGACCTACTTTTAAAAATAAATTTGTTATGACGTAGGACGTTGCAAGTTTCGAGTGATAGATAATCTTTAATGAACTTTCTGTAACTAAAATAAATCTTGGGGTAGAAGGGATGGGAATTAATAGGGATTATGCCAGATTTGGTGATTATAAAATACGTCAACAAGGGGATGTGATCTTACTGTAATCCTGTTTCTAAAATGCTTCAGCATTTACGAAAATAGCCCAGTGTTGTATGATAACAATTAAATCAACATTTTTAATCAGTAAAGGTTGTCTAGTTATGCTCTGGGCAAGGTATGAAGGTGTTACAATGTTTTTATTAATTCTAATTTATTGTTCTTATTTTAATTTACTAAAATACGATAATTTATTATCAATTTATTAAATCACTGTACAACAATTTATTTGACTACTAATAATTACATAATTTAGTTACGTGCGTTACATTTTGAAACACGATCGCGCGGGCATTTTTTGACTGATCTCCTCAATAAAAATCCCCGTTATTATATATAAAATGCCGTTATCTAGAAGGGTCTGGCGACGAATCGATGACCTTCCATCCATTAGGTGACTCATGGACTGGTCTCGAAGTGTCTAGTAATTTCTGCCGGCAGGTAAACAGGTCTGAGCGCCGAAATTACTAGAAATAGAAAAGAATTAGTCATAATATATTTACAGTTTTATACGCCATAATATTTATTATCGTAACAGTGTTTTAAAATATTTTAGCGGTTTGTACGAAGTTTAGAGATACATAATGGTGTCTATTTTCTGTAATGCAGAATTTTCTGGCACTTCGTGGCATTTATTATGTGGCACTACTCAGTGAAGTGGCAAATTTGCTTAGAAGTTCTGCCTTTTTTCCTCCTAGTCTATTTTAGAATTCTGTCACTACCTGATGAGGCCCAATACAGACTGAAACATATCAAACTGTGAATGAAGAAAAGACAGATTTTACAGAAACAAGACAGTCAGTCATTCATGCCTTCTGGTGCATAATACTCAGTCCTCTATAAAACGAACGTTTGGAAGTTTGATTCTGCAAGATAAAGGTACTTTAAAATGAAGAGTTTTGAACTTAACTTTGGGGAAAACTAAACTATTATAAACGTTTATTACATGGTTCAAGATACTCAGTAATTGCTCCTTGACGTGACTTAAAAATGAAAGATAACCACTATATTTACCATAGGAATTTTATAAGGTCTTTATAAGTTTTAAAAAAGTCGAAAACATATCTATCTTATCTAATTTTTCTGAACCTGAATAAAAATATTATCGGATTAAAAGATATATATTTTTTTGTAAAACTTTATCCCACATTATTTCGTCTGATAAAATACTATAGATAAAAATTATCCTTTAATCGGCAAATCACTTTTTTTCTCCGTTCACTCAGAAAACAGAATATTTTACTTATAATTCATTCGCTATATTTGTTCGCCTATTCAAAGGGAAAAACTGAAAAAGAAGAAAAAAAGTATGCCATTAGTAAATTGAACCTTTCAACGGTATTAAATCCATTTTAGAAAGGGACTTAGCCTTACAAAGGATTTCCCGCCAGGATCTTACGAATTATTATTCGAGAGGAATCACAAAACATATACGTGTGATTTTATAATGGCGGTTTTTGGTATTTGACAAAGGAAATCGAACGAGTCTTGTTTTCAAACGTAGAAGTGAGCGATAATTTTTTTGCGTGTACTGTCACAATTTTAACTGTTTAATTTCACACAGAAAAAAATTAATCACACATATTTAAAACATAAAAAATTAGATCAAATTTATAGACAGCAGAAATTTAAGAAAAATGAGCCGATATAGGCAAAGATTTTTATTCAACAAATCCTAACATAGGCAAATAACTTATTATGTAATAAGTTATTTGGCCGATGTATAACGATAAGACTGCCAAAGAGAATTGAAATACTATTATAAAAATAATACCTCAATCAACCATGGGAGCTTATCGTCTATGCTTTGCCTAGCTCAGTCTCCCAAGTGTGAATTCCCCTTGTCTAAAGTATGAGTTAAACCATGAACCCTTAGCTGGTAGCAAATAAAAAAATTATTATAAGTTTTCGTACAGTCATAGAAATCTTTATACTGGTTTTCTTTTGAGGTTTTGCGAGTTTTTCTTGATCTGTCATGGCGGAAAATGTTCATTTAGTTATGTAAGGAGTACACAGGAATATATTTTTGCACATTCTATTGCAGAATTCATCGAATCTACCTCCATGTAGGTGTGTCCTCTTTCCAAGAACTATTGCTCTATCATTTTAACGTTACCCAACACTTCCACTGCATATATCAATAAAGCAGCCACATTTTAATTGCAATTTTACTTTTTATTTATCTATCTGTCTTTGATCTGCTATTTCCCTATAAATTATATCTCTACCCACTCCCAATGAAGCTGCCGAACTGAGCAACGTGGTTTTTGTAAAGCTTTGGTGGACGAAAAGCTTTTTATCATCCACTTTTATTAGCTTTTTGTAACAATATATCCCTTATTCTAATGGATATAAATAATTCTTCTTCCTTTTTATAAGCAATTCTGCTTGATCATTGGCGGATTAATACTAATAAAGCTTGGTAAATGAACACATGAGGTGACTGAGGAGATTGATAGACCAAATCAAACATAACAACAGATGAAATAAGAATTGTCTAGAAAGTAAAAAACTGGTTAAGATAATATCAAAATAAAAATAATAAGGCTATATTGGTTTTCGAGTAGAGGTGGAAGCAGAAGATAAAATATAGATACTGTAAAACTTCTGTTAACCGAAATAATTGGGGGGAGGCCGTTTCGGATAACAAGAATTTCGGTTAAAAATAACATTGTTTTTTGTATTGTTCTTATATTAAATTACATAGTACTGTTGGTCAAAGTTGGCTTTAAAAATACTATGAGGTGATTTTGTAATGTTTTTTAATATGTAAATAAAATACCGAATAAAGTAATAAATAAGGAAAATTAACATGTTCTTGTTTTTTTTAAGAAATCGTCTATTTTTGTTTGTGTTTTTCTTTGAATACGATGTTTTGCAGCTATATATCTCCATCGTTTCATTTGCAAAACGTCATGCGTTTTTGCCTCATTAGATTGTTCGACGAAACGTAAAGCAATCTGAAAAGGACAAAACGTTATGCCATGACAGCAAAAATTAAGAATCTAGCCATGTCCCTAACTAATTAGACCTACTGTATAAAATTCTTACCTCTAAGGCATTGAAAATCTCGTCGGCGTTGTGCTGCCTGTCGTCTGCTGGGCCGTCATCTTCTTCGTCTGATACGCGCAGGTTGTCTGGATGAAGAACCATATCAATAATGTCTTCGTCAATGAATTCACTTTCTGAGTCATCGGCTGCTAACCACTCACGTATCTCTTCTTAGTTAATTTCGTCATATCCTGGCAAATTTCTTATCAAAGGTTCAATTTCTTCAATCTTTTTTTCCACATTTCTTCTTCAGGATCGTTAATCAAAATCCCATCAAAAAGTTTGTTCCAGCATTTTTTCAATGTTGAAGATTTGATATTGGCCCACGACTCAGCACACCAATAAACAACATGTTTCATTGTTAAAGATTTAAGAATCATAGGAACGCTTTTGGATTCATTCGTCTCCTGTAATAACAGATGCCTTAAGAATGCTCTTGTACAATGTCTTTTGAATGTCTCTAACGGCTGAATATCCCTGGTCTAACGGCTGAATTAAGCTTGTGACATTCGGTGGCAAACATTTGATAATTAACTCACCATTTTGTAGATTGTGACGGTAAGTTGGCGCATTATCAACAATCAACAGTGCTTTGATGGGAAGATTTTACACTTTGGACGAATTCATATTCGAATCATTCTGAAAACAATGTGGCCGACATCCATGAGCTTTTTTGGCTTCTATAAAAAACTGGAAGTGCTTTTTCTGAAACATCTTTTAGAGCTCTTGGTTTTTTTGATTTCCCAACACACATAGGCCTCAATCGGTGAGTTCCTGCTGCATTTCTACAAAACAGAACTGTTATTCATTGTTTATTCATTTTTAGGCCCGGTGCACTGTGTTCATGTTTTAATGCAAGTGATTTTTTGGGTAGCATTTTGAAATTTAATGCAGTCTCATCTGCGTTGTAAATTTTATCTTTAGTGTAGTTTGTCAATAACTGATCCATTTCAGTTTTAAAAATATTCACAGCATCGTGGTCAGCAGATAGCTTTTCTAAACATAAATGAACTTGTCGACTAGAGTACCTATTTTTCCATTTGTCTAGCCAACCTGAACTTGCTTTAAAACCTTCACCTTCATCGCCCATCATTTCGGATAACATTTTTGCTTTGTTTTTTGTTGTGTGAACCACAAATAGACAGACAGAGCTTCATTTACCTTGTCATTTTGACTTAGTCTCATAGTTTGGCACTTATTTTCGAAGCATGTTCCTCAATTTTGTTTTTCATTTTTATCCACTCGGAATCTGTAGAAACGCCAACTCCAAAATCTCTAGCGACTGTCCGTAAAATCTCTCCATTTTGAATCCTTCGGATAGCCTCGAATTTCTGTTAAATCGCAATCACAGCACGTTTTTTATTTGACATTTTTATACAAGGCACACAACAGACGATAGGCACCCTAAATGTGTCATAAGAGTGAGACAATGAGTAATTGATACCGATATAACACATAATTAGATTACTACAGTAATAAAACGTCTTACGTCTTTCAGGACTTGACACTAAGGACATCCAGATTATAAAAAATCTATATTGGAATCAAACAGCCCACATGAAGAATGGACATATGGTGAGTGAAAACATAACCATTTCTAGAGGGGTAAGGCATGGCTGTATTCTTTCGCCACTACTTTTCAACCTGTACACGCAACAAATATTTCTAGAGGCACTAGAAGAGTACAATGAGGGCATCAAGATTAATGGCGTACCAATAAGTAATTTTCGATATGCAGATGATACTATTATACTGGCCGATAACATCGAATATTTACAGATGATGCTACATAGAGTTAATACAACTGGCAGCCGATTTGGACTGAAGATCAATAGAAAGAAAACTAAATTTATGGTGATCAGTAAAAAAAAATTTCAACATATCGACCTGCATATTGAAGACGAACGTATTGAAAGAGTACACCGATTTAAATATCTGGGATATACAGTAAATGACAAGTGGGACCCAGAAGTAGAGATTAAGATCCGAATTGAAATAGCAAGATCCAAATTCATTAAAATGAGAAAGCTCTTAAGCAACCGTAACCTAAGCATTAACCTCCGATGGCGTGCCACGAAATGCTACGTACTCTCTACGCTACTTTACGGCGTAGAAGGGTGGACGTTAACAGCAGCAACTATAAAGAAGTTAGCGGCTCTAGAAATGTGGCTGTATCGACGCATACTGAGAATACCTTGGACAGACAGAGTGACCAACACAGAGGTATTAAGACGAATGGGTAAAGAGGTGGAATTGTTAACAACTGTTAAAAGGAGGAAAGCGTCATACCTGGGCCACGTGTTCCGTAATGATAAGTACAGTCTGCTACAGCTTATCGTGGAAGGCAAGATTGAAGGTAGAAGAGGTTTGGGCAGAAAGAAGAAATCCTGGCTGAGAAACTTGAGAGAATGGTTTCAAATACCAGAAGCTGCGAACATAAATTCATGCGGCACAAAACAGAGAAACCTATCGTATGATGGTCGCCAACCTTCGGTAGAAGACGGCACATAAAGAAGAAGAACAGTAATAAAAAACATGTTTTGTATATTTAATGCATTCTTTAGTGGTATGAAAGCAATGCTGACGAGGTTTTTTCGATTTGCGATAAGAATTTATGTTGTATTGACGAAATTATTAGCCGTTTCGGTTAAATGATGTTTCGGTTAAAAAGGTTTCGGTTAAGGGAGGTTTTACTGTAACTATTTTATTTTCAAAATTGTATAAACCTTGAGATTCAAGTCCAAAATTGATTTCTCATGTGTCGTTTACCATATGTAAACATTTCTGTCGCAGCATATTCACTTCTAAATTACCACTCTTTATTACCCCTTTTTGTATTTTTAATTCTTTCTTTACTCTCTTGAGAATCTCCACTTGCATTTGTTCACGGTTGCGTTGCGTCCATAAAGGTCCCAGCTATTACGTTTTTAATTTGGCTTAATTTGAATTTCAGTACACACTCGCGGGTTTTATTAGTTTGTTCACCTACCTTTTTATGTAAGCCGGCATCATTATATCCGACCTTGATACTGTAATTTTGTATCTTATAATCGGTCTGAATAAACACTATTATAATTATCTAAGAATTGTTTATTCAAATTAACAGTGTGGTACTTTGTTTTTGTTTTAGAAATAAATATTACACCGAAAACACGAGAATGTGATAGTAAAATATCACATTACATCAGCAATGCACTTGGCTGTTTCTCTCTTGTAGTCACTTTACATGTTTATATTTCTTTTAATATTATATTTATATTAGATTAAGCCACAATTATTGGTTGTAATGAAAATCACAGTTTAAACTAACTAGTGTTTGGCATTTCGACTTCCAATCCGTAACTTGTTCTAAAAAATATAACTAAAAATTCCGGAAAATGTGACACCTTGAAAATATCGCCATAGACTAAGGAGGATCTATTAAATAATGACAAAATTTCAATGTGAGAGGCATTGGGATTTTTGCAGACATAGTTAGCTGATAACTTTAGTAATAATAATTGACAGAAAAAAAAAAATAAAATATATAATTTTAAATAAGATATTTATAATTTTGTTTAAAAATAGAATTTTCTGATAGTCGTAACACACGTATTAGGTCTGTCCGTCAATGGCTTCAATACGTATACTATTGATACGATCAGTTTTCTATTAGATACGATCTAGCTGGTATATTTTCAAGGTATTTACTAAGGAAGTGATCACAGCTATGTTCTTCGGTTGAGGTACTGTCAGACCTTGAACCCTGCACGATTGTACAGACTCGTAACTCGTTTGATCTCTATATAATTCTGATGTGGGATTCTTTTCTTAAGTTTGAACAATAGGAAGAACTATCATCGACTTATTTACATATTCAAATTCTATACTAGTTACACAAACAATATGAAAAAATCAAAAAGAATTGTAAAAATTCGTTGTTTGTTAAATAGTTATATATAACAGACAATAAGTTTGCTGAACTTTCTAAACTATACGTTAAATATCTACGTATAGTACCTACGTATAGTACGGGCATATCTATGGATACGTAGATTGTAAAATAAAAGTCTGTCCATACTACAACTTAAAAGGACTACACAACAAACAGAATTATTATATGTTTGTGACTTTCGAAAAAACTCAGAGGTGCATAAGATAAGCAAAGAAGAACTGAAAAAAGTATTGAAACAAATGAAAAATGGAAAAACACACCCGGGCCTGGTGTTTATTATTATTTCATTTTGGTAAAATTAAATTTTTCTTGTACATATCTACAATAAATTTAGAAGTGAAACTTACAAACTTTTTCGTAATATAGACTTTAATAATTATTATTAAACAAAAAGACTTTGTTTTATAATAATATTGACGACAAATACAAAATCTCTTGTATATTACAACTTTTCTACTGTTGCGGTTGAAAATTGTTCAACTTTGTTACGAGATTAAATACTAAACGTGTTATCGAAGCGCGAGAAATTATGTATACACTCGAAAACCGTCGTTTGCCTAACTTATACTGAATCTGAGAGCTTCTGGAGCATAAACTGTAGCTTCGCAAGTCTCAACTCCGAACTATTTAAATAAAATGTAAGTTATAAAATTCGTACACTGTCATTTTAAACCAAATATCATTTTCCCTTCTCTGATTGAGTTGAAGAGATTTACGAACGATTTATTTGCAGTGGTGTCGATAAAAAGTAAAAGTAGTAATTTTCTAAAAAAAACGCATATCAAAACAAATCCTATTATTACTATTTTCGTTATAATGTGCAAAGAACGACAAAAACAGCAAAATTAGAAAAGAACAGAAAGTTTTCATTTCAGATATCCATAATACTTATGTGGTCCTTTGATTTTCGATTGCTGCAGTGTGTTTTATATGAGTTACGTATACAGTTACATATAGAATAAGTCAGAAGAAGGTAGTAACTCCAATTACACAAAAATTTAGTTACTACAGTTTTCGTTGCATGAGTTGAGGTTATCTTTAATCATTTTGATTATTACGCTTTCAATATTTGCTTTTTTTTCGTCTTTGACTATTGCTGTTGCGTTTTGAAAATCGATGACCTCTATATAACAATTAAGGCCATCAGAAAGGGAAGAGAAGATATTCTGTTCAATCCAGAACTCGCTGGTTTTCCCCTTTCGCATTGGGCATGTATATTAAAATAAAAAAAAATTGAAAGCCAGAGGACTATATAAAACTCTTTTTTTAAAGCAGTGAAATTAAACATAAATATACATAACCAAATATAGAATTATAACTAAAGAAGAATATACACAAACTTAAATATTAGTCAATACGAAACGACACCAAAAAGATAACCATTTAAGGAATAGAACACTGATGTCTTAAACAAAGCGACAACTACGACGTATTCAACAACTAAAAGACAAACCTACCATAGCCGCATACATACTATAGGTACATAAAAGATAAAAGACAAATTAATAATATTACAAAAATATTACAATAATAATGCGTTGCATACAAATAATTGATACAATTATTAATACAAAACACATATGAAATAAATCGGTGTTAACAAAATATAAAATAGAATACAGTAAATCAAACAAAACAAATGCAAAATGTTTAATTTACAATGTTCAATCGTGATCGCCGCACAACTGAGATACAGTTCTAAACAAATATGAAATCTAAGTAAATTCTAAAGTAATATACTTGGTATATGCAGGAACAAGATAAATGGTGTATTGTAACTTACTCAAGGAAATGATGGCACCAACCGCTATCGCCAACGTACAGGAACCACAAAATTGATAATGCAACCTAACTGCATTTATCTGCCGGACAGCAGAGGTAGTGTTGCCCAAATTCAAGACCAAATGATAGACCATTTTTTATTTCTCCAGCTGCTTTCCTTAAATTGTAAAGTTAAATATAACCTCACTATTTTGAAGAATTAATTTTAAGAAGCACCAAAACCATTAAAACCAGTTATTTCTCCTCTTTCAAATCCATTTATAGTATGCTGTACGTGGTTTAAAACTTGACCACACCAAGATTTCCCATATACCAATATCCCAATAGTTTTACATCGAATGAAAAAGAGCACGGAAATAACAGAAACGATAAAAGTTGCAATATTTCGGTCATGTAATGAGACATCCAGAGAGGTATAACCTCCTACACCTCATAATACAGGGTAAGATCGCCGGAAGGAGAGGCCCAGGCCGACGAAGAACATCCTGGCTACGAAATCTCCGAGAATGGTATCAAGAAACCACCGCTAATTTATTTAGAGCCGCCGTAAACAAAATTATTATTGCCAATATGATCGCCAACGTTCGATAATCGGACAGGGTAGTGAAAGAAGAAGAAGATTTCTCAACTTTTAAATATTATCAAATTATATTACTTAATATAGGACGACTCTGTTAAATCTTTGGTCGTAAAGAAAAGAGATTATTCCATTCTGCATAAGAGAAGCTTTTCAGCTCTAGTCCTTTCAAAATTTACATAGTTAAACGGTAATCTGTCAAAGTTTGTGAATAGAGAAAATTGGGTAAGGGTAGTAAAAAAGTTACATTGATTAGTTCCTTACAATGTCGGGAAATTGCAAAGAATCACACAATGTATCACAAGTTGAATATGAAGACACATATTGGAAATATATAAAAACACTATTTTAAATAGAATTTTAAATGAAATTGTCAGATTCTTAATTGGTTTATTTTCAGTATCTACTGGATGTTTAGTCAACTAAAGGTTTGTTTTCCTCAGGACAATTGTAATGATTATTCCTTTTTAGTGTCTCTCGGATTTCTGATGGTTGTTTATCCTCGGGACTACTGCAACGCTGCTCGTTGAGTGATGATCGTTAAGTAAAAATCGCAGAAGAGCCGCTTAAACTAGCACCTGCACATTTTTAGATAATTGCTGAACTGCATGATTATTTTCCTATTTTTTAATTGTTCCTCTCTATCTTCGAATGGCATGTAACGGGATTGCATTGTATGAGGTTCCAGATAACTGAGCTTGCTTTGTTTGTTTGTCTTGGAGTTTTTTATTTTATTTTAAGATGAGCAATTTTTCTTACTAGTACATGACAATTTTTCTCTAAAATCGTCTGCTTTAAACCAGTAAACCATTCACTCTAAATCACTAGGATATCAAAAACTTTTTATATAAATATTCGAACAATTAAATTGACATTAAAAACTCTGTTGAATGTTTTGATTATTTCCCAGTACAGACTTTGGAATCAGTTTTAGGCATTTTTAGATTGTTCCAGTATTTACCCTAATTTACTATTTTCTTTAAACACCACCCACGATAAGATTATATGACCCATTATTAGTGCATTTTGTGTTACTGCAAAGTTTTTTAACGCGAAATTTAACAATCTGCATCTATATGTCGATAAAACCATATCCTGATATAACATACATAAATTGAAACGAACTTTAAAGATTTACCTCATAATATAAATGAATTATATCATCAACTGAATACTTAACCGCAGTTACACTATTAGAATTATTTGCAGATTCTTGTTTTTATCGAGGTAAAAACCGGAAAAGGTCAAGAGAATAATAAACAAGATGACGAACCTGCCTATGCAGTTACAGAGCTATTCACGGCACTGGTAGCGAAGAAATATAAGGAAAATATCTTGAATTCATGGAAATTACTTTAGACCTTCTAGAGTGCTATAGATAATATATGCAAATATTCAGCGATTCTTTTAAAACAAATCAGATTTATTACGAAACAGTCCTTTTCCGAAAGGACTTGTTTTTTTTTTATAGTTCATTTTTATGAACGAGAGAGTAATTAGCATAATTTTAACTAGTACCTTCGACCACTCCATGGGCGTGCTCAAGATTAATTGAAAAATTACTTTGAATAATTGTAAAAAATAAATGAATTATTTCAGTGTTATAAAGTGTTATGTGTATGTAAGCAAAAGTGACCTCTTTTATCACACACTATATTAGAACTGACTGGCCTACATTAAAAAGGGTTTTAAAAAATTCACATTTTTTTTAATTTTTAAAAATTACAAAAGAGAAAAAGAGTTTTTAAAACCGTCTAAGATATGTTAAATAGATGAATAAAAATATTAATATAAAACTTACAGCTACTTGTTACAAATCCAAATCAGATTCAGAAGATGAACTTTCAGAACCAAGATTTATAATAACTGGCTCGATCATTTTATCAGTAATATTTTCCAGCTTCCACATTTTTTCCTCTTCTTTAATAGTGTGATTTACTGCCTTTTCCCAGTTTTCAGGTTTTACATTATTTACGGCGTCCAAAAACAACTATTTAACATCATGAATTTTAAAAGTGGTATTTTTTCTTGAAACTTCACTCTTTATCTGTGCCCATACCAGTTCAATCGGGTTTAATTCACAATGATATGGTGGGGATCTAAGTACCGTCATTCCACGATTTTTGGCAATTTCATCAATTTCGTATTTTTTTAATTTTTCTTTATGAAGGGCACACAACGAATAAAGTTCCTTTCTTATAGATCCGGGATGGTACGTAATATTTTTTGAACTCAGCCAATTCTGCAAGTCTTTTTTTAACCACTTGGTTGTGGGCAGTCCTTCTATAAGTCTGGAGTGATAACTTGCATTATCCATTACTATTACACAGTTCTTAGAAAGAAGATCTATCATTTGTTCGAACCATTCTTGAAAGACATCAGCGTTCATGTCTTCATGGTAGTCACCGGTACGAGTTGATTCAAAAGTTAATAAACCACCTTCAACAAAACCGTCTGAACTGCCAATGTGTACTATTATCAGCCTGCGTCCCTTTCCTGATGGTGGGTTTAAACCAGTAGATAAGTTATTTACAAAAGCGTGCCTTTGACTTGTAAAAGTTTCATCCTGCCAAAATTTATTTGGTGTATGACCCTCGTTGATCCATGTTTCATCAAGATAAAATATTTTTCTTTTTTGGTTTCTCATTTCCTTTATGGTTCTTAGAAATTGTCTTCTCCATATGACAATATCGCTTCTTTCTAATAAAATAGACTTTCTGGGATTCTTTTTCCAGCGGAAGCCTATTTCTTTTAAAAGTTTCCATAACGTACTTCGACTCATTTCTGGGTAATCCTTATCATCTCGAACTGAGACAAGAACTTTATCCAATGTTGGAAATTCTTGTCTAAAGAAGAATTCATGCACTTTCCGTCGAAGTCCTTCTTTAAAATGATATTCTATTTGAAATTTTGGTTTCCCTGGAGCATTACGTGGCATTTGAAAATTACCACATTTCTCTTCTTTAATAACTCTGTAAATCGTAGATTTTCCAACACCCAAGTGTACTGCTAACTAACTCAACGGTCTCATCAACACTTTCACATAAACGTTTGTCTGTAAATGATTTAAAACAATTAAATATTAATGTTTTTTCATTAACTGTTAAAGGACCAATTTTTCGGCGTTTACACGGCACTTCCATATTTTCCATAACACTAGTATACACAATAAACTGCACCTTGCAACTGAAGTACCCACTTTTAGTGAACTGTTAAGAATTTTGAATATGCCACTTGGACCTTCCTACAAAATGGAAAAACCCACGATCACATTTTCTGTGGAATAAGTTTAGAAGGTAATTATCTAGTCAATTACTGTCGTAGATTCCTGGAATTAAAGAATTAAATGTTTGATTGTTGAAACCCTTACTTCGTGGAATGCACTCATTTCAGATAAAATAAAACGTTTATATTTTATCTAAAGAATTAAACTTTATTTTGCAAATAGGTAGGTACTTATTAAACTTTTATTGGTTATATATAACCAATAAAATAAACATCTTACATTTCTTGCAAATTAATTAGTACCTGTTAACCTCCATCACTCCGACACTGGCAACCTTATTTAGGGATTAGTAACCCTCACAACTATTGTATTCTACTCTGCTCCAACCTTTATACCTGGTGGTCATACTCAATTTAAAATTGTTTTCCTATATACTTCTGTAAAGTTGTTGACAAATATCTGTTTTTCATTGAGTCACCCGTATCAACAGTTTAGGGATTTGCATACATAATTTATTGTTTTATTACTCTCTCATACATAAAAATACACTATAGTTTTTAGTTGTTTGTTTATGCAGTTTTCTCTTTTTAATTATGTATTTATTTGTTGCAGGTGAGTTTTCTTGTAGCTGACAACTAGTAAGTCCGGTTTTTATACATTAATTATATCCAGTAAGTAATGTTTGGTAAATATTATGGTTGATCTACAGAATGCATTTCTAGTAAAGAAAATAAAACCCCTGAAAATATTAGCTTTTTTGCTAATTTAATCAAATAGATACAAACCAGGCGGTATCTATAGTAACTATCACTAGAAATTATAATTTCACTGTGAGTGAGTTTTCAAAAGTGAGCATAACTTTTTATTAAACAATGTATTAAAAACAATCAGTATTTTTCTTTGTATTTTTCTTAAATATCTCAGCAATTATTGATTTTAAAATAATTTTAAAAAGGAATAAAAGTTTTGCAATTAAATTTTACTAAGATAAACGTGGTTGAAAATCTTCAAAATTATTGTTAATAATTAAAAAGTATTTCAAAAGCTTTCGACTTCTCTTTCGACAATCATTAAAGTGTACACCGATTCCTTATCCGCAATTCATTCGTTAGAAAATATTTTCAACCAACATCACCTAGTGCAAAAAATAATAGAGTCGATTCATGTCCACATTTCCCGATGGAATTCAATATCAATAATATGGGTGCCTTCTCATATCCGTATCCAAGAAAATGAGATGGCTGACAGCGCTGCAATAGAAGCATCTACATCCAACTTACCCATCTACAACATACAGTTCCAACAAGATATAAAATCAAAATTCAAAGGGAATATCCATGGCAAGTGGCAGGAACTTTGGATCGCAGATACAAAGCTCAAAGAAATACAACTTAATGTTAACGGCTATTTATTCCTAGCATCCCTGAACAGAAAAGAGAAGGTAGTAATACGAAGATTGAGGATAGGACACATACGTTTGACACACGGTAAGCTTATGTCCTCTACAGTCCAACAGTTATGCTCCCACTGCCACGATATTCCTATTATCGTCAAGCATATCGCTCTGCGAGGCCACTCGCATTGCCAACAATTGAATTATTGAATTTTGAGCTAATAAACAACTGAGAAAATAAAAAGTTATTAAATTGTGGACCATTTTTTTAAAGAATGTATTGGAAGTACTAAGAAACTTCTTAAAAAACAAGTGGTTGGTATGTTAGTTCGGAGTTTTGAGTACCTTTTAGATCTTAATACCTTGGATATATCCTCCTCTGACTTGCCAAGAGGGTCTGGACAATAAACGAATAAATACAAAAATATTACTTAATGTTTTTATTGGCACCAAAAAGCTTTAGATATCAATGAAATAAATAATCAATATCAATAATATAAACTTAATTGGGAAAGTTCAATGGTAAAATATATCATGTCTTTGTATCTGGCACTTTGATCTATCAAAGGATTTGGTAACCTTACAATCACTTCTTCGTATGTTAAATATGCTGGAGGCTCTTCACTAACTATAAACCTGTTGGAAGCAACTTGCTTTTTCAAAAATTTCACGTTGTAGCCATCTACAACAATTCTTCAATTTTGGCGGCATAATGTCGAACCAATTTTTTTTCCAAACATCTTAAAAACCACGAAACAATCAATTCGAAGTTTAGTAAGGTCCTCATCCTGATATTCACCATTTTCCAAATTTAAATCTGAAGATGAGTCTTTGTAAATCACTTCTTCGTCATCGGAAGAAGACTCACTCATTACTTTCCACAATTCCTTCAATTTCTTTTCTGCAATTGCATTGCGTTCCAGAGTATCGGTTGCTCTTATGGTTGTTCTTTTTACTGCACATTTTCTAGTTAATTTTCTTTCTAGAGCTTTTGGATATGGTTTTATTTGGGATGGAGATAAGTAATCTTTCTTGTGCTGGCTTTGAACTAGAGTGTTAGCCTATGACAATGCAGAGAGGCTGAATTGCGATGACACCTCCATATTTTGATTTGAAAATTCACTTGATGAAAAAAAATTGGGTCTGTTGATGTTAAAGGAACCATTCTATCTTCTTTATCAAAACTATTTTTATCCAATGGCCAAATTCCAGTGCAACAAAATGTAGATTTTATGTTGGAAGGAGTTGCAAATTGATCTCAAGCTTTCATACATATTGGTGCAAGGTCATACATTGATAATGCATTTCAAAACACCTTTTAAATGATCCAAAAACAGTCCTATCTAATGGTTGCAATTGGTTAGATGTGTGGAATGGAAGAGTTAGGATTGTAATTCCATTATATTTGCAGTAATCAATAGCAGAAACAGATAAATGGGATTCATGATTATCCATTAATAAAATATCTTGAACATGAGTTACAAAATGCTTTACACTTTTGAAAAATTATCACTGGACATCCATCCAAATGAATACACTAAACCGGTTGAATCATACTCTTCTGGAATACCATTAACATCTTAAAAACCACGAAACAATCAATTCGAAGTTTAGTAAGATCCTCATCCTGATCTTCATCATTTTCCAAATTTAAATCTGAAGATGAGTCTTTGTAAATCACTTCTTCGTCATCGGAAGAAGACTCACTCATTACTTTCCTCAATTCCTTCAATTTCTTTTCTGCAATTGCATTGCGTTCCAGAGTATCGGTTGCTATTATAGTTGTTCTGTTTACTGCACATTTTCTAGTTAATGTTGTTTCTGGAGCTTTCGGATATGGTTTTATTTGGGATTAAGATAAGTAATCTTTCTTGTGCTGGCTTTGAACTAGAGTGTCAACCTATGACAATGCAAAAAGGCTGAATTGCGATGACACCTCCATATTTTGATTTAAAAATTCACTTGATGAAGAAACATTGGGTCTGTTGATGTTAAAGGAATTATTCTGCCTTCTTCATCAAAAATATTTTTATCCAATGGCCAAATTCCAGTGCAACGAAATCTAGATTTTATGTTGGAAGGAGTTGCAAATCGATCTCAAGCTTTCATACATATTGGTGAAAGGTCATAAATTGATAATGCCTTCCTTTGATGGGAGAGCATCTAGGCATCTGCTCCTTAGTTGAAACACCTTTTAAATGATCCAAAAACAGTCCTATCTAATGGTTGCAATTGGTTAGATGTGTGTGATGGAAGAGTTAGGATTGTAATTCCATTATATTTGCAGTAATCAATAGCAGAAACAGATAAATGGGATTCATAATTATCCATTAATAAAATATCTTGAACATGAGTTACAAAATTCTCTACAACTTTTAAAAAATTATCACTGGACATCCATCCAAATGAATGCACTAAACCGGTTGCATCATACTCTTCTGGAATACCATTTAGGATTCTATATTTGTCAAATTTTTTCTTAGAAACACCTACACTGGCGAAAGTACTGTTCAATTCGCTCCAATAATACCCATCAATGAGTAATCTCACGCGACACTACTTTACCAACTTGATGCTGATCTTTAATAGCAACTACTATTTGAGTTTTTTGAATCGTGGTTAGGCCCGTCTCGTCCAAATAAATATGTCTGATCCAATGAAGCTGTGCCTTTTTAAATCTTCTCTAACTAGTCTACTACCGACTGTAGATTTATTGAAACTGGAAATTCTCTCTAAGCTTGTATTCTCCGAGAGAATGTCATATTGTCAATTCCTACTTCTCAAAATTTCTTTACATATACCTAAAACTGATTTTTTAACTTCATGCTGCTGAGCGCTTTTTCTGATAAAAAACTTTCCAGATAAAACATCAGCTGTTGCACTTCGGGAAATCGTCCTTCGGTTAGTCGCTTATATTTATATGGCAGGTTTTCTTTAACAATTTTATAAATTAGGGAGGGTTTGGTTACTTGTGGGAGGGTTTGGACAGGTGTCCATACCCTCCCTGAAGGCAGTTGAGATAAATAGTATAAATAAATACTAGTTGTTGTCTAGTGGAATGGGAATTATGAGAGTTTCCAATGCCTCCCGCTGTCCAAACCCTCCGGTGCTCCCCTACAGCAAACTGCTCGGATTTTCTCCTTTTACTTTGTTTTATTTTTATCTTCCAAAACTATCGATATGTCAGTAGTTTTATATGTATATCTATCGGATCACTTTTTGAACCGTTAGTAAAAGTTGAGAGGTCATATTATGTCGAAACGATGTTCATACGAGTAGCGATAGTTATCGAAATTGTATCATCAATATTTCTTGAATGTCACATTGTATCATTCTAACGTATTGAATTTTCACCATACCATTAAAAATACTATTGTCATAATTAATTCTCGCAGATATGTTGTATCATACCATACTAGAAGACATTCAGAGAGTAGATCTTTCTACCAGTTTATTTTGTTTGTTTGTGGGTGTATAAAAGCAAGCAGCAGGAAGCAAATTGTGTAGACGACAAGGAAGGGCCTATTGTTTTCTGAGTCGATTATAACTCCCAAAAATGGTGTATATCACATTGCTTTTTATAATTAAACTATAATGAAACAGTTTTCTCACAAACCAAAATTAAAGAATCGTCTGAAAGAAAAACTTATCGAAAACGTATAATTTCTGATAAATTTGTCAGTGATTCGTCGATTCCTTGACTATAATCGTCGCGTCTATTTTCTCAATAATACGCGTCATTCCTTTTGATTATTTCTTCAATAGTTCTTTTCTCAGCTAGGAGCAACTAGCATTGAAAAGGGTCTTTGGCCGCACTTCTAATTCAAGGCTAACTCGATGAACGAACAACGAGCGCTTCGAGTCAAGTTCAACGAATAGTAACGTAACTACAAGTACGCACATACACTTACGACATTGCCGGTGCTTTGATTTGAATTAAAGGGTTTACCTGAATTTAGCAAAATAAATTTTAAGCTTTATATAGGACTTACTTTTATTGTATTAAAAATATACCTTTTTAGCATATAATATTGCGTGTTCGGTTTACAAGGTTAAACAAGGTTTTCTTAACATTTACGCAAACGTCTGCAATAGTATGTCTAACATTAAATCTCAACATGAAATGTATGCAAATTACAAATATATGCAGAGCTTTTGTAGTACATAACTGCCCTAAATTTACTCTACAAAGGTTATGGATGCCAAAAAAGAGAAAGGAATTTTTTAATATATTTCTTGTAAAATAGTCTCTAAAGTCTTTTTTAAATAGGCCACACCGATTCTATTACAACGAGAATTTAGTTCAAGAAAAATAACTTCTAGTTCATTTTCTTTTATTTTTATTTTCCCTGCTTGTTTTGTATACTAAAAATTTCAGACACAGCTTAAAAATTTGACTGATTCCATAGCTTTGTTCTCTTATACTCCAGTAGTTATAGACGACAATGTCACTGAACCTATAAAAATACGACCAAGCTGAATAATTTTGCTGAATGTGGCAATTTTTAGACCCCAAAAAGATTCAAAAACGTTTACCACTTCTACCCCGCTCTCCTCCGCCAATCCTGCCGATTCAAGGCATGCTCATCTTCCAAACCTCTCGATTCCATAACTCTTCTAATTCCTTCATTCCATGATCGTCGAGGCCTACCTCTTTTTCTTCTTTCAGGGGCCTTCCATTTGTTTTTGGGGCCAACGTTCCTCAGGCATTCTCAATAGGTGTCCAAACCATTTTCAACCTCTTCTTTTTATTCTTTCAATGGCCTGTATCCTGTAGCATTCATGATATTTCTTAGAGATTCGTTGGTTTTCCTTTCCAGCCTTGATGATCTAGCAATTCGTCTCAAATAATCCATTTTAACTGCCAACAATCTTCCAATTAGGATTTAACAATGGAAATTTCATATTGGCTGGTCATTGAAAGTGATAAATTGTATTGATCTTATAAGAATCATAAAAAATAGCAAAAATCGCGCAACGTTTATTTAACACCTTTATAAAAATTGACTTAATTTGCAGAAAAAAAATTGCTCTTTACTTATAAAATTTTGATTGTTGTCGATAGGACGCTCTGATCAAAAGATATCAAATTTTTACCGTCGGCGGCATTCATATTCTTGGAAAATCGGTTTTTGGATTATTAGATGGAGTTTAGAGGAAAGCCAGCGGGATAAAAGTGGTAAAAACTTTTTTACATCTTTTTTTTTGGTCAACTTTTGAAATCAACATCATCTTTTGAACATTTCAACTTAAATGTTGACATTTTCATCAAAATTCAGCTTGTTCTTATAATTTTTAGAAGTCAAGTCTCTGACGACTTGACTGTACATCTTAAAAACAGCATACTACAAAATTTATGTCTCTGACGTCATTCAGAGGTAAAATGGGGATCCCATTTTCTCGTTCAATTGCAAAATAATCCAATAAACAAACCAATATTTCTTGAGTATTCTTCTTCGTAGTAAATAGTCCCATAGCCCGGTTTAGTGGGGCTCTGACTTTTTTTGTAGTGTGGTCCACATGTCTTGTTGATGTTATTTCCAGGACTCTCGCTCCTTGCACCGGTCTCTGCAATGACAGCTTCTCCAGACCACAACTACATACATACCACATGACCAAAGTAAGTGGTGATTTTCATGGTAAGAATGTTTCGAAGATTTTTGTAACGTGCAACTGTCTAAGGATAGATATGTTGGTTCTTCTTGTGGTTTATGGTATTTGCAACATTGTTTATCAGCAAAATATTTCGATCGCGTCTATAGTGCATTTATCAACTTCCAAAGACCAGCGTTCCGATCTATATAAAAAAGTGGAGGAGACCCTTTGTTTTTACAAACCCCATCTTGAGTATGATTATCTATCTTCCATCTTCCATCACTACATCTCGTCAGTTATTTCTTAGTCTTCCTTTTTTCTCTGCAAACAATATTCTTGACCCACCTATTGCATTCTTTCTAGATGACCAAGCCATTTTAGTCTACGTTGTTTCACCACATTTTTTATTGTAGAGTTAGCATGCAATTGATACACTTCTGCATTAGTTCATCTTCTAAATTTTCCCTCTACTACTCCCACCAAATATTTTGCGAAGTATGTTTTTTTTACATGTTTCTAATATGTTCTGTATGGTTTTGTTCATAGTCCATGTCTCAGCAGCGTATAGCATTGTGGATCTGATAGTTTTTCATACTCTTTTTTTATATATTACAAAATATATTTTTGGCCTTAGTTGTTTTACTCATAGCTCCAGCACAGCTGTTGCTCTTGTCTTAGGTTGATTTCAATTTCTTACTTACGTATCTGATCAGTAAGAATACGTAAGTATATAGTATAGTCTTCCACCCTCTCGAATTTTACAACTGATCAATCTCCACGTCCAATTTAAAGGATCCCCTGGAGATTATTTGTTTTTTGTTTGAGATTTCCATATAGTTGGATTTATTAATATTAACTTTCAGTCACGTTTTAGAGCTTTCCTGAATCAGTCTTTTTAATATACTTGCCAGTTCTCTTTCATTTCTTGCAATGAGAACCACATCAGCATATGCTAAGCATTGGTGCTCTTTGTATAAAATGGTGCCGGACCTATTTCATACAAATAGATCCGGCCCAAAACGAATATTTTGTAGAACTATATTGAATAGCAAAGTAGACAACGGGTCTCCTTGGCGAACACCTTTTTTCACTTCGAATTCTTTTGAGACTGTACCATTGCATTTCACAGTAAAAATGGTTTGTCTAAGTGTCATTTTTACCACTCTTACTATTTTTTCTGGCACTTGGAATTCTTTTAGCGTTTCTAATTAATTATGTTTAGGTGTCTTTAAAAGTAAAAAGGTAATATTAAAATAATAAGATCTTATCGAAGAAAGAAAACAGCAAAAAAAAAGATATTTTGCAAGCAAGAACTGTAGAAGAAAGAGCGAACCGACAACAAGAATATGAAACAATAAATAAAGCAGGTAAAAGAAATGCAAGAAGAGACAAAAGAAGATGGGCTGAAGAACTGGCAAAACAAGCCGAAATAGCTGCACAACACAATAGAACTAGAGATCTATACCAAATTACTAGACGTCTAACAAAAAGTGGGCCCAACTGTTCAAACGTCGTAAGATCCAAGACAGGAGAATTACTTACTACAACAAACGACCAAATAGAGAGATGGAAAGAGCATTTTCAGGAGATGCTAGGCACGCCCAGGGATAACGCAGATGAAATTGTCGAAAATCCACAGAATATAGACTTGCGTATATCTTGCGACGCCCCTTCCAAAACAGAGATAATAACAGCTATCAAATTTCTGAAAAATAACAAGTCTCCGGGAATCGATAACATTGCTGCCGAAATACTTAAAACTGATCTGCATCTAACTGCTGAACTTTTGCTCCCCATAATCCGAGAGGTGTGGGAAACAAACCGCATTCCAGCGGGCTGGAAAAAAGGCATCATTATTAAGCTTCCAAAAAAGGGCAACCTCACACTATGCAAAAATTGGAGAGGAATAACCTTGCTTACCGCCATAAATAAAATCTTCACGACCATCATACTTAAAAGATTAACAAACAAGGTTGAATTTCGAGCTAATCAAGTAGGCTTTAGACCAGAATCCTCCTGCATAGACCACATTAATACTGTGAGGCTAATAATGGAACAATCGGCTGAATGGAACACACCCCTATACATGGTTTTTGTTGATTTCGAGCGTGCTTTTGACAGCTTATCTCATGATGCGATATGGAAAATTTTAGAGCTAAGAAACATCCCGCATAAAATAATTTCCATTATAAAGTTACTGTACACTGAAGCGAAATGCAGCGTGACACACAATGGGATCAACAGTGACGAATTTGACGTACTTACTGGAGTCAGACAGGGATGCGTGCTTTCTCCGTTTCTTTTTAACATAGCTCTAGACTATGTTCTCTCCAAACTAGACTCTGACACAAGAGGGATACAATGGACGTTAACCACACGCCTAAGCGATCTAGAATACGCCGACGATATCTGCCTGTTAGGACAAAGGTTCCAAGATGTGGCTGACCAATTGGAAACACTTTCCACTGAAGCCAATAAAATAGGTTTGAAAATCAATATTGGTAAAACCAAATCCATGAGAATAAATGCAAGAAACAACACGCTATTCACCATTAATAACATGCAGATTGAAAATGTGGAAAACTTTACGTATCTTGGAAGTGTCATAACAGAAAGCGGAGGTACAGAAGACGATATTCGTATGAGGATACGAAAAGCGCAACAAGCTTTCAGCATGCTCAACCCTGTTTGGAGGTCTGGAGACTACACTACGAGGACAAAGATCCACATATTCCAGTCAAATGTCATGTCTGTACTACTTTACGGATGTGAAACCTGGAAAGCGACAAAAACCCTTACAGACAAACTGCAGGTCTTTGTTAATAAATGTCTACGAAGAATTGTTCGTATCTTCTGGCCTAACATCATCAGAAACGAAGATTTACTACACCTGACCAAACAAAAGAGGGTAGTAAATGAAATAAAGTCCAGAAAGTGGGGTTGGATCGGTCACACACTCCGAAAAAATAACTCCAGTATTGCAAAGACTGCCCTAGAGTGGAATCCCCAAGGAAAACGAAAAAAAGGTCGCCCAGTACAAACTTGGAGAAGATCCATCATGGACGAGATAAGAAAACAAGGAAAGTCTTGGAATGAGGTGAAGGCCTTAGCGCAAAATAGAACCCGATGGCGCGTTTTCACTGAAGCTCTATGCTCCACTTAGGAGTTCAAGAACATTATATATATATATATATATATATTATATATATAATATATATATATATATATATATATATATATATATATATAAAATAATAAGATAATATGAATTTGAGTTTTGATAAAAACCATTTTAGACTGAAATTGTGAGAAAAAATTCGAACAAAAAGCAATAAAAACGTTACGATCAAAATCAAAGAGAGTATTCGTTCTTCTTTATTACTACCAATTATGGCCTTGTTTAAAAATGATAAGGAAAATTTCATTTTTGTACAACTGCTAACATCGCATTGTAGTAACAAGAAAAGTTAATTCCACTAAAAGTCAAATGCATAAAAATTTCAGGAGTCAAAAATTATGTTGGTGCATGGCTGTCAAAAATTACATAACATAAATAACCTATATCTCGGCAAAAGTGACAATTTAACATAATTTTAACCATAGGTTTTAACTATTCGTTTTTTTAGTAGAAAATAAATGCAAATTTTTCATGCGCGTAGCAAGTATTTTATAATATTTTTACACACGTTCACTTATTTTATTTGTAGTTCTCTTTTTCTATTACACACACTTTTAATTTTTAAATGTTCTATAACCTTGAGCGCGTAGTCGAATTCTCACGAGTCGTCAATGACGTAAATAGTCCTCACTTTCATAGAGCTTGTTTTTTTTTGTTTCACGGTCTTGGCTTTTTTCAACGTTCTCTCTCATTTTATATAAATAGTTTGCCCAGTATGGTATATTATGGTTACGATGAGAAGATACTACTCATGCGTGGTCATCGACAAGAGTTCGAGGACATCAACTTGATCTAGTGTCTTTGAAAATGTTGTCGAAGGTTCGGTACAGAGTGAACTAGTTCTTTGTGAGGTACTAAACTTTGACGGTATTCGTTTTTTAATTTATTAGAGCAGATGAAAAATAAAAAACACATGTATATAGAGTTGAAGAACATAAATTCCACTAGGAAACTAAGTTCCTGTAGCTGGCTGTATACCATATATCACAAAAAATTGTTTAAAATCCTTTATAAAAGGTATATAAAAATGCCCCAAACGGGCTATCACAAACACATTGCAAAACGTTTTCGGATTGATAAATCCATCATCAGTGCAAACCACTTATAAGTGCAAAGTATATAACCACTTTAATTAAAAAGAACGTTAAATTAAAATGTTGACAAAGGTTAGAGCAAAATCTTTTAGGACCCATCTTCCCACATGTGCCTTTTTGCCATTTTTAGGTACCAAATGTCTCACAACATACAGGGTCTTTTGACAAAATCTTTAGCTTAAAATAAATAGATCCTTACACATGTATAGTTGGTTGCCTATCAATCCTACAAAATTTCATAAATTCCAGTTGACCCACATTATTATAATTTTAACTTTTTTCAATTTTAAATAAGGCTGACATCTGTCATTTTTAGACAACTACCGTAAGTTACACTGACTGCTCTGACACAACATCCGTCCTAACATGTCAACAATGTCATTTTGATCAGTTGTTATCAACAGGTCCTCGTAGACACTTCGTCTCAGGACCATTTTACTTATGTAGAGTCATACGCCGCCATGTTACCTATCCAAAGGTAACTTAAACATCACAAATTATAACTAATAATAATGTAAAACAACTACAAATTTAAAACATTTAAAGGGTTTTGACCCATATATTTTGGTGGCTACTAGCATGTACAACCGTAAGTATTAACCACATTTTGCTCTAACTTTTGTCAACATTTTAATTCAACGTTCTTTTAATTAAAGTGGTTATATACTTTCAGGTTTGCACTGATGATGGATTTATCAATCCGAAAACGTTTTGCAATGTGTTTGTGATAGCCCGTTTGGGCATTTTTTATATACCTTTTATAAAGGATTTTAAACAATTTTTTGAAGAACATAGTTCCAACACAATTATGAGTTGTACTACAAATCAATTAAAAATGGAAGTTAATAAATATGTGGCTTATATTTATATTTCTAACTTAAAATTAGAAAAGGAATACACAAAAAATGGACGGGAAATAAACCTAGAACAGGCCGAATATTTAACAACAGAGCAAGAACCAGTGAGAAACTTGGAAATGGACGATGATAGGGAAATTAACGGCACTGAAAAATTCAAATATTTAGGATTCATAGTCTCAAAAAATGGAACCACCTAGCAAGAGATAACCATTAGATTAGCACAGACAAGAATATTAAACAAATGAACGGGGTACTGTGCGATAGACAGATTACCATAAATACAAAGAAGAGAATTTATAACACCTTGGTACACAATATAATGATCTATGGAGCAGAGAATTGAGTAGTAAATAAACGAAACAGGTCCAAAATCACAGCAACTGAAATGTTGTTCATGAGAAGAAGCTGCAGAATGACAAAAATAGATCGCATGAAAAATGACGGGAAGAAATACATAGACACTTGAGTAACAGAACAGTACAATCGACACAAACTCCCGAGGAAGAATGTCACTATATTGAGAAAACACTTACAAGAGTAACAGAAGACTACCTCAAACAAGATACACGAAAAAAGAACAAACCATGGATGACAGAAGATATTCTAAACATGATGGACGAAAGAAGAAAATGCAGAGGTAAAAATGAAACAACATACAAGCAAATACACAAGAATATCAGAATAAAGATCCAACAAGCCAAAGAAACCTGGCTAAGTGGAAGATGCCAAGAAATTGAAGAGTTGGAACAAAGACATGATACTTTCAAGCTACATAAAAAAGTAAAAGAAGCCGCTGGAATATTTAAACAAACTCCTACGTCTTTCATCGAAGATAAACATGGGAACCCGCTACTGAACATAGAAGATGAAATAGGTAGATGGAGAGAATACGTGGAAGAGATGTTTCAAGACCGAGAGAGGACGAACATTTACATGCAGGAGGCATCGACTGGAACTTATATCACAAAGCAAGAAATTATCAAAGCGGCAAATCAGTTAAAGAACGGAAAAGCTGTTGGGGAAGATAATATCCCAATTGAAATAATAAAGATATTACTAGACGACACATCGAAGTAATGGAAGATATATTTAACAAAATATACGAAACAAGCATAATACCAAATGATTGGCTGACATCGGTGTTTATACCACTACCAAAGAAGAGAAACTCCAAGAAATGTGAAGACCATAGGATTATTAGCCTGATGAATTATATGTTGAAGCTTTTCCTACGAGTAATACACAATAGAGTATACAATAAACTAGACGAACACACTGGCCAAACTCAGTTTGGTTTTAAGAATGGGTTCGGAACAAAAGAAGCACTTTTTCAATACGTGTGCTAGTTGAAAGATGTCGATTCTAATGTATACTTGTGTTTTATAGACTTTCAGAAGGCGTTTGACCGGGTGAAACATGATAAACTAATAGATATTTTAAAGTCATGTAATATCGACGATAAAGACTTAAGGATCATTTCAAACCTCTACCAAGAACAAAAGGCTAAAATCAGAATAAAAAGCGAAACATCTGGAACAATCAATATCGAGAAGGGAGTAAGACAGGGATGTGTCCTATCACCTTTGCTGTTCAATGTTTACTCTGAGAAGATAGTTCAGAAAGCTTTGGAAGGCACCTCGGATGGTATAATTATAAACGGGCAATGTATAAATAACCTGCGATATGCTGATGACACTGTCATACTGGCAGATAATGCTGAAGCCCTGCAACGCTTAATGGACCGAGTAACGACAACCTGTAGAGAATTTGGAATGAAATTGAATACAAAGGAGACAAAAACGATGGTCATCAGCAAGCACCAAAACAGAAGGGTGAAGGTCAATGTCGACGGAACAGATCTGGAAAGAGTAACAAGAACAACGTACCTTGGAAGTAATCTTGATGAAACTTGGGACCACTTACTAGAGATAAGAATACGCCTGGAAAAGGCACGTACAATGTTTTACAAAATGCAAAAAGTTCTATGCAACCGCCAGCTGGGCATCTTATTGAGAACTAGAATACTTAAGTGCTATGTTTTCTCCACCTTGCTCTATGCATTCGAACTCTGGTGTTACCGTAAAACGCTCAGAATATCCCATATAAGCCATACGACAAATGCGGAAGTCTTGCGGAGGATGAATAAGGAAAGAGAGCTTACACTTATAATAAAAGAACGGAAGACACAATATTTTGGTCACATCATAAGAAATCAAAAGTATGAACTGCTTCAACTTATAATCGAAGGCAAAGTCAATAGCAAAAGAGGACCAGGAAGAAAACGCAACTCCTGGCTTAAAAACCTACGGCAATGGACGAACATGACCTCCATAGAACTATTCAGGGCTGCTACAAATAAGATTAAATGGGCAAATGTAATGGCCAACGTCCTTAAGGATAAGGCACCGTAAGAAGAAGAAAACGAAGAATGGCAGTAGAACAAGACATACTCAGTTACATCGAAGAATAACGTTTAATTTGGTACGGACATGTGAGAAAAACAGATCATACAAGGTGGATAGCAATGATTTCGGACTTTTCGGAACATTTGGACTTTCTGGCTGGATTTGCTGGTACTGATGTTAAATATTTATAGGTTGACCATTAACAGTAGCAGTAACTAAAAGGAACACTCACCGACAAATCTGGTGGAGCACTCATTTAAATTGATAAAACTGTATATTTTAATTTTTAAATAGTTTATAGATAGTATATCCATTTGATACACGATAATGGCGGTAAAACGCGGCCGAAGCCCGTTTTTAATCACCAATATAAACTTTCGCCTTTAGAAATCAATAATTTTGCAAAAACTTGTTCAAAAGATGCGATCAAAATTTGTTACAAACGATTTGTAATAAAAAGTTATTTGATATCGATATAAAGGTAATTTTACCATTCCGACTTATTCCCAAAATACAAATGATTAAAAACTAAAGTTCCACAAGGGAATTTGTTTTAGTTAATAACATGCACAAATGTCTCCGTATCAGTTTGTAAAATTCGTCCAAAAACTACAAGATTTGATTAATGTAAGTTATATGGAATTTGTGGACGAGATATTTCTTTATTCTTCGTACATAAATTACCATTTTTAGTTTAGACGTTAACTATTTAATGTTGATGATTTAATTTAACAAATATTTACAGAGGAATTTTACGAATTTATTTTGGTTTAGAGATAATTTTTTATGTATCCATATAGTAATCAATAATGCTCACGCACTAAAATTTCTTCACCTTCCTTTATCTTGTTTAAGATCTTTTACAAACATTCTTCACCAGCTCGCGAAAATCGATTCTAATAGTTTTTCATGAATGGTTTTATTAATTTTTGTTTGTACTTTTAAAAACAATTAAATTGCCTATTTTTATGATGAGTTTGTTTTATTATGGCTAAAATCTTTAAAATAAGGAAAAACCCTTCAGGCTCTTCTTGTTAAAATAACAATGCTCATAACACCTGTATATGAGTACATTCCTCTTGGCCATTATTGCTATTTTTTAATTGTCTACAAAGAACGGATAAATTGCTGTTCTTCTGCCTTGGTCTGCCTACCTTCTGTCGTGCATTCAACGTTATAGTCCAGGAATGCTGTTAAACGAGTAAATTGTAAGATTGTAGAAGAAATTGACGATGGAGAAAAATAACCGCAAGCTTAAATCTGATGATCTGTCAAATAAAATAAATTAGAAAAATAATGACTTTACAACACAAAAAATGTTGAGACAAAGTAAGTATAATTAAATCATCCAAAGTTTGATATTAGTTTGCACATTCAAAAAATTCAAAAAATATCAAGTATGACCAACATCAATGCTGGGAGTTTGATCGTGAGCTTCATCAGATATTCATAGATTTTAAACAAGCATTTGATAGAGTATGTAGGGACAGACTGTGGACAGCGATGCAGGAACTTGGCTTTCCAAAAAAACTAGTCCGGTTGATACGGATGTGTATGGAACGGTTACGATGTAAGGTGAGAGTTGGACAACAATACTCGGAGACATTTGAAATAAACAATGGACTAAAACAGGGAGATGCACTTTCACCACAACTCTTCAACTTAGCTCTGGAGCACATAATCAGAAGTGCAAGAATCGAAAAAACCCAATGCAGTATTTCATCGAGAAGGACCAAGCTTACTACTGGCATTTGCAGACGATATAGATCTAATAGGAAACACGCGATTAAGGATGAAGGAGACTTTCGTAAGGTTTCAGAAGGAAGCAGAGAAGATGGGGCTCCAAATCAACGAAAACAAGACGAAATCTATGTATATGAGCCGCAATAACCAAAGCAGAGACAGAATCGGTCAGAACATTACCATCGATGACTTTAACTTTGAGCGCGTTAGAGAATTCAAGTATCTGGGAACAACAATAACTGAAGACAATAACGGATCACAAGAAATAAACAACAGGATTCAGGCCGGCAACAGATGTATTTTTGCGCTCCAAAACCTTATAAAATCAAAACAACTAACACGACGTACGAAGATACAGGTCTATAAAACAATCATACGACCCGTTGTGATTTATGGAAGCGAAACGTGGACGATAACAAAGGCAAATGAAGAGAGACTACGTGTTTGGGAAAGAAAAATCCTAAGGAAGATCTTTGGTCCGGTGCTTGATGAAGCATCAGGACAATATAGGATACGAACTAATAAAGAGCTCGAAGAACTTTACCCAGACGCCAATATCATAAAAGAAATAAAGTCCAGAAGACTCCAATGGGCAGGACACCTCAGAAGACATTCTGACGAACGAACAGTAAGACTGGTGTGGGAGGAAGTCCCAACTGGAAGGAGACCACGCGTACGCCCTTGTCTCCGGTGGCGAGATAATATAGCAGGAGACCTAAGCACTATGGCCGTGGAGAATTGGACGGAGCTTGCTCAAGACAGAAAACAGTGGAGGCATGTTGTCGAGTCGGCTAAAACCCACGAAGGGTTGTAACGCCACGGAGTAAGTAAGTAAGTAAGTAAGACCAACATCAATGGGCGATCTGTGTTGATTTTAAGATGGTAAATTTTCTCCTAAAAGTATCGATCATGAACAAAATTGGAACATTAGAAATGTGGGTTCATAGACGAATGCTGAAGATACCTTGGACAGCAAGAAAAACTAATGAAGAAGTACTAAGGGGCGTCAACAAAGACAGAGAACTGCTAAAGACTGTTAAACATCAACTTAAACTGAGGCAAGCCAGAGCATCCCCTTGTCTGAGTCCATCCTTTATCTCAAAGGATCTAGAATTCTCTCCCTGTATTCTAACAGTGGCTTCTAAGTTAGACATTGTCATTCTCGTTAGTCGGATAAGCTTCTCTGGTATACCAAACTCATGCATTGATTGGTATAGCACTGTTCTCTTGACACTGTCGTATGCGGCCTTGAAGTTGACGAATAGGTGATGGGTTTCAATATTGAATTCTAATGTTAATGTTTTCTCAAGAATCTGTATTATTGAATGAATTTGGTCAATTGTTGATTTTTCTGGAGTGAATCCAGCTTGATATTTACCAACTATGCCCACTGTGTAAACTTGCAGCCTTTCGTAGAGAATATTTGCTAGTATTTTGTAAGCAGTTGTTAACAGGGTTATACCTCTATAGTTGTCACACTGGAGCTGGTCACCTTTTTTATGTAACGGGCATGTCACGCCTTGAGAACATTCACAAGGCATGGTCTCATTAATCTCATTATGCCAAACAAGAAGTAAAAGCTTATGCATTGTCTGTAGTGGGGCATCGCCACCATTCTTGTAGAGCTCACTGCAAATTTGATCAATTCGTGGTGATTTATTATTTTTAAGCTTTTTAATGGCTTGGGCAACGTTTTCGATGGTAGGTGGTCTTTCGTTTGGGTTGAACGGATTCCAATCATTTCGATTTGCTAGTGTGTTATCTGCTTCTTCGATATGATGGCCATTAAATTTTGCATCGAAAAATTCAACCCATCTGTTTAGGATTGAGGCCGTATCATTTGATGTTCCTTGGCCATTTTTCTGTATTTTAAAGATTGCGCAGATGTCAATATTGTGTTTCTTTATTTCTATTATGATCTCCTGGTCTCTTTCGTTTCACGACGTTATGTTCCAGCACGCGATTCGTGTGATGGGGTGTTTAGGTTTTCGTTTACCAATTCGTTTTTCCGTTGTCATAGAGCGTTTCGTCATCTGATAGTTTCGTCCGATATCCGAGACTCTATCTTCAGTTCTGTGAGCCAGTATGGATTCTTTACCCCAAGTAGGTGGCTAACCTTACCTTAGGGATCCTCTTCCTTTATCCTCAGGCGGAGTTAAAGAAAAAAGAAGAAGAAGAAAGAAAAATTGAAAGCCGGAATATTTGATGGGCCTCAGATAAGACAACTTATAATAGATTCGCATTTTACATAATCGATGATTGAAATTGAATGTAATGCATGGTGCATTTTTGTGAAAGTTCTGGAAAATTTTCTTGGAAACAATACATTGGAAAATTACTGAGATATAGTGGAAGAAATGCTCAACAATTTTAACAAACACGGTTGTCACATTAGTATTAAAATTCATTACTTCCACAGCCACTTAGACCGTTTCCCAGAAAATCTTGCTGACCTTAGTGAGGAACAAGTGAAAGGCTTCTACCAAACTATCAAAACGATGGAAGAGAGGTATCAGGAGAGATGGAACACTCACATGATGGCGTATTACTGCTTCAAAGGGACCGTCCTTTTAAAGCATTTGCAAGAAAATCCTATAAAAGGAAGTTTTTATGTGGCGCCGAATGACATATATGTGCTGCGATGCTGGTAAGGTTAGATGAAAAGTTAAGTTTTTTTGGCAGAAATCTGTGATGATTTTTGTAAGTATATTGTTGTACAATGAATATCTTACTTTTTATTCGTGTTTCGTTTATTTGATGGGTAGCCGCACTACATATATGTAGGTTAGGTTAGGTTAGGTCGTATTTTCTAAAAGCGATCTGATAGACCAAGCATGGTGGCTTCTTTTTTTTATCACCCCAGAAATCAGACTGTACTTACTTCTCTCCTCTCAACATTTTGTTTACAATGTTTCTTTCATCTAGCCCGAAACCAATTTGCCTCTCAAAAACTCCCCTCTCATTTGCCCATCTCTGGTAATTAAAAATGTGGCCTGGAGCTTCCGGTACCCCACAAACAGTACAGTCTGCCGAGGCAGATTTGTCTATTCTATTTGTGAAGGTGCCAAAACCACCATGTCCGGTCAGAAACTGCGTCAGGAAGTAGTCTAGCTTCCTGAACTTACATTCCCACCACACCTCAGATCGGGAATAAGCTCCTTCGTCCATCTTGCCTTTCCACTATAATTCGCCCATTCTCTCTGCCATTCTACTATCGTTCTTTTTATCTCATTGTCATCTATATTTACATCCATCTTCCTCGCATACATCCTTGATCGCTCTTTGCAGAACAAAAGGATCGGTATCACCGCTCTAATGACATATAGAGCCTCATTTGAAACTGTCCTATATGCGATAGATACCCTGAGGAGCATTCGCCTTTGCGAAGTCTCCATCAGCTTACCGTATTTCGCAGTGTACCACACGGGGGCAGCCTAGGTTACCACCGACTGGAAAACTTCATTTAGCACCTTTCTTTTGGTGCTACTTAGGCCTTCAGGTAAAAAAAATTCCGGCAGCAAACTGTCTATGAATGTATACCAGTGAATGTATAATATGAATATATCTTAATTTTTTTGCGTTGTCTTATTTATTCTGTTGTGTTTGATCTCAGTGATAACTTCTGTGAATATACTTAAAAAAATTGGGTCCAAAAGTAACTGTATTTTTAAAATTTTTCGATATCTGTCATGCTTTTAATTTTTTTTTACTCTACTTTGCTGGTTACATTAAATTTTTGGCATTTATTCTTCTATCTATCTATACAGCCCTCAACATCCATCCTTGGATATAGGCCTCCTCCTCCTTCTTCCATGCCTCTCTATCTTGGGCAATTTGCATCCATTTTGACCCGGCGTGTTTCTTCAGGTCATCTGACCATCGCATTTGTGGCCTTCCCCTTTTACGTTTGTGATTCCATGGTCTCCAATGTATAATTGTTTTAGTCCATCTTTCATCTTTCTGCCTTAGGGTGTGTCCGGCGAACTTCCATTTAAGCTTTGCTACTTGGGTTGAGACATCTTTCACTTTTGTTTTATTACGGATCCATTCGTTTCTTTTTTTGTCTGATAGTTTAATGTTCAGCATTTGTCTTTCCATGGATCTTTCTGTCTTTGCTATTTTTTCCATATTTTCCTTTGTAAACGTCCATGTCTGAGAGCCATATGTGAGGACAGGGAGTATACATTGATTGAAGACTCTCGTTTTTAAGTATTGGGGTATTTTGAATTCTTTAGAATATAAGACAGTTTTCCGAATGATGCCCAGGCCAATCTTATTCTTCTCTTTATTTCTTCGGTCTGATTTTCTTTATTTAATTTAGTGATTTGGCCTAGATATATATACTCTTTTACTTGTTCTATTTTTGTTTGTGCCACTGTAATTATAAGTTCTTCTGGTTATTAGTCATGGTTTTTGTTTTACTATAATTCATCTTGAGTCCAATTTTTGTCGATTCTCTATCTAGTTCTTCCATCATTCTTTGTAATTCTTCACTTTTTTCTGTTATTAATACAATATCATCAGCATATCGTAAATGATTCAGATTTTGCCCGTTTATATTAATTCCCAAGTCATCCCAGTGTAGTCGTTTAAAAACATCTTCTAGCGCTTGGTTAAATAACTTGGGCGAGATGGTATCTCCTTGTCTTACTCCTCGGTTTATTTTAATAGGCTCCGTTTGTTTCATTAGCTTAATAGTTGTTGCCTTGTTGTATATATTTGTAATTAAGTCGGTATATCGGTAGTCTATTCTGCTGTTTTGTAGGGAATTCTGTACTGCCCAGTGTTCCACACTATCAAATGCCTTCTCAAAGTCAATAAATGCCATGTATAGCGGGATATGATATTCGTTAGTTTTTTCGATTAAAATCTTCATCGTTAAAAGGTGGTCACTTGTACTGAAGCTCTTTCTAAATCCGGCTTGTTCTCTTGCCTGGTATCCATCTAATTTAGTTGTTAATCTATTTGTTAATATTTTGGTTAATAGTTTGTACATCACATTTAATAAAGTTATGGGTCTGTAATTCTTTAGATCCTTTTTATCTCCTTTCTTAAATAGTAACAGTGTTATTGCTTCGTTCCAACTGTTGGGTATTTGTTTTGTCATTAAAAATTTTATTCATAAGTATGTACAAAACTTCTCTAGTTGTTTTCCCACCATGTTTTAGCATTTCTACAGTCACCCCTTCTTTTCCTGGCGATTTATTGTTCTTCATCTCTTTGAGTGCTCTTCTTATCTCGTTCTTACTGATCTCTGGTTGTAAGTCGGAATTAACATTTTTTATTTTTATTTGTAGTTGCTTAAGGATTTCTTGGGTTGGTTTCTGTTTTGTATTGTAGAGGTTTTTATAATATTCTTGTGTTATCTGTATAATTTCTTCTACATTATTGGTCTCTGTACCTTCTTTGTTCTTTATACTATTAATTTGTATGGTTCCAAGCTGTGGTTTTAAGCACTTCATGTTTTTATTTTGTTCAATTGCTTTTTCTATTTTTTCTTCCTGTACTCTCCTTTTATAATCCTTGATATTCCTTCTGATAGCTTTGTTTACCTCTTTGTAATCTACTGTGTTTCTCTTATCTTGTTCCAGTAATGTTTTTCTTTTACTCATGAGATTTTTTGTTTCCTGGGATACATAGTTTTCCTTTTTTATTCTTGTTTGTGCTACCTCTTTTCCCGCCTTTGCTAATGTATCGGTTGGAATAATGCATTTATTCTTATGATTGATAAAAGTTAAGTATAATTTTAACTATATAATTTAAAGGTAATGAAACGGGTGTAAATTTCTCCTAGTCCATTACAATGTTTCTGTCGACTACCTGAAAATTTCATCTCTTAATGAACTTAATACTTTATTACGCCACTAAAGGGTTAACCTCGACAATCCAGGAGGACCCCGGACAAAGCATTTTACCGCCAATGACCAAATTTGATTCCCTCGCAGTAACTAACTACCTTCCCGGAAGGCATTTCAAGCTGTCGGGCCGAAACACAACCTTAACAGAGGCCGCAGAGAGGACACTGGCACTTTGTTGTAAGGGTTTTCTCAACCATGACAATGATCGGAGAATGGATAATCACGGTGGTGAATGAGCGAGAGCCAGGGATTCGGATTTAACAACAAACAATTTTGTTCTCTAAGGACCATACATAAATTATACTTACAATGATATATCATGGGGATTCTGCTCGTTTTCACTTATTTAAATTATCAATTTAATCTGTTACTGTAATAATAATGCTGCCAGGTAATGTTTATTTAACAATCCGTTTGGCGGATTTTTTACCTTTTTGAAAACACCTACATTTTGCAATATATTTTACAAAAAAAAATAGTTTTATTTATTTTTTTTAATTACTTTATCCTGATAGACCACCGTCGTTCGTTTATGTAAGTTTTTTCGTATACAGGAACTCTGTTTATTTATTTTAGTTTCCCTTTAGTTTCGGGTATATAAATTGATGAGTAAATCGTCGAAAATTATGTAATTATCGCTGTCCCGGTGAAACATTGAACTGCAAATTTATCGAAAATGAGTTTATGTCGTCATTGGGTCCAAACTTGGTTACCCCATTCGTCAGATCACTGTCAGACGTCATGGTGCAACGAATACAAGGTATGATAGTTCTTCTTTTTGTAGTTCCTTCTCCTATTGGAGGTTGGCTATCATCACAGATATCCGTACCTTATTGGCAGCTGCTCTAAAAAGATCTATTGCGCTGCAACTATACCACTCTCTTAGGTTTCTCAGCCAGGAAATTCTTCGTCTTCCTAGCCTTAATATATCATATTTCTCACAATTTTTGCGTTTGTTTTTTGTATTAACGTATTTCCCATCTCCTCCCCGTTCCAACGAGCTCTCGTACGTCACAATCGAAAAAATAACAACGGAGATACGATATAGCGCCGTTTTGGCAATGTCTTTGCGTTTGCTTTCTATGTCAACGTGTTCCCCGTCCCCTCCGCTTTCCAACGATACCTTACACGTCACACGATCCAATGAGCCGTCGCGCCTCCACCACAAAGAGAGACAAAAATGACCAGAATGAACCTTAGCGATTTCCTATGTTAATTTCCATAAGAGTTGCGCTCGTTCCCGTGGTGCATCTTTACTCTCTTGCGAAGTTAATATTTGTATAAGGGACATAAAGTATGTAAGCATATATCTTAAATATTTTTCTATTATCATATAGATAGATGACTCAGTCAGTATTGAGTTACCTACTTTAAAATATATTTATTATCTCATAACTTGCAATTTGCATCGTCACCATTGATAACCGAGTAAAGTCGTCTGAAATCGATATTTATTTTGTTTTGAGTTTAAATTAATTTGTGTCTTATTTTCATATTATATTTATTGTATATTCACAGTATTTTAATTACTATTAAACTGGGAATAAGCCACAATTAAAGATAAAAATACGTTTATTGACGTTTCAATTTCCACTTCGGAAATCGTTCTCAAAATACAAACAGTAAATTAAACAAATTTTGTTTTTTTGTTACATAGTGAAAAATCCTTCTAATAATTTAATTTTATCTGACTCATTTATATTGACAATTCAGACATACATTATGCATTTTAAAGTAGACGACTTTAAAATGATATTGCCAATATTGTTGAGTTGCGCTCCTGGGACGACTTTACTTATAAGATAGTTCATTCGATTACATGAAATCAACTTTAACTTGAGAATATCCGTCAGAAAAAAATCATAGCATGTAATTCGTCTTTAAAAAGACAAACACATGACATGATGACAGTAAAATTCTCCTGTTAGTGATTCCATAGTAAATTATGAGGGAAAACCAGGAAAAAACCTCATAATACTATCCCGACATTGTAAGTATTTGTTCGTGAATTTAGTTTACCTTCAACAAACATCAAAAGTCTGATTTTATATGTTACGTTATTTAAAAAACATAAATGATGTATTCTCTATATGTTACTGACTTACTAATACTGGTATTTTCTTATTAATAACTTCCTCTTTCAATATTCGTAACCAGATCCTACTACATTCTGCCGAGGAATTTGCGACACAATTGGCCTCATTTAGCATAATTAGAGCCGCTTCTTTGATTTTTCTTTTTTTTTCTATCCGTTTCTTTTAGGACTACATTTGAATTATTCCATTGAACCCTATGTTCATTATCCCATGCGTGTTTACAGATTTGAGATCTATCAAATTCTTTATTTTTAATATAAGATTGATGATCACTTATTCTAACATTTAATGGCCTTGATGATTCACCTAAATAAAACTGATCGCATTCACAAGGTATTTTATAAATGCAATTCTTTGTCCTTTCTTGTTCATTGTTAGGTTTGGTTTTGGACAAAATAGATCTCAACGTGTTTGTTGTTTTGAATGTTGTTGAAATGTTGAATTTATTTCCTATCCTTTTAAGTTTTTCTGATAGTCCTTTTATGTACGGTATTGTTATTTTCCTCATATTATTCCTTGTGTATGCTGTAGGATCTCGTTCTAAGTTGTTCTGTTCTATTCGATCGATTGTTAAAAATTCCTTATTTATAAACGATAAAGGATAATCATTTTTTAATAAAACAGATGTTAACAAATGTTTCTCCTCCAAGAACGAATTTTCATTAGAACAAGTAATTTTGGCTCTATCGTATAAGGATTTAATTATTCCCTTTTTTACATTAATATTGTGATTTGATTTGAAATTTAAATATCTATTGGTGTGTGTTGGTTTTCTATACACCTGAGTCTCATATCCAGTATCGTTCTTAGAGATTAAAACATCCAGGAAAGGTAGCGTGTTTATTATATTCCTTTTCCATGGTAAATGTTATTGTCTATTCTTTATCGTTTATATCATTTAGGAATGTGTCCAACAACTCTGATCCATGAGGATTTAGAATAGAACAAATAATTCATAGCTTCAGAACAAATTCACAGTATTTCTTCTGCACAAAATTTTTAAATTTCAACGGATTTGCATACAAAAAGAGTGCTTATATTATTAGTATATGTATGAAAACAAAATAAATATTTAGCATGAATCTCCAGGAAAAGTAAAGGTTTTACGCTACTGAAAATATATTTTTTATTCATTTATAACCAAAACAAAACATTATAAAAAAATTCGATCATTTTTTGACCATAATTTGAAAATTCATGTGTACGTTAGGCTGTAATAATGTGTTCGAGCTTGACTACGTCACACTCCTGGGCCAGCTGTCAAATGTCATGCGCAATATCATACCTTGTATTCATTGTACCATAGTCAGACTTGTTGTTCAGCTTTTAGCCACCAGGGAGCAGATGCGTCATATTTGAAAAATCAGCTGATCTCGGAGAAACAATGACAGAGTGTATAGTTTGCTCTAGTTGCTCTAAGGTTTTTTCACAAATACGCGAAAACATTGACGTAACTGTATTCTGTGTCATTTTTTATCTGGATTTTTTATTGTGCGGCAACATTGACATAAGTGTATTTATGTAAGTAAAATATACACCGAGATATCCCAAACACCAATACTTGGTAATGTTCTCTTAGTCAAGAAGGGAAAAAAGACAAAGGAATGTGGATAATTGGTTGAATAAAGAGAGAAAAAGACTAAAGAATTCTGGACAGGGGTATACTTCTAGAACAGGAAAACCTGTAGATAATAAAAAGTAGGACCTGTGTGTACCAACAAATGCCATTTGAAATGTCCAAATAGAGTGTCTGAAAAGCTGAGAGATACAGTTTAGAGAGAGTATTGGGCATTAGTTTCCTTGTAAAAACAGCGAGATATTTAGCCACTTGAGTTGAGCTATTGACGTATTTCTACATCAAAAACTACTCTCAGAAATACAAATTGTGCATTTTTTATTACAGGCAAGGGAAAACAAGAACTGTTATGTAAAACAATTAACTCAATACTTTTGGAATAACTGAAAGAGCTATTCACTCTATAATTAAAGCAGTTTTAGTGAAAAAACTACTATTATACCAATAGATAAACGTGGGAAGCACGAGAGTCACAAGAAAATAAGTGACAAAATTTTGGATTCTGTTCGTAGCCATATAAATTCAGTTACACGAATTGAAAGTCACTATCTTCGAAGTAATTTTTCGAGGCAATACATAGACGGTGGTTTAATTATTGCGAACTTCACAGGAATTATATCTTCTTCTTAACGTGCCCTATCAGGTCCCCTTGACGTTGGCGATTAACATGGCGAAACTGTCTCTGTCTCGAGCTATTCTAAATAGTTGCTCAGCTTTCTTTATTCCTGTCCACTCCCTGATATTCTTCAACCAAGAGTCCTGCTTTCTACCAATTTCTCTGCGTCCTTCGATTTTAACCATCATAATAAGTTGAAGAATATTATATCGGTCTCCCCTTACTACGTGTCTAAAATAGGCCACCAATGGAACGAAAAGAAGCAAAAGATGAAGAGTCAACAACCTACAATTTTTATTCTCATATTTTCAACAGCGAAATTTATTATAGGGTTTTTTATCCCGAAGAAAGAAAGAATCTTTGTGACCAATGCGAATCTTTTAAAAATGCCGTAGCAAAAGAAAAAGAAAATATGCAAACAACCATCGAAAGTTACTTAGAGGAAAAGGATCCAAGTCGTAAAGAAAAAACTAACGATAAACTGAAAACAAAAAATTCTGATAAAAATATACATCTGGCTACTTATGATTTACAAGCAGTATTACCTGTACCAATGGGACAAAGTTCTGCATTTTTTACAAATCTCGCTTAAACTGTGTATAACTTTACAGTAGTAGAACTAAAATAAATAAACTTTGACGGTATACAAGGCAACTATCGAACACGGTGATTAATTTAATCTTGCCCAAGTACTTTCGATCAATAGATCATCTTCAGGGGCATTTCGTCAGTTGTGGCCTATCCGACATGAGTAGAATGTCATAAATGTAAATTTGGACATAACAATACAATACACTGTAACGTTGGGCGTCAATTTGTAACGTTCCAACGAACATTCATTGGACATCAATCTATGACATGCCAACGAATATTTATTGGATGCCAATTTGTAACCCTTCGTGGCTCAATTTGTAACATCCCAACGTTGAGCTGCTGTTGTCAACTTGTAATCGCAAACCTTAGTTTGCTGCTACAACCTGACTAACATCACTAACAACGTTGGAGCGACAAATCGTTCCCTGTTGGGATCAATTTTTTAACGCTATAACCCCTAATGTATCAATTGCAAATTGCTACATTAGACGTTATGCGAAACACTCCCTGGCTAGCTCACTCAGGACGTGAATATGGCCTACTCTGGAGCAACACACACAAACAAGTAAAAAGAAGAAACAATACACAGTTAAATTAACACATGTTTATTAAACTCTAAAAAAAAACAGACAAATAAATGTTTAAATATAGTATTGAATTTAAATAAAAATTATTCAACTTCTTGCCACAGTGTTACATTATATTAAACAACAATGTTTGTCACCAAATCCTAGGTTTTATCCTGGTCTTTTCTGCTATGTTGGTTAGCAAGCCATGTTGTTAGTTGTGGATTTTCTTGCCCCGGAGTCAACTCTCCTATCGGAATGATGGTGCCACTCTCAGGCCGGTTGGTCTTCTGGATGTTAAAAGAATTTGACCCGCACCTGCGAAATGTATTCCGGAGGTTGACTAAAATGAAGAAAAACACACATTGCTTCAGAAAATGGTGAAACCAAAATGAGAGACCTTGCTTGGGGGATGAAAAGGTGACCAATCAAATTTAACAAAATTTTAATGACTCCTCATTCTGTCTCCGGATTCTAGACAACATGTAGCTTCTCCTTTTCAAAAATTTTAAAGTGTTTGTTTGTCTTTGTATATTGTATTGTTATCTCCAAATTTACATTTATGACATTCTACTCATGTCGGATAGGCCACAACTGACGAAATGCCCCTGAAGATGATCTATTGATCGAAAGTACTTGGGCAAGATTAAATTAATCACCGTGTTCGATAGTTGCCTTGTATACCCTCAAAGTTTAATTATTCGAACATTCAACCTTATATTGATAAAATAAATAAAGCTAGCTGTTAGTTTTGGAATGAAGTGATGGGGAATAGAGGTGCAATAGAAATTGGATCTTGCGTTTATTACTATCTAAAACAATTGTCAATAACCAGCTCAGGAGTTAATGCGATTTTGTGTTCCGATAACTTTCGGAGCCACCAAAAAAATAAATTTCTAATAGCCATGTACCTGTTTGCCGTCAAACTTTAGACATCAATTCTATTACTCACAAGTACCTTGTTCGCGGTCACACCAAAAATGAAGGTAATTCGGTCCACAACATAATAGAAAAAGCAGTGAAGAGGGCAATCAAATCAGGGCCCCAGCAATACGTTGAATTAATTGGGAATGCTTAAAAAACAAGAGCTCCTTAAACCGGTATAGAAAAGAAATGGATTTCACTGAGTTTTATGATGTAAAAGCACTGTACATTGAAATGGGACTAGATTTCACCAAGGACGAGGAAGGCCGTGACTTCAAAATAACTGAAGTAATGTTACTTCAAAGCTTAAAAGGAAAAGATTACTTCCTGTATAAAAAAAGTTATAAACAATCAACGTGGACGAAAGTTGATGTTTGCCAAAAAAGAATAGGTCGGTGTTCGTCGTCGGAATTGTTTTCACCGAAATGTCAGCTGCGTAGGGTTACTCTTTAAAAATTCCTTTATGTGATAACAAACTAAAAGATTTGAAACAGCTCCTTTCAAAAGTAAGTAGCTAGTAGTAGTAATATGTCAAAACAGAAAGCAAATAAAATGCATTTTTTTTTATTAGCTCTATAGTTGTAGTACAATCCTGACATTTGTACTCAGCAAGATTAACACTGTATAATTTAGTCCGCATTGCAGTAGAGAACTCATTTTTTGTACAATGTATTACTCGCTTAATTGCTTTTTTTAAATACAACCCTGTTTTCACTTTTCAATCTTCAGAAAGGAAAATTTGCATGGATATCAAGAACGCGAAGTGCTTACTTACCCGGCAAAAAGGACATAAATAATTAACTGACACCAGATGTACTCACGTTTCTGCCTCTTCCCCATTCTCGGCCCCCAGAAGGATCCCCATATAAATGGGCAATGGCGGCAAAATGTCCGACATACAATATTCACCGCCTTCTACGTGTTTTACTTGAAAATAATGGCCAACTTTACATTGAGTCAGTAATTCATACTGGGATGGTTTTACTTTCAGTTTTTGAAGTTATAACATTTAATTCAGTAGAATTGCGACGTTGTCAAGTGAATGTGTCACGAATTAATTCTATAAATTGAACTAAACGTGATACCAAATAGGTCAAGTATTTAATCAGGCAATGTGACAGTGTATGTTTTTATTCAAAGTATGCTTTGAATAAAATTAAATATCTTCTGAATATTTTTCTTTTTTTTTCTGATGTTTTAAAGAAATAAAAAAAAGAATTAAACTTTTCATAAATATAGAAAATTCATGATGGAAGCATAACTATTTTCGGAAGGCTTCGAAAAGTAAATGGAAGACAAGATTTTTTTAAGTCCTAAGTCAGAAATAGAAATATTCGATCTGAAAAAAAATTATCGCCAAAAAAGATCTATATTATCGTATATAATATCATAAGAGAGAAATTTTTGTCGGCAATATTTTCGACTTATATGTAAGTTTGTTTCAAGCTTTCTTTGTTTTATTGTATTCACGATTTCTTTCTCCTATCCGATTGTTTTGATTACCTCTATGTTGGTGCCATGTTTGGTCCAGGATATACGAAGAATACGTCGGTACCCACATACCCACATTTCGAATGCTTCCAGTTTTCTCGCGAGCGTCCAGGCCTCCACACCATATAGAAGCATTTAACTAGATGTAAGAGACAAATCCCTGTTTATGAGGAGCTTTTTTATATTGTTAAATGCTGCTCTAGCTCGTTATATTCTCGCCTTAATTTCTGTTCCCATTTTGCATTTGCGTTGGTGCCAAGGTACACATAAGATTCTACATACTCACTAACTGAATAAACTCTTTCCATTACCTGTTGTAATTCGTCTATGGTACTGACAAGAATCACCATGTCGTCGTGTATTGACCTTTATAGTCTTCGCCATTGCCTTTTTTCATGTCAAAGGCATAATCCTCGAGACTTTTTGGTAGATCCGTTATGGTAGTACATCTTTCAAGCGTAAAATTTCTCACTCGTAGGAACTCAGAACATTGGGTCCGAATAGAGCTTCTAGACCTCTGCGTGTTCAATGGGACATTTTCCTAAATCAATTTTTTGATTTCTTCACCTGAATTCAAATCTTGATTTTTCGACTGGATTCATTACATCTGTATAAAATTGATTACGCCTCAACGACGTTTGTCAAACAATAGATTTACCAGACACGTTCGTGGCGGATCTGTCATAATTTTATCGCTGAGAAATCACTGCCAGGGAGGAGTTTTGTCAGTAGGAAACGTGGCGTTACTATGACGTTTTATCAGTTAAAAATAGTCTAATCTGATTATTTACCTAGCGAAAATATTTTCATTTTATATTACTGAAGACTGAAATTGGCCACGTATAGGGTACAAGGGAGGCTCTGTTTGCAATGAACGTTCTCTCACAGAGATGCTTGGACATGAACCAAGAAATTTACGCCTGCTTTATTGATTTCGAAAAGGCCTTTGACAAAGTACAACATGAACCACTAAGACAAGTTCTAATAAAGAAAAATATAGACAGACGAGATATTCGAATTATATGCAATCTATATTGGAATCAAACAGCAAATGTCAAGGTTGAGGGCAGACTAACAGAAGAAATTCAAATCCGTCGAGGAGTCCGGCAGGGATGTATCTTATCGCCACTTTTATTTAATCTGTATAGTGAAGCTATCTGTGAACAAGCACTCGAGGAAGAAGATCTTGGTCTGATAATAAATGGTGAGACGATCAACAATATAAGGTATGCTGACGATACAGTTCTCCTAACGGGAACGCTAGTAGAACTACAACATCTCGTTCAAAGTCTCAATATATACTGTAACAGTTACGGCTTGAAAATTAATTTGAAAAAAACTAAATTTATGGTAATCACGAAATCAAAGAACATCAGAGCTAATCTTGTAATAGACAATACAACGATTGAGCGTGTGCCCTGTTATAAATATCTAGGTGCTTGGATCACAGACGATACTGATCAAACAAAAGAGATTAGATGTAGAATAGAAATCGCTAGATCAGTCTTTAATAGAATGCGCAAACTCTTTTGCAATCGTGATATCAATATAAAGTTATGAATACGAATGCTGCGGTGTTATGTCTTTTCTACCCTGTTGTATGGAGTTGAGGCTTGGACACTAAAACAGTTGACCATAAAAAACATCGAAGCTTTCGAGATGTGGTGCTATAGGCGTATTCTCAGAATATCATGGATGGACCGCGTCACTAACACTAATACGCAAGTACTCCAAACTTTAGACAAAAGATGCGAAATTCTAAATGAGATAAAAACTAGAAAGATGGAATACTTGGGGCACATTGTGGGAGGTGAAAAGTACGAACTTTTAAGAAACATCATGCAGGGCAAAATTAAGGGCAAAAGAAGTGTGGGAAGAGGAAAATATCGTGGCTTCGTAATCTACGTGAATGGTTCGGGTGTAGTTCGATTGAACTTTTTAGGCGCGCTGCTAACAAAGTCGCAGTGGCCATGATGATTTCCAATCTCCGCTAGGAGTGGCACGAGAAGAAGAAGAAGGGGACAATGAGCAAATCAGAAGACGATGTATTAAACAAAATACATACCAAACATTTCTCAACAAAAATATCAAATAAGAATGGAGAACCTTAAAAAATAAAAATTAATTTTTGGAAATGCTCTGTATTACTTCTTTATTCTTTTCTTTTCTCAATTTTTTTATCAGTTTCCAGCTTTCTGTGCTTCTGGTTCCTCCTAGATTAGTATTTATTCGTTGGCAGTTTCTTTCCCAAGACTCTTTCTTCTTTTTAAAGATTTTTCTTCGTACTTCTGCTTGTTTTTCTTTATATTTTTATTTAGTCTAGTTTTGTCTTTTACATTTTATTTCTTTCTCTGTTTCGTTATCCCACCAGTATGGCTTATTTACCTTGGGTTTTATGTAGTATCACATTGCTTCACATGCTGCTTCGTGTACACAGTTTTTAACATGTTCATATAACTGGTCGATATTTTTAGTGGCGGCAATTTGTAGCTTCTCATTCAATCTATTTTTGAATAAGTCTTGGGTTCTACTATAAGTGAGTATTGCATTGGATAACAATGATATATTTATTTTTATTTAAAATTGCTCACCTTTTTTGTTTGTGTAAACTTGGCAACAATGTTGTATTGCTGCCTTTGTTTTTGTAATAAACACGGCGGAAGCCAAAACGTACGGGAGAAAATTTTGACAGTCTGATGGATTGCCGTGAATGATTGAGGAGATCGCATTCCAGAAAAATGTAGCAATGATGCTGGTTGAACTTTGACATTGAATCGATTTTTTGTGTGGAATAAATAGACGCATCGAAAACAGAACGATTTTTCCATTATCGAGTTTCGTGTTTTTTTGTAGAAAAAATCGGTAAATATAAATATATCTTACGCTACAATAACCGAAGGCCAAAAAATAACCACAAGATTTTACAAGAGCTGTAGACCTAATATATAGATTTTTTAAAATAATCAATTTTCCGTTCTACTTGAATTTCTCTAGATATTTTTAATATGCTATTGTAAGTTGCTTAAGATACATAAACTTTATTTTACATTTGAAGAGTACAAGCTTCGTACAAGAGTTAAGCGAAAGTAACCATTCTAAGGACCATTCGAATATTGCATCAAGATCGTGTTGCAGAAAATGTTGGTTAATACATGGTTGAATTCACATACAATTTCGTATTATAAAAAAGAAGCAGTCCAAGTACTGATGATGCTTGTGGGACTTCACTTTTGACTGGCTTATCTAGTGAGTGGGCTTCCCCAACACGAACTCTGAAGTATCTGTCGGATAGAAAATCTTCAATCCAAATGTTCAACTTTTCGCGGATTCCATAGTAATTCAATTTAGCTAGTAATCGATGTTTTGGAACATGGTCGAAAGCTTTGGAGAAGTCTAAGTAGACTAAATCGACAGGATGCCGATTGTTGTAAAGAGAATGACCAATCATTTACACAATGAAGTAAGTTTGTGATCGTTAACGACCTTTGATAAAGCGCTATTGGTGAGGGATGACATTTTCTTGGAGAAGAAACTCAGACATAGCTTCCGAAATAATCGATTCCATGATCTTGCCGATAATAGGAACCAGGCTGATTGGGCGATAAGTATTGCGATCAAGTTTATTTCCTTTCTTGAATATAGGAGTAACCGAAGCTAATTTTAAGGACGAGTGAAGAGAACCTTGATTAAAAGAAGCATTCATTATGGGAGATATAGGGATGGCTACAGATTCTGCACATTGTTTGAGGAAAAAGGAGGTCCGTCTAATCCATGTGATGAATTATTGCGAAGTTTCCATAAATGGTGTGAAAGATATATCATCAAGAGTTGTAGACAAACAAAAAAACTTGTTTTTCTATTGATAATTTTACGTAAATTGCAGTTTTGAAAATTGCTTGGATATATTGTCCATTAAAAGACTTTAGTATGAGTAGTTTTTATATCGAAAAGTATTATATTTATTTAGAGTTTGATTAACATGTTTCTATTTTTTTTCTTCATTTTTTAATAAACTTCGTATTTTTTTAATAGAAAGGATTAGAAAACAGTTGTACCATAAAGTTTCGTTTTATATACGTATTTCTGTCACTTGAATCATAACCTACGGTAATTTTCTATAAGCTACGGCTTATTATAAATGTATGTAAAGCCGAAAAGATCAAGTTGGTTCCGCCCAAGCCCTAACTCGCGAAAACGAAGTCAAGATATACAAGTTGTGACCCATTTTATCATTGAATTAAACAGGTATGAAACGAAATAGAAACTAAATGGACCCCTAATATCCGAGAGAAATGATAGATGGCGCTGGCGCCGGCGGACGGGCGGCCTAACGGGTAGTTACAAATAAAGTGGATTTCGGTTGATTTAGTCGGTGGCGGTTTTGCAAAGAAAATTAGATGTGCGGGGTTAATCCGGTATGTACGCAACGGGGTAACTGATGATATTTGAGGAAATTACTTGGAATTCAGAAGGGATTTTAATAAAGAAGGTGAAAAACAACAACCGAAGGGGATGTTCTGATTTATTAAACACCGAGTGAAAATGAAAATATTAGATGGGTTTGAATTAATTTGTGAGATGAGTAATAAGAGTTTTATTTTATAAATTCTGTAAATGTATCCAAAATTTTTGTCAAAAATTAATGTTTTTAATAATTGATGTTGTACAAATTGATACCGAAACCGTTCAACAGAAACGTAAGTCTTGTGACCAGCTAGTACTTAAACATATTCTAAGAAAAGTTAACAGTAACATAGAAAATCATGAAACCTTTCAATCAAACGGAAAAGATGTGGCTGGACTGAACTTAACCAATGAAGACCATTAGATGATCCTCCATCTATAAGTATGGTCCACCTTTTTACTATGTGCTAGCAGAGATACGAAATTCCAGAGCCATTAAACACTGCGGATGTCATATCTTTATTTATAAAGGGCAACAGAAGTGACAGAATCTACCGTAAGGTACAGGAAGACAAATTCTTAAGAAATTAAAATAAATCATTAAATTCAAATCAAATTGTTTTACACACATTCGAATTAAAATTAAGTCAATGCCAATTGTGACAATGTTAAACAATTGATAAGCAAATAAAAAAATTATTGTAAATAACATTAAACTATTCATATTTCAACCTATAATCAAGTTAGTGCATCCTAATGGAATATATTACAGGCCAACCATAACCAAAATTTCTACTCCCTTCTGTTCACTAGCAAAGGTGCTCTTAGATTTTTTTAACGATTATTTTGGCTACCACCTAGGGTATTACTATATGGTGTTGAAAATTGAAGAGAGAAATTATTGGGGTGGAAATATGATAAGCAAAACTAATCGAAACGTCTGCGAACGGCTACTCACGGTTTATTCGGAGAACTGTGTCGTGGATAAGTGAATGGCAAGGGGCTTGGATTGGAGCAACTACAAAAATTAAACAAAGGGGTGCTTACATGACTCTCCTGGAACAAAGCACAATGCAAGAAGGTTCTTAAGCTATTTAAAATGGACGCCGCTTTGAAGAATCTTCCTGCTGGATAAAAGAAAAGGCTCTTCCTTCCTAAAAAATATAAAAAGGGGTTAGAAACTTTTCTGAAAAAAATAAACAAAATGGTTTAGGGAAAAAATTTAATATTTATTGTTGGATAAATATATGTTTTATATTTATTGGAAAAAAACAAACTTACTATATTTTATTCATTTACAAACTCTAGAAATTGGGGATACTACAAAACTTACAATTGTTGATGGGCCACAATTTGTAACGGAAAAAATTATAAATGAAAAATAACTTTTAAATGGAACTATGTATACCCTTTTCTAACAAATTTGCTGGTTCACTCAAACTACACACGCTGCTGTCTGCTCTCCATGACCTCTCTTCCAAAACCTTCACTTTACAATAAGAAATATGCAACTTCCTTTTCAACTGCTCACTCACTAATTTCCAATAAAAAACGAATAACGAAAAAACATTTACGAATTTGAAGAAAATTCGGATTAACACGGACACCAACTGCCTTTGATAGTGGTTCCATCGAGAGTGATGTAATTATTAAAATTCATTCCCCATTCAGTATAAACAAAACATAAAAACAAAGCAAGATCTCCCGAAGTGGTTCTCGATCAAAGAATAGCGAGGAAATACCCATCTGTGATATACATATAAACAAACTTTAAAATGTGCTTAATATAAATCTCGGCGACGCAAAAAGGATTGAAATAATATTTTGGTGTTTTAAATATACTTCGGTGTTTTAACATATATACGGGGTGATTTAAATACATACAAAAGAAAATCCAAATGCTAAAAACGGTAGAAAACGAAACACAGGTGATATTACTGGATACTGCTCACTCAACTGGATCATATTTGAAAATAAGCATAATGAATATAGCAATATGCAGGAGCATTCTATAATGAATTATTTCTCTCTGTTAAGGTTTTCTATATAAATCATGAATTCATGAATGTGTTGCTTGTGTGAGTCCATTTCAAATAGGTAAAGAAATAATAAATAAGACTTACTCACAATCAATTTAATTTAACTATCAGACGACCGGTTTCACTTTCTACAATACGCAAAGCATCTTCAGGCCTCGATACAAAGTTAAATAAATGCTGAAATGATATAAACCCATATTAAGGTGTTGTCTAATAAAGATAAACAAAGTAGATGTTGGAAATTACAATAATTATGCCAATATTACTAAAAATAGTCTATTAGATTGTAATAAATTATAATTGTAATAAACATTACTTACATGCCGGTACTCTATTAATTGATGGATGGTAGAACATGGTTGAAACTACTATGTATTGTTGAATGGAGAACTCAATTCTGCTATTGTAGTTGTATGACAGTAAACGGGAAGTTCTTGAGGAGATAGATTTGATCCAATGAAGCAGAGATATGTGTGTGATGGTTTGTTAAATGAAAGTGATGTAATATACCATTGTATTATTAAAAGTTATTTATACTTATTCGAGAGATATATTTATGAAATGTGTGTTATTTATTGAGTAATTGTTTTATGAAGGTGACAGTTTTATGACAACGAATAAGTTTAGATGTACAAATTGTGTGGGTGTGCAATGATTTTTCAACTTGTAGTTATCAAATCTCTTTGATAAAGTTCTATTGGCAAAATAGTAGATTATTGTAAAGTCAAGTAAATAAAATATTAGAATTAAAACAATTAAGGACAATTTAAAACACACTAAAACAGAAAACACTGAGAAGGGACGAAACAAACATTAAATTTAAAAGGGGGAAGGACTTTTATGCACTACACTTCAGTCTTGGGCACAATGAGTTTTTTGTGTGTTATTTATTAGATATTAGTGGTAAATTTGACAGATGTAGGTTAGCATGTGACAGTTCTTCTTCTGTTTCTCAATACTGCAAGTTTTCTATATATTTAAGTTCCTAATTTAGGTGGTTTTGATTTTTTTCTATTGTGTATCCTCATTGCTTCTCTTCTCTTTGTCTGGTAATTCTCTACAGTTGTTCTAGTTCGGTGTGAAGCCTGAAGTTCTCAATTATGGCTATTTTTTTAAATAAACAATAAATTTTCAATTTCTAGCTAGTCAAATGTTATGTAAAATTGAAAGATGAAACTTTTAGTTTTTTGTAGAAGAAAACTTCTACAAAGTTTTTTTGTAGAAGAAATATCTTTCGCGTTGTAGGCGAAAGTATGAGTGCAAAATGTCGAGTTTTTTCAGATTTTGTTAAATAAAAAATTACGTATAAGGTTTGCTACTTGCTCATATCGCCATTATTGATACAAAATACCATACAAAATACATCCTGACTTGATTCCAATAAAAAATAAACCTATGGAAAATATCCAATTCAAAACAGATCCGCCTGGACTAAAGTAAATATTTTCTTGTATACTATAAATTTCAACTTTACTGCTATACAAAGTGCATATTAATTTACAAAATTCACAAAATGTGTATCCATATTATATTTTGCCTCTATAATCGAAACTACCACAACGCAGTACATCAACATGGCCAATTATTTAATAAAATATCCTGAGGTGAATTATCGTGCGCCATTGTAGCAATATTCGCAACTGAAAAAATACTCTTTTGTTGGACGTCAGGCTAAATAATATCATTAATGTATATTCTGTGTATATTTGGCATATGGAAAAACTTTAAAAAGCGGCGTACAACATACCATATTTAATGAAAATTTAATTAAAATTTACTAAAATCAGAAATAATTGGGAAATTGGTTTTGATCTCTGTCAATATTGCTGTCTCTTTTATTGCTTTCGGAAAATGTGCTCCCAAACATAATACAGTGTGGAAACCTAATACTTATGGAATAAAATTGTTTGTGTCCTTATTTTAGAAAATAATAAAAAACGTTGAGATATCTTAACTTTTAAATTTAAATGTACGTTTTTTAGGCATAAATTTGAATGTACAGGGTGATCAATGCAAGTCTGGCATAGTGCATAATCTATATTTTAAATGAAACACTCTGTATGTTTTCATGTTTTTAAAAGATTCTTAACAACCTGATTTCAACGAACTTTATCATGTAGGGTCTATTATGAATAATACAAGGTGAAATTTTGAAATTAGGTATTTTCTTCAAGACAATGAATTCATAGAATACCCGAGGTAATTGATTGGATTACATTAAAATAAATGCTCAACATGTTCTCCACCTTGTTGTTGGCAGTAATATAGTCTCCTATAAAACTCATTCCGAACTTTGTTTAAAGTTTGAGGTGAAATATTTCTGCAGTTATCCTTACTTTTTGAGGTCTTCAATGATACTTAATTGTGTTGCATATACTTTGTTCTTGAGATAACCCCACAAAAAAATTAAAAGGCGTAAGATCTGGCGACCTAGCTGGCCGCTCACTAGTCCCCTTCATCAAATCCACTTATTGAAGAAGATTTCATTCAAGTAATTTCTCACCATTAAAGCGTAATGGGGTGTTGCACCGTCCTGCTGGAACCAGACAGTTTCATGCGGTAGTGTCGGATCTATTTAATTGGGATATAAGTTAGCCAACTAAGGAAGAACATCGTCCTTAGCATGTTTAAATATTTTCCCTCTGTCAAATTATCATCTATAAATATAGGACCAATAATATGATCTCCTATAATACCTGCCCAAACATTCAACTTTTGAGAATACTGAGTGTGTGTCTCAGGCATCCAATGAGGATTCTCCACTGACCAATATCTACAGTTTTGTCAGTTTATCTCTCCGTTCAATGTACATTTTGATTCATCAGAAAAAAGAATTGTGCCAAGAGCTATTTCATTTGTTAATTTTATCCCTCATTCTTTTGCAGAAATCCATTCTATGATCCGGATCGTCTTCTGTTAGCTCCTGCACAAATGTCAATTTATATGGATGAAGTTTTCTTCATGGAGACACCTTAGGACAGTTGTGTGACTCACATTATTTTGACGTGCAATTTGACGTGAACTTGACGTTGGATTCTCTGCGACACTTAACAAAATATCCACTTTCACTTCATCTTCAATGAAGTTCGATTTTCTTTTTAATGGTTTGACATATCCAAGTTCTCTGAATTGTGCATAAATTTTAGACACAGTACCTTGTGAAATATTAGGCAACTGAGGATACCTCTGATTAAATAAGTTTACTACTTCAACTTGACTTCTACAATTCTCCCCGTAACCGATCATCATTAAAATCTCAATTCGGTGGGCCTTAGTTAAATATTTCATTTTTATTTCTAATGTCACGGACACTACGGTCCGTGACAGTCTGTGTAGGTCCGTGACAGTAGTGTTTGATTATATCATAAAAAGGCCACTCAGGCTTGTAAACATCATCAGCCCCACTACCAGTTCCTATCGATTCTCTAACTTTTGTTTTTTGCCTTCTGTATGTCGACATTAAATTATCTCTCTTCTTTTTTAATTCTTTAATCGAAATAGTAATATTCTTCAATTGATTTTTTATTCGGTTCCATGCATCGTATGCATCGTTCCGGTTCTTATGTTCTGGCGCCGTGGAATTCCATAAACTTCGTTCATCTTGATACAAATTTAAAAGATTAAAAACAAATTCGTTTGTCCATTCCATTTTCAGCAAAAAACTGCAAAACAACTTTGACAACACTACAGACAACTACTCGTGTCAGCCAATGAAAAACTTCTGACTTGCACTTGTCTGTTAAAACACAGACGCGCTAGGATCGCGTCGCACGAGCACCGCACCTTTGATGTTACCGACTCTAGATGGATAGGACGCGCCAGCACGGACGTGCCTGTGCTACCACGGACGAGACCTTTCCCACGGTGCGTGGTGTGTGCTGGTCCGCTGAAGTCCGCAATATCGCCGACCGTGGGAAGCCGCTGTAAGAAAGAATTGAAAAGATATTTGGGTTTTAATTCGTACGAAATATTCTTAGATTTATTAAACATATATAAGGGGATTTTAATATTTTACATATACGAGGGGATCTCAATATAAAATGCTACACATGTCTCTGATCCATATACAAGGACCGGTTTTATCAGGGTTTTGTATATTTTGCATTTGGTTTTTCTTGTGATGTTTTTAGATCTTAGATGTTTAATTAGTCCATTATATGTTTTGTTAGCGATATGTATTCTTCTCTCAACTTTTTCACTGACATTGTTATCTATTATAACTAGTGAACTTAGATATGTAAAATTTTTCACGCTTTCGATGTTATAATCTCCTATTGTCAGTTTCTGTAGGTTTCTTTGGCCTGTCGATGTGCTGGCCTTTATGTATTTGGATTTTATTTCATTAATGTTTAGGCCACTGTTTTGTGCCGATCTTAATCATTAATGCTTCTATCATCTCTCTTTCACTTGTAGGTATGATATCCACATCATCTGCAAATGCAAATGTAGACTTTTTGTTATTATTGTTCCTCTGGTGTTGACTTTTGACTCTCTTTCTCTAATGTAATGTTGAATAGAATACAGGATATTCCCCCCCCCCCCCAACTATTTGTTCGGCATATGGTCTCAATCGGTATGCCACAGTTAGTAGCGTTATTGCTCGGTAGTTTTTATATTGAAGCTGATCTCTCTTTATGTAATAGGATAATTACTCCGGTATTCCAGTCTTGTGGCAGTTGTTTATTATTTCATATGTTCACTATTAGGTCGTGTATCGCATTCAATAGGAAGTCTCCGCCTTCCTTTAATTTAACACTGTTGCATCCATTTTTTAAGGAACTTGTAAGTCGATTTTTTGTATTCACTTAAAGACTCCGGCAAATAAATTCTTCTACTTTAAACTGTTCCATGCGGACAATATATCACAAGGTATAAATGTAAATACTCCGTTTGAAGATGCAGTTTCGAAAGATAAAAATTAATAATTCAGAAATGGAGGAGGGCGTTATATAAATTTTTGAATTTGTTCAAGCACGCCAACGAAAAGAGTATTATTGTGCGATTCTTAGCCGTATTTTCCTTTCGTTGGGAAATTCCTCGGGAAAAACGAGAACTTTTTAGCTTGCATTATGCAACTTTGCAAGTTTTGCAGTCGGTAATAAAAAAGGACGACTTCGGAGATCTATCTTCCGAGGATATTTTATTAGTGCGGTTAAAGGAACTTGACAACTCAGAAGTTCTGAGGGCCAATTTTCTGGGTAGAATTGAATGGAGAGAATATTCGTATTTACTGATAATAAATCTAAAACTTACTTGGGGAATCTCAACAGTGTGTTTAAGTCATTATTACGAAGTGCAGACGAAAAGTGTATCATCGAAGGTTTACCAACAAAAGAGAAGTTGTTCTCTGTTGTATGTTCAATAATGATTACAAATAACAAATAAATAAAATACTTATATATGGTTTAATATGTTACAGTCTCTTAGACATTTCACAATATTTTCACTGGTATACTCACTAAAAATATCTCTTAGAAGTGATGGAAAAAATATCTCTGATGGAATTTTATTAGTTATTCTTTCAGCACTATATTTGAGACACTCCGTTAATACGTGTTTCATTGTTAACGGCATGTCACAACTCGTACATTTTGGTTGAGGTTCCTCTTAATGAGATATTCATGTGTGAGTTTGCTGTGTCCTAATCGGAGTCTAGTTAATACAACCTGAAGGAAACGGCTAGAGACATTGTTACTCCATCGTACAAAATGTAGTTTAATTTCTTTTAACTTTGAGGACTTTTCTTCCCAACATTTAGTCCAATAATTACAGATCATCTTTTGTTTAATATCTATTGAGATCTGCTACTGGTTTTATTATTGGTCTGATATTTGCTATTTCTTGACCATTTTATCAGCTATTTCGTTTCCTTTAATGCCTCTATGTGATGGTACCCACACGAAGACTAATGTTTTGTGTCTCAGCTTCTGCATCTTGTTTTTAATTAATTTAGCAATAGGGTTGCAGGTGTCCATTTTTAACAGTATTTCGAGGAAATTGATTGAGTCAGTAATAATAAGGAATTTATCTGATTTAACTATTTGTATGTGATTTAGAGCTCTGTATATTGCATACATTTCTCCAGTTATCACAGTGGATTCTGTGGGTAGTTTGAAACTTTTTATTATATCTCTTACAAATGATGAACCTACACCAGAAGTTGTTTTAGATGCATCTGTGTAAACTTTGATATATTTAGGGAAAGAAGAAAGTATTCTATCATAATTGCTTATAAATATTTGTGGATTAGTTTCAGATTTGTGATATGATGATAGTTCTAAATTTAAAGTAGGCAAAGGCATTAACCAGAGAGGTGGCGTGAATGTGTTGAGGGAAAGTTAAAAATTTTAGTAGAGTTTAAAATGTTTTTGATCCTTAATTGAAATGGTAAATGTGTTCTTATATTGGTATTTGATAACGTTGTCTGAGTAAGAAAAGTGTTTTCGGGTTGTAGTGATGATTGTTTTGAAGCGTAAGATAGACTAAGTAATTTCCGTCATTCATGTAATGATGGTTGCAAGTATCTGTGTTATAATTAATGGATTTTTTATTTTTCTTTGGGTGGTACATTTTGAGAAATCAGTTGTTTATTGTTATGTTTTATCTCCGAAATCTTCACATCTGGCAAATTAAATGTGTGGCCCATTATGTTGGGACAGTGTGCTACTGCATAAGAATTTTTCTTTGTTTTGTCATTACTGTTGTGTTGCATTCTTCTTTGTTTTAAGCACTGCGATGTTTGCTCTATACTCCCCATCAGATTCGAGACACGAAAGTTGGTAAATGAGATGACTCTTATTTAAAAGCGGCATCTGGTCTTTAATATTCGAGAATAAGCTGTAATTAGATATGCGCTATATTTGGCTATTTTCATTTTGGGAATACCACTCACCACCAATAGAAAATTCAAAGAAATCGATAATACAATGGAAATCACAGAAGAGAAGATAGAATCCGTATAGAATAAAACCTTGAATAAAACGATAGACGACATTCAAGACAATTTTATGAAGAACGAAGAAGGTAAGTATAAGATATTGATAAGGAAGAGATTCTGCATTTAGATTGTGATGGAAGAAAGAAGGAAAAACGGGAACAATAAATCTATGTATAAAACATTACACCGAGATTACAGAGAAAGATCAGAGATCAGAGAAAATATACAAGCTATGCAAAGACAGAATACAAGACATACAGTTTGGATTCATGAAAGGCGTAATACGAGAGATGCACTGTTTAGTCTACAGGTATTATTCCAAAGATGCAGAGATATGACTTGCGATATCTGTACCTGTTTTGTGGACTACCAAAAAACATTTGTTTTTTTTGGTAGTCCAAAGTTCAACACCAAAAAAATGATGAATGTTCTAACAAAAGCCCAAATAGATGATAAAGACCGGTGTATAATACAAAATTTATTATTGAACTAATCGGCCACAATAAGAACAAATCTTGGAGATGATTGACAGTATAAAAATTGTATAAACAGTAATATAATTGTATAAACAGTATAAACAGTAATAATTGTAAAACAGTATAAAATTGATGATCGTCCTGTAGTACAGATGGATTATCTATTAAAATTTTCTCAAATCTACCGCATAATGTTTTGGAGGTCATGGTCTCGCTAGTAATTGATTGCCTTGAAAAAGGTACATTCCTTAACTGCCTAAAGACTGCCATCGTCATTCCTCTTCATAAAGGTGGAGAAAAATCTGATGCCTGCAACTATAGACTTATTGCCTTGTTACCAGCACTATCAAAAATTATTGAAAGACTTATAAAAGTTCGACTTATGCCCTTTCTCCTTAAATATAATATTTTATCGCAAAATCAGTTCGGCTTTTTGTCTAATAAATGCACTAGTGATGCCATATTTTCTGTGTTACATGATGTATATCTATCACTAAACAGTAACCTCTCCTCCGCCACCGTTTTCTGCGACTATTCCAAAGCCTTTGACTGCGTAAATCACGACATTATATTAAAAAAATTAACTTTCTATGGAATTCGGGGTGTGTCTTTGAACTGGTTCAAAACTTACTTGGTAGGTAGGAAACAATTGGTTAGAATAAATGACACCGACTCTAGTTGTAAAGATATTGAGTGTGGAGTACCGCAAGGTTCAGTATTAAGTTCCATTCTTTTTTTACTTTTCATTAATGACATCACTTACTTGAAAATTAAAGGGAAAATTTTTCTATTTGCTGATGATACCAGTATTACTTGGAGCAGCTCTGATATTTCAACGCTTCATTCAATTATAACCGCTGATTTACTTATAATCAAGGCTTGGTCAGACTCCAACTTACTTAGCTTTAACGTGGATAAGACTGTAGCATTATCTTATAAAGGAGTCATGCAACACTTGCTTTTGAATGATAGCCAAATCAATATCGTAAATTCCGTGAAATTTCTAGGTATTCTCATTGACAGTGATCTCAAATGGTCCTTGCATACTGACTCCTTAAGAAAGAAACTAGCCTCAGCTTGCTTTGCAATAAGATCTGTTTCGAAGGAACTAAATTTATCTTCTGCCAAAATGGCATATTTCTCATTATAAGTCCCATCTTCGATATGGGCTTCCATTTTGGGGTTCTAGTACAGCGGCTCAATTTTATACTATTTTTAAGTTGCAAAAAAGAGCAATCCGTTATCTATCTGGTCTCAAACAAACAACTCATTGCAAGACCTACTTCAAAAATCACGGAATTTTGACGCTTCCCTCTTTATTTATTTTGGAAACGGTTTGTTTGATTCGAAAGCATCTAAACATTTTTCCCGATAGACCTGACCGTGGCTACTCCATTAGAAATTCGGATTGTAACGTTTATTTGCCGATCCCGTCCACTCAGCTAGTAAAGAATTCTATTCTATATCGTGCAAAGAAACTTTATAATCACCTTCCAAGAGAAATTAAATCCGCAACATCCTTCATTAAGTTTTGTAAGGTGACAAAAATCTATCTCTCAGAAAGACCATATTATTCAGTTGACGAGTTTCTTAATGTATAACAAAGAAACAAAATTAGTGTTGTTTATAATTACATTTGGGTGTCTCAAGCAGTGGCTACAATTTGTCTCATTTGTTGTTGTCTGTACAAATTATGTAGGTTATACAATAATTTTACTAATTTAAAATTGTGTTATTCTGTTTTTTACTATATTTGTTTTTGTTTTATATTTTTTGTACTATTTGACTGATTTATTTTTTAGCTTTGTCCATAAAATTGTTCAATAATTTTCAGTGACAATAAAGCATATTTCTATTCTATTCTATTCTATGAACCGACGGAAGCGATCCAGATTCTGCGAGGCGTTAGACAGGGATGTATACTTTCACCCATATTATTCAACCTATATCCAGAGGAAATATTTAGTGAAACCACAAGAAGAGTAAAATAGTTTAACTATCTTGGAACAATAATAGTAAACGAACAATGGGATCACTCACAAGAAGAAAAACGTAGAATAGAGAAGGCTAGGAGTGCATTCAACATCACGGGCAAACTCTTTAAAAGCCACCAGCTTAATCTGGAGATAAAAGTAAGGCTCCTACGATGTTATATCTTCTTGATATTATACTACGGATTTGAATCCTGGATACTCACTGAAGCGATGGAGAAAAAAATTGAAGCCTTCGAGATGTGACTATACAGAAGAATCCCAAGGATATCATGGACGCACAAGATCAACAACGAGTCTGTATTACGACGAATGGTGAAAGTAACTACTTGTAAATATCGGGATCTGTTGGTCTATTATCACATTGCCTCATATAAGTCTGAGTTGTAGATGTAGATGCAGGGTTAGTTCCACTAACGTAGGAAATCAAATTAAGACTTGCGATATAAAAAACAATGCTGAGAGATTTTGGGACAAATTTTAAGACGAGAGAATAACAGATGGATACATACAGGTATTGAATTAAATTACTAAATATTAAGTAAATTCAAATATCATAACTGGGAAAAAGGAATTACTGTGGAAGACTACAAACAAGGTGGTATGAATGAAGTCCAATGGATTTAGGCTAAGAAACACAAGATAATGAATTATTTTGATCTCTTTAATATCTATGAAATATTTAAATTACCAGACATGTATAGTGTCCGTTCTGAGTAAAAAAAAATATAAAGGAAACATTGGCTACTAAATATACTCGCCTGGTCTAAAATAGAATAGCCCAACTCGTTGTTCCAACAATTTAAGTAGAACTAATTCGCCGATAATTGAATTGGTTGAGCAGCTGTTTGTAAATATTGAACTACTGAAACTAACTGACCCCAAGCCGAACGTGCAAAATTGCACAATTGTGTAAATCATTGGCGTTCCCATAAATTGCTGTATATTTTGGCAGTTTTAGGTTGTAACTTTCGGATGGTTTTCGGTGGTAGCGGTAAACGAAATAAATAATTTTTTGTTGAAAATGATGTTTCTGCTTCGTTAATAATTGTTATTAAAATCAATACCCAAAAACAAAAACAAAACGAAAAAGAACCTGCAGGGGAAAGGAGGAGGTAACTAGTTCGATGATTTAAAAACAAAGATTTGAAAAATTGTATTCTCACTAGAAAAACTATACAACTCTCGAAGGACCAGCGACCAATAGATCTCAAAAAAAAATGAAAATAGAATAATTAAATTGAGATTTCCGGTAGAAATTATTTTATAATTTACATAAATAAAATAGCAATATGGGAATTGCCAACAAATCACCTTTTTGAATAATATATATATATATATATATATATATATATATATATATATATATATATATATATATAGTACAGGTTGTTTACAACTGTCGTTGTTTTCCTGTCCCTAGTTTCCATCGTTTCCTATCTCGGGTGTCGGCTTCATTTTGCTGTCTTCCTTCCATGGCTTCATTCACGTCATCTCGCCAGCTTCTTCTTGGACGCCCTCTTTTCCTTCTTTCGGTTGGGATCCATTTTAATATTTTCTTTGGCCACCTCTCGTCTGCCATTCTGTTTACATGACCGAACCAAGTTAGTTGTTTTTTCTGGACTTCATCTATAATGTCTTTTTCTTGCTCCATTCTACGTTTTATTTCTTCATTGCGGATTCTGTCCATCCTTGTCAATCTACAGCTTTTTCTCATAAAATCCATCTCGGTAGCTTGTAATTTTTTCCTGTTTCTTTTACTAGTGTCCCATATCTCTGCTCCGTATGTTACCACCGGCTCAACCATCATCTTATATATTCGTTTTTTCGTCGTTCTTGTGATTTTTTTATCCCAGAGAATGGAGTTTAGGCATTTGGTAATGTTTCTGCCTTTGTTTATTCTTGTGTTTATTTCTTCATGGCTATTTCCGTCTTTTGTAAACACTACTCCTAGGTATTTTACTCTATTTGTTCCTTTGATTTTGTCACTCTCCAATGTCAGGTCTTCGACTGTAGTTTTTTCCACTGAGAGATATTCGCATTTTTGTAAGTTCATTGTCAGTCCACATTCTTCGTACGCTGTTTGTAGTTTCCTAACCATATAGCTGAGGTCGTCTATATCTTCTGCTACCACCAGTTGGTCATCAGCGAAGAATAGTGTATAGAGAATATCCTCATCTATTTGTATTCCCACATTTCTGCATTGTCTTTGCCACTTTTTTGGAGATCGATCCAGATATATTTTAAACAGCGTAGGTGATAAACAACATCCCTGTCGTAGCCCTTTCGTAGTGTTGAATTTCTCACTAAGTTTGCCACCTATTTTTATTGATGCGGTGTTGTTTACATACCACTTTTGAGTTGCTATTATTAACGAAGGTTTTACTTCCATGTTTTGCATTTCACTCCATAAATTATTTATCGGCACGTTATCATATGCCTTTTCAAGATCTATCAGGGCTATATGTGTTTCTTTGTTGTCGCTTTTCGATTAATATTTTAAATGTAAATAGATTATCTATAGTCGATCTTTCAGCTCTGAATCCGCATTGTTCTTCTGGTTGTTTCATACGAATGTCTTCTTCTATGAGGTTTCTAAGTATTCGGGAGTACAGTCGTCCTATAGTGGGGATGACAGCAATTCCTCTATAGTTTCTGACATTGTTTCGTACTCCTTTTTTGTATATTGGGGTTATATAGGCCTCACGCCATTCTAACGGAGTCTCTTCTCCATTCAGGCATCGTTGGAACAGATCTTTGAGCATTTCCCACAGTTTAGCTGAGCCGTATTTAATAAATTCTGGTGAGATGTTTCCTGGGCCTGGCGCTTTTTAAAGTTTAAAAGATCTTATCGCTTCTACGATATTTGTCATGTTCATTGAATTCTGATCGTATGTCTCTGTTTGCATTTTCGTATTGAAAATTTTGTCGTCCTTCTTGTAGTAACTGTTAAAAGTAGTCTACCCAGTATTTTTCTGTTATGTTACTTAAATCTAATTTATTGTTGGTTGACGTTTTCATAGATTTTAGCGTTCTCCAGGCTTCTGAACTTTTCGATCCTCCAATCATTTGTTCTATGTATTCGAATTTCTTTGAATACATCTATTCTATTTGAATAATAATAAAATATATAAATGTTCTTAGAATAGCTAGGTACACAAATGTTAATTAAGTGTTCTTAAAATTAAACAAATAAGATGTGTAGAGCAAAAAAGTTTAGCTGTATATCCGGCAACCCTGTAATTTGTCGGACCGCCATTTACTAAAGATTTGAACAAAAAACTGTTGACTTCTTCTCTATGAATTGTAATAGCATGTAATTACATATTTTCTGCACGGACACTGAATTTAACTGAGGTAACTATTTAATAAAAATGAAGTTATTGTGAAAAGTATTTACTTGTTTCTAGTTGACAAGCCAAAGGGCGAGAAGGCGAAGTCGAATTGATTTAAGGGTAGTTAGATTTGAATAGTTTGAATCTGAAAAACTGACAGGCGTTGGAGATAAGATCCAGCAGGAAGAAGGCATGTCATGCTGATCGTATAACCTTTAATTTTGTGAAATGGGATATTGAAATATTTTAATTATTATTGTGTATTTATTAAAAAAACTATTGTAGAAAAGACAATTAACTTTCTACAGGAAGCGTGAAAGAACAATCGGAAAACATCAAAAATACCGTACATCAGGTTTTACAAAATGTTCTACATTACAAAATAATACAAGCAAAGAAAATTTGATTTGACAGACGAAATTCTGGAAATGAGGGAAGAAAGAAAAAATTAAAATAATATTGATACAAAATACACAGAAATAAATAAACGAATTAAAAAAAAATATTAGAGGTTAAGAGGTATCAGAGGTAACTTAACTGGATAAAGAACTCCTATTTGCAAAACATGACTCTAAACTTTCATAGAAAACTCAAAGAAATCTTGCGTTATCCATTCTTCTTTCCTGCCATTTTTCGTAAATGCGATGTCTTTTTTTTTGGACGTATACGAACTCATAACTTTATAGTCCCCCATAAAATTATTAGACCCTTGGAGATATATCAAACTGATCACCGGCGCCCTATGAAGACTTTTAAACTCATCACTGCAGACAGGTAAACTATCACCAACATTTTTGCCTTAAAGCGCTGGTTTCTAATGCGGATAATTGTCTGATGCGCCTTACACATCTTGTTTACGTGGTAATTTATTAAATTCAGAAATTATTTTCAGAAAATTACTTTAAAATTTAACTGATTTATTTATATCAGCTATCTGACGGTGAGCGGCGAATTTTTAGGACGTAACTAACGCGTCGAGAGGCGGGGAGTGAATCCTAACGCCTCTCGACGCGTTAGTGTTCTGAGCTGTTGGACGTGAATCCCTGTCCTGTCATTTGGTTTTCACCTCTGGCTGCGTTGAGTAGTTGAGTTACTGTGACCAAATGCCCATCTTGGTAGTTAGTATTCGCCTCTGGTTGCGTTGAGTAACTGAGTTACCGTTGCTAACTACCCATCTTCCTGTCTTCTTTTTCTTTTTCTTTTTCTTTGTTCTCCTAAAGAAGCTACATACAATTGTAGCGAAACGTCGAGATGAACCCATTTTTGGGTCACTCACAAATGACACGGTCCAAACCCGGAAGACGAGTAAACTATAAGAGTGTAATTATAGTATTCTAGTATAATAATTAGAGTATGGTTGCTAAAACTGGATCAAAATGGGTTACCAATTTAAAATTGACAACGTGGAATAGCAACTTTCGAAACTATTTATCTGCTCATATCTTTATCCACCATTAAGAATGTAGAGGTACTATATAAAAGTTTTACGTAAAATTTTTCTGTAATTGCACTAACCACTAACCCATTCTTCCTTGAAGATAAAGATACTCGTATATGTTCTGTTATGGATATCTTGTCCTTAATAAAAATTGAAACGTCTATTAATAGCGCCAATATTTTATACATTAGACCTATTAAGCTAATTTTTTGGATATTGTGCATAATTTTTCTTCCTTTCTTATCTTATATTCACTCTATATCCCACCTATACTGCTTCTTGCCATACAACGCCAATGCTGGTAATTATTAAAACATGTTTTCTGGGAAGCATTCACTATAAAATTTATTACTTTGCGTAGTAATACTAAATGAATCAAAATAGTATTTTCTTCTCGCAGCGCTCACAACTGTAAACGAGCTTCCACGAAATATATTAATAACTTTATTGATAATGTGCACGTTTAGGAGAAGAGTGGAGTGTAATATATACATAGCTTATTTAAAATTGATATTCTGATAGAGATAAAATAAGCCTAACATTTTAAATATTTAACAATCAGACTTATCTGGTTCTAAAAGCTGTCGAAACTTTTCTAATGTATAGAATAGATATTTACGATTCTGTCCTGAAATCCTTCTGTCTCGGGGAAATTAAATAGTAACATATAAATTATCAAGATATTTCTACAGAGAAAATCCCGTCGTAAAAAATTTAGATCGAAAATTTTTGAAAAATTTCAACTCTGCGACGGGTCAGACAAGGTTGTATATACTAATTTCAAAAGGTTTTGTCCGGATGCTTTCAAGTAAACATAACAGGAGTGTTACGGTATGGCGATATTGCTACCATTTAGAGCTTACTAAGTCTTGTAATTACTTCCAATCCAACCTGCAACGTATCGCATTGAATCTCCTTCATCTAGGAGAGTCCATGCTCGCACTGCCTCCTCCATTGACACATTTCTTTGGCGGTTCATTTTTTATTTGATCTTTATGCAAATGCACAAACATGCATGCGATGAAAAATATCACAATAAAAAGCTTGTTTCTCACAAGCACTTTGCTTTAATCGGCACTTATTATCAAAAATTTAACTCACTTTTAGTCTAAAACGAAGTTTAATACAAATTACTGTTCAAACAAGACTATTATTAGCTTACATAACAACTGTCACTGTCAAACAAGGTCCATAGGCAACTTGTCATACAGTAAATTATCAATAAATAAAGATTATTGAGAAAAATATGAGTGGTGCGTTAATTTTGCTCAGGAGTTTACAAATTACTTAAAATCATTGATTTATTTGTTCGTAACAACGCATTTTAATTTCGAAATAATTATTTAATTAATTTTGCATACACACAATTTTAAAAAACTTCATAGTAAGACACTATGGGGCAGGGATATACGACGTACAGATATATGACGTAGATGCAAGGTGGAGAACACCAAAAGCTGGGTAAGAAATGGAAGAGTAGAATGGAAAAAACACTAAAAGCGATATGACAACACATAGAGTAGTAAAGAAGGCCGTGAAAACGATGAAACGTCAACTTATTGGGAGACACATTTAAAAACAGACAGAGTCATGACTACACAAAAAGAAAAAGAATCTTGTAAAACATTTTTAAAATTTATCTTTTTCTTAACGTGCCCTATCAAGTCCCCTTGACGTTGGCGATTAACATGGCGAAACTGTCTCTGTCTCGAGCCATTCTAAATAGTTGCTCAGCTTTCTTTATTCCTGTCCACTCCCTGATATTCTTCAACCAAGAGGCCTGCTTTCTACCAATTCCTCTGCGTCCTTCGATTTTACCCATCATAATAAGTTGAAGAATATTATATCGGTCTCCCCTTAGTACGTGTCCAAAATAGGCCATCTTTCTACATTTGATGTTATCCAGCAGCTCGCGAGCAGCATTTGCTCTCTCAAGGACTGCCACATTTGTCAGCATAGCCGTCCATGGAACTTTTAGTATACGTCTGTGCAGCCACATTTCAAAGGCCTCCAGACGATTAATGCTGGATATTTTTAATGTCCATGCTTCGACACCGTATAAGAGGACTGACCAAATGTAGCATTTAACCATGCGCTTTCGAAGTTGAAGTTGCAAGTTATCGTTACAGAAGAATGACCTCATTTTTAAAAATGTCGTGCGGGCTATCTCCATTCTACATTTTATCTCTTGATCTGGATCTAGTTGTTCAGTAATATGGCAAGATATTTAAAACTGGACACTTTTTGAATTATATGACCATCAACATATAATCGTGCATCTTGATGTGCTAAACGGCTAAACACCATGTGTTTTGTTTTTGAACAGTTTATGTTTAGGCCAAACTCTCTTCCCACTGTATCAATGGCATTTAAAAGGCATTGTAATCCATTCATGTCATCACTTAAAATAACTGTATCGTCTGCATATCTGATTGTATTTATTAGAATTCCATTAACTTTCAGGCCCCATTCCAAATTATGCAGCACTTCTTTAAATATTCTATCTGAATATAAATTAAATAACAGTGGGGATAGTATACAACCCTGTCTGACACCTCTTTGTATTTTACATATTTCTGTTGATTTTCCGTTTATGCAAGCTGTCGCTGTTTGACGCCAGTATAACTTTTCTATGAATCGTATGTCTTGACTATCAACTCCTTTATCTTTTAATATTGTAATTAATTTGTGATGCTGTACTCGATCAAAGGCCTTATCATAGTCAATAAATACAGCAGAGACGTCTTTCCTTTCATCTCGACATTTCTGCAGTAATACATTTAGTGCAAAGAGGGCGTCACGAGTTCCCAGTCCATTTCTGAAGCCAAATTGTGTTTCATCCTGATCTTCTTCACATTTATCTCTGATTCTACTGTGGATGATGCGTAGAAATATTTTCAAAGTGTGGCTCATAAGGCTTATCATTCTATAATCGCTACAGTTTTTCGGACGTTGTTTTTTTGGTAGTGTTATGAATTCGGACTTTAACCAATCTTCTGGGATATCACCAGTCGAATAAACATCATTGAAAAGTTTGACCAGTATTCCAATATTCTCCTCATGTATAAGCTGATAACATCTCTGTCGGTACGTTATCAGGGCGAACGGCTTTCTTGTTCTTTGCTAACTTTATAGCATGCAGTATTTCTGATTTTAGTATTTCTGGTCCTTCACCTTCAACTAAAGTGTCCGGTTCTTCGGGTCTATCATCATTATACAGTTCACTTATATAATTACACCAGGTTGTTCGAATTTCATGTTCGTCTATTATCATTTTTCCTGACGAATCAGTTATAGTATGTGGAGTTTTCTTATGATAAAGACCAGCTACTTCTCTAAATTTTTTAAACATATTAAACGTATCATGTTTTTCATTCAACTTTTCTAATTCCTTGCATTTATCCTCCATCCATTTTTCTTTAGCCACCTTTATTTTTTGTTTAATTAGTTTCTGTTTTTCCTTATATTTTGTCTTGTTACCTTTCAGTTTCCTTCTCTGTTCCATTAATTCCAGGATTTCATCAGTCATCCATTGTTGTTTTTTGTGCCTGTGTCACGTTGTTGAATATTTTTCTATTACTTTCAAGATCTTTAAATGTGTTCCATATTTCTGTGTTGTTTTCATTTATTGATTTCTTTAGCTCATTGTTTAAGTCATTTTCTACTAACGTTTTGTTGGATATTGAGATATTTAATTTTGGTGTTTTGGGGCTTTCTTGGACTATTTTGAGCTTCACTTTGTCAGTTATTACAGTTAAAATTTATATTTTTACTAAAAACTCTAGCGCTTCCTTGGATTAATTTTTCTTGCAATGGTGTATCCGTAACTTTGACGCTTACATCTCACTTCTCCACAACTTTTTTCTCACTCTTGAAAATGCCACGTACAACTGTCCATGGCCAAAAACGGGTTCAGGCAAGAAGATTCCGACGCATTCCAATGTTTGACTTTGGGATTTATTGATTGTCATGGCAAAAGCGACTTTAATCGGAAACTGAGAAGTTTCAGATGGGCAAAGATTAATCCTGGGAATAAACGCATCTTCTCCCTCTGCTAATCCAGACAAAACCTTTGCTTTGATAACATTATCATTTTGCTGAGCTCTAACTTCTCTTCTTCGAGCATTCTTAGCTTCCTTTCGTTCTTCATCAGTATTAAATATATTTTGTTCCATATTATTGTGCCATATACCTATTGTGCCATTTTGTTCGGTCTTTAGATTATGTACAAAATATTTTAATCACATATCGTGGATTTTAATCACATATAGGCTACTTTCGTCTGATATCGCTTGAGTAGAATAAACCAAATAACTCATAAACTCCAAGATAAATTTACTTCCTGTAGGACTAATTTCTCCTATCTTTTTTTCATCTAAACAGTATTATTAGCAGTGCAATGCCTTTATTAATTACCGTGTAATGTTGTTTTGTGTTCTACTTTCATAATTGTCGACTCCCGAGCAATTTTATTGCTAACAGTTTTATTATTTATCCTACCATTTTAAAATATATACCTGACGGGTTTTATGAATTATAAATTGATAAATAAATTGCATGAGATAGTTTTATTACTGTAGAGGAAACAAGAAAAAACGAGACGGATGCACTGAGGAAAGTTAGTCCCAAAACTATAATATGTAAGGATAAGTTATTAAAAAAGCAATAAGTCTTATATAGTCTTTAACTATTTAATTTATCTTTACTTAACAGTTGATCGTTTTTATGAGATACTAAAATGTATTTTATGTAAAAACTGTGTAAATTTTTAACTTTAACAAGCTTATTTTATTAATTTACTTATTGAAAATAATTTAATTACCATGAGTCTGTCAAAAAGCAGCATCAGATGTTCACTTAAAATTAGCCACATAGTAAAATGGCAAAATGGTAAATTACAAAAGTACATTCTTTTTCCTTCTTTTTTGGGCTATGTCCTAGACAATTTACCCAGTTTACTTGGGGGTAGACATTTTTTGTCTTGCTTCAGCAATCAGTGTCCACTTACACTTATATTCTTCCTTTGTTTTGGATTATTCTACACGTATACTTGTGTTGGTATTTTTTTTCTTTATATTCTTCACAGGCTAAAATTTTAGTAAGACAACACAACAAAGGTATAAACTGTTCTCGCTCGAGGGTAGCCTCCAAGCTTTGCACACACCAGAAATGCTACCGACGGATAAAGTAGGAGCACCCAGGACTGAAAGAAGGAAGATCATAGTTTACAATTTAATATTGAAGGTAGAAATAAAGTTGCATAAGGTGTTTATTGTATTTTCATTAATATTTGTGAGGATTGTGCAAATATTTATGGGAGTAGGAAGTTTTGGTTTAAGCGACATTCTAATAAAATATGGTTTAAGCCTCCCACTTGGCCACATTCGCAATAAGGATCATCTTTGACTCCAATTCTAAATAGATGAAGAGGGGATGAGCAATGACCTGTTCTCATACGGATGATTGTAGTTAAATGTCTCCTACTAATATATGCGAATTTATTGAACCATGGTAGTGTGTGGATTCGGTTATTAATTTTAACATAGAATGAATTACTTGTGCCATATCTTTCCTACCATTCAGCTGCCCAGTTAGACCAAATCTCTCTTTTTAAGTAGGGTGTAAAATTTGAAAACTGTAACTTGATATTCATGGGAATATTCAGGGAACGACCTATATTGGCAAGTTGGTCAGCCTCGTAGTTTCCAGTACCAGTGTCTCCTGGGATCCATGCTAGTAAGATTTTGATATTATTGTTCCTTGCTAGGATAAGTCCTCTTTTCGTTAAATACGATATATGTTCTATGTCTTTAGAAAACCCTGTTTTTTAAATTTTTTTGTAGTGCACTTTTGGAGTCAGAAAAGATAATTACTTCTGTGATATTTTGTTCCAGTATAATTTGGACTGCATGATTGATCGCGATTATCTCTGCTATACATATTTGGGTATGATTGGGTAGGTTAGATGAAAATGAATAGTTTATATCTAGGAAAAAAACTCAAAAACCCGCATTTCCCATTGTGTCCGTTGAGCCGCCTGTAAAGAATTTTTTGTATGAATCGAATTTTTTAACTAAGTTCACAAAATTCATAAGGTTGAATTCATTTTTTGTAATGTTTTCATTCAGAATACCTATTGGTTGAAGTTGTAGTTCCAGTTCATACTCATGGCAAGGAAGAACTTTACTGGAATATAGGTTCTGCAAATAAGGTTGGATTTTTCTAAGAGATGTTATCAATACGGGTTTTTCCATATTTCTCCAGTATTTATTATCCATATTATAAAATGCTTCTAATTCAACGATTAATTGAATGACAGTGTTGTTTTTAACACTTAGGTTTTTTAGCAAACATTTTGTTGTAAGCCATTCTCTTTTGTATTTTAATAGCAGTTCTCCAGACTCTGATAACAAGGCTTGGATTGGAGTTGACTTCATGCATCCACAAAAGTACATTACTATTTTGGATTCCATGCTTCTTCTTCTTCTTCCATTCATTTGCTTGGCATTAGCTATCAGGGCTATCCGGTCAGGATCTGTGTATGACTCCCGGCCCCCTTTATCAGGGGGCCGGAGTATTGACATTCATGCCTTACGATCTACTGCTACTAATAAAATATAATGTAAAAAAACTTACAATAAAGTCCGTAGGATTTTCTTACTCACTATTAACTAAACTATATTGTTCAAAAACTAAATAACTTTATTATAATTTCAATTACTTGATTGAAAATGAAAACACTCAATTTCCACCGATTACATTACTTAGATTCAAAATTTTCGCAAAAAACCGACAAGAGCGAGTCGCAACGATTCCTGATCAAATTCCTGCTATTCTTCTTGAGGTGTCTATTTGTCTATCCGTGACAAATGTTGACAATCATTATAGCAATCAAGGAACAGATGAGACAGACGGTCAAAGTCCTCTTTGTCTGTCAATTCTTCGTCCTTTCTATAGCTAATGTCAAAAGGAAGCCACTGACCAATGGGAGCAAAGTCCCATCCACAGCAAAGTCCCGTAGTTCCGTCCACCGATGCCACAAACGATATGTTCGCTCTTTCTTAACAGTCACCGTCAGCTGTCATTTAAATTTTCAAGTCTTCTTCATTGCGTCGACTCTTAAGTCTTTTTCTTCGCTTTTCGATCTGTTCGCTCCTTCTTATAAGCAACCGGTAGCTGTCAAATCTTCCTATTTTGGTCGACTGTCAATCCTTCTTCTTTTCGTCTTTCGTGTCAATTGTTAACTTCTTCTTTGTCTCTGTTTTAATGAAGGTTACGACATCTGGTTCATTAAAAAGTTGGTATAATTTGAAATTCGAAATTCGATACTAATGGTTGGTGACTTGAATGCAAAAGTAGGCAAAGAAAACAAGTATAAGGAAGTAGCAGGGAAAGAAACTATTCTGACGAGACAGAGGGAAATCAAAAGAAGGAAAGAGTGGTTTGATGCAGAATGAGATATGAGATGCAAGAGATAAATGGATATCAACTAAAGAAGAACATCATCGAAACAAATATAAAGAAAAGAAGAAAGCAGCGGATAATTGTTGCAAGAACAAAAAAAACTGTGGATGGAAGAGCTGTTAAAGGACCTAGAAAAGAATAGTAAAGACAGCGCCAAACTATTTGTATACCTAAAAGCTTAACAAAGAAAAGGCAGCTCAGTAGTTAAAATTGACAATATATCATGTGAAAAACACTTCACAGAACTATATAGATGCAAAGAAAGCCCGGAAGAGGAAATAGGCGCAATGAAAGACATTAGAGATAATGAAATAGGGATACCAACATATGCGAAATATTAAGACATCATTCAAAAAATGAAACAGAAAAGAACACCTGACCCAGATGAAATTCCCAATGAGCTAATTAAAAACGGAGGGGGTAAAAGTAACCTAATAGTTAGAATATGGGAAGCAGAAGAAATGTCCCGAGGATTGGAAAGAAGGCAGAATTATACCAATATTTAAGAAAGGAGAAGTAACAAACTGTAACAACTATAGAGCAATATCTCTACTGAGCACAACATATAAAATTCTAACAGTCCTCATCAAACAAAAACTCACTCAATTCACAGGGAAAAAAATTGGGGACTACCAGCAAGGATTCGGGGAAGGCAGATCCACTACAGATGCGATCCACATAGTTACACAAACAATCGAAAAATGCCACGAACACAACATAGAACTCCATATTTTGCGCCGGTGCCCTTGATCCAAATATTTTGCGGTGTATGTTACGCTCGAATATTCCCAGAAGTTTTTCATCCTTCTGCCTTAGAGTCCATGTTTCCACTTTGTATGTGAGGACTAGCTTCAGCAGTGTTTTGTATATAATAATTTTAGTTTTTCTTTGGATATTTCTTGAGTAAAATCGTTTTTGGAGTCCATAGTATACCCTATATAATGTCGGTGAGGAAACGGCCTTGTATACCCCTTCTAAATTAATTTCAACTGTTTCTTCTTATTCATTTTGTTGTAAAAAGCTTTTAATTATCTTCTTCTTCTTTCAGTGCCTATTCGTTCCGAATATTGGCAATCATTCTGGCTATAATTATTTTATTAACTTCTGCTTTAAATAAATTCGTTGTTGTTGTGGAGAACCATTTCCTCAGGTTCTTCAACCATGATATTCTCCTTCTCCCAATTCCTCGCTTTCCGAATACTTTACCCTGTAGGATTACCTTCAGTAATCTGTATTTAGTGCTGTTTCTCATTATATGTCCGAGATATTCCAACTTTCTCCTTTTAATGGTATACATCACCTCTCTTTCTTTGCCCACTCTTCGTAATACGGTCTCGTTGGTTATCTTTTCTGTTTATGATATCCTTAGAATTTGCCTGTATAGCCACATCTCGAAGGCTTCAAGTTTTTTCTCCATTGCTTCAGTTAGTGTCCAGGATTCAACTCCGTAATACAATATTGAGAAGATATAACATCGTAGGAGCCTTACTTTTATCTCCAGATTAAGATTGTGGCTTTTAAAGAGTTTGGCCATGTTATTGAATGCACTCCTAGCCTTCTCTATTCTACATTTTATTTCCTGTGAGTGATCCCATTGTTCATTTACTGTTGTTCTAAGATAGTTATACTGTTTTACTCGGTCCACTGGTGTATTATTGATAAGTAGTTGAGCGTCTCTAACTTTATTTTTGCTGATGATCATAAATTTAGTTTTTGTTATATTTACTTGAAGTCCAAATCTTTCACTTACTTCATTTACTTTGTTTATTAGTTGCTGTAAACTGTTCAAACTGTCTGCAAAAATAACGGTGTCGTCTGCATAACGGATGTTGTTTAGGACGTTTTCCATTTAGAAGTATTCCATGTTCGCATTTTTCCAAGGCTTCACTAAATATTTCCTCTGAATATAGATTAAATAATATAGGTGAAAGTATACAACCTTGTCTAACGCCTCGTAGAATCTGGATCATTTCCGTTGGTTCACCTCCAAAATTCGTTCTTATTGTGGCTGATTGGTTCCAGTATAAATTTTGTATTATACGCCGATCTTTATCATCCATTTGGGCTTTTGTTAGAATATCCATCATTTTTTGGTGTTGAACTGTATCAAATGCTTTTTGGTAGTCCACAAAGCAGGTGTAAATATCGCAAGTCATATCTCTGCATTTTTGAAATAATACTTGTAGACTAAACAGTGCATCTCTTGTACCTACGCCTTTCATGAATCCAAACTGTGTGTCTTGTATTCTCTCTTCGCATAGCTTGTATATTCTACGATGTATAATTTTAAGAAAAAGTTTTAATGTATGGCTCATTAGACTTATTAGCCTATATTCTCCGCACTTTTTTGCTCCCTGTTTCTTTGGTAAGGTAATAAATTCTGAAAGTAGCCAATCTTTTGGGATATTGCCTGTGTCATAGATATTATTGAAGATTTTACATAGTACTCTTAAAGATTCATCATCAAGAAGTTTAAGAAATTCAGATTGTACTCCGTCTGGTCCTGGAGCTCTACCTTCTTTTAGTGATATTATGGCTGCTCTTATTTCTGCCACTAGTATAGTATTTTATCTAATAAAATATATTATGATATTTTTCCTAGTTATTCCTGTGATCAGATCGTGTGTCTATCATTCCGTCAACAGTTTTGCTAACCTAACAAAATAAACCATTTATAAACCATGTTTTTTCTTTCATATCATAGCTGTTACAATTGCTAAGTTCCATATTTTCTTTTAATTGTCTATTTGTCACACAAGGCACACGAAAATTGAACGGTAATATTTGAATAAGTTTAAACACCAAATCTTATAAAATATAAAATATAGGCTATTCCACGAATATACGACTGTTTTGGTTTACTGCGACAACGAATATTTTACTGTGCAAGTAGAAGTATGAAGGTTAATTGGTCTAATTATTATTCCAATAAAAAGGGTCTACTAGTATGACATCTAAACTAAAATTATTTCAGTTAAAATCTACAAATAAATATAATGACGTCTATGATGCCAAATATGTTCATCAGACATTTGGGTAAGCTTTCCGTGAAATGTAAACACCAAAGAGGCGTGCTGGGTTTCTTTGATATAACACATTTTATTATACTTTATTAGGTATTACAACTGTAATAAAAAGAAATATACTATTTTTAATATAAATAAAAAGAAATTGGCAGAACGATGATTCACAAACCAGAAAAAGGATCTAATATTTCACTTTGTTAGTTTTAAATATTTGTTTACTTTGAGTTTATGTACTCTTAAAAGTTCCGAAAGTAATGAGTATAACATACCGGCTATTGATAGTTAAAATACCGGGTCGTTACGGATATTAAAAAGTAACGAAAATTTATATACAGTCTCATATATATCGCCGACTGATTATGGCTGTATATCTATCTGATCGTTGATGATAGTTTTAGAAGATTAAGAGAATAAGTGAATAAGTAAGTTTTTTTGTTTTTTTAATATTAACGGAATATTCGACTAAAAAATTTACACTATTTGATCACTTAAGTATTGTTACATTTCGTTTAAATCACAGAATTCAAAAACCAACTTGTTTACAATAAAATGATTGAAATGAAAAAATAAACTCCATGATAGTAATTATATACTTCAAAATCTGAATTAGAACTGTTTTATAAACTATTAACTTTATATTTATATCATGACTTCATATTTAAATCTAAGGTTTATATCTGTCGTAACAGTATTTTAAAAATGGGGAGAATTTACTATTGTACAATTCAGTACATTGGACCATTTAAATCGACACCTTAAAGCCAATTTAAAACAGTCGTATATTCGTGGAATGGAGTATAATGTCGTTTGGTTAGTTCTGATTTGTTTATTTATTTAAATTTAATATTTCTCAAGATTTCTAATTTAGAAAAATACCAATAAAAAGGTTTGAGTGACTAATTTTGTTAATTTTCAAATTGCAATACTAAAAGTTTGTGTTTTTTTAACTCGTGAGTTAATTTTCAGCTGTTACACTTCTAAATGTGTCACATTCTATCACACATCACAATATCATTTAATCTCCTCAACATTATGCCTCATTTAATATGACAGGTGATATAAACCGTTTTGTTCCTTATTTGTCAAGAGTGTCATCTCATTCTTGGGTTCGAGGAAATGAAGGACGGCAAGGAGGAGATTTGTCGCTGCGGAAAACTGGAAGCTGTCTATCATTTTATCCTACGCCTTTGTTTATGCATCTCTGAAGCATTTGTCTCGTTATCTCGCGTTTTCCTGACTGTTTCCCGCCATGGAAGAGAGCCAATCAGTAAGCTGCTGACTTGTATGAAAGGAAGGAAAAGCAGGCCTTTGCAGTGATATTTTTGTAGGTGATAATAAGAAAATGCTGTGCCAATCAAAAGCTTGTGTATTCTTTGTAACAAATTTTCTTTTTCTAGTTGTAAAAAACGATATGAGTCATTTAACGAATTTAAAAAAAAACTACATAAAGTTCTTGTTTTTGATGGTAATATTCTTAAAAAATATATTATTTGGAATTAAGTTTTTATAAATACTGTATTCAAAAAAGGATTTTATAGATGTTTATTAATTGGAGCTATGCAGCAACCTTAAAGTAGTGGTACTAATATAAAACTTATGCTCTTTTAAATGGAGGAATATGTCCGAATGTGAGCCCGAACCACTTCCGCAGATTGTGGAGCCACGAGTGTCTTCAGTAGACGGTACGTATCGTGTCTCAATATGTGGCCTATATATTCAAGCTTTCTTTGTTTAATTGTCCTCACGATTTCTTTCTCCTTTCCGATTCTTTGAATTACCTCTATGTTGGTGACATGTTCAGTCCAGGATATACGACGAATGCGTCGGTACACCCACATTTCGAATGCTTCTAGTTTTCTCGTGAGCGTCTCTGTCAGTGTCCATGCCTCCAGACCATATAGTAAGATCGGAAAAATGTAGCATATAACTAGACATAGTTTTAGGGAAAGAGACAAATCCTTGCTAAAAAGCTTTTTCATATTGTTAAATGCTGCTCTATCTAGCTCGTTCTATTCGCGCCTTAATTTCTGTGGCCTGCTCCCATTTTGCATTTACGTTGGTGCCAAGGTACACATAAGATTCTACATGGTTAATTAGTATGTTACTTACCCGTAACAACCCGTAACCCTTGGTGGCAAGGATCACAAGGACACTATGTGTCGTCGGCATATCTTATATTGTTCGTCAACTCGCCGTTTATTTTTATGCCCTTCTTTGCGTTTTCCATACATTTGTTAAATATTTCCTCGGAATAAATATTCAATAGGAGTGGGGATAAGATACACCCTGACGAACACCTTTTTTGATCTTCACACTTCCAGTGAGTTCTTTGCCAATTTTTGCTCTTGCTGTTTGACCCTAGTATAGGTTTGCCACAATTCGAATGTCCTTGTCGTCAATACCTGTCTTTCGCAGAATATCTATCAATTATTCATGATTGACATTGTCAAAGGCTTTTCTAAAATCCACAAAGCACACAGGCTTTTCTAAAAACCAAACTGCGATCTATCGATATTTGACTCACATTTATGATATATTCTTCTGTGAATGATCTTAGTGGATAATACACTATAACAACACATGATACATTATATATACACAACATATTGACACCATCTTTCCCAATAAAAATATGTTTATTTTGATATTGATACCCATATAAACATGAGCTCACGATCGTGTCAGCCGGCCAAGAAACAAGAAAGAGTTATACTTACTTACTCTTATCTTGATTTGTATATGGTCTTATGATCTCGGTTCCTTTCCATTAGAGTCAGTTTTTCGTCTGTCATCTAGTTATTTTTCGCTGTTTTCATTAACTACAAATTTTCTCTGGTTTAGCTTAATTGTAACTTCATTATATTTTCCTGCTCTCTATTCATAATTTTTGACTTTTTACCTAATCCAACAGTAATAGCAGAATTTTTTACGTGGAATGAAATGTAAATTATATAATATTCTGTCGAGTTTCGCTAATAATACAAAACTACGACATTTTGCAATAAATCTACGAAAGAAGTGTAATGAATGGATAAGTTCTATTTTAAAGAAAAGTATTCAAGAAATAATATTTTCCGTTACAGGAAAATGCGGGAAAATGCAAGAAACCTTTATTTCCATAATAAAGACCCTCTATTCCATCAAGCAAAATAAATTGGTTCTTGTGTATATACGCCAGTCAGTATATACAACTCATAGGTATGTTTATAAAATATAAAAGAGCCCTATTTTCGCTCAAAACAGGCACTATATAAGAAACGATGGTTATTACACTAAAAAAAGTAAATTTTAAATGTACTCGTATTAGTAAGCGTTACAAGTTCCAAAAGCAACCTGCATATTTGAGTGTATAAAATTCTATAGTGGTACAGAAAAATCCAACAATATAATTTATTAATATTCATATTTTTGCAATAATAAAAAATAAATATGGAATAGGTTTCTGAAGACAATTTTAATACAGAATAGAGCTCGCTCTGGTATACTCCGAGTTACCAATGGGCAACAGAATAGAAGTACCAGAATTTCCGTTCCATTTCATGTCTCTATAAGCCCTCCAAAGATACTTCAGGCATGCTACAGGAATCAGAGTATCGTTGGCTACAACAAAAAGAAAAATTTTGGAGTCGTTTAAGGAATTGTCGACCAAAATGAATTCCTCAGCTACAAGCTAGACATGTTTTACACCGCCTCCAATGGGCTTAAGAACACGTATAACCTCCTCAACAGTTTTGGAATTTTGTGCTTTTTTCAGTCGAGACCAGAAGCTCTTTAAATAGTGATAGCCCTCGAATTGGTGTTTGGCACAACTATCCTCCATGCTCGTCCCATACTTCCCTTTGCTGATCTATAGCCCAAAATCTATTCATGTGTTGAATATAGGCCTCTTCCATTTGTCTCCATTTGTCTCTGTCTTCTGTTTGTCTTTTCCACATTGGACCTGCGCTTTGCTCAATGGCATCCTTCCATCTCATTAGCGGTCGACCTCTTGACCTATTTGGCAGTATATGGTCTCAAGCGACCAATTTTTTTATTCCATCTTCCATCCTGATATCTTTCATTATGTCCAGCCCATTTCCATTTTAATTTCAATGCATGTTCGACAGCGTCTGTTGTTTCGGTTTTTCAGCTTATCCACTCGTTCCTCTTTTTATCTCTCAACGATATTCCCAACATTTGTCTTTCCATAGTTCTTTGAGTTTTCTTTATTCTATCTAAGTTGCTCTTGGTACACGTCCACGTCTGGGCACCATATGTAAGAACAGGTAGGACGCATGCAATAAATACCTTCGTTCTTAATTTTAAAGGTATTTTTTGGTTTTTGATAGTATATGAGAGTTTTCCGAATGCAGTCCACCCCATTCTTATTCTTCTGGTTATTTCTTTAGTCTGGTTACATTTGTCTGCTCTGATAGCTTGTCCTAAGTAAACATATTCTTGGACGTGTTCTATGTCTGTTCCACCTATGGTAATTACTGATCTGTCTTCTGTATTAGCCATAATGGCCCTTTGCTGATGGCAGTGTTATATTTTGGGCATGTATTATAGCAGGTGGGAGTACGTAATTGGTGGTTATTGATGGGACTGTGACAGGACAATCTCATGTGGTTGTTACTATTTTAAGACAAAAGGTATTTGCCGTTTGTAGTGGTTTGCGATGTCTCAAGACTTGAACCCGATTAAACATACACGGAATATGCTCTCCAGAGCTGTTCATTGCTGAAGGAATCCTCCTCTTAGAACTCATCATAAACTTACTATTGAATATCCCAACGCAGTAATAAAAGCTTCAAAGATTAACACACATCTTCAATACAACAAGCCAAGAAATACAATATAATAATATCAGCAGAAAAAACCAAATGTATGACAACATCTAAATACCCACTACGGTGTAAAATCGAAATTGACGGAAAAATAATAAAGCAGGAAGCAAGGTTTAGATATCTGGGAATAGACATAACTAGTTACGGAGATGTTGAAGAAGAAGTACGACAACAAAGCTTAAAAGCAAGTAAAGCGGCGGAATCTCTCAATGGCACAATCTGAAAGAACAAACACCTAGGACAAGACACAAAAAAAAGAATCTATAAAGCAGCAATTGGAGGTATATTAACATACACGGCGGAGACAAGGCCTGACACATCTAAAACGAGACGACTACTAGAAACAACAGAGATGAAAATATTTCAACGAATATCAGGGACAAGTCTTTGGATAGGAAGAGAAGCGAAAATATAAGAAGAGCATGCAATATAGAAGACATAAATGGATGGATGACAAAACGGAAACAAGAGTGGAACGAACACATTAGTAGAGAGGCAGAGGATAGGATAGTACGAATAGCACGAGATAAGTCACCAAATGGATGAAAAAGTATTGGCAGACCAAGAAAGACCAAAAAGAAGAAGCAGTAATACAACCATTGACCAAGCAAGGCATTAACAATCCTTACATGGATACTTTAGCACGTATATACAGAGAAGCGTTGGTACAATGTTCAAGGTAAAAATTTATGAAAACACTCCAGAATATCCCACTACCAGAGGCGTCTAAATAGGAGACGCAATATCACCGAAGCTCTTCAGTGCAACTTTAGAAAATATATTCATCAAAATGAACTGGCAGAACAAAGACCTATCCATTGATGGAGCCATCAATGATGACCTGATGACCTCAGCCATCTAAGATTTGAAGATTGCTAATCATGCTAATTGCTGATAATCCTGCAGATCTAGAGTATGATCTAGAAGGTGAAGTACGTACTTGGTACGAATATTTCATTGGCTGCATGACTAATGGCTCCAATACATAAAATAACTATTAGAAAAATTATCTTCATTTTAAACTATGTATTTTTCTAGAAGTAATTCTATAGTCATCTCTTGCAATTGTTTAATTGTGTCAGTCATTTTACATCAAGTTGTGTAAAAAATAAATTAAATCTCTTTCTCCAAAAACGATATAAATATCGATACTGACAGTAAATGTCCAGGAAAGTGAAGTTGGTCGTAATTTTCAATATGGTTGAAAATTTTGACAGTGTAGGTGACAACAGATAAAATAAACACCACTTTTGTTCGTCAACTTCGTGAGGTCTGCAGTTTTTTCGTTCTTCTTTGTCCTTCGAGAAAAGGGAAAGTGTTTATTTGTCAAGGATTTCTCCCTCGTAACATCAAACTGACGTTTTAGAGTAATATTTCGTAAGTGCTGAATCGAGAAAAAGTAAATAGACACAAAAATTAAGGAATGCCTTTTGCATTTAGAAATGCATGAGTTAAGAAAGTAATGGTGGATTTTAGTCACTTTTCAGAATAAAAATATAACTCCGAGAAAATGGCTAGCTGACTGTATAAAATGTGTTTGAAATATTACTATAAACTGTGTAATATTAAAATATCCTTTTCCTGTACTTCAAGGACGTAGGCTTGCAGCCTGTTTCGTCTTTTTTTAGTCGTCTTATTTTGGGTCTATTCACGTCTCGTCTTCATCGTGGTCTGTAGTTAACTATTTGTTTGACTAATCTGTCATATTTCATTGAGAAGATGTTCACTAGTACATATCGTCATTCTATATGTCATTTCTCAGCAACCTTTTGTTCTTCTTGAAAATTTAATTTCGGCATATTCTATAGGTTGACTGTCTTGTGTTCTAAGTGTCATATGTCAATATTTGTGCTGTCATTACTCTACAGAATTTGGTTTTGGTTTCTTTACTCTTTTTCATCTCTTTATATATTATATATTTATTATATTATGTCTGTCATATTCGTTACTTATATAGTACCCTAAAAAAATAAAATTTGACATCTGTTCTAATAGACTGACAAATAGACTGACAATAGACTGACAAATAGACTGACTGTTGAAATACTAGTCCATTCCCCCAGTGCGACGGAGAAAACTGAGCAAAGCAGGTCCTGCATCTCTTTAATTTGTCAGGTTTATCGACTACGTGACCTAAATGACCAATGAGAAGGTCTCGTGATTGATAAACCCGTCCCATCCCTCAGCTTTCCCCTAACACGCCCCCTCGTAGGAGGAAAAATGGACAAAAAGTACAATAAAATCGGTCCAACCACTTTGGAGGAGTATGCCGACTAACAATCTGACAAGAGATTTTTTTACTATATGTATATATACCTATATATTTATTGACCTGGATCAGTGACAAACTGCAAGCTTGTCTCACTCTTCTGTTTATTGTTATTGGTTCTAAAGTACCTTTTCCAATATTTATTATTACTTCTGTTTTGTAATAAATCCTTTTGTTACTTCTATCAGATGTCTGCCATGACATCTCTTCATAATCTACACAAAGGATGTCTATTTACCCGATCAGATATTAGAATATTTTAAATCAAAATTCTTTATTGCTTTAAGAAAAAGCTCTCCTAATAAAACAAACATTTATTCCCTTATGACCATGGGTCGTCTAGGGGATTGGCCAGAATATAACATAACATTTTTTGTTTGTTCTCTTCGCCTACTGCCCTCATCTCGGCGATCTCCTTAATACTTCTTTGCAGTCCCTCAATTGCAGTCCCTCAACAAAACTTTCTGCCTTCATAATGTTCACAATATAATATTTTTACAATTTCTTTCATCTTGTTTTGTCAGATCTGCCCCTAGTCTCTCACTATCTTAAGCTCCAGATTATTGGCTGATGATCTGAAAACTATTCGCAAACCACTGAGAAATCCCACAATCTCTGCAATAATTACCTTGAAATGCAAGCCAAATCTTCTGCAGAGCAACTGGAAGTACCTACAAAAGTAAATTCTCCCGCACGGGCCTCCTAGAGCCTTCGTATCATTTTTCTCACAAAGTGCTATAATCCTCCTTCCATGAGCATTGGGTATTTTGTCCTTAGAAGTTCTTACCGGTTTAAATACACCAAAGTACTCTCTCCCTTCTGCCCCTAAATCCAGACTGGACTAGTCCCCTATTCTTCCACTTACATCTCCAATTATTACAATTTACTCTCCACCTCTCTACTTCGTGATGCCAACAACAACCCTTTCGAAATTCAAACAATCTCTCTCCCACCTTTTTTCTGGCCTTAGATATACTGGTACTATATCGACATCATGAGTTAATATGGTCAGTCCAATTATGTGTTCATCTGTCTATATATTCATTCATTCATTTTTAAACGATTTTAAACTGTTTGTCCTTGTTTTAGTGTAGTGTTATGTATAATTTTTGTTCAATTTTATGTTTATTACATTCTGCTCTTGCTGGATAGCCCAAGTTTGACAAAATGTCCCTGATGATGCTGTAGAAAGCGAAAGTATTTTAGCAAGATTTGATTATTCAAATTGTGCTCGATATTTGCCTTTAATTTTTCAAAGTTAATTTATTCGAGAATTCAACCTTATTTCAATTATTAAAAGCTCCAATTATCAAGTAAGTGTATAATCAGCTGTCACAGCTATGAATAAAAAAACAATTAAACAATTAGTTATGCTGTTATCTACACTGTTCGTATTATGTTTGGCATAAGTACCTGGCGTACATTATGCTAATTTATTGTCTCTTATTAGCATGTAAATTGAGATCAAGAACTCAGTCTACAACGTTGGTAAAAAAATACCTACTGGATGGGATGAGATCAATATTTATTCCAATGCCAAAAAGTAAAAGTTTGAAAAATTTGATAAATATAAGAATGAATATCTTTTAGAATGATTGTAATTAATAATGTCAGTTTAAACTTAACAGAATTATTTCCATTATTCACTTCTGAGCTAATCATTGCGATTCTTTTCTTGAGTTATATATAAAAAAATCGTGTTACAAAATTGGGTTACCCAAAGAGTGTCGCGTTTATTATTCATATGAAAGGAGCTTAGCGGAAAATGCACTTCCCGTATTGAGAAAATCTTAATCGAATACATCTTTGCGAGGGATGCTACTTCATTTTAAAAACAGAATTCACATTCGTAATATAGGCAACGCTTCAAGCATATACGTTTGAGAGAGGGCTTAAATCCGCAGCGTATGTTAATAACTCAAAAAACTAATAAAACTCCATGAAAAGTGTAAATAAGTCTTTAGAATTTCCTCGACTTACTTTATTTTTATTTCTTTTATTTATAAGTTCATTTAAAGCCTAGATTTTTCATATTTTATGTTTCGTAAACAAGGTATCTGAAATATTGTCGTTTTCCTGATAGAAAATTTGTCAACTATATAATAGAACTACTAAAGATATAATTATTTATCATCATTAAGTGATGTCTTTGCTTTAAATAATAACGAGAACGTGAACTATATATATATTTTTGATATTTTATCTCTCAGTAGGTACTTGTTTGTGGTGCTGAATCATATTCAAAAACTTGCATCAATCATATATTCTTTCTATATTATTCCAACTATCCTTGCCACAACTATATTGTTCTAACTATCTTTTCTTTCAATTTAAGTTTCACCGTTAATAATATATCGGGTTTATCGTAGTTCTCATATTTTAACGAAAAGTACAAACTCTTCTTTTTCATCTTTCTTTGAGTATTGCACCATTCGTAACTTCATCGGCTCATTAAATCTTTAATTTTGATCTATCCTCGCTTTCCCCATTCACTTTGCTACCACATGGTATAGTGTCAATAAAATGTAGAATATGGTTGAATATCTCTAATGCAGAATATGTGTTTCATCTACACTTGTCCTACTAACTGGTTGATTATGTATGTACATACCTATTTCCTAGTTTTAACACCAAAACATATTTACAATGTGTCTGGTCTTGTTACTCTATCATCAGATCTCTCAGATTGTTTATTGATTTCAGGTTAACTTTATTGAGAAGATTGTTATTTTGATCATCTAACAGGTTAATACATCGAAAGGTGAAGGAAATAGCTGGAAAGTTCCGAAAAGGCAACGGCGGAAAAATAACAGTTGATGAAAGCAATCTTGCTATAACCAAAAGTATGGGAAGAATACTTAAAGAAACTTCTCCAAGACCTTAGAGAACAATACAAGAACCCACAAAATTCAGGTCCAAAAATTGGTTGCCAACGTTAGTTAAAGTTTTATTGTTACAATTTTTTGTTCTTTGTTACAGCTTCTAGTTATGTCGTCTTTTCAATCCTCTCCTGTCCCTTTGTGGCCTGTTTTGTCCAGGGTTAGTCTAAACTCCATTAATTTGTTTTCTGATCGTTTATAATCAGTATATTTGCATTATTATTTCGTGGTACAATGAAAAAGTGAACACAGAAAATAAAAATTATTTGTAATTATATATATATATATATATATATATATATATATATATATATATATATATATATATATATACATTAAAAAATCCAATATAGCCCAAGCGAACTAATAAACGGGCCCCTTGATATAAGAAAGCGAATTAATAGGGTCATTATGCGTCAACGGTTGGCCTAAATTACACACAATATTATTTGTATAATCTCGCAGAAAAAGGTCGAATAATAACCCGCCACCAGCTAATATAGTACTGCCGAGCTAATTTTAAGTTTAATAAAATTATGCATGAACTTCTTGATTTTACACGTCTATCTAGGGAAGATTATATGTTGTGGAAGAACATCGGGAAAGGAAAGGGCTTGTATCGTGAAAGAGGTTACGACGGAAGGCAAGATACTGTTCAGGTAGTTAAACTAGCGGTATTAATTACATGATATAAACCTGATGGAAGGATGCCTTGTAAAGGTAACAATTGAGAAAATAATTAATATTTTGTTAGAAGGAATAGAACGAAAAAATTAATGTGAAGTAGATACAAAAGTTGCACCTACTTTAATTTTTTCAATCTTTGAATTTAAGTAATAACCTTTTTAATTCAGTTTATTTTTTAACCTCATATGAAAATTTAATTGTGAGCCAAATTTAGCAGAAAACCCAATAAACATGACGTTATAGGTAAGACAAGAAATATATTTGGCATGGCACATGAGAAATGCAAGCATAAAAACAAATGAGAGCACCAGACATCCATCCACTACACTACAATCCACTGTAATAGTTGAAAATGCAGTAGTTTAGAAAATATCATGAAATTAAAAAATACGGCTTTATGTTCCTAGTAATAATGAGCTGATAACAACTGAAATGTTAACAGCAAAGTAATTAATATTTAATGTTTTGAATTAATAATATTTTACAATTATAATAATTAATATATAGCAGATTATCTGGACTAATTGGTAACTACTATAGGTTGGATAACATAAAATTAGGATAATCGATAATTATGTAATTTAATTAATTATATATTAACTGTACATACTTTATTAACTGTAAATATTTGTATTTTGAAAAATGTTATAAATTATATTTTGCTTTAATTCTATTGGCTAAGAGCTAATAATTTTTAGCTGCTAAATCAAGAAACTTATATATTAGCAAATATATATTTGTGTCTTTTTTATATTCTTGTTGTATTTTCATCATATTCATCATTTTTACATAATTAGCAATGCAATAGATATAGCAAATGCTTTGGCCTCCAAGCTAGACTTAATCGCAATAATTTTTGATATCAAAAGTGCTTCCCATACATGTAAATCGGTTATCCTTAAAAAACTGGTAGAAAATAATCGTACGGGCAACGTATTATGCTTTATAAACAACTTTTTAAATAATAGAAATGTCAGAATCACAGTTAACGGAGTATTATCGGACAACTATGTCACTGAAAATGGTGTATCCCAAGGTTCTGCTTTGAGCTCTACCCTCTTTCTACTAGACATCAACGATATTTGCTCTCATATAAAATCTCCCGTTAAATTTGTCCTGTACGTAAACGATCTTATTATATACTACCAAGGAAAATCCACAGATGCAACTTCATCTTTATTACAAAATTCTATCGAGTCCCTTACTACATGGTCCTAGAAAAGTAATTTCAAGTTTTCTTAGAATAAATCCAAGGAGATACAATAGCGCAGAAATACCCAACATAACTGGTTGGATATTAGCGTATTTAAAAAATAGAACTACGAAGGACCACCAGCCTGGGGCTGAAATGAAAAACAGATTTAAACACTAACTTATATTTAATACTAAGATTAAATCACAATTTCTGAAATCTGTCCGAAAACATTGTGATATGGGGTATGTCAACTACACTTTTTACTGGCGCTATTTTTACTATTATATATAACTAATTACAAGTAGAATTGCTTAGCGGAATGTCTTTTCTATGTTAACGAACTACTGGCAACACTGGTGGTTTGAATATATGAACTGTTTATATAAAAACTATACTGCGGTTTGAATAAACACTGATTACTATAAATGATTGACTTATAATCTTTATGAATATTGCGATGCGAACTATTTAGTTACAAATACATATAATATATTAGTTAGCGAATTTGCGAGCTAGCGACTGTTAGCTTACGAGATTTTGCGACCGACCGTGCTAATAGCTTGTTTTGAACTGACTGATAATATCTAAATTATGTAGGCAGGTAGCGCAGGGGTCCTACCCCTAAAAGTACCGTTAGATAGCTTCCGTTATTTCTTCTAAGAAGGCTTAACAATATCAGCATCGATAATCTCAAGTGAAATGTAATTTCACCAATAACACTAAACGCAGTAAATTTAGAGTTAATTGATCATTACAAGTTTTTAGGACTAACTGTCGATAACAAACTCACCTGGTGTTGCCATATCGATGAAATAAAAGACAACTGTTTAAACAGAATGAGTTTGTTAAAGAAATTATCCCACCATTAATGGGGTGCCGATGAAAGTGTACTACTCAAAATATATGGATATTGGCAGTTGCTTGGAGTATTTATTTTAATGAAACTTCTTCCCAGGTAGGTGATTTTCTTGTACTCCTGCGTGTGGATGGCATATCCAAAGCCAATAGGCTTGTATGATGTAGATAGAAACCTTCATCATACAAGTTATATTTATACATTATGGTGAAAGGTTTACTTTTTTCAAAACAAAGCCACTTACAGTTTCATTATTCACGTTAAACTCGTTCACAGTTTTTATAGTTTAGAACTTAATATTTTACAAAAAAAGTGACTGTGTACGTTCTTTCCCTGACGTTTTCATATTATATTAACTAATAACTATAAATTAACAAGGACTAACTCGTCTCTATATAAACTAACATTACACTGACAACTGCTGCGATAAGAAGTTTGATTGAATTATCATTACGTGCGTAAATTTATAAAAATAGTTACTGACAATTTTAATGGAGTTGTATAGTTGTCAACTCACTAGGTGATTTATTTTCACTGGAATATTCGTTACCCAGTGCTCACTGCAACAGTTTATAACTTCTAAGTTGCTTTTCCCTTAGTGTTATCGATAAAACATAAAAAATAAATTCACTTGACACCAAAAAAGAAAACTCTAACAACTATAACCTAAAAACACATACTACACAAGCTGCTAATGTTCCAGCTGACTTGTTGATAGTGACATTTATTTTGTGCACAATTAGTGCATGTCCTGGACATACAATATTCTGCCCTTTCTCTTTTGATTTCTAAGAGCACAGATATTGTATGTATGAACATGCAACAATTATACCCTTCATAATACATTTTTGAGCTTAATTCACAGTTTTGGAATATCATTTATACCACACCAAATGCTTTAGGACATGCAAGGTTAGTGCAGGATGATAGATTGTTAGGAGGTCATCAGGGTACAGTGCATAACTCAATAATAGAAAAAAATGGACATAAGTGTGCTTTAAGCCATCGATATGTAATAAAATTACAAAAACTTAATTCTGATAATACGTTTATATTTATATTTAATATTTACTTAATTTAAAAAATGTTTACTAGCGCTCTCTACCTCAATCTGTCGCTACCTTTATCCGGCATAAACCCTATGCAAAATTTAACAATAACCAACATAAGAATCGTATTACGACTATGACATGACGTAACGTTAAACGAACAAAATTTAATCTCCGACAACCGGCACATAACCTTTTTGTTGGTTTGGTATAAACGCTGGAGGTTTGTAAACAGAGTGCAAAATGCCCTCATAAGGTAATTTCATTATTAATTACGCTATAATGTATACCTAGTTTATTTTTAATTTAAAAATGTGTAAAAGAAGGCTTTAATTTTAAACGTCTTTATTTTTTTTTCAGGTGAGTTTCCATAAAGTAATCACACAGAAAAAAACTTATAAGTAGTAAGTATTGCTAATATGTTTTTAGAATTATATAGACCTTATATATATATACATTCGGTTTTATAACGTCTTACGACGTTGTCCGACTCCCAACCGCCACTGTATTCGGTCTTGAGTTAGGTCTTCGTCCAGATTTCGAGCGCTAATCGCTTTCCTAACTCCCAGGTTCCAGCTCTGTGGTGGTCTTCCTCGTTTCCTCTTCTCTGGGGGTTGCCACATCATCGTTTTTTTAGGCAATCTTTCGTCCCCCATTCGGCTCACATGTCCATACCATATGAGCTGTTTTCTCTCAATATCCTCAACTATAGTGCCCTCTATACCCATTTGTTGTTTTATCACTTCATTCCGTATTCTGTCGGCTCTTGATATTCTCATCGATCTTCTGATGGCATCCATTTCCGTGGCTTCGACCTTTTTCTTATATTTCTCGGTTATTCTCCATGTCTCAGCTCCATAAAGTAGGCTAGTTTTAACCATTGTCTCATAGATGTTCAATTTTCTTTTCTTTGATATTTCTTTACTCCATAGAACTCCGTTCAAACATGCTATAGCTCTTCGTTCTTGTACAATTCGATGTTCTATTTCTCGTTCGTCTTTTCCACTACGGTCGAAGATGACGCCCAGGTATTTATATTCGTCACATGGATTTACTTTTTGATTGTCATCGATATCGAGTTGTTCTGCTTCAGCTCCAATTGAGAGGTATTTTGTCTTTTCTAAATTGATATTTAATAGACCTTATACTATAGACTATAGACCTTATATAGAAATTTTAAATTAGGGTGTTAGTGCAGAATTTTCAACATTCATGAATTGAAATGTTCGGTGGTTTAAAATACGTGAAAGTAATATTAGTTGTGAAAATAAAGCAGGGTTAGCGCGAAAATCACCCATCCAAAAGGGTTAGCGCGAAAATAACATCAATAGGAGCAACCACAGACATCAAACTTCCACTCAATCTCAACCCAAAGACTCAGACGCTCATCATACGAAAGCTTTTCTTCTTTACATCAAATGATCATTTGATGTAAGGAAGATTTTTTTATTTATCCCCTCTACACCCCCCTCCCTCCACCCAACATAAACTTTCGTCTCTTATCTGATCAATTAAAGACAAATATATACAAATATATAAAGACATATAGGCCAATCAAATTTTAGAATCCAAAATAGCATTTATGAACATTCCATTTCTGTTCGCCATTCCGACTCTTCATATTCTTCCGACCATCTTCATACAGGTCACAAAATTTTGAAAACTCCAGAACCATAGCCTTTCCCCGCTTCAATAAACCAATAATTATTCGAGAATCCACAGAAATTGAAAAAAGGACAATTTGTCTTAAAAAAGATGGCGGCATACGGTTACCTTCAACTTGGAGACCTCTCATAAAGAAAATCCCTTCCGTTTCACCCGTCAATCAAAATCCTACTGTCAGAAATGTTTGCGCTAACCCCCACGCCAATCCCCGCGCCAATCTCCCGCGCTAATCCCCGCGCCAATACCCTGGTATAATACGCAACTCTATTATAAATTATTAAAAAGTGTTACATGTATTTGAACTCGAAGCGAGGTTCCTACAGCCTCTGCTGCTTCTCGCATTTCGACCGATATTGTTTTCTGTCCATCCATTCGTCCTCTTTGATCGTGTAGCATTTTCAATTTCATTGATTCTTTTGAGTATATTAAAACCTCCTCGTATAATAAAATATATTAAAAACTCCTTATATATTTTTAAAAAATTAAACGAAGAATTTTTCCGTGTTGTTAGTTCGTATCTTTCAAAGTACCCAAAAGTGTTTCGTCGCCGAGTAATAAAACCATTTGAGAGTTGTTTATTTTACTTCGGCAAATTCTTTTCATGTAAATGCGTCGCAAAAGGATATGTACGCCGTTTCGTTGATCTTGTTATGTCAGCGTTTGTATGTATGCGTTCAATTTTAATAGAATATAATTTCTTCACTATCGTTGGAGCCGCTGTGAAAAGCGGTCAACGTTATGTCCGAATTTGACTTCAAATTCGAAATGTTCCTCGTTGTTTGTGTTTTTTTATAAAGACGTTTGTTCGTCTTTTTTTATGAAGAAAATGTGTAGCAGTGTGAAGTTAATGGTTCAGTAAATGTTTGAGTAAGGAATGGAAGAATCGTCGATTCCATCCTCGTTTTGTTTCTCCCTGGTTTTCATCCAAGGCTTTTGGCAGTATGGAGATAGATTTGTTCGAGATGGAGATAGATAGTTGTGTTCATTGCACAGAGAGTAAAGCCCTCAGTTCCAGTTATGGTTTCGGATATTCCAGTGGCGTCTGGTTCCACAAATTCTAGTGCATTTTGTTAGTGAAAATCCAGGTAACTTTTTGATCATGCCCTTTCTCCACCCCTTTAGTTTCTTCCCCCAATTTTCTACCCTTTGTATTATTACCCCATGTGGTAGGCAAAATATCTTCGTTACAATGGCCCTATTTCTCACTATGTGCCGCACATTTTCTTCTCAGACAACTGAAGGCCTTATTTTTCTTCTTTGTTACGGTTAGTAATTTAAAGCTTTAATTGGCCATCTATCTTCATTCATTCGCTTCAGGTGACCACAACACTAGAGTTGTCTTGTTTCAATTCTGTCTACACTAGAATATACAGTATTGTTCCTCCTTCTAATTTCTTCATTCCTGATATGTTCTTTTTTCCCTTAGAAAATCCATTTTTACTACTTCCATTATTTTCCTATCTTTTTTCGTGATCTGCCAAACTTCTGCCCCATAATTCATAATAGGCTCTACCAAGGTTCGATAGATTGTCAATTTCGTTTCTTGTCTAATATCTTTAGACCATGGTAGAGACTTAAGAATATTTACAGCTTTTTTCCCTGCTGCGTTCTGTTTTCGATGTCTCTTTCTGGTTGTGCCATCTTTAGATATTATAGATCCGAGATATTTATATTCATTCCATGTTTTTGTCTTTCTAATTTCAAACTCTAGATCTTCTTCATCATCTCCCATTTTAAAATACTATGCCTTTGACATTTTCATATTGAGGCCCCATTTTTTGTATTTTCTTTCTTTAGTTTTCTAAACATGTAGTCCATGTCTTCCTCACCATTCGCTACGACTACCTGATCATCTGCGAAAAATAAAGTTGTTAGATATTTACCACCGCCTATGTCTATTCCCATTCCGGATACTTATTTCCTCCACTGCTCTAGCGATGATTGAATATATATATTTTAAATAAGGTCGCACATAGAAAACATACTTGCTTACGCAACTTTGTTATTGGAAATGATTTAGATATTAAAGTTTTCTTCTCTAACGACACTTTTTGCATTTTTGTGTATATTTGAGACATCATCCGCATATTCTCTATTTAGACCTACCTTCATCAATGTTTGAAACAGTTTTTTGTATCGTATGTACCGAATCGTATGCCCTCTCTAAATCTACAAACAAGAGGTGGGTAGATAGATTTCTTGCCTTATATTTTTTGAATACCTGCTGCAGAACGAATATACCATCAGTGCACGATCTTCCGCTGAGAAGTTTGGAGTCGATTATCGAGCGCAGATTTCTAGTAGGTTGTATCCATGGACGTATAAACATAGATGGACTCAGTTATTTACATAAAATTGTGTAGTCAAAATTATTTGAATAGGTCACATTCTCAGCACCTTCAACTGTTGTCATGTTTTGTTTTAAAATTTCTTATTCGCGAGTCGCTGAAAATATTACTCATTACTCCGTCTTTTATACTCTACAGGTGCTATCAAACCAAAATAATAATTTATTGGTTAGATTAATATATTTAATTGTAATCAAAATATAAAGTATGCACATAGTGTGCATTATCATTTAATAATAGCATGTAATAGATATAGATAGTATTATTTTATATGTAGAAGCACTGAAAACTATTTATAAATGACAACGGTTGTTTACATTTCTCTGTCTTATGGATCTACGTCATGTCAAACTTCAAATGCTGTTTCATGTTTGTGTACTTTTTACAGTAGATGAGAAAAAAGTTGTTTTTCGATATTTTGGCTGTATTTTGAGTGATATTTGTGAAAAGTGAAATAAAATAAACGAAATATTTACATCCCGATCTCTCATTTCATTTGTAAGTACATACAATTTACATTATTTAAGATGAGGAAATGAGGAAGCGTATTTGTTTACATTTTAATAGGCGTATCATTGGGTTTATTCATGTTCATTAATGTATTGAATAAGATATGAGTTTTTAAGATTTTTTCGAATGGCAATAGAGACTCCTCTCTTAGCTCTGATATCTTTACTTACTCCACTGTAGATATGTATATATTCTCAAGTGTCTCTCTATATGTATAAATATCTTTGCATTTCCTTTTTTCTTGGTCTCGGTGAGAATACATATATCTATTTTTCTTTCCGTTAATTCTTTAAATACTTCTGCTTGTTTTCATCTAAGTCCTTGTACATTCCATGTAGCCAATATCATTTTCCTTTTCCGTTGCATTAGTCGTCTTTGTGTTGATCCATCCTTTGTATTCCGAGGCTTTTGGTCGAAATTTTGAGCATTTATTTAATTTGACAAGGGATGAGTTGCTAGCTCATCGCCTCAAGCCTACTCCTTTATTCGGACTTGAGACCGGCACCGGCATTTACTGAGCTACTCAATTTACCCAGCACTTACCGGAGGTGGAGAGAGCAATCTATCATCAAATTTAAAATTTCCATATTTGACAATAGGCTTGTCCCGATTTTTGTACGATTCGGACTAACAATTTAAGAGATAATTTGGTGTTTCCAGATTTTTGTCCACTCATGCTTATACAGATTGAACGAATTTAAAACGGGTCATACAATTTAATATATGTCTGTTTGAACTGCATTTGAAATAGTGGACCAATATAAAACTTGGACAAAAATAAATCCATACCTGGGGATAGACATTGTATAAAATATCGTTCAACTATCTGTCTCGCAACAATGTTGTTTGCGTAACAATGTTGCCAATCGCCGTGTAATAATCCGATTTGCGGATCTTTTTGAGAGTTATATCTTCTTCGTATCTTTAAATAAATCGGATATTTGCCTATATTTTTCATTGCATTTACCAATCTACTACAACAGACTAATAACAAAAATAAAATTAATGGTTTGTAGTTATTTCCTTTCTTTCCTGTAAATATTTTATGGTTAACAACTTATTTGAGAAACATCTAGAAGGATGAGGTTGGCAACACCGCTCAAAGAAGGGCTTGTCTGAGGAAGCGATAAGTGGTTTGACAGCATAATAAAATCGTAGATTTATGTGTAGCTTCCAATTTTTATGATTTCAGAATCCAGCAGCCCGCTGAGGTATTGGATTTTTATAATATAATTATTTGACAACCTTTTGTTGACCAACCACCTACAGCAGAATTGAGCCGAAATACATAATATTTCGTAAGTTCCGAATTTATTTCGTTCAATCTGTATATCAGTTAAATGTTTTTTGTGTAACCAGATATCATAAATAGTTGGATCCAATTATCGGTTGCATCAATTATCTCTCGGTAAAACATCGAGATTTAGACGAAATTCCCCTCGAGACCAACATTCCTAGCTCGTCTGTTAATTTGTTTGAATAAAACTCATTATTTCCGAGTGTTTACATTAATTAAAACAAACTTAACCCGCCTCTTTCTCGGTTTAACCTTAAATAAAATAAATCTTATCCCAAGACGTCTATACATCTCCCTAATTGGAGTTTTCCCCATGTATTTTTTCTTTTGACCTGTTTCATTCCCATGTAACCTTTTTTCCGGGCTTTCTCTTGAAAAGTTATATAATTGTGTCCTGTGGCTATAGGTGTACGATTAAAAAAGTATACGGTTTTTTGCAATTAATTTTTTTTTGTGGTCATTAAAATATATTAGAGATTTTTTGTTTAAACCTCATATTATGTCATTATAATGTGGTCGGAAGACTAATCAATAATTTTTTTAATTGCCGGAGAAGAAATAAATAATTTATTTATTCTCAGTGTTTTTAGAGTACATGCGGGAGTCATTCTACCAACTGATTATCCACATCATTTATTAAATTTATTAAATTATTTACAAGACTATTTAAAGTCTTATCTAATGGCACATTCGTAAATAAACTATTTATGTCAAAACTTACTAAACTATTCTTCTTCTTTGGGTGCCGTGTCCGTATTCAAATATTGGCCGTCATCATGTTTACAATTTCCTGAAACCTTTCTCTGTCGGCTGCCGCGCGAAATAATTCTTCTACTGTGGAACCACACCATTGTCTAATATTACGCAGCCATGAAAGTTTCTTTCGACCAATCCATCTCTTTCCTTCCACTTTTTCTTGTATTATAAGGCGAAGTAAATGGTATTTAGCTCCTCTAATTATATGGCCGAAGTATTCTGTTTTTCTCCTCTTTATGGTGTTTATGAGCAGACGTTCTGAATTGGTCATTTGAAGAACATCTTCATTGGAAGTGTGCGAAACCCACGATATCTTTAGGATTCGTCTATAGCACCACAATTCGAATGCTTCTAACTTGTTTAGCATTGTGGTTTTTAACGTCCATGTCTCACAACCATACAATAGGATCGACCACACATAACATTTCAGGACCTTCTTACGAATATTCATTGACAGGTTTCTGTTGCATAAAACTGGTTTCCAGGTCATAAAAGCCTTACGTGATATTTCGATCCTGGATATTACCTCTTCATCAGAGTCACAATTTACATTTAACCAGCTGTCAAGGTATTTGAAATGATTTACCCTTTCTATCTCTTCTCCATTAAGAGAAAGCAGACATTGATCTATATGGATTTTTCCAACTGCCATCCACTTGTCTTTGAAATGTTGATTTTTAGGCCTCTCCGATAACTTGCTTCACTGACTAGATTTAGTAATGTTTGGAGATCTTGTAAACTTTCTGCAAGAATGGCTGTATCGTTAGCGTATCTAATATTGTTGATTACTTCTCCACCTAGTCTTACTCCCTCTTGTCTGTCATCCAAAGCCTCCCTAAAGATTTCTTCAGAGTACAGATTAAAAAGAGTGGGTGACAAAACACAACCCTGCCGTACTCCACGTTTGATGGGTATTTTTTCAGTGAAACTGTCTCCAATTTGGATAGAGGCTACTTGATTGTAATATAAGTATTTCAGCAGTCTTATATCATAGTGGTCAAGTCCTGCTGCTCGTAGGCAGTCGAAAAGTGTATTGTGTTGGACTCTGTCGAACGCCTTCTCGAAGTCGATGAAATAAACATAAACATTCTTTCGGAATTCACAACTTTTTTGTAATAGAACGCGCATACAGAATAGTGCCTCTCTAGTTCCTAGACCGTTTCTAAATCCAAATTGCTTATCACCCATCTTACTTTCGCATAGAAGGAATACTCGGTTTTGTATAATTCGTAAGAGTATCTTCAGTGTGTGACTCATCAAACTGATTAGTCTAAAATCGCTGCATTTGGTGGGCCTGCTTTTCTTTGGTAATGTTATAAACAGTGACTCTAACCAATCATCTGGTATTTTTCCTTCGTTGTAAATTTTGTAGAAGAAAGTGGTTAAGCAGGCAATGCTTTCCTCATCCAAAAGTTTAAGTAGTTCGGCAGGGATTTGATCTGGTCCAGGTGCTTTATTGTTTTTGGCTTGCTGTATTGCCTTTTCGACTTCCGAATTCAGTATATTGGGACATCTGTCCAACTGGTTGTCACAGGCAGTATTTGGAGCATTTTCTCTAGAAGCATCGTCAAAAAGGTCAGTGATGTATCTCTCCCATTCTTTGCACGGTTGTTCGTGATTATTAACACTAAACTATTATTTCAATTCAATATTTGATAATATATTTAAAAAATGTTGTGTATTTTTTTATAAATGTGTAATATTTATTTGCAAATGGTTGCGTGGTATATTCGTGTTATGATCTTTCAGTACTCCATAAAAATGAGGGGTGTTACTGTAATGAGGTGTAATTAATCTTCTCTGATAACTTTACCTTTAAACAATCTTTAAACTTGAATAAAGTTCTATATATTCTGTTTTCCAAAAACTTTGTTGGATCCTTTGTTAATTTTGTATAAGGTCCGTTTATTATTAGATCTTTAATTTTGTTTTCATATTGAAATCTGTCCATAATCTCAGTTGCATTCACCTTGTCTGCTGGTAGGATGGTTATGAAATATCCTAAGGCTGTATAAAATTAAAGAACGAATTCACTTCAGATTAGAAGAGATTAGAAATAAAAACCAATATTTTTAATTACTTAATTTTATTTCTATCCAAAAAATGCATATAACGGCCACACATTAAATCTACTATAAAATAAATTCTTTAATAAAGATTCAAGAGACTGTATTATAGGTTTTATAATACTCGTACTTAATTTATTTTTACTGTCCTCATAAAACATATCTCATTTCGTAGATTGAAGTATTATTTCTACTTAACCGTAAGTATTTTTTTACCGTATTTTTTATTTTTCAATTTTTCAGACGAGATATGACTGTGCCCCGCAGATATGTGTGGTCGTTAGACCGACTGTTTTCTTTTAATATCTTAATTTTAAATCTAATTTTATTAAAAATGTTGAATAAATTAAATGGTTTCTAAAGAATATTACTGCAGTTATATTTTATTAGACTTAAAATTATAAAATAATATAAAAATATAAACGCACATGAAATGATAGAATAATATTCGAGCTGAAGTTTTACATCTATATTAAAAATCTTTTTAACATTTAATATGACAAGATATTTTATTACTTTTTTTTTCATTTAAAATAATCGTGTACAATGGAAGAACATAATATAATATTTAATATAGTATACAATGCTATGCTTTCCAATGGATAGACAGAGGGCATTTTTAATATCGAGAATAAGAGACTTCTTATCAATTGCATCGAGTTTTTCCTTTAGTTAATAAATTTACAATTATTCAGTAAACATCTATATAAAAATAAAATAAAAATCTATTGTGAAAAGAGTAATTTATCTTCAAAAGTTAATATTCCAGTTTTTTGATCGGAATACTCAATGGTTTTACGTTTTCGTTTAAAAATTGACACATTCCCAGTCAAACAAAAATTAGTCGCATACACTTACGTACAAATTGAAATAGGCGAGACCTTAACTATATTAAAACCAATACTAGAAATCCTAAGATTTCCTAATTAGCGAAACTAAATTGAAATCTTTACCACTGTGCTTTCTACAACTTGCAAAACAAACAGATTGATGAATTAGTCGGCAAGGGAATCAACAATATGCATTCCACATGCCATTTTGGTCTAAATTTGTAGTGAATTCAGCTTCGGGTACTCCAAACAGAGTTGCTCTGTGTCGTTCTGATGAGATTGCAACTTATGTCGTTATGATGAGACCTAAAGAGGTTCAAAAATGGACGTATAAGCGGCTTGCGGGTGCCCTGCATAGAAATAAAAATCTAATACCGTCATCATGTGTACATATATCTAATATGTTGTTATCAAAAATCCTTAACTTTTTCAAAACGAATAACACGATGAAGTGCGTCATCACTACAGATTCACTAAATGCGTTATTGAAATTCAAGCAAATTTGTACAACAATTCCCATTATACAAGCTGTAAAAAATGAATTAGAAATACTTCATTCCATGAGAAAGAAAACATCTTTCATTTGGATACCATCTGATACTGGAATCTGGGGAAATGGAAAAGCAGACCAATTATCAATCAATCAATCAATCAATCAATAATGCCTTTTATTTCTCAATATAAAAAAATACAATACAATACTTTTAGTGACATTTGTTCTCCTTGGCACATGCCATCAGGAGGGTTGGCAAACAAATATTCCCTAATTAATATACAAAAAATTATACAAAGGCTTATTCTCTGTAACAAGGCCATTAAAATAAATAAAAAAATAAATTTATGTAAATATTCATATAAATGTTAGTAATAAACAAATGTATATATCCTACTAAGTAACACTTCGCACTAAACTTAACAATAATAACAATGTACAACAGTGAGGTATAGATTACAATTGAAAAGATTGAATATCCCTTTAAGGAAGTGGAAGCTGCAGATACAACAATAATAATAGTAACAATAATAATAACAATATTAGTCAAGATAGACCAGATAGATAAAAAGACAATAGATATAAGCAAACAAATTATTAATCCTAATTTTAATATAACACCACGCTAATAGATTTAGTAGTTAAATAGGCTCACTAACTCATACCTATACACCCATGCCTCCCTACAATAACCTGCTAACTCAGCCTTGCCCTGTCTCATCATAGTAACTACTTCCACTCTACTAAGTTCATGTCTACCCAACCACTTTAACCTAATATGTCTCAACACCGAACATTTTCCCAAAAAATGTATCACATCTTCCCTTTCCTTCGTGTTACACATTGAGCAAAATCTTCTTTCATCATTTTTGCCAGGTCGATCATTCAAATATAGAACCCCACATCTTAATTTAAAGAGCCATCGAATATCCCCAAAATTTTCCATTTCCAGTAGGTAATGTATGTTTACTCCTTCTTCCCTCAGTTCTTTGTAGTGTCCACAAAAATTTGATTCGAGTGCCCTGTTCTCAGCCTGACGCTGTATCTCCTCCTTCTTCTTTTCTATCATATTTTCAATCATACTGGGCCAGCTATCTCTCCACTCCCATTCACACCTAACCTCAATACCAAATTTTTCTCCCATGCTCATCCAATCTTTTCACCAGCCACACCTTGCTCTCATCATTTCCGTCAAAAGAAATTTTGGCAACCTATCATTCGTATATCCTAGTATTTTTTTAACATAGTTTTTATGTAAGTTCATCGTATATAGGCTGACTCTAGCAATACCTGTCTCCAAATCTAACATAAAGTTAGGACAATACCTTGGACAAGAAAACATTTTTTTTATATAAAATCTTCTGACTATTTCCACCTCATCGTACTCAAAAATACCCCATACCTGAGACCCATAAGTCAAAATCGATCTTACCACTGACTCATACACTGTTACTTTAGCCAAAAAGGGTATTTCAGCCTTAGACACTAAACTACTCCAAGCCGTGTAAATCGCCACTTTTGCCAAACTCTGGCGCTTTTTTATATGAGCTTTATACGACAACTTGGGTGTTAATATCATTCCTAAATAATTATAGTTATTTACTACCTCTAATACTCGATTATTGAGTTTCCAAGATTCCCTGATCACACCACCTCCTCTTCTGAACACAAGAATTTTGGATTTATCTAAATTTATTTTTAGATTCCACATCCTGCAGTATTTTTCTAGTTCATTAATCATCCGCTGTAGCACCTTCGAATTGATGGCCATTAAAACCAAATCATCTGCATATAATAAAAGTCTTATAATTAAACCATTTATTTCCAAACCGCCTCCCAATGCTTCATGTAGGTCATTTAAGAAAAGCGCAAACAGCAATGGACTTAAAAGACATCCCTGTCTCACTCCTACATTACAGTCAAACCAGTCAGATAGACCTTCCCTTGACCAGACTGCCGATTTTGTATTCGCAAACATACTTTTTAACAAATGCAGTACTTTAGTAGATAATCCTAAATGACTCAACTTTTAAAAAAGTGCCCGCCGATCAACTGTATCAAAAGCAGCACTAAAGTCCACAAAAAATGTATAAACATTTTTTACTCCCCGTGCATGTTGGATTTTTACTATACTTGTAAGATTAAAAATGTTGTCTATAGTTGAATAGCCAGTTCTATATCCTGCCTGGAACTCGTTTAAAATGTTATTATTTTGTACCCACGAGGTAAGTCTAGTTAAAGTCAATGCCGCAATGAGTTTGGTTACTGCATTTAAGAAGCTAATACCTCGGTAACTTTCTGCATTCTCCATGTTTCCTTTCTTATAAAGAGGAAAAATTATTGCATTATAAAATCCCTGAGGAAAGTCTGGTTTGTCGAAAAAATTATTGGCAAGCCCAAGTACAAGCACTTTTCCGTTTTCTGGAAGAAACTTGTAAAACTCAGCAGCAATTCTATCCACTCCTGACGCTTTATTTGGTTTTAAAGAATCCAATGCTATTTGAAGTTCTTCCATACTAAACGGCCGGTCTAAATGTTCATTGAGGATAAGTGGTTCTGCATACAGCACAGGATCTGATGTTATCTCCGTATTCAAAAGTCTTGCGAAATGCTGCAGTTAACTGCTTGAATTAACACCTTCCCCAACGGCCGAGCTTCCAAACTTATACAGACCAACAGCCTTCCAAAATTCTTTTGGATTCTTCGTATTTCTTAAACCCAATGCAGCATTCTTATAAAATTCTTTCTTTTTAAAGTCACAAAGGTGTTTGTATTCCTGTTTAACGTTCCTGTATATGTTCGTTGCATAAGTTGAGCTAATTTTTCTAGATACTCTGAGATATGACATTACTTGCTTTCTCTTTCTTGCGCACTCACCATCAAACCATTGCTGGCTTTGTTTACACTCCTCCTTTGCCATAAAAAGCTTACATTCTCCCTTGTGTGCTGACTTTTTTATACATTGTTGTAATAACTCTAAAGTTATCTCCGGTTGATCAGTCCACTCAATCACTCTGTTAATTTCACAAGACATTCTTTCTTTATATTTTTCCGAATCAGTTTGGGTCCAAGTAATTTTAGGAAGCAGTGGCAAAACTTTACTAGTTGATTTTTGACCGCCATCGTCGAAGGTCAACTCCACTATTAGAGGCATATGGTCAGAATAATATTCACAACCTATAAAAAAATTATCTACTAAATTTAACATTGGTCTTGATACACATGCAAAATCTATGACAGAACTGCCTAACGGCCCTAAAAATGTATACTCCCCCTCTATATCGCCTTTTGTTCTGCCATTCAAAATAACCAAATTGAAGTCGTCACATAGCTCAATTAATTTTTTCCCAAGATGATTAATTAACTTATCCTTAGAAACTCTCCTTTCACTTAGGCTCGTCCTTCTGTATAGCCTATCTTCATCAAGCTCGTCACCTAGAATCCCTTCCTCCCCCAACCTTGCATTAAAATCACCTACAACTAAACTATTTTCAACATTCTGCAAAGCAGACCAATTAGCAACTACAAGCCGTATCAACTTAAAAGATACTACAAAAATAATAAAATATCCTTATATTGACATGAAACATCTGATTAACGTTCATTGCAATAACCTTTGGCAAAAGTACTGGGAAAATTCAGTAACAAAATTAAACCTAATATGCCCAAAGGTGAACAGCTCTTTGAGTAGCCTCCCAAATAGACGAGATCAATTAATGATAAACCGTTTAAGAATTGGTAATACTGCTGTCACAGACAAATTTTTAATAAGTAAAGATCCACTACAAATTTGCAACAACTGCTCCACTCCCCATGTTTCCCAAATCAAAGAAGAATGCATGAAATTTTAGACGATCTCAAATCCATCCTGACAGATAAAAACTTGAATGTATTAAATTATTTAAGAGATATAAAATTGTATTATACTGTTTAATGTACATAATCATATTAAAACTATTGCGTTTTTCATATGTCATGTTTTTAAATAAATAACAAACGAATTAGTCAAATAATAATAATGTTCTAAAGCTATTTTCTTGTGGCATTTTAAATTAATTGCTTTTAAACTGGGAATAAACCACAATTAAAGGTTAAAATACGTTTATTGACGTTTCAGTTTCCACTTCGGAAATCGTTCTCAAAATACAAAACGTTTGTGGAGGAATACAATGTCTCAAAATACAAAAAGGAGAAGTGCTCCTTTTCCTAGACTGCTGAATTCCAAGAAATCTTCTTGTTTCATTACCAGTACTTTGAATGGTTTCTCCTTTTTGCAGGATCTTACCATCTGATGGATCTTACCTAAACACTTGACTCACCTTATTAGCAAACTGTATCAAGATAACCTGGCATATATTCGAATGGACGGATATCTGTCTGACAAATGCACTTTGGAGAAGGGAGTACGCCAAGGATGCGTTTTATCTCCCTTATTATTTAACATCTATTCGGAGTTCATAATGCGCAGAGTTTTGGATGGTTGGGAGGGAGGAGCAAACCTAGGTGGTGTTAAGATATCTAACTTGCGTTTCTCAGACGACACTACACTTCTAGCCTCTACTCCAGAAGAAATGATTAAATTATTAAAAAAACTCGAGGTAGAAAGTGCTAAATTTGGACTCATGGTTAACTACAACAAAACCAAAATCATGGTTATTGATCGCCAACAACAGTTTCCTGAAACCCAAACTATTGCGGGATGCGAGGTAGTCTCATCTATGATATATCTTGGAGCTCTAGTTAACAACACAGGCAGTTGTGAATCCGAAATTAGAAGACGAATTCAACTAGCAAGAGCAGCAATGAGTGAACTAAACGGGTCTGGCGTGATCGTCACATTACTATGACAAACAAAAAGAGACTCGTTTCAACTCTGGTCTTTTCCATATTTTACTATGCATGCGAGACATGGACAGTCAAAGAATCAGATCGACGACGTATAGACGCCTTTGAAATGTGGACATGGAGACGCCTGCTTCAAATTCCATGGACGGCTCTCCGTACAAATATCTCGGTTCTGGATGAAATTAAACCGGATCAGTGTCTCTCCAGTATCGTTTACTCTAGGATTTTAAAGTTCTTTGGCCATATCTATCGAAGTGATCACAAAATGGAGCGGTTGGTGGTCCAAGGAAGGCCTCAGACTCAACGCCAACGCGGAAGATCTCCACAGCGATGGGCGGACATTACTAAAAAGCTTCTCAATAAACAGTATACTGAGGCAATACATATAACGGATGACCGCGACCAGTGAAGAAATATTATCAATCAAACTGTCCGAGCTGCTGAAGCCCAATTATGAACCACAACACATCTACTAAGATGTTAATGACTGTGATGATGATGACCATCTGATACCAGTTATTAGGGTGCTTAATCTTCATGTGTGATCTCTTTTTTTCTTTCTCAACGGCGGAATTCAGCCACGATTTTAAGTTTACATTACTGTGGCCCCTTTCTAAGGATTAGAATAATAAAATGTGGGACAGCTTGCCATGCAAGGTCAAATGCCATGCTATCCCGAGTAGACTATGATTAATACACGATATTTCTCTACAGCTTGGACTATATCTTGTACTGCTTAGTATTGATGACCAAACATTATCTCTCTCTCTATCTTTCTATCTCTTGTGAAAGCTATCTTCAAATTTCATTTGTATATTTCAATTACTAACATAAAATTCTTTTTTATTTGCATTCTTTTCAGCATAATTTAATAGAATGTCATAAAATTTACGTCGATGTAGTTATCTTCCAACTTCTTAAACTCCGAAACACTTTTAAACAAATCCTTCCAACTAACTTATTATAAACTGTTCTGGAAACTGAACGTTTGTTGCAGAAAACATGTCACTAATTGGAATATCGCTCTGTCCCGTTCCGTTCTTTCTTTTATTGTCTTCGAATGTATATAATTGTAGCCTTTGGCTATATGTAGACGTTGCACAATCCCAGTTTCCTTTTAATTAAATTCTTGTAACAATTAGAGAGGTTTTTCAAAATAAGATAAGAGAAAAATTTTCTTTTGCTACCAAATTTTTCATTAATCCAATGAATTTGTACCAAAGATTTCGGCTTTGTTAGAAGGTAAATAATCTGAAGAATGCTTTTTGCCGTTGAAAATGTGGTTGCGGAGAAAAAGACTGTGTAGAGTTTTCCAATTACGTAGCATGCTGCAGCGATACAGCTCCATTACTTTGAACTAGACAGAGATTGAACGCTTAATAAAATAAAATTAGTGGGAAAACGCAATCTACACACTAATAAAAATCATTCTCCCTTTTTAACAGATTAAAAGTGCCTCTGAAAATAAAAACAGGTAAACTAAACGATATGCCCTGCGAAAATGTTTCACAGAAGATTCACAAACTAAGGAAAACTTGCAAAATACGATAATTTTATTTTTGTTTAACTGTAGAACTTCTTTTCATTTAAAGCATTATAGAAATAAATATTGTTCTATCTATTATTTAATTAGAACATTTTTAATCTAGTATGGAATACACAAAATAAGTGATAACATAAAAGAATATATAAACGGTGTAAAGTACACATTATAGAAAGCGTTCCCTTGGTCTAGAGGGCAGAAACCGTCGTATAATAAACAATATCTATTACAAACAATTTGAAACAAACAAATTGTGGTCCGTAGGTGCCGATGTTCCTACTGACCACAATTTGTTGGTATGCAGAATGGTCATGAGAGTAAAAAGGCTCGAGAAAAGATCTAATTTAAACACAATCGATATTAAAAAACTCACTAACCCAGAAACCGAAATAAAAGTACGAGAACAACTAGGACAGAAAATAAAGAACATTAACGAGAACACGTCGGACATAATAGAGAGATGGGATAAATCGAGGGAAGCAATCCAAACAACATGCGCGACTCTATTAAAGCGTGACCGACGGAAGAAGAAAGAATGGATGTCTGATGAGATAATGGATATGATGGATGAAAGACGTAAATTCAAGAATAAAAATGCAGAAAAATACTAGCAGATCCACAAAACCATAAGAACGAAAATTCGAGAAGCCAAAGAAAAATGGTTTTCCAACGAATGCAGGGAAATAGAACAATACGAACGAAAATACGACAGTTACAATATGCACAAAAAAATAAATTCGATGACAAACAAGAGGAAATTCAATAAGTCACCCAACAGCATAAAAGATAGCGATGGAAATCTTATCTCGGAGCCATCAACGATCTTAAAAATATGGAAATTATACAAAAAATTATTTGCATCTGACAGGACTGATGATCACCTATATGGAGAAGGAGAAACAGGACCTTCAATCCTTAAATCGGAGATAGAAGATGCTATTGCAGCACTAAAAAACAACAAGTCAGCAGGTCCGGACAATGTACCCTGCGAAATATTAAAGATCCTATGTAAATCAGACAAACAGTTCCTTGATGATCTAGTTGTACGTTTTAACAACATATATAATAGCGGTAAAATCCCGGAAAACTGGCTACAGTCAACATTTATTACAATCCCGAAGAAACCAAATGCCCAGATTTGTGATGACTACCGGCTTATAAGCTTGATCAATCATGTCACTAAAGCGTTCACTAAGATTATTCATAGAAGAATAAAAGATAAATGTTAGTCAAATATTGATAGATCGCAGTTTGGTTTTCGGAAAGCACTTGGAACTAGAGAAGCAATTCTCGCTCTCCAGGTGCTTATACAGCGGTGTAGAGAAGTTCATAAGGACGTGTATTTGTGCTTTGTAGATTTTATAAAAGCATTTGACAATGTCAATCATGAACAATTGATAGGTATTCTGCGAAAGACAGGTATTGACGACAAGGACATTCGAATTGTGACAAACCTATACTGGGGTCAAACAGCAAGAGCAAAAATTGGCAACGAACTCACTGAAAGCTTGCAGATCAAAAGAGGTGTCCATTAGGGGTGTATATTATCCCCACTCCTATTCAATATGTATTCCGAGGAAATATTTAACAAATGTATGGAAAATGCAAATGAGGGCATAAAAATAAACGGCGAGTTAACGAACAATATAAGATATGCCGACGACACGGTGATCCTTGCCAGTACCATAGACGAATTACAACAAGTAATGGAAAGACTTTATTCAGTTAGTGAGGAATACGGCCTGAGCCTCAACTGCAAGAAGACAAAGTGGATGCTGATAAGCAAAAAGCAACAACCTGCTCGACAATTACGGATAAGTAACATACTAATTGATCATGTATAATCTTATGTGTACCTTGGCACCAACGTAAATGCAAAATGGGAACAGACCATAGAAATTAAGGCGAGAATAGAACGAGCTAGAGCAGCATTTAGCAATATGAAAAAGCTCCTCATAAGCAAGGATTTGTCTCTTCCCTAAAACTACGTCTAGTTAAATGCTACATTTTTCCGATCTTGCTGTATGGCGTGGAGGCCTGGACGCTGACGGAGACGCTAACGAGGAAACTAGAAGCATTCGAAATGTGGGTGTACTGACGAATTCTTCGTATATCCTGGACCGAACATGTCACCAACATAGAGGTACTCCAAAGAATCGGAAAGGAGAAAGAGATCGTGAATACAATTAAACAAAGAAAGTTTGAATATCTAGGCCACATATTGAGACACGATAAGTACCGTCTGCTACAATTGATTGTCCAGGGAAAAATAGACAGTAAGCGAGGGCCAGGCAGGAGAAGACACTCGTGGCTCCAAAATCTGCGGAAGTGGTTCGGGCTCACATCGGTCGAACTATTCAGAAGCGCCGCAAACAAGATCAAAATTGCCATGTTAATAGCCAACGTTCGCAACGGACAGGGCACTTGAAGAAGAAGATTACAGACAAACTGCAGTTGAATCGGTGTCAACAAAAATGTTCAAAGTCATGAAAACCATTTTTTCGGGAAACTGAAAAAGACTGTATAGATCTGTATTACTCATCTAAATTAATACGAAAAAATTTGAGAATGTTTTTGACACATTTAGATGTAATGTTTCATATTTCTCAGTGCAAAATAATAGGTGTACATATATGTTCAAATGTGGTCGACTTAGAACTTTTTTGTTTACATTCCTAAGATGACAAAAAACCCTTCATTTTGTTTAAAACAATGTATATTTAACTTAAAAAATACAATTTTTATGTAAAAGTTTTAAATACAAACATTTAGTCATTTTTTGAATGCTTCAAAATGTCATGTTTCCTCCTACTGGATGTCATGTTCTTCTTCCCCAGTATTGAGACTATCAGTTGTTGGCCACTTCATTAATTCGTCATAAAACTGTCTGTCACTATTAGGTATATAAGGTAACAACTTACCAATATCTTAGAGTTTCACTTTTTTAAGTGGTACTTTACCGGATGAATAACAAAGTATTGTGGGAAATTCAATTGATTGATTGTTAACTTGAGAAAGTTTATAGGTTTGTTCCATGAACCCATCAATAAAAGACTTACAAACAATCACATCTTTAGTTGTTCCATAGGTAAAGTGCATAAAAGAACTTATGCCAAAAGATATCTTATCCTTGACAGGAATAAGTTTTCCTCTTGTTTCCTCAGAAATGCACGTCTTTTTATAGTAGGTTGGCCACCAATGTTGAAAATCTAGTATATCTTCTGTACTAACTTCTTTGACTGTAAACTTATCTACCGTATTACTCGAAGTAATAATAAGTTCGGTTATCTCGTGTAAGGTGTATACCCTATCATGTCTTTTTAGTTTTTTTTTGATGATTGAAAAATCCCTGTCACAAGGAAGGTAAGAGTGTCCTCTAATGGAATAATATTGCTCAATTCGATTGAATCGACCACTTTCGGTAAGGGCTAAAAACACTGTGTTTAATGTATGAATCTTATTTTGATCCTTTAAATAATTATATACAAAGGAATAAACCTCATCCGGACTTTTTCTGGCGGTCCCTTCGTGATATAGATAAATATTAGACTTATTGCTTTTAACGAAATAAATGCAAAACACATTCACCGTCAGTTGTCTCAAATAAAAGGTTTCCTGTACTGGAATCATGGGCAGTGGTATATTTTGCATATAATCGAAAGCTATTGCTAGAACATGTGATTCTCTTGCCTTTGTTTCTTGGCTAGTTTCTCTTTTTAATTTATTGTAGAATTTTTTTTGATCTACGCTTGTGAATTATCAATTCAGCAGAAACATTTATTTTTGCTGCATCACTAAGATGAGGACTTCTCAATTTGAAATTTAGCAATTTCAAAAATTTTCACAAATATAGCATGAATCAATCTGGGGGCGACCAAATCGTAAATTGAAGTTGTCTTATTAATAGCCTGGTATGAGCACTGATGGCATTAGTGCCCAATTTTTTCCCACGAAGATATTTCGGGGTTTTACCCATTAATAATAATGAACAAAGCCTTCTAATGCGAGTTACTTTACTTCCATAGAGCGACTTAAATGCTTCTGTACATACCTTTTCTCTGGTTTCACCCACAATTACCTCGTATGTAAAATAAACATTATGAGCAGAAGCACCTTCTTTTCTGGGTGTATGGATTTGTACATTGTTACAGATAATCAATGATTGTAAAAATATCCTGCTCATTCTTAGTTTCCAATATTTTCAAATGAACGAAGATCTCTTCAGCTTGATTTTGCAAGTGGTCTGTACACTTTTGCTTACATCTGAAATAAAAAAAATCAACATATTTATTTATGATTCCTTGTTCACAAAACGTACCAATTCTGTGTCGATATTTTAATACCGAAAGTCGTCTTCCTGAACTCCCTACCTATTTCTAAGGCTTGGCTCTGGATTCTTAAGCTAACCCCAAGTTTGTTAGAGGAGTTGCTAACCCATCGCTCCACAAAACAAAACAATACAACAATAACGATAACAACTCTGACTCTGACCAAAGATGCCTACTTTTCCATTTTATATTAAATATGTTTTTCTCAGTGTATATCAATGTTTATACCAAAACATGAATAGTTACAAAGAGACAAACCTAAAACATCAAAAAACAAAACATCATCTATGAGTTAAAAGTTCGGTGTCGCTTTAAGTTTTCCAGTAAATCATCGCTGAGGAGACTCTTAGAAAGAGGAGATACTCGCGAAAGAACAATGGAAGAGTAAGCGGAAAAGCTGCGGAACGTGCCACTTTCCAAGAAAACGGAATGACTCTCGCGTCATTACCGAAGTTGGAAAACTACAAATGGAGCTGAAATAGAAACGAAATTTATGAATCGTATAACACGCTTGTTTGAACATATGTCGTTCCCCTGAGAAGTTTCTGTATAAGAGTTAATTCTGAGAAGCTTTTATGTTACGGCATTGTTTAAGTATAACGCCATAATTTTTAAATACTCATTTATGTTTATTATTAAGGCGTGAACATCTTCAAAATTGGAAGGGCTACATAGGAAACTATAATGGACCGAGACCAAAGAGCCTAAAGAGGCATAAAAAATAATCGATGTACATACATAGTGGGTAAGGTCAGTTTTGTACTACTGGAATTGTGGAATCGATATCAGTCAATTCGTGTTGACTCTAATTTCGTACATACATAAATATTTCATGATTCACACAATGTGTTATTTATAGTTTTTCCGATCTCAATTCGACATGTATAAAATTGGTTTCTTCGTAACCCATTGCCGACGGTAATAGAAACTAAGTAATAAGCTTTTTTTATAAATTAACGTAAAGTTTTTAACATTTTTAGATTGTGACTTACTCCAGTTCATAGTAAATTTAATATATTGAATATATATATATATATATTATATATATATATATATATATATATATATATATATATAAGGATCACTCAGACGAGTGGTGGGTTCTTATATCGGTCTCTAGGTGGAGAAATAAAAGACAAAGTTGATAGGCTACTTTATCTATTTTGAAGACGTTTCGCTTTCGAGTTTTGAAAGCATCATCAGTTCATCTAAAAAAGTACAATATGAGAACCACACAATATGGAAACGATGTTAATTGTTACCTTAAAAAGACATGTAGCAGTCAATGTTATTAACAATAATGTGAATGAAACTAAGTAAATGGACATAATACGCTGATTTTGTATAAACAATTAAGTAACTATATATACAAACTGTTTATAAAAAATCAGCGTATTATGTCCATTTACTTAGTTTCATTCACATTATTGTTAATAACATTGACTGCTACATGTCTTTTTAAGGTAACAATTAACATCGTTTCCATGATTGTGTGGTTCTCATATTGTACTTTTTTAGATGAACTGATGATGCTTTCAAAACTCGAAAGCGAAACGTCTTCAAAATAGATAAAGTAGCCTATCAACTTTGTCTTGTTTCTTCACCTAGAGACCGATATAAGAACCCACCACTCGTCTGAGTGATCCTTATATATATTGGATTGACGGTCGTACTCCTTTTTCCGATATATATATATATATATATATATATATTATATATATATATTATATATATATATATATATATATATATATAGTTTGAGTTTAGTTCTTGAACCTTAATATATATTTTTTAGTGGATTCTCTTGGGCTTAGGTTCGTAAAAAAATTTAGTTTGATACCAAGACATTTTTATATATTTTTTTTTCCGACGTTTCGGCAGGAAATCCATGCCGTTTTCAAGAATATATATTGACTAAAAAAAACATTTCATGACAGACATAACACGGTTTAAAAAATAAACTTTTAACTTACCAAGCATGTAAAGATTCGATATTAACAATTAGACGTCACAATTAAAATAATATTAAAACATAGGACATACCCACTAAGTCACTACAACTAAAATGTATTTTAAATCTAATGTGTTGTTTATTGATGTTAGTTTATCGTTTAAACAATCAGTTATTTTAACATCATAGGCGTTCTGAGATTGACTTTTTATGTGTTTTTAAATTAAGTTAAAATATATTTTGTTCAAATTTTTGACATCTTTTTTATCATTTATTGCGTTATTATTTTTTTTTTTATTTGTATAGACTCTAGAAGCTCTCTCTTCTTCCTGTTGGTTTCACTTTTTAGGATCTTGGTTTGCTCAAAATCAAATTTATGTTTTTTTTTTCGTTTTCATGTTTTGTGAGGGCAATTGAGTTTTTTTTTGTCATATTTGTGGGAACGAATTCTTGAATTAAGTAGTTGACTGGTTTGTCCAATATAAACTCCATCACAATTCGAGCAGGGAATTTCATATACAACATGCGATCTTTTTAATAGAGGGGTTTTTGTTTTCAATCTTGTAGGATGTATTCCATAGGCCATCCATAGGATGGCCTATGGAATAAAAAAATCGGTAATTGGCGACCATATCAAAAGAAAAGGCCACGAGGAAGACCGCAAATGCGCTGGAGCGACGATATTAAAAGAACTGCATTGCCAATGTGAAAACGTCTTACAAATAACAGAGATAAATGGCGAGAATTAGGAGAAGCCTATATATGTAATAAATACAGTATTATTAATTAAAGGTTTCGTTTCAAGAACAAAATATAATTGAAATGTCATATGTTGGTAGTTCAAATTTTTTTCATAGGTGGCGTCGTTACCTTGCTGGACAAACGCTGTCATCGTAGCCTTTTATATAGATAGATATCTGAAATATTGATACTTTCTTTTGGAACTATACATAATATACCCTTATATATTAATTTCATTACTACTTACTTTCAATTGCATCTTAACAACCTTTTATTAAAACAATTTTCAGCATTATGAAACATCACTCTTTAGATGAGAACTGTTCTTAAAGTTAATTAAAAAATAAATCAATTAGTCTTAGCCGCCCGTTTAAAAATTTTCATTGCTTCTAATGAGGTAATTGTTGGAGAAACTCCATCTAAAAAATTACAGTTATCGTCAAGTAGTGAGAGAAACTTTACAACTTTTCGCATTTTTGCTGCGCTTGAAAATGCATTGTGATATTGTCTGCATACCGTTATCTATTTTTGCGGTCATCGGCCTCACGGTACAAAAATGTTGTGTACTAGCTGATAATATACTCCGCCAAAAAAGTATTGCATCACTTATAAAATTACAAATATTTCTGACAGCATTTGGTTAATTTAAATAATTTCTTTCTGGCCTATAAGAATATTAAGGCTAGAATAAATATGAAGAAGAAATTTGTAAATACAGTTTATTGTTTAAGAAAAAAAATGTTAATTGCTATTTTGTCCGGTTTTTATATTATCAGTGTTTATTTTAGTTTTGTAAAAAGTATACAGTTTGCCTTTAATTTAAAATTTCGTATTAAATATTGAGTATGGAAGGTCGCGACAATATAAATTTAAATTTAACGAGAGATCAAGTGGTTAGAATAATTTCCCTCATTGAAGATGGAAGGAGTCAGAGGTATGTGGCAAATTTAGTGAGTGTAAATCAGTCGACAGTATCACGAGTGGTAGTAAGGTACCGAGAGACTGGTCTTTATGAAAGACGAGCTGTATCAGGTCGACCAAGAGCAACTACGCATGTGGACAATAGATTTTTAGTACTTCAGGCTTTACGTCGAAGGCATGTGACTGCGAGTCAACTTCAACATGCTTTAGCCGAGACTCGAAATGTACGTGTGTCTTCAGAAACTGTTAGGCACATCTTAAGAGAGTCTGGAATTAGGGCCAGAGTAGCTGCCACTGTACCGAGACTTACAAGGGAACACCGTATAGCACGTCTAACATTTGCAAGAGAGCACGTAAACTGGAATATCAACGACTGGGGTAACATACTCTTTACGGATGAGTCAAGATTTTGTTTATACACTTCGGATCGAAGAATACCAGTTTATAGACGAGATGGCGAGCGTTATTTTCAATGCAATCTAAGATTGGCGACAAACTTTGGAGGAGGATCTATTATGCTCTGGGGTGGAATATCTCTTAGGGGTCAAACCGAATTGGTACAGCTAGATGGAGGATCCTTAACTGCTGATAGGTACATTAGAGACATTTTAGAGATGCATGTTGTTCCTTACGCCCCATTTATTGGTAATGACTTTGTTTTAATGCATGACAATGCACGCCCACACGTCGCAAGAATCGTTACCGAGTACCTTCAAGAGGTAAATTTACAAGTTTTGAATTGGCCAGCGCACAGCCCAGACTTAAATCCAATAGAACATGTTTGGGACCATCTTTACAGAAGGGTGAGATCTGGTAATGTGACGCCAGCTAATCTTCAGGACCTGCAACGGTTGTTAACCATAGAATGGGACAATATCGATCCAGATTATCTAAGAAGATTAATTGGAAGTATGCCACAACGTTGTTTAGATGTTATAAGAGCTAGAGGAGGCAATACGTCTTACTAAATTATCATTAATTTTGATTTTGATTTTTTATTATTCAATGCTGTTTGTGCGCTTACTTCTAATTTATGAAATAAATTAAATAAAACCTTTATTTTTCGTACATTCTTCATTTTTCTTTTAATACTTGTTATGTACTTAAAAAATAACAAAAAACAACAGTACACAATTCATGTTTTAAATTATTTTTAATCCAAAATTTGCAGTTTCATAGGTGATGCGATACTTTTTTGGCGGAGTGTATTTTAAATAGAAAATGTTTACAGTTTTCAGCAAAGGTTAAAAAAATAGAAAGGTAGAAGAATTGGTTGTACGAGTAAGAATAAAAAATTAAGCATACAAATTTGATTTAAGAATATATCAATAAACTTTTTAAAAACATACACAAACACCAATAAAGATGCCCTGAATGTTATCTATACTTAAACTAATTTACTTACCGTTGCATGTCATTATCATTGACAGAGATCGAAGTTGACATAGTTGCCAAAGTATTAAAAAATCAAAAAGAGGTTAATCTTTGTAAATGGGTATATTTATTTAAAAAACCCTTAAAAGGGCCACATCAATAGAACAAACGTTTTCGGACTACACAGTCCATCATCAGGTTCCATGGAACTGTTCCACGTTGTTCTCCGAGTGCAGAGGTTGTCTCTCACCCGGCTCTGGAACCCATTTGAGCCATGTGTTACCTTTGGTCAAATTTAATTTAATATAGAACATCACAGTTATTTTATAACACAATGTACAACATTTCATAACTAAATGTAATTTAAAGGGTTTTTACCCTAATATTTTGGTGGCTCAGGCATTATGACCTAGCATTTTCGATTTTAATAACCTGATGATGGACTGTGTAGTCCGAAAACGTTTGTTCTATTGATGTGGCCCTTTTAAGGGTTTTTTAAATAAATATACCCATTTACAAAGATTAACCTCTTTTTGTTATACGTGGTATACAGCCAGCTACAGGAATTTTTTCCTTGTGGATTTTATTAAAAAATCCTACTTCATTTTTAAATCAAATAGGTCACATAATTATTGCAAAAGTATTACCATCTCTTTACAACAAATATTTAAATTCTTACATGACATTTTTGAAATAAAACACACTAATTTTGTTCTAAAAAGAACAGATTTTATTAAATACTTAAAATATAAAACAAGAGGTATTCACTTTAAAATTCAAAATAATAAAGTACAAAAAGTGTCAACACCTCAACTATCAAATAAGTGTTACCAATTTATGCCAAAATATCACCTTCGTTCGATTACAGTTACAGCGTGTTCCGAACAAATGTCCTTCATAAAAACGCTTTATAATGCATTTATACAAATTAAATGAAACATATTATTGTGTATTTGTTTAAGACAACATTAATAGAAATCTTTAAATATTATTTCTATGCGTATATAATAAAATATGTCTAGTGGCTCTAATGCCAGTGTACTCGGCAAAGTGATTCTAAAAAAGAACACACCTACCGCCTAAATATTTCGTGTTGGTATCATGTGAGCTCACGGACTATGACGCGGATGACATGCAACGGTAAGTAAATTAGATGAAGTATATGTCTGTTCAAAATTGATAAAAATTGACAAAAGGAAAATCAGGAAAAAAAAAATAAAAAAAAAAACTGTACAGACTTGTCTAGAAGACAACCAGGTATACAATATAAAAAATATGTATGTCTTCCAGTAATAAAACAATCAGAAGAAAAGAGAAAAATGACAAGCTGTGTATAATATAATCTGTATATTTTTTAAATAAAGTGGGATTGAATCTTTCTTTTTTTTTTCGTAACAGTATACGACAAGAGTGCTTAAACTTGTAGTTTCTGCTATCTGTCACAAAATAGTTTAAAGACAAGCGATCGACTACCGACTACTAACAATATGCTGGAGCCTAGACATCAAAATACGTCGATTTCTGAAAATACTCGTATTGTAAATGCATATAAATACAAAATATAATTAAGGCATCTAATACTAATAGTGGTAAAGTAATAATTTTCTTAAATCACTAATTCACTAACTCTTTAATCATTAAGTAGTATCTAAATGTTTTACAGATATAGAATGTTCGTAAATACGGTTGTCGACACGTCGGTTTGTCTGTCTTATGTCGTGGGCAACTAAAACAATTTATCTCGTAGATACCATGGTCTTCATTGGTGTTGATGTTTAGAGGTTTAAGCGTTGTAGTGATCTTGTCAGTGATAAAAAGTAGAAACATTTTGGATTGATCAGGCGGCAAAGTTACTTTTTTGGATGTAATGAGGTTTAGATGTTTTTAAATGCTCCTATTGGTTTATTTTTTGTTATAGCTGTTTTGTAAGAATGTTTGCCTTATTGAATTGATTACAGATGATCTGTCATATGTCATATGAAACGGAAAACAAGAGTGTTGATAACCGAATTGAATTAAGTATGGGTGAGTTTCGGGTACACGGAATAGGAAAAACCTGTGAGGTGTTTCCAATGATTCCAATTTTTTGTATGGAGAAAGAAAATATGTTTTTTTTTATTAATTTATTTAATTTATTTTTTATTAAATAAGACAGTACGTAGATTTTCTATTGTTGTGATTTCTCTGATAAATCAACATCTTTTGAAAACATTAATTTAAATATTTTTTACAACATTTATTTCAATATCCTGTTCTATCTTTTAATTTCCTCTAAATTTGGTTTTTAATTTTCGCTTTTTATATTTAAAAGCATATTAACTAAAGACGTTCTCTGTGTTGCTGGATATTACTTTAAGAAAATTCAATCGGCGGATCGAAAAGACTTTTCCCTTATATTTTAAATCTGCATGTCCAGCTCCAGATATCCTGTGTATCCTTTTTCCTTCGCTAATGGCCTTCTGTGATCCGCATGGACCAATCCTATAATTCTTGGAACCCCAATCTTTTTTGATCTGCTTTGGTGGCCATTCAAATCACGTCGTTATAGGGATGATTATTTTGGGAAAAAGAAAAAGAAAAATCGTGTGCGAGAAAGAGGGAAAAAAGGATCTGTAAAGTGTAAAAGTTGAAGGAAGGTGGTGAGCATGAAACTCTGCACACCGGTCGAGTTATGAAAATTGGAAGCAAATCCCTGAAAATCGGGAGATTTTCAGGGACGGATTTTGAAAAGCGGATTTATTTAAAGAGACTGGTATAATTTTATACGTTCATATGATCGCTGAAATAAAAACAACGGGTTTGTTTTTTATTTTACGTTTAATTACTGTGCATACCAAATTTGTTGATACATAATTTCCGTAATTATAAGTAAATATATCTGGACCTGAGTATTAAAAGGGCCAAACTCCATTTTTGTTGTTAGAGTAATAAGCAATTTAAGTTTCAGGAAAAGTAAAATGTCAATTTTAAATTTAGGTGAAATCGATTTTTGATTACTAATAACGAAATTTCAAGTAAAATAAAAGTAGTAGTTTTTATTACTAAATATTGCGTTGTCAAATGTTTAGTAAGTTTAAATTTTGAAGGGTCGGCAAACATTTTTTCAAATCGATGAAACAGTCACATAACTTGGGACGAATTTACGTTTTTCTTTATTTTCATAGCAGCTTTGAGCCGTTTCCAAATAGTTATTTAAATATTGTTTTATTGTAATCTTTTCGTGTACTTCAGTTTCTGTAAGGTTTTTTTTATTATAATATGACTTAAGATGAAGATTTAATCAATCACACTTCGCACATGTATCATTTCAGGATGATGAAAAGCAAGATCAAATTCTTCATTAAATATTTTTCTGTACTGAAATTCTTTGAGCAAAGCAACTTTCATATTTTTGCAGTTTTTAGCATAAAGTCTATGCATACTTGAAATATTTAAATCGGGGATAAGATAATGCCTAGAAGAATTTTCACGGGAATAATGGGGCCGGTATATGCTGGAAGACTTCTTATGTGATTGCGAACCATATTTTTCAACTGTTCAGCAAAATTATATCTAAATTACAATTCACGTATACAAAACATCTAATTATAGGTTTCGCAAATCACTATCCCCACAAGTAGGCCCCTCGTAAATCACGAATCCATTGACATCCTAGTAATAATTGAAGCGTGATACATAACCTTGAAAAATTATACCATCACAGAGGTAGACATTGAAAGAGACGTTGACCTACAATAAAATCCCATAACGCAGCATGATTTCACGCACTTGGTTTACATTAATAACTTACATTACTTAACAAGCATATCGTAAACGCAAGTAGAGGTATGACCGGCTCAGTAGCTTGGACGAATCTGTGGGGTGAATCAGTCATAAAATCACGGATCTTCAAAAAATAATATTTAATAAGAGCACTTTTCTTTTGCTCTTATTAAAAATAATATTTAATAAGAGCACAAAATCTTTACAGATTTTCTTTTATGTTGGTTTTTTTAAATTGTTTATCCTTTTTTATTTATATTCCTTGGTAGTCTTTGTGCTTACTAAGTTTATAGACTATAGCCCCTTTTTGTCATCATTTTTTTTTCTTATGGCCTTATCAATTTAATGTAACAATAAAACACTGAAAACTTTGTTTTCAAACTTCCACAGAAATTTATTTTAACTCTTATCACTACAACTGTTTCGGCTGATTGCCTTTCTCAAGTGATCTATTTTTGGCTTGGGTTTATAAATTTATAGTCTCTAATGAAATAGGTTGAGGAGGAGAGAACTGTTTGTCTCGAGTTGGTCATTCAGAATTATATCTGTGTTTTTTAATTTATTGATTTCCATAGGTTCTAACAAGGATAGCTTAAGGCCTTTATTTTGAATGTAAAGAATTTTAAATTCGTCGTTAAAAGAATGATTGTGATCTAGAAGGTGAAGTGCGTATGTAGAATCTGTTTTTCTATTATTGACAGCCCTTTTATGTTCTGCTATTCGTTTGTTAAAGTTTCTACCAGTTTGACCGATGTAAGTTTTTGGGCAGTCGCCACATTTAAGTTTGTACACACCACTGTGTAAGTGTTTTTTATTTTGGCTCTTGTTGTTTTTGATATATTTGCCTAGGTTGTTATTTGTTCGGAAAGCTGGTGTTCGAGGAAAACCTCGAACTGCGGAGTCCGAGGGACTCCATGACGTCGCCCTGGGCACTAGGTACATCAAGAAACTTAGACGATATGATATTCGTGTTCAGCGACCCCCAAAACCACCGAGTAGCTAAATTAGAAAACATTTTTAAATTTGCAACTCTGGAAAATGCATTTTCCAAATAGTTTTTCATTTCTTCATGATCATATGAGTTAACCAAATTTCCTGACACTGTCAAAATCGAATGCACCAAACTGCATCTCAGTCCATTTGACTGCGCCGATTTTCGAAGGTTGAGCAGATTGTGCTTCATTGCCCCGACTAGACCACGAGCATTAGGGGGCGGTTATATTATATGTTTTTTAGGGGGCTTGCTCTGTTGGTAGAAGTTTAATAAGTAAAAATTCTTCCCAGTAATTTGATGATTTTTATATTATATCACATACTGAAGTTAATGCAGAAATTAGTCAAGTATCATTAATATTAAAATAAACATTAAGAATGATTTATAAAAATAAAAATAATGACTTAATATTGCTTTATGGTAGAGATAATAATTACACCAGTGATAAAGAATTCCCATAACTGTTTTAGCAAATCCGGTTCAACATTAAGGTTATGCTATCTACATCTCTACATTTAAGAGAAGCCAATTAAAAAACATAAAAGAATCAACTAAATCATTGTTGTGTGAATAATTAGAAAAACGCAGCCAGAGATGCAGAAAATAATAGTTTAACAGACGTTAAGAAGTAGTTAAACTGTTACTATTCTTTGTTTCAAGTTAAGAAAATAACATTACGCTTATGGAGATCAGTGTTGCCAAAACTCTCAGTCACTCTCTTTTGCACGGATGTCCAAGATATTCCCTTTGCTTAATTTTTGAATTTTCATTTTTAATTAACACTTAACTGTAAAGTCAGAATAACTACTAAATAAAAGCCTTATTATCATTATGTAGTCAGAGAACGACATAAAATAGCTGACATACGCACATCGTATTATTTTAAGTTGCAATTAGTAATTAGATATACGCATTCCAAGCGGTCAATATTTTCTACTGATTTCTATGATTCATGGCATATCGTATTCTCACCGAAGAACAAATAAACTGTCGTTACTATAATTAAAATAAGATAAAATAAAATTATCTTTTGTAAATACTATTTATCTAATTAAAATCATTTTCCCTATTTTTCATCTCTTGTTTCGAATGGGCACTTTTGGTCAATTACGTTAAAAAACATTAATTTAATTCATGTTTGTGGAAACAAAAATACAAATTATACAACCCTAAATTGTGCTTGTGTGTGTTGTGGCAACGCCGCGTTGCTATCGTCCATAAGAAATACATGGGCCTATCTCCGCAATGTTATTTTCTAAACGTGGAACGTAGTATAGTAGGACTTGAACAATACTGGTGCTCTTGATTTTGTCCAATTAGACTAGTTCGTTAATGTCTTATAGTCTAATGAAAACGTATAATTGTTTTTACTGTTCGTGCGTTTGAAAATTAAATGTAACATGATATGGATTAAGGTGGTTAATGAATGGAAAGTGCCAATAATTAAATAAAAAAAAAATGAAAACAGGTAATTAAGACATACCTACCAAAATCGTTTTTTTAAGTGTGAATTTTAAGTTTTTTTTTGCTTTTACAGTATAAATTATGATATTCGATTTGTATTTGCTAATATGGTTAGGAAGGTATTTGATTGTGGCATAAGATATTTTAATGACGTTTTATCTTCCAGTTCAGAAATGTTTCCCAAAATGCAAATAATGTAATTGTGCTCGCTGTCAATTAGCGATAAATAAATTCTTTTGATAGTTTAATCTTACCCATCTCGCCCGTAATAACAATTCTGCTATGCTATGTAATATAGCAATGCTCATGTATGCAAATATGCAGACGTCTATTATTGTTCATAAACTTCTTTTACTATCAACAGAAGCTATTGGTACATTTTTAAACTTGTTTATGACGAAAGACAAAAGTTATGGTACAAGATATGGTACAAGATCACCCTGATGAAATTTCGTGATGAAAGTTTTTCCAAAATACAAAATCCTTAGTTTTTGTTTAAAGTATATTGCAATGTATGTCCTACAGATATGCCTATATTTCCTTTAACCATAACAAAAGATTCCCTAACTAAATTAATCAAATCGGCTGATTGGCAAAGAGTCAAATTTTGTTTTTCAAGTCTTTTCAAGTTTTATCAAGTTTTTCGAGTTTTTTTGTCCTCAACAAGAAATTTAAAATTTAAGGTAATGTATGCAAGATTCTGGGAGACATTGAGTAATCGAACAAGGCGATTATATTCCTTCAGAGCTGCTGAATTGGAATATATTGATTATGTAGTCAAAACTTTTAATTCCTTCAAATACTCCGTATAAAACATGCTGCTTGTAACCAAGTAATTACGTGGAATATTACCCAGATGTTCACATCCCAATAACAACGAAGATATGATGTAATGCCCTCTTAGCAATGCCGCATGTGTGTTTTTTCTGTTTTAACATATTCGCTATCCCATCTCCTTTCCAATGATATATCATACGTCATGATCCGACGAACTATTCTATCCCAACCACCAAACACTCAAAAAATGAGAATAATGAATCTTACCCTGTTTTATGGGGTTTTTATGGGAAATGAAGTCGAAACGATGTTGCAGCGTTTTTACAGGTATAGATTTTGTTGGCACGAATAACGAACTAATAATAAACAACACATTGTTTGATATAAGGTTGAATGCACGAATAAATGGACTTTGATAAAATGAAAGGCAGATATCGAGCACTGTTTTATTAATTAAATCTTTCCCAAGTACTTTCTCTTACTAGAGCATCTTCAGCTCTAGGAAGTAAACAAATTTGACGAAATGCCTCTGAAGATGCTCTAGGAAGCGAAAGTACTTGGACAAGATTTAATTAATAAACAGTGTTCGATATCTGACTTTCGTTTTATCAAAAAACACATATTTTGCCCACAAAACCAACACAAATATACATTTAATAACACCTGTGAACAAAGATCTATGATAGATTATGTTATAACCCACAAAAATATACATCCATAAAAAATAATCGACGTAAGTTGCCTCAACCCAGCAGATGTAGGTAGCGAGCACAGCCTAGGATTATGTAAAATAAGAATAACCCCAACGAATACAATGCAAAATTGTAGAATAGACAGCAGATATATTAACTTAATAAAAGAAACTATGAACCAAGTTACAGCTACATACTACCTAAATGAAAATGAACACACGAACCCTGTACCATTAAACAGGGGAGTCAAACAGAGAGAGATACTTTATCACCCAAACTGTTCACCATAGGTTTGGAGGACGTTTTTAAAAACCTAAATTGTAAATATAAGGGAATAAACATCAATGGCCGCTACCTCAGTAACCTACGATTTGCAGATGACATAATCCTGATAGCTACTGACCTACAAGAAATGCAAACCATGCTTTTAGAACTACATGCCGAATCTTCTAAAATAGGACTGAAAATGAATTTAAACAAAACAAAAGTCATGCACTCCGAAGACACCGTGACAATAATAAACGATAACGTTATAGAAAAAGTTGAAGAATATATATACTTAGGACAAAAAATAATCCTAAATAGGGAAATTCAAACTGAAGAAATAAAAAGAAGAAGAAAGTTAGCTTGGGCAGCATTCGGTAAACTGAACTATATACTCAGAAATCAACAAATTCAATTACATCTTAGATCTAAAGTTTTTGATGCATGCATTATTCCGATATTAACGTATGCGGCACAAACATGGACAATCACAAAAAAGAATATGAATATACTTAGAGTCACTCAACACGCGATGGAAAGAGCAATGCTAGGTATATCACTTAAGGACAAGAAAACAAACACATGGATAAGACAGAAAACCAAAGTCACCGATGTGGTGCAAAAATCATTAAAGTTGAAATGGTAATACGCTGGACATGTAGCTAGGAGCGATCTAAACAAATGGCACAGATCAATTTTAACCTGGAGACCATACCAACACAAAAGACCCAGAGGCAGACCTCCTATGAGATGGACAGATGATCTGAAAAGGACTGCCGGGAAAAATTGGCTACAAGTAGCGTAAAATAAAAAACAATGGAAAGGAAGACTTGAAGAGGCTTATGTTCAGATGTGGACGTGAATGGCTAGACGAAGAAGAATAACCCTAAAATACTTCCCACTTAAAAGAGCGGCGCCAACACAAACAAAATCAAAGGTTGGTAGTTCAGATTTCTTTCCTAGGTGGCGTCGTTACCATGCATAACCTTTTATATAGATAGATTATAAACACCAAACTCTGATCTTTTATGCCTTCTGTTAGATAAGTGATATTTTATTATCTCATTATTTTGAGGAGTTTGCAGCAATTTGATTGGCGTACTAATTTAATAATAATTTTTATTGTTTACTATCAGAAAAAAATACTAGCAAAGCATATATGCATATTATAAGCAAATACGCCCCTGCTATTCACCAAGCTCGATTTCCCCCTTGCCTGGCAAACAAACTTTAGTCCTTCCACTTAACCATAGCCGACATTTTTCATGTAACTGCAGCTTTTCCCATGGGACCTGTACTCTTGTCGTACGAGTAGTCACTCTCGATTATCCTACCGACAAGCTCATTCATCACAGCTTCCTCAAAGTGATACCTATTTCATAAAAAGAAGAAAATCGGAGCATCATCGTGGGATGATAAATGTTCGGCCATTAAGGCAAAAATGTCATTTGTGAAAAAGCCGGCCCCGCCACGCTACCGCCAAATAAATTAAACAAAAATAAAATATGTCCCTCTAAGAAAAGCTTCCTGCAAGTGTTCAGTTAATCATCTAGAGATGGGAGGGAGACGTAGAGAGTTTAAAGATAAATAGGATAGATACGAAGCGTTATGACGAAAAATTCGAAAATCAGTTTAAGGAATCTTAGACTGATGGGGTTTTTCAATGTAACAATTGTTCGCAAAGACAATTTCTTGATCTTGATTCATATTTGTTACTTTTTCAATCAGTGCACACGGTACTTTTTAACACACGATATTTATATCCTTTTATATTCCTTGTTATTGGACATTCCCGATTTTCTGGAAGTTATTATTATTATAATTATCCCGAAATATATGATAATATATAATGGATTTTGTTATTTTGACCCTATTGTTCTGGACGCGACCGTTCACGTTCGAGACGCATCGCCCCGCCCCTTATTTTTCCTGTTGGCCCCTCCCTGACCTGGAAATCCCTAATCGCTACTTCGGAAAGTATAAAAATAGGCGATTTTCAGGTCAATCAAGTCAGTCCTTCACGGGCTCTCCGAGAGCTTAGTGCTCTCGGGGCGCTGCTTTTCTTGTTTTTAGCTTTCCTATACTCTGTGGCTGAGTATTTTATTCCAACAATATTTGGTGTTATTATTTCGACTACCTCCTTTTGTTCATGTAAGAAATATCTTGCCTTTATCAAGGCAAGTCATCAAGAAGACAACCTGATGGTTTATTTCAACGGTATTTCTTCGTCGTGTAAGAAATATCTCGTCTTTCTCAAGACGAGTCATCAGAAGAAAACCTTTTACGAATCCATACCCCGCAAATGGATTCAAGTAGAGGGGCTTTCGTCGACGTTTCCGAAGCCCTCTACAGAGCACCCGGAGACAATAGAAGGATATCAGACCCCTATTTGTTCCCCGCGGTGACAATATCCTATTTGGGTACATTGTTTAGTTGTTGTGATTATATTACTAGGTCGTTGGTCAATATAACCAACAAACCAACCGCCTTTTTTAAGAAATTCAAATGGCCCAGGAAACAAAGAGAAACAACAGTTACAAAACGTAAGGCTAATAACAAATACCAAATTAATTGCTTTATAGATTTACCGATCAAGACAGCTGTGTTTAAATCAAACAATGAGGATATAGCCTCCTTGTTTGCAACAGGTGGAACAGGATGAGATATTTTTAGACAGTCTTTGTCTGCAAAAAGATTTTCCGCTCTTATCAACTGTTTGAGATTCGATGATCCAGTTGATCCACAGGCACGAAAAAAAAAACCGATCCAGGTGCTGAAATAACGGAATTGCTTAAAAAATTTAATCAAAGCTCACAAGCCTCATTTTTTTTAGGGTCTAACACAGCTGTTGATGAAATTCACTAGTAGAAATACACTAAACATGGATTAAAATTGCAATGTCTTGCCGATGTCGGAACGTGTTATATTTATAAGAGATATCTATATTGTGGTAGTGAGTAGTGATACCTAATATTTGACTCTCTGAAGCAGAAAAAAAATTATATACCTTCCCAAGGTGGTATTAGATTGTACAAACCGACATTTGGCAGTAACCGTAACGTTACTACAGATAATTGGTAGCATCATCATCATCAATTAGCATGCGTCCACTTCTAGATATAGGTCTCCCTCAGCTCTTTCCATCTGTCTTTGTCTTATGCGGCTTGCATCCAGTTACTGCTAACACACCTCAAGTGGTCATTTCATCTGGTTGATGGGAGTTGATGCACACTATCCCAAGGGGACCTACGGCTTTACGTGCCTTCTGAAAAATGGTCTATGGCTGGTATCAGTTTTAATAAAGAAAAACTTTGTTGTTGGTGCCGAGATTCGAACTCGTCTATGGCGTTGATGAAAGTGAGTATCTTTCACTAATGATTAGATGATTCCAATATATCATAAACAATGTAATCAACTGAATATGTATTTCAACTCAATAAAATTGAATACATGTTTCATATCAACTTCTAGAACAAAAGAGAACAACTATGCAAAAAAAAATCAGAAAATTTATAGTAGAAAAAAGGAAGTTAAGAAAAAAATGGCATAGCTGATCAGAATACAGATTATTCGTTTGGGAAGGCAAAAAAAAAATGAAGAGACCAATTATTCTTTCTCCTACTATCAAGTTGAAAAACGGCAACTGTGCTAGAAGTAACGAACAGAAAGCAGAACGATTTACAGATATTTTAAAAAGCACGTTCTAACCAACGACAATGATGGTGAACAACTGATATGGGAGGAACCATTCCCAAATGAAGAAAGAATAACGTTGACATCATTTAGAGAAGTATTAATAGAGATAAAAGAGAATATAAATCATAAGAAAGTTCCAGGATATGATTTCATAACAGGAGAACTATTAAAAAATCTACCAAGAAAAGCCATAGTTAAGCTGACACACCTAATAAATGCTGCTTTTAGATTGAGATGTGTTCCTAAACTCTGGAAAGTAGCCGAAGTCATTATGATCGCGAAACCAGGGTAAAACTCCTAATGAAGTGATATCCTATCGACCAATATCACTCCAATAATAGAAAGGTAAACTTATACCAAATTATCAATTTGGTTTCAGAAATCAACATTCTACTATAGATCAAGTTCACAGAATAACGAATATAATATAAAAAACATTAGACGAAAAGAAAGTCTGCTCTACAATTTTCAATCATTCTTGGACGTAGCACAGGCGTGAGGCGTTGATAAAGTCTGGCACGATGGTTTTAACTATAAACTAAGAACGTTTATGCGTAACAGTATTCAGAAATCTTACATTGCGAGTAGATATTTCAGAGTAAAACAAGAAGTATACACCGACATAAGGGAGATCAAAGCTGGCGTGCCGCAAGGGAGTGTCTTAGGTCCAGTCCTGCACCCATTGTGTGTGACATTCCAGAGCTAAAACAAAACACTATTGCCACATTCGCGGATGATATAGCCATACTAGCGATAGGAGACACCAGTGAAGAAGCGACTAGTAAATTGCAATTATCAGTAAATAAAATACATAACTGGACCAGAAAATGGCGAATAAAGTTAAGAGATTAAATCTTCACACATTAACTTTAGAAATAAAAAAATAGAAAATTTCCCAGTTAGAATAAGTTGCTTATGCAACATTAGCAAAATACTTGTGCATAATCCTAGACGCGAAGCTGCGCTGGAAATTTCATATCAAAAAGAAAAGAGATATATAAAGAGCTTTATATTAGATATAAGAAATTGTATTGGCTGATTGGAAAAAATTTAACATCCATTTATAATAAATTATCCAGTTACAAGCAAGTACTGAGGCCAGTATGAGTATATGGGTGCCAAACTCTGAGGTTGTACCAAAGCTAGTAATCTACATATTATCCAAAGATTTGAAAACAAAGTACTGAGAAACATTGTTGATGCTTCTTGGTATATCCGTAACAGCAACCACCACTAAGACCTGGGTATGGAAACCGTGACCGAAATAATCAAGACAACAGCAGCAAGTCACGAGCAGAGGCTGCATAGTCATGTGAATGTCGAGGCAATCCAGCTTCTTGACATCATCATCATAGCCCAGCCCTTTGCGTCCACTGCTCATCCCTCATTTTTAACCTCCCTCATTTTTGTCCATTGTGCTCTATCTTGAGCACTTTTCATCCAATTTCTTGACATTTTCTTGAGATCGTCAGTCCAACAAGTAGGGGGTCTTCCTCTACTCCTTTTTCTAACCTCGGTCTCCACTCAGCAATCTCTTCGTCCACCTTTCATCACTGACTCGGGCGACGTGTCCGGCCCAGTTCCATTTCAGTATCTTGACAACACTGAACTAAAGAGAAGACTCATAAGGACAAAACCATTTGATTTAGTATAAATGTGTAACAGTTTAGTGTAAAAAGCAGACTATAGTATATTTAGCATGACCAGATAGCAGTATAAACACCGTACAGGTGTGATACAAAAAAAAAACGTTTTATATCAATAAAAAAATTAAACAGACACATTTAAAGGGTTAGTGAATAATTAAAAACAACTAAATCATGTACTAAAAATAACAATAAGAAAAATTTTAACAATGCACCTCCTTAAAATATACATTTAATTCTTTAGACTTACAAAAATTCACCTAATAATTCATTTTTACTTTAAATCAAGTGTTTCTACCTGGAAAACAACAAAGACTATACACCTCATTGTTTTGCTTTCCTAGCTATCGTTGTTCATCTACCTTGTTGTCGCTGAGCGTGCAACTCAATCTGCTCTCTAGATACAACCACTAAGAATTTATTTGCCAGATAAACATTTCCTCTCAGCCGCATTTTGCACAAACAAAATCTTAATATAATGTCTCGTGTGTTCACTTTCATGTTTAAATGCTTTTATTAAAAGGTTGGTAAGATCTTTGTTCTCTCTCTTCTCTCTCATGGTTTCAGAAAATGCAGAATCGGCATGAGATATATCTTTAAATAAAATCATATCAAAAGAAATAGTTTCACATTATACAATTGTGTATTGTTTTTATTCTATGCATTTAAGGTACTCAAAGGAACGGTGAATCGACTGTATTAATGTAACACTAATTTCAAACTGATGTAGTCTTTCTAGTCCTTGGAGTTACCATTTTTTATGAGTTTTTTTATTATCACTTGGCTTACATCTTTGGTTTTTTTTATTGTCTCTATTCTGTTAGTTTTGCCAAACGAATGGAGGCATTAAACATTCTGCCTTCTCCCTTTCTTCCATTTCACGATCCATTTGAGAAGTCCTAGTATAAGAGAGAAGAATAAAGAAAACGCTACCTAAGAACCACGAACTGGCAAAACACAAATTTCCAACGATATCAGGATAGCCAAACGCTTAAAAGACTACCTATCAAGGATTAAAAACGAAAGCTTCCAAAACTAGGTCGAAACCTAATGTCAACAGAAACTACTAGTTACAGCTTATAGAAAGCAACTAAAAAATTAAAGCAACCCAAAGAACATATCCCACCGTTAAGGAAACCTGATGAAAGTTGGGCAAACACAAATAAAGAGAAATCAAACATTTTCGCTTCACACCTTGAAACAGTTTTTAAACCTTTCTCAATACAAAAGATACAGATGACGAAACCGTAGTCTCTCTTTATTCAAAAACATCCAGGTGAATAAATACAACATATTACACCAAATGAGATACAGTGAATTATAAAAACAGAGCTAAAAAAGCTCCAGGACACAACTTAATCACCAATACATTTATAAGAGAATTACCGCGAAAATAAATACTTATCTTAACCTACCTTATAAACGCCGTCATAAGACTTAAATATTTGAAGTTTGAAAATAAGGCTATTATCGAGCACAAGTTAATTAAATCTAACCCAAGTACTTTCGCTTAAAATAGCATCTTCAGGGGCATTTCGTCAAAATGTGAACTATCCGGCAAGCGTAGAATGTGGAAACATTAAAATAACATAAAATTGTACAAAACACTACACTAAAACGAGGACAAACAGTTTAAAATTACTTAAAGATTCTACGCTACATTCTCTGTCAGTATCTGGAGGGATAATGGATTATCCCTCCAGATACTGACAGAGAATGTAGCGTAGAATCTTTAAGTAATTTTATTTTAATTTTAACTGTTTGTCCTCGTTTTAGTGTAGTGTTTTGTACAATTTTATGTTATTTTAATGTTTCCACATTCTACGCTTGCCGGATAAGTCACATTTTGACGAAATACCCCTGAAGATGCTATTTTAAGCGAAAGTACTTGGGCTAGATTTAATTAACTTGTGCTCGATAATAGCCTTATTTTCAAAGTTCATTTATTCGAGCATTCAACCTCATTTCATTTACTTAAATATTTTCCAGCACAATGGAAGGTAGCGCAAATAATCATAATCCCAAATTTAGTAAACCTCAACATGAGACAACGTCTTACCGACCAATCTACTGCCTGTCATGGAGCGAAAATTATGGAAAAAGTCTAAGAAACTAATAAAATTTATTGCAGAAAAAGAACTTCTACAGTGCACACCAATTTGAATTTAGAGCCAAACATTTAAACAGATCCATTGACTGGTAGAATTAATCCAAAACTCTTTTAAAACAGCAATATTGCTTAACTGCATTCATCGATGTGTGTCAAGCTTTTGACAATGTGTATAAACTAAAAAAGGACCTACACCAGAACATGTGTGACATACTCATACCTAAAAGAAAGATATTTTCAGGAAAAATATGAAGACCAAATAACCGGTCTACATCGTATAAAGGCAGATGTTCCTCAAGGTCACGTTTTTGGGCCAATCCTTTACCTACTATTGACCTCCGATTTGCCTACTGAGAATAAAATACCTACGGCCACATTTGCAGATGATACTGCAATAATAGTGGTACATCCAAATCCCGTTATTGCAGGAGAACAATTCCAAGAAAACTTAAATAAAGTCCAGAAATGGAGTACGACGTGGAAGATAAAACTCAATGAATCTAAATAAAGCCACAGAGTATTCACTAAATGCCGTAGCGATTCACCTCAAATATTACTCAACAATGCTTCCCTTACAATGAAATGAAGCAGGATCTGGTTACCAATAATGAAAGAAGAAGTCAGCAATAAGAATATACCAATATTAATGAAGTAGTGATGGTCAAGGACACTTTCTCTACAATTAACTACATAAACACATAAAGATCAGTACCTGATATTAATCCGAGGATACATTTACTGTCAAACTAGCTGCCACAAAGTGCCAATTTATAAACATTTACAGATTAATATGATTTGGATTTGGACACCTGTTCATCAGGTGTTCTTTGCCTAAACCTTTCTCTCTCAAGTTTTCTGTCACACATTTCTTCCATGTTCTTCTCGGTTTTTCTCTACCTCTCATTCGATAAATCTCTATCAGTTCTATCTTTCGTTCCACATAGTTTTCATTTCTACGCCAGATGACAAAACCTATGTCTTTGTTTTTGAATCTTTTTTTAGACTGTAGTCACTCCGGCTCTTTCTTACCTTCTTTTTTCCTGAATTTTCTTTATAGGCCACACTTCACCACACTCTTGCATATCTTGTCATTTAGGCCTTCCATGATTCTTCGATCACAAAGTATCCCGCTCATTCGCTTTCAGTTAAACCAACCAGTCTGTATCCTGCAACTTATTTTCCAATATACCTTTGCTCTCCTCTACTAACACGTTTTTATCAGCAAAGAGCAATGACCAAGAAGCCCTCTCCCTTATTTTTTCAAGATTAAACAGGTAGGGACTCCGTGAAGAGCCTTGATGCAAACCAACCGTCACTGAAAAACTTTCGGTCAATCCGACACAAGTCCTTACTTTGGTATATGCTCCACCATACTTATCTTTCACGAGTTTCACGTGACTCCATTTATTGAGATGCCTTCATCAATATCTTCTAGAACATCTTCAAAAATGAGCTCCAAGTATAGATTGAACATCAGTGGTTAAATTATGTACGCCTGTCTCACTCTCCTAATTTTGACCTGATCTTTATATAGCTACTATTTTTAGGTTCCTTCCTTAATTAACAAGTCAATCCCTATCCTTTTCAATACTTCCATCATTTGTTCATGCCAAACTCTATCGAAAGTCTTCTTGTAGTCAATTAAGCACGCAAAAACATCACAGCTGACATCTCTACATTTCTTAAATAATACCTACACGCTAAATAAAGCTTCCCTCGTACCAACGGCGTTCACAAATCCAAATTGATTGAGTGCAATTTGTTCCTCGCATTTCCAATAAATTCTTTTGTGGATGAATTTTAAAAACAACTTCAGCAGATGGCTTATTAGGCTTATGAGTCCTATAGTCTTCACAAACTTTTGCTCCTGGTTTTTGGGCAATGGTTCGAACTCCTATTTGAGCCCATTTTTGCATCTAATAGCTTCAGCAGTTCTGCAGGAATTTCATCAAGTCCCGGTGCTTTTCCATCCTTCATTTGTCTGACAGCTGCAGTTATTTCCTTTGGTAGGATTTCGGGACCTGAATTTTCTTCAATGGTGGGTTTGTTTGGTTTAATCCCATTTAAATATAATATTTAACTTAAACATGTCAAAATAAAATAGTTTTAGAAACTCTTAATCCTTCATATGTCTCAAATTGATATGCATTACAAAATGTAACGCTTGGGAACTCTTTAAATGGAAGAAAAAAAAAGGATTTTCCCAAGTTGAAAAAACAAGCGATAAAGTTAAAAAGCAAACTAGTAAACGAACTTTATACAAACAATGTTCTTAACATTATCAACTTAATGTTGAAGAGCTAGTTTATCTTAATTAACGAAGGTATTATATTCTTCACTTTCATTAAAACTTTTTTTTCAATATTGAATTGAAGCCTGTACGAGTATATAGAGATGGTTTATGACTGAAAGTTAGTATCTAGCAACGTAGTATCTATTCGAATTAAAAGAACACATACAGAATTCCTATCCTTTAAATTTGAAGTAAATCGTTTCGTATCAGATCGAAACGTTGAGACACACGTAATCACTTTGTGTTTTATAACAGCAACGATATTACCGGAAGGAAAAGCTTGAACTTAAAGAGCTCGTTTGTCTTAATTAACGAAAATACCATATTTCTCTCTGTCATTTCAAGTTTTTTTCTTCAATATTGAGCTGAAGCCTGCCCCATTAATACTTAATAAAGACAAGTATAGACATCGCTTGTGAGTGAAAGCCAGTACATAGCGAAGGCGTATGTATACGGTTACAAAGAACATTACCAGCATCCATATCCTTTGAGTTTTAAGTAAAACGCTCCATATCAGATTGAGACACGGTCTCTTCCGTAGCGAAAATTACTTAATTCGACTTATTAGCTTCTCGTTTGCTAAATGAAATGATCGTATAAAGCCCGGATCACAACGGAAGTTGTGAGAAAAATTAGTTGAAAATTGCAAAAAAAACAGTTTCTTAATATTGTTTTGAATCTATTTTCTTGTGGCATTTTAAAGTAATTACTATTTAAATGGGAATAAGTCGCAATTAAAGGTTAAAGTAAGTTTATTGGCGTTTCAATTTCCACTTCGGAAATCGTTCTCAAAATACACACATTAAAACATGTTAACCTTTACATTTAACACTTTTACTGCTAACTTTAAATTGCGGTAATTTTTCAGGAGCGGTAATGTTTTTTGGTTGTTGTGATTAGGGGTTAAAGTCAGAATTCCATTTTTGTGTGTGATTCAAAAATCATGATAACTAAACTAAACAAAATATTTTGTTACTATTTAACTGGGAATAAGCCACAATTAAAGATAAAAATACGTTTATTGACGTTTCAATTTAGACTTCGGAAATTGTTGTCAAAATACATACAGTAAATATAGTAATTAATTTACAATGCCACAAGAAAATAGCTTCAGAACAATAAAAATATTTTGTGTAGATTAAAAGCAGATTGATATACTAAATACGAATAGAAAATGAGTAGTACTATTTTCCACTGATAAATATATCTTTCATTTATCCGGATCGCGTGTGCTCGGCTTTAGACTGACGAAAACATTTCTTTAAATTTAACTTGGCTGAATTAAATATCGCCTTGGGCCGTATTTCTCTTTGTGCGTTTGCCAAATTCCGGTTTACCGTAAGTCGTTTGTGTTTGTCTTCGGCGCTAGATGCTGGTTTATTATTTACGTTTGCTTTTGAAAATTTGTCATAACTTTAATAACATTTTGAGTTTACAGAAATTCTCTAGAACTTTTAGTCTTCTTAATTACTTACTCTGCAAAATATTTGAATTAGTAAACAGGAAGCAGTAAATTAGAATGTAAAATTCATTATTTTAATCCAATATAAAATATTATTGTCAGTAATAACTAATTACTTTTCTGCAGTTGATTTTCGGAATTTTCCTCATATTGCTGTGTGCATATTTCTTAATTTTCCTTGGAAAAGTCGTCTTTTACTGGAATTGTTTGTTTTGTATATATATCACAAATAAATACTAGAAAATCGCAACAGCAAGTCAAGGGAAACTTACCCAGCAGTATCAGTTGAATTCTCTTTGCTAATTCTGCTACTAGTATTAGTTTCATTGTTTGGCGTTAACGTAACTTTTTCTAGGTCCTCGTCAGACGCATCTGAATAATCCAACAAAGACATATCAATGAACTTTCCTCAAATTTTAATTTTGAAAATAAGTAAAACTATTAGAATTCAGTCACATGAGAGCATACATAATGAGGAATCGTTTACTGTATTCTGAAATCTTGTCTGCTCGTTTATTTGCTTAATATAAACAATAATGTGATCTTATCTGTAAAATTTTAAACAAAACTTCTAGTTCTGCCATATAATATTTAATTTGCGTTTACCTTTTCATTTTTTTTAGTTTTCTCTTCTGGGACATAATCCTTATCTTTGTCAGAATCGTCACCATTCCAAAATTCACTATTGTTACTAGATTCGGTCATTGTATCACTTATTTATTACATAAATTAACAGAGAATGAAATCAACACACACGTTGTTTCCATGTAACATAACCCATAAATCGAGTAATAAAATTGATGACAGTTTCTATATACTACATGAGATCGTGTTATTCTGAGTTTGGAAAGTTCACTAAAATTTTGCGAAAAACAAAGTCGTATGTTTAACGTAGGACTATGTTGCGCTCATTTCATATTTTCATAATATACACCAATGATTGAGACATTTGAGATGCTATGTTTTCTCTGTGTTGTTGTACGGGGCGGAGGCATGGACGCTTACAGACACCACTATTAAAAAACTTGAAGCATTTGAGATGTGGCTTTATAGAAGAATGCTGAGAATATCATGGACAGCAAGGATCACGAACAAGGAAGTTCTAGGAAAAATTAAGAAGGAACCAGAGATTGTGTTTACGATCAAACGCATAAAATTGCAATATCTGGGACACGTTATGAGAAATCAGCACCGTTACTCCCTGCTGCAGTCTATATTGCAAGGTAAAGTCAAAGGTAAGCGAGGACCCGGTAGAAGGAGAATATCATGGCTGCGGAATTTAAGAACATGGTTTAAGAAAACCTCAACGGAGCTGTTTCGAGCCGCATCGAGCAAGGTTATGGTTGCCAATATGATTTCCAACATCCGAAACGGATAGGAACCAGAAGAAGAAAAACACCAATGATTTTCGATTAATTTTAGAGGATTGCCTGTATATATTTTAGATTTACAAAGTTCTATTTGAGAACCTACTCTGGCATTTAGGTCTCCTAACAATATTATTTCTTGATGGCTTTTTATTTTATCACAGATGTTTGATAACTCTTCATAAAAGGAATCTTTAACTTGTTGATTTGAATCGTCTGTTGGCGCATAGAGAGAAACAAATAGTAACATTAATACTACCAGCAACGAGGTCCGTACTGCGCTAATTAAAATGAAAAACGGGCGATCTTCAGGACCTGGCAATATAGCTGTAGAGTTACTTAAAGCAGGAGGTCTACTCCTAATCGAACGAATAACTTTTCTAATGAATCAATGCTGCCAACAAATTAAAATACCATCTGAATGGAAAACCGCTCACCAAGTGTCCATCTTTAAAAAGGGTAATAGAAAAGATCCTAACTGCCACAGAGGATTGAGTGTCCTACCTACTTTCGGCAGATTGTTTGGAAAGATAATAAATAGAAAAATACAAGATGATGTAGGACATCTAATTAGCGAAGACCAAAGCGGATTTACGCCTGGTAGATCTTGCAATGATAACTTGTTTATACTCCAACAATTAATAGAAAAAAGAATAGCGGTTGGTAACCAAGGCCTAAATTGTGGCAAGCTTTACAACAACTCGGCATTAGTCCACACCTTTTAGGAATAATCACAGAAGTATACAGGGATAACACCACTTACCTAAAAATCGGAAATAGACTATCAGAGCCGATAAAAGTAACTAAAGGACTGAGACAAGGATGCAGTATGTCACCTTTACTGTTTAATTTATATATTGAGGCAGCCCTTCAGAATTGGAAAAACCACTGCCAGGGAATGGGAATCCCAATAGGAAATGACGTACTGTTCTCCCTGAACTTTGCGGATGACCAAGTCGTTCTAGCTCAAGATTCTTATGATCTAGAATTTATGATAACGGGTCTATACAGAGAATATGTAAAATGGGGGTTAAAAGTCAGCATGAAGAAAACGGAATATCTAGTTATCAATTCAGATGCAAGGTTTGAAGTGTTGATAGACGAGGACGTGGAAATCACACAAGTGGAAAAATTTAAATATTTAGGTGCATTCATTGATAAGAACGGCTTGGGTGAAACCGAAATTAAACACCGAATGAATCAGGGACGTAAAATTGTAGGATGTTTGAACTCCTTATGGTGGGATCGCAACATTTCCAAAAGGAACAAAAAAAGAATAGGGCAAACGATGGTTGAATTAGTTCTTTGTTATGGCTCTGAAGTATGGACAATTAATGCAGACCTGAAAAGAAGATTGTTGGCAGTTGAAATGGATTATTTGAGAAGAAGTGCTAGAACATCAAGGCTGGAAAGGAAAACCAAAGAATCTATAAGAAATCAGATGAATGCTACAGATACAGTCATAGACAGAATAGAAAGAAGAGGTTTAAAATGGTTTGGACACCTGTTAAGAATGCCTGACGAACGTTGGCCCCAAAAACTTCACATATGGAAGCCCCCTGGTAGAAGAAAAAGAGGTAGACCTCGACGCTCATGGAATGAAGGTATTAGAAGAGCAATGGAATCGAGAGGTTTGGAGGAGGAGCATGCCTTGGACCGAGAGGATTGGCGGAGGAGGACGGGAATACGGCAATAGCCGTCTCCAAGATGTATTCTATTTACAAATTGGATCCTGTAATATATACAAAGTTCTATGGGTCCTTATCATACATATAACCTTGTTATCTTAAAATTGCTGATTTTTAAATTTTGTTATACTCAGGCATACACCTTTGTAATACTCAGGCAGCGATATGGTGCCATACGGTGGCATATTATTGTAGAGAATATTTTATACGCTGCATATAGAAGCGTAATTCCTCTGTGGTTAGAGCATTCAAAGATTTTTTCTTTTTGATTTAAAACTTCTATACTGGCGTTGAATTACTTTATTTTCGTATACAGTAAAATGTTGAGGCTAGCGTCACAGAACTAGCGCCACAAAATGGCGTCGTCACGAGTAGCGTCATAGAATAGCGGTTAATAAAATAAATAATAAAGTCACTTTATTTAATTTTAAAAATATTATTTAATGTTTAAAATAACATTTTAGTGGTAAGTAACGAATAATAAAAACCTGAAATAATTCTAAGTATATTAAAACAGTACAGAATTGTTCCATTTGTGTGGTACATTATTATACTAAATGTTGACGTTAGTTCTACTTCTCTAGTCAAAAAGCATCGCCATCTATGCGTTGGTCGTGTTTGTCTAATTTCCAGAAATTTTCATTTGAGGCAGTAATAATAATTTGCTTTTTAAGCTGTATCTCGTAAACAAGCTTTGGTCGCGATATTAAAATAATCCGACGAGATTTCCTGACGTTGTGTAAACCGAAATATATATTAAAATAGACAAAACGCAACGTTGTTTAGAGTGGATATGTACTCACTAGAGCAGTAACTTTCCTGAAAATTAAAACCTAATTATACAAAACTCATCACAGCGAGTGTGTCGACTAAAAACCTAATATTTCATAACGAACAACTTTTTCTAGACGTAAACGGAAACCGCCGTGACGTTGCAGAACTGCATGAACTTTATTGTTTTTGGTATTAAAATTGTAATCCTTGTCAGATTCATTTGTTGTAGAAGACAAAAAATAAATTACAGCAGTTCCGTGAAGGAAAAAGCTTTGAAATTAGTGTTGCTTTTATGATACATCGCACGTTACGAAAGTTATCACTTAAATTGTTCAAACTTCTGCTACTGACCAGAGCATGGGGCGCATGATTAATAAAATATAAGCAGATACACTGATCAATCTTGTGAACTACCGTAAAACGGGGTTACATTGAACCCGAGGGTTACATTGAACAGTTTTGCAATGAAGATTATATTTTTCTACAAGTTGGCCTAAACTTTTTTTTGGGGCCGATATATTTTTTTGAGGGTTACAAATATGTTTTTATTGGACTTCCTGATAAAATTTCTGGCAGGTTCTCAATAACAAAAATGAAATAAAAAATGGTTTCTGAAATAAAAGTAAAAAAATCTCTCAAACTTTGGTCTGTAGCCGGCGATATGCAAAAGATATCTTCTCATGACTAATTTTACACGATACTAGTACCTATTTGAACCTTATTCTACACAATACCGTAAATGATTAGGGTTTTAAATATTTTTAATTAATTTATACAAAAAATGTGTCAATTATTTTGGGAACGTGGGGTAACATTGAACGGCAGGATTGAACGTGCTTGGGCGGCGTCAATCGAGTTCCATCTAAATATTATTGTCTGGCGTTACGCTACCTCGTTTTGAATCATTTGAATAAAATTCACTCAGCTCAGAGCTAAGTATAACATTGGTTGGCTTGGCGGTAGGAACATTGTGTGGTTAGGAAATTCAGTTGTGGTGCAATATGTAGTGTAGTGCGATAATCTCAGTCCAAAATGCGTGATTACGTTAGAAAGTTGGGTAGTCGATCATACAAAAATTACACCTCTGATACTTTGAATCAAGCAATCCGCGAAATCAAAACAAAACAGTTATCACTTTCCAAGTCGTCGAAGAAATACAAAATCCCAAAAGGAACATTAAGTCACAAACTGAACAACAAAAAAATGAAGGACGTCGGCAGGCCCACAGTTTTAAACAACGACGAAGAAAAGGCATTGGTCAAGATGCTTTTGAAAATCCGCTGAATGGGGCTTTCCTTTGACTCACGACGATTTACGACATGTTATGAAAAGCCATTTGGATACAATGGGTAAGAGAGTTAAGCAGTTTAAAAATAATTTGCCTGGTATCGACTGGATTAAAGGTTTTCTGAAAAGAAACAGAGAAATAAGTGTAAGAAAATCTCAAAATATAAACCCAAATAGAGCATCTTCCACTGTAGAAGTTTTCATTGCTTATTTTGATACAAATTTATCGGATGATCCTGGGTCTGCAAGATGCTTTTTTTAAAATAAGGGTGAAATACCCAGAACGTTTATTATCTCAATCAAAATCAAACATTTCTTTGATATTTTGTGGAAGCGCTTCAGGAGTTCTGCTGCCTTTGTATGTAGTCTACAAAGCAAAAAAGCTTTGGACAACTTGGACGGAAGGAGGACCCGATAAAACCAGATACAACCGAACAGCTCATGGATGGTTCGATTCTGCAACATTTTTAAATTGGTTTACTTCTGTTTTCCTTTACTCCACGAGACATGAAGAAGGAGTCAAAGTATTAATCGGGGATAACTTGGCGAGCCATTTTTCTGAGCAAATTATCAGACTGTCGGTTGAAAATAATATTCGATTCATATGTTAACCGCCGAATACTACGCATATCGCTCAACCCCTGGATGTCGCGGTGTTCGCACCACTGAAGAAACAATGGCGTGCAATACTCAGCGATTATAAGTTAGCAACGGGATCAACTGGTCTTCCAAAGGAGATGTTTCCAAAACTTTTAAAAAAGCTGATGTTAAAATTCGCAGAAACTGGTGAACAAAACCTTCAAAGTGGCTTTCGGGCAACGGGTATATACCCTTTAGACAGAAAATCAAATATTAAAGAAATTGCCTAGTACTGATGATACTGAATCAAATGAAAGTTTTGGAAACAGTTTAAACGACACAGTTTTACAATTTCTACTGGGTATTAGGAACAAAAAGAGAGCTAGAACTCAAAGAAAAAAGAAAATTAACATCGTACCGGGTAAAAGCATTGGATTGGAAGATTTTGAAATAGGAGAAAGTTCTGAATGTTCTGCACCACCCACGAAAAATAAGAAAAAGTCTGCTAAGGAATTGCATAGTGACAGTTCCGACTACGAACTAGAGCTTCAGGACGAATCTGATTGTGATTTCGAGACATTTTGTGATGAAATGCACCAAGAAAAGAACGAGGAGATCGAAAGGCCAACAGGGGCTGCAGTCGTCGACGATTATGTGCTCGTGAGATTCGCAACCAAAAAGATCTTGAAACATATAAGATAATTATTCCAGGGATATCCGTAGTGATCTTGAATGTATTGGTTTCCCCTTACCTCCTACATCTTTTTTGCCGTTGACCAAATTTTGGTTCATCCGCCTTCGGGGTCGATTTCTCAACCCCAGGACAAAAAGGTTGAAGTTACAAAATTAAAATCGATTCTTTCCAATATATCGAATTTTATATTGAAAATGGACACGGTTCGTAATGGGTAACTTTTTGTATGTGCACATTTGTACTAAGGTTTTTAAGTAAGTTTAAGTTTTAGGTAGGATTTAATTTATGACCCACCTTTTTGTTACACCCTGTATATATTTATCTTTTACCTGTATACTTGAGTTGTATTTTAATTCATACTGTTTTGTTTCAGGTGAGTGTTTCACATTGTTTTCATTGCCAAAATAGTAAGTATATTCTTAAAATATCGTGTAAAAAACTACTGTAAACTTGTTGGTATCTACCATTCCATTTAATTTTCTTTCAGTTATATTAGCAAACCTAATATTTGTTATCTTCGTATATGTCTTTCTCCCGTTGGGCTGCATTCTAGTTTTAGCTATCCGTTTCATTGGATATACATTTCTTAATTGTTTACATTTTAAACAAATTAAACGTTTGCCTTTAATGAAGCTGAGCATGTTCTGTTCCTGTGCCATCTCTTGTCTTATATAAGCATTTCTGATATGACGCCGTATTGTTATACTCTGCAGTTACTTTACATGAAACCCATTTCGGTTACTCTTAATTTTTTTCTTGCGTATTTGTTTACCCAGTTCTCCATTCCATAAGTCATTTTCCTGCGTTTCATAGTGTTATAAGTAGACTTAGACAAATATGCAAAATGCATGTATTAATCCGAAGATGTACTACAGGACTACTTTGAATTTAATAATCAAATATGTATATACAAATAACAATGCAGGACTTATAATGGGTAATCCTCTAAGCCCATTGATGTTAGATATTTTTTTGGATCATCTAGATTCAAAGATTTCAAAACATCCCGTATTTAAACAGTTTTTATATTGGTGGATATACATCGACGATGTACTGGTATGTGTTACAGGAATTTGACCAATTTGTATCGTATATTAATTCACTTCATAGTCATATTGAATTTACAATAGAAACAGAACAAAATTAATCCATAATTTTTTTAGATTTAAAAATTATCTGATTTAAAAACAAACATGAGTTACTACTACTACATACTACACACTATACACAAATTCATCATCCCATCATACACAAGGATGTCTGGCAGCCTGTCTTAGAATTTTACGTAGATTAACAAAAATTCTGATGTCAAACTACAACTTTGAGACAGAATTAAATATCATTAAGCAAATGGCAGTAAACAATGGGTACAACGAACAACCAATTAATAAAATTTTAAATCAAAAACTACACAAAAAAGCCCTGAAATTAGTATTTCCACCACCAAAGAAAAAAACACAGCACCCTCTGCTCGATTACATACACTGGAAAAATATCAACAAAAATAGCAAAACACATAAAAAAAGAAAGGAAAGAACAAACAACAACTTAGGCAAATATGTTAAGAACAACAAGAGCCAAAATAAAAAGCACTGACATAGTGGTGTATACAAACTAAAATGTGGCGACTGCGCAAAAACTTACATTGGTCAAACCAGTAGAACTTTAAAAATACATATAGCTGAACATAAAAGAGGTTTCAATAATAGAAAAACATATTCTACATAAACACTTTACCTTCTAGATCATATAATCGTTATTTTAATGACGAATTTCAAATTATTCACATCCAATATAAAGACTATCTTTACTAAAAATCTATGGAAATTAACAAATTTAAAAACACAGACCTAATTCTGAATGACCAACTTGAGACAAACAGTTTTTCCTCTCCTCAACCTATTTCGTTAAAGACTATAAAATGTAAAAACCTACCAAAAACAGAACACTTGAGAAAGGCACTCTGCCAAAACAGCTGTAGTGATAAGATTTTATAATAAATGTGGAAGTTTTGAAAACAAAGTTTTCACTGTTTTATTGTCATATTTAATGCATATTTTCCAAAAGAAATGCATATTTTTGGGTAAATTATTGCATATTTATAACTTTTTTGCATATTTGCCTAAGTCTAGTATTAGTTTTCTTTTTTGTGTGTTTCTGGTAATATGTGAAGATTTCTATGAACCACGTTCATATGTTTCTTCCTTTTAGCGTCAATTTTCTTTTCTATGCTCATTGGTTGTAAACTGATTTTGTTTACAACGCTGTAATTTTCAAAATAGTATATTTCCTCTTGTTTATTAACTTTACTCCACACTGTATGCCAAGACGCCCTATTCATTTCAATACCTTACCAATAAACTCTAACGGTACTCGAACCCTGTGAATAATCATCTGTTCCCGACATCGGCGACCGACGGTCGAAAGATAAAGCTCTGTCTGTCAGTTAAATAGCAATGCAACACTCGCGGGAGAAACATGGTGCTTTAATAACTCAAATTTGTTATTTTGGTAGTTGTCATTCTCAGAGCGTGTGTCTCTCTCTCAAGTATTTAGCGGTAAAAAAATTTGTCTCCGCGATTGTGACATACTGCACCCATTGTATATTGTGTTTGTGTTAAGTTTAATACGTAGAGAAATAAATGTTAGTTACAAGTTACTCTTATTCTTTACGTGCCAAAGACACTCAAAATAATACAGTCCACTCAAAAACCTCAGAGAATACCGGCGATATAAGTTAGTAGAAGATTAAAAGCACGTGGAATCACAAATAATTCCACCCCAAAAATTTTCTCCAGTCATTTTTTTACAAGAATGCATCCATCACTTAATTTTCCAGTGCCTTTAATTTCTTTATTTTTATTCATAGTATAAATAAATTATCTTAATTCTGTTATTGTTTTTTGTAGTACCTCTGGCACGTATTATAGGATCTTCGTACCAAACCATAACCTATTTTTTTATTAAGTTGCTTGATGCAACCTAAAAGTCCTAAAAAGACCTAGAAGTCCTAAAAAAGAACCAATGGATTTTTTTGTTTTATTTTTATTTTCTAGCTTATTTTTAACGTTTTTGAGGAATGGATTTTGCTGTCTCACTACTCAATTTCATTGAACTGTAATACTGACGGTATTTTTTTTATTCGGATTCATTAAACATCCTGTATAACATATTTCAGAATATATTTATAACAGTACATTTCCAAGCCGTTGTTTAAAATACGCCACTGTCAGTTCAATTCCGTAGGTCTCGCTTTCATAAACAATGAAGTAATTCTGACGCCGTTTCTCAGAACCTCCAGATAATAATAATAACAACATACAGTAACATACAGGCGGGCACATGTCCGCCATGTGAACATGAATCGTTTTACAGACGGGCGTTAAATTTAGCTGGGGCTTTGATTTCCGAACATTTACATTAAAGTTTATTTTAAGCTTTATTTAACGGCCACATGCCCTTTTTTCTCGTTGGGAAATAAGTCATTTGGAACTAATTGAAAGGATTTTGATTCAGTGATTCTATGTTACACCTCTGAAGTCAACAGGATGTAAATTATTTAATGATTTATTTAATCAGGGCTTTTGCCGGTATATGGCAGTGAAAAAATTGAGAAAGCGGACCGATTTTGGACCGAAAATGTATTTTACAACGATGTATTTGCTTAGGACGAGTTACTTACAATAAGGATATGTGTAACTTATTTTAGTACACTGAATCTTATACAAGTTGACCTTACCGTTATATTTAAACTTTCGGAATGAGACCTATATATATTATATATTATTCAAACTGTAACATTAGTTCTTCTAAAAGATTCTAATCTAATGTGTCTTATTTCCAGCTTCAATCTTGGCATTAAAATCGCCCATAATGATGAGAACTTCCTATCTAGGAATTTGCTGTATGATACTGTTGATGTTCTGATATAACGCAATTGCTTCTTCCTCCTCTTTATCTGCAGTGGGAGCATATACTTGCATGATGTTTATATTAATAGGGTTGGCTTCTACTTGTAGTAACATCACTTTCTCTGATATTGGTGTAAAGTTAGTAACGCGTTTGGCAACCTTGGGTGATACCATTATTCCGACTCCATATTCATATGATCCATCATTTTTTCCCTAGTAATATACCTTGTGTCTATTTGTATTTCACCAGAATCTGGCCATCTCATTTCTGCTATTTCCATGATTTCAATATATATTCTCTTCATGTCCTGTATTGCGTTGTGGATTGTTTTTTCATTTGCACATGAAAACCTTGATTTGCCAGTACTAGATTTTTCCCCTTCTTTTCCGTTTGGGGTTGAAAAGATAAATTTATTTTGCACATAAACTAAACAAATATAATTAAAAAACTAATGATTAATAATAGTCAATTTCGTATGTATTTAACATATGTTTAACCTCAAATTGGAAGTTCCAAAACTGTCAGATTAAGGCAATAGGTGTCGCGTCAGTCACGCACGGAACGATAATTATTTTCCTAATCTTTTATTTGGATCCAGGAGCTTGAAACTTCAAAAAAATTCCAGAAATATTAAATTTTGTCCCTTTTATATTACCCCACCAATAATATTCCTGTCAATGTTTTATGTTTCGACATCAAGTTTAAATAAGTCAAACTGATAATATTATACATGATGTTTATTCGCTTATTCCCTTCGTTACAGGAGGGTGCGGCTTGTTTAGCACAGTTCTAGTTAATAACATGAGACATATGCGTTTTGCTTATTTCCTGTAACGTCCATGTTTATTTTTGATAGTCTTCCTGTTAAAGCAACATAAATCGTTATCATTTATTCATGTCCTTTCTTTAAACTACTATAAAATGTCTTAAATATTTTACAACACTTTTGAGCTTCCTTCCGTATTTACGTTTATGCTTACAGTGCAGATTTAATGTAATTAACCAAAATTGAGAGTGAACTAAAGCTTCCCGTCCTGATAAGGACAAAGATAAGACCGTCTCGCTCTAATGTTCAATTGAAGCGTGCGAAATTCGCCGTATTGTTCCGAAACAACAAAGAAAAGAGCTCCCTCAAGATAAACACATACACACAGAGAGTCAGAGTGAGTGTATATATATAGAGCATAGAAGCAAGAAATACAGAGCCGTTTAAATAGTAGGTAAAAGGTAAAGCAAATTGGAGGGAAACATCGTTTCTCTCTTTATCCAGCCCACCGCTGGCACTAATCGTATTTATCCAGGTTGAATCGATAGAGCAACCAGTTGATTTCACATTTCACAGAATGTTAAGCTCCGTAGTTTTGGGAATTGAGTTAAATCCTGCAATTTGGTGGTTAAATCGTTCTCAGTCTTTTTCGGTTAAACACGTTATTAAAGTCTTCGGAAATATAGAGATAGGCCACGATTTTGACAGGACATTTAGTAGTAAAAGAAGTTTACTGTATATTACGAATGATTGGTAAAACGTTAAAAAAAAACAAGTTATTTTCGACAAATTATTTCGTTGTATAAATTACTTTTGTTATTATTTTTATCAAAAAATGAAACGAAAATCGAAATAAACGGTTTTTAAATAAAATTTGGGCGGAACACAGCAAAATATGAAATTAAAGGATTAACAAGAGCAACTGAAATTCAAAAATATTATTGTTTGTGGATCACTACTTAACACACAACGATAAAGCGACTTATTATACAGTGTGATTCTTTTCTCTACTTCTTCAGTGCCTTTTCCGGTCCGGATGTTGGCAATCATCAAGGCTATCATGGTTTCGTTGACTGCTCTGTGAAACAGCTCCGCGGAGGTCATTCCAAACGATTGTCCAAGGTTTTTAACCACGAGATACGACAGCGTTCCGGTCCTCTTTTGCCAAATACTTTACCTTGCATAACGAGTTGAATTATTCGATATTTTTCTTCGTTACGCATCACGTGGCCGAGTTACTCAAGCTTACGAGAGCCTCTCTCCTGTTATTGCCAAAGAATGTAGAGCGTAGAACTATTTTAAATAATTTTAAACTGTTTGTCCTTGTTTAAGTGTAGTGTTTTGTACAATTTTACAACGCACCGCAGACAGAGCTCTTCCCATGGTCCGTGACAGTCTGTGTAGGTCCGTGACAGTAGTATTTGATTTAACGCGTGATGCCACTCCTCACGATTTATCGTTAGATCTCACGAATTGAAGACAAATCTCACGATCTCACGATTGACGTCTTATATCTTACGATTTCTAAAATTTTTAGGCTGTTACTAAATCTAAAGATAAATAATGGGTACCTAATAAAATTTATACGAGAAAATCAGCATTTTTCAAGTGCTCTTAGATTGTCACCTTGAAATATTCATAAATCAACTATATTTTTATACAAAAATGCTTGCACTACTCCAATTAGTATACACAAAATAATATAAACAAAGCTTAAAAGGTTCTTTATTGCTTTGAAAGTGTAAATATCGGTCCATAAACAACTGAAGTTTATGTATATTTTATCAATAAATATCAAGAATAGCCGGAATTTTGTATTAAAGGATCAATAGACCAAAATGATTTAAGTGTGTGTTCGAGATATGAAACAAATCAGCAATTGCATATAACAATAACTTTATATTCCATCTTCAATAACTTTGAAATCCTACAAGTACCGATAAAATGTTAAATCTTCAGAAAAAAAAATGTTTATGTTTACCTAATATATACCTAGTATACTTAATATTCTTGGGTAAAATAGGTTTATAATTTTCATTGAAGTTTAAAACTATAAAGAATGTTTATAATCATTGCCTAATATTGAATCGATAAATCCATAGCTTGCAGTATATAGATATAGGTAGGTAGGTAATTTCCTAAAATTATATCTGATACTGGTGGTTCCCCTAAAGTAGACCCTTTTCTGGTACACTAATTTTTAAGTATGTACTTATACATTAATTAATATATAACAATACAAAGTATTTAAAATAGTTTTGTATAATTATATATCATTTAAAAACTCCCATTTCTTTCAAAATTCAACTGTAGCGAAATCTCACGATTTCTTACGATTTATTTACAAATTTAAAAAATCCAAAATAACTTCGTTTGTCCATTCCATTTTTTAGCAAAAAACTGCAAAACAACTTTGACAACACTACAGACAACTACTCGTAAGAGCGAATAAAAAACTTCTGACTTGAATTTGTCGTCTGTTAAAACCATCGAGCAATAAGACAAAAGAGGGAATGTAAAGGTAGTGGGGGTAAACATATTGATAGACAGGAAGTGCCATCTTGAGAGGCCACTTTAGACAAGGATAGACAGTCTCTTTCCTTGTTTAAGAAGTCAAATTTAGGTATACTTTTTCCAAAGTCAATTTTCCAAGTGGCGGCTTTTGAGCTTCTTTGATGCAAATGCCGACCATTGGCGTGGAAATTAAGAAAAGGGATCAGTTCATCAAACGCATATTTCAAGAAAAATCATAATTTTTATTAATTTTTACATAATTATATTCAGGAAAATTTTTTTTACAGAACAATTTTTTAAACAAATTCAAAATATCACCTTTTGTGCTCCAAAAAATATTTTTTAGGTTTTTGGGTGACTCTAAATAAGATCTATGTCATTTTTCTCAAAAGTTAATAGTTTTGGAGATATAGGCGATTTAAAATCCGAAAAATGCGATACCTAATATGCATTTTCGAGTATGCATCGTTTTTTTTACGGTACCCCAAACCATTTCAATTGGATTAAAAATGCAATAGTATGGAGGTAATCGCAAAAGAGTATGGCCGTGCCTGCTGCAAATGGTGTCAATAACGTATTCGTTTTTGAAATTCCGACTTTTGATCATTCTAATTAATTCTTTTTTACTGGAATCTTTTTAGGAACAGTGATATTTTTAAGTTCCATAAATTTTAAAATTTCGTCCTTTTTCGTGTTATTATTAGGTATTTTATTTAATATGCGGGAATGATACGACGCATTATCCATAACAATCACTGAATTCGGCGGAATATTGGGCAAGAGTTGTTCAACAAACCACTTTTCAAATAAATCGGCTGTCATATCTTCGTGATAATCGGCAGAAGACTTTGTTATATTTTTGGCCGACAATAGCAATGCATTAGATACAAAACCATCTTTGCTTCCGGCATGAAGAATAATAACACGTTTTCCTCGTGAACAGGGTGTATTTAATGCACACTTGTTTGTGTTGTCAACCCAGCCGTACTTGACAACATCATGCGTATCGAACCAGGTTTCATCTAAATAGATTATGTTTCTGTTTGAATTACGATACTGTTTTATTTTACTCAAATACTCTCGTCGAAGTTCAACAATACGCCGAGATTCCATTATTACCATTCGATTATCTAATTTCTTATATTTAAATCCACAACTTATCAAAATCTCGCGCAGTGTTTCCAAAGATGTATAATTATATTCAGGGAAATCTCTCAATTTTTCACGAATCAGTTCTAAAGTAGGCACTCTATTTTCTTTGTAAAAATTGTAAACTGTTCGCTGAATAACGTCTTTTGCAGCAGTGTCAATCCTACCCAATTTTTTATTTGGTCGCTTTCGTTTTAAGGAATGATCTGTAACAATGCCTAATTTAATAATTGTATATATCGTCTTATACCCGATTTTGTTAATACATGAATTCTCGAAACAATTGCATTATCAGCCATCAAAATATTTTCTTTTTTCAAACACTCATACATATTTAAAACTATTCTTTGGGATTGTACGTGCAAATCTTTATTTTTTAATTCGGGGCTGTCATTAACATAATTGTCATTATCTATTGATAACACAGAAGTTGATGCATCTTGATCATTCGTATCAAATGGTCTCCAAAATGCCATCCTAGAAAAATATAATATTACTTACCTTATTATCCGCCTCTGATAGCTGCTTGCAAAATGAACTATTTAGGGTGTCATATAGCCAGACAAACAGGTGTTCCATCAAGATTTATTGCGATGCGCTTCGCTGTTGCCAAGTTTAAAATTATTGAATGTAACTTTAATACCATAATTAATATATCTGCAATTTTTCATGTTTCCAGGTAAGGTATAAAATCAATAAAATTTGGAAAAAAATAATACAATTCTTGAAACCGTTTTTCAGAACTTGGATTCTTAAAAGTTGTCTGATTTCTTAAAAGTCGATCATTATATCTATAAGAGTATTACCGCTAAATTCACCAACATGGCAACGTCGATATAGACCGAACATCGAAATCACCTCGAAATTCTGTCCAGACTACAATGTTGCCGATATTCGAAAATTACTTAGAGTATAAGTTATATATACAAAGTTCACAGTTGCTTTAATTCATTAGTGAAGAGTCCATGGAAATATTAGTACCTAGTTAATTAATTTATATAGATATATTTTTTGAGAATATGTTCATATTATTTTTTAAGAGTGTCGTTCGTTGACTAGCAATTGAATAATAACGAATAGAGAATAGAGAATATTTTTTAAATATAACCTTAGGAATTTTAGGAAATATGTCTGACAACCTTGATTTGAAAGGCGGTCTCTTTGAAATCAGAGTGAGGCATATTTATGTTGGAAAATTATTAGTGGATGTACTATAGGTTATGTTATTGTTTGTCCCAACTGTCACATGAAATTTTATTTATATTGAAATCTTTTACCAATTGTGTCACTTTTTAGACTATTATAGTTAATATTTAATTAAAACTTTCTCGTCTGAAAAATATTTTATAGCTATTGTTAATAAGTGTTGGAAAATTTAAATGTAGCGCCTTTGCATTTCCGGATATGTCCGCCATCAGAGGCCACTTTTTTGGTCTCCTTTTCATAACGATTAGATTCCCTCTTTTATCTTTTTGCTCGATGGTTAAAACACAGACGCGCTAGGATCGCGTCGCACGAGCATATACCGCACCTTTGATGTTACCGACTCTAGATGGATAGGACGGACCAGCACAGACGTGCCTGCGCTACCACGGATGAGACCCTTCCCACGGTGCGTGGTGCGTGCTGGTCCGCTTACGTCCGTAATATCGCCGACCGTGGGAAGCCTGTATTAGGTTTGCAGTCCTCGGAGCTATAAATAGATATGACATTTGAAAAATTTCTCAACTTTCTTAAATGGATCACCCTATATGTTGTAACGTTATTAGAATAGAACTTTAACTGTTTTTTAAGTTTTAAGAACTTTAACTGTTCTTTAAGTTTTTTAGTGACTTTATATACGTAAAGTTAATATTTATAGAAATATTTAGCTTTAAATGTATATATTCAATTGTTTATATTTTACCTGTGGTGGGTTTTTATTTGCATGGAGATACAATTTTACAACTGTATATTATTCATCTCTGATTGTGTGATCAAATAGTTTTCTCACCCGCTGGTTATAATTTATCGAACTCAAAATCCACGCGTTCACTTCCCCTCAGCGAACGAACAATACCATTCAAACTCGATGATAAGAAATGACATAACGATGACCAAACATTTTTTCTAATACTCCAGCCACGAATAGTATACTTCCATAGGCATTCCTTTATACTATCAACCCACGCATTTCACGTCTTCTAATGGCCTCACGACTCGTGCAACAATAAAAAAAGAAGTCAAAAACAGCCTTTTCTACATTCCGCTGCTGCTGATGAGGGTCAAGATTTGTAATTACAGAAAAAGGAAAACGAAATATCACGTACTCGGAGCGTTCGGTTCGTTCTTCGTTCGTTGTTTCTGCATGAGGTACTTACGCACAAAGGCGTCAAGCATTGGAAACAGGGAGGGACATAATTAGGCGAATAAGTTAATTTTTATAGAATATCGACGGTAAGGTGGTTTTGCTTACAACAAATACAATGCTCTTCTCAAAAACATTGTTACATTCAAATGGTCCGCTGTCGAATAATATCTTCCTCATATTGTCGTTTTTAATATAATCGACTATGTTCGTTTTTCTTTTATTTAATTTTTGCTTTATTTGTAATATTTATTGAGATTATCTTTTGATGTCTCTGCTGAATATTTGTGTGTAATTGGTAGGTACTGTTCATTGCAAGATATTTCTTCTAGGTATAGTTGTATACAGGGTCGGACTTACATATACTGATATGTTTTATCAAAATTACGACAATTCCACAAAGTAAAAGAAAAATACATAGTAATATTAAAATTGTATATTTAACATAGTGAAAAAATACAAAAACAAATAATTTTAAACTTAACTATCGTCTACATTTAAATAGGTATCACTATCATCGCTATCCTTTAAATCTGTAATTACTCTATTTATAATGTTTTGGAACTGTAAGTATTTTTCTTCTAGTTTTTTGACATATTCTATACATTTTTTTTAATTATCTGCTGTAATATTATTACATTCGGTCTTAATTAAATCTACAACAGTCGAAAATAATTTAGGAAAATTATTATTTTTCTTCACATTACTTTTTAATTGAGACCACAACAATTCTATTGTATTTAGTACACAATAGTAAGGAAGTAATCTTAATACTTTATGGCCATAATTCTGAGCTAGCCAGTCGATAACATAATTTTTTTCACATGTAACTAATTTTAATAGTTCTACAAGTTGTTTTTTGTGTAAAAATCCATAAAATATATTTCATGTTTTGATAAAAATTCTTGAATTTCAGCTTTGTTTGAATTAGTGCTTGGAATTTTACTTTTTAGTCTTCTTTTTAGAGTGCCTGTCCGTTCTGAAAGCAGATCATTCTGGCTATGATGACTTTGTTGGTTGCTATACGAAATAGCTGTGTTGAGGTCTTTTTATACCATGCTCTCAGGTTAGCAAGCCAGGATATTCTTCTTTGTCCTGGGGCCCTTTTCCCTTTAATTTTACCTTGTCAAATGCTTGAAGTAACTCGTATCTGCCTTTATTTCTCATTATATGTCCCAAGTACTGCAGCTTACGGCCCTTCACGATGTTATGTTCCAAGACTCCTGTTATGTTCTCCTTCCTGATGATTAATAGCTTGGTTTTGCTGGTGTTTATATTTAGTCCATTATTTTCTACTTGTTTCCGTTATTTTGTTAATTAAGTTTTGCAGCCCAGCCCATCTATGGTATTGGAAAACACTATTGTATCATCTGCATACTGCAGGTTATTGATCTTGACTCCATTTATTGAGATGCCTTCATCAGTATCTTTTAGAGTGTCTTCAAAAATGTGCTCCGAGTACCGATTAAATATCAGTGGTGAAATTATGCACCCCTGTCTCACTCCCCTTAAGATTTTAATCTGATCTGTATATTCTCCATCTAGTTTTTAGTCTACAATTATACAAAGCATTATCCAAAATAATAATGGTATTTCTTTTTAATTTGGGTAGTAATTACTGCTCAAACCACTTTTCAAACAAAGCACTGTCTATATCTTGATGATCATCTAAGCGACAATCACTTACACTCTTAGCAGAGAGTAATAAAGCATCTTCTACCCATCCTGATTCTACCCCACAATGTAAAATACAAATTCTCTTCCCTCTAGAGGGAGGAACATTGGTGACGCAATTTTTACGGTCGGTTGAACATTTTTTAGCTATATCGTGGGAGTCGAAGAAAGTTTCATCCAAATAATACAAGTTCTTTCCTTCACTCCTAAAAGACTTTCTTCTTCATGTGCCTTGTCTGTTCCGAACGTTGGCAATCAACATGGCTATTCTGACTTTGTTTACGACAGATCTGAATAGTTCAGCAGATGACAATCCGAACCATTGCTGCAAGTTTTGGAGCCACGAGTGTCTTCTCCTCCCTGGACCCCTTCTGCTGTCTATTTTCCCTTGAACGATCAGCTGTAGTACTCTATATTTCTTATGTCTCATAACGTGACTCAAGTATTCCAACTTTCTTTTCTTTATACTTATTCCTACCTCTCTCTCTTTACCTATCCGGCGTAGTACCTCTTCTTTGGTCACGTGCTCAGTCCACGATATACGTAATATACGTCGGTAAGCCCACATTTCGAAGGCCTCTACTTTTTTCATCGATGTTGCGGTTATTGTCCACGCCTCCATTCCATATAACAAAACTGGTAATACATAACATTTCAGAAGTCGAATTTTGAGAGGTAGAGTGAGGCTTTTAGAGATGAAAATTTGCTTCATGCTAGTGAACGATGCCCTTGCCTTTTCTACTCTTATATGTATTTCCTTCGCTTGATCCCAATTTGAGTTAACTGTTGTTCCCAAGTAGATGTACGAATCCACGTGTTCAATTCTTTCATCACACAATAGAGTGAGGCTTTTAGAGATGAAAATTTGCTTCATGCTAGTGAACGATGCCCTTGCCTTTTCTACTCTTATATGTATTTCCTTCGCTTGATCCCAATTTGAGTTAACTGTTGTTCCCAAGTAGATGTACGAATCCACGTGTTCAATTCTTTCATTGTCTAATATCAGTTGCTGTGGTGGTTGTTGGGTTTTGCTTACTAACATCCATTTGGTTTTTGTGATATTTAGTCTGTGATGTATGGTGAGTCCATATTGTGCACTTGTTTTTTGTATCTTACTCATTAGGCAACTCAGTTCCTCCATGCTACTTGCTAGAATCACAGTGTCATCAACATACCGTATGTTATTAATTATTTCTCAATTTTTCTTTATGCCTTCTGTGCTTTCCTCCAGCGCTGTCTTAAATACTTCTTCTGAGTATATATTAAAGAGAGTAGGAGACAAGATACAGCTCTGTCTTACCCCTTTCTTGATCTCAATTTTATTGGTCAATGTAGATCCTACTTTCACTTTAGCTGTTTGACCCCAATAGAGACTCGCTATTGTTCGAATGTCTCTGTAGTCGACTCCGATCTTATAGAGAACTTCAATTATCTTTTCGTGCTTTACGTTATCAAATGCTTTTGCGTAGTCTATAAAGCATATGTACACGTCTTTGTTCATATCTCTGCAGCGCTGGATAAGCACCTGTAAACTAAAAAGTGCTTCTCTTGTCCCAAGAAAATTCCGAAACCCAAACTGCGAATCTCCAATGTTATCCTCGCATTTTTTGCTTATTCTGTTGTAAATAACCTTGGTGTATGCATTCGAAATGTGGTTAATTAGACTTATCATCCGATGTTGATCACAAGACTTTACTTTTGGTTTTTTCGGTATGGCAACAAAAGTTGACTCTAACTAGTCTTCAGGAAACTCGCCGTTGTTATAAATATTGTTAAAGAGTCTGACGAGTGAGTCTAGAAATTGACTGTTGAATTCTGTATTTTTTATGAATTAATTAATCGGTAAATATAATTAATTAACCTTCCTAATACCGGGTGGGGCGAATTCGCGCCCCAGGTCTAACGTTTTTAATAATATCTGTAATTAAGTTTAATCAATCGCTTTGACGGTTTAGGACATTGGTAGTTGATGTATTAAGAGCACAAAGAAATAGTAAAACCCAAAATACGGCGAACATAAAATTAAATATGCTCGTCGGATTTCGCGGAAATATATTCGAGAATTCGCCCCACGTCTTATCGTGTGTTTTCACGTTTTACAAATCTGATTTTATCAGTTTAGACGAAAGATTTGGGAAATGGTTACTAATGACTGTACTAATAACTTGCCATGATGTAAAGTCGCATTCTTTACATATTAACAGTTGATTGTAATGTGTTTCCTTTATTTTTGAAATTCAATTCTTGCTATTACACAGTGGGAACTTTTATAATTCCCCTATTAGCATATTTTGTCTAGATTTTTCGAAGCATCGCTTTCTTTCTAGTTGAGATCGTCTCTCTAAGAATTTGTAAAGTGCAATTAGCCCTAAGTTCGTCTGTTATCTGATAACTGCTAAAATTACCTGTTTATTTGGTGAGTTTCTGAATGTAACTGTCTTCTGTCTTTGATTTTTAATTTGTTGAATTGGTACTAAACAAAGTATACAGACAATAAAGAGTTAAAAAATAATTAGATTAATGAGATACATGGAATCCTTGCGCCTAAAAGTAAACCAAACTACTGGAGCGAGCCGTTGTAAACGTTAAGCATGATTTGCTTTGCATCGTGTGTGAGATAAATATAACCAGAACGTTTTTCAGGTTCAGACTCGTCTTCACTTCCTGAAATAGTGGCAGGAATGAAAAAGACATCGTCAGTAATTATTTCTATATCACTCATATGTATAGTTATTACACTAACTTCTGTTCTAAATGAACGACAAAAGAAAATTGAAGTTCTTTTTAAATAAACTTTCTTCTCACAATAGCCCATTTAGTGATAATTTGATATTAAGTAAACATTATCCTTTTACCTGAATAAAATTCCAAGAAATTGTGTAATCTCTTATAAACACTGGCTGTACGTACCTAGAAATTTGTAATTTTGAATTCCAAGTACAAATGCGATTAACTGATTAAATTTAAATAGGTACACAAAATTATGCTTACAATTTTATTTACCAATCGCTAATAACTCAAAATTAAAATACGTACCTGGCTACACCCATATAATAGAGGTCGAATTTTGAAAAAATTATCATGGCCTGAATTAACAAGAGGGACGGAGTTACTATTATCACTAAAATGAAGGTGTTTCTCTAAAATTTCCCATCTATTGCAGGTCATCGATTCAGATACTCGTGGTTGACCTAGAGTTGCATTCCAGTAGAAAAGCGAAAAAAAGAGCTTTTATGTTTGATTGTTCAACAATCATGGATATTATTTCTTTTGCAAACCAAAACAAGAAAACTCTGCAGGAGTTTTAACTCAAGGATACATTCTGGTGTAACGCCTTTAAATGCATAATCACTTTTATTAAAATGCTTCAAATTGGCCTGATTCCCATAAAATGTTTTAAGGTTTCTTTTTTTCTTTTGATAATTCTATTTATACCAGGTCAAATAGGTAATTCATCCAAATTCCTTTGTTCATTGCTATCACATTCATCAGACTGGGACTCTCGACATCGAGGAATATTCTCATTATCGGAATCTGAATCTGAAACTAAATCGTCAGTGCACTTAGTTCTCCATCACCAGAAATACATTTAACATATTTAGATGAGCCATAAAAATTCCTGAATAAGGCTATAACGATTTTTCTTTTGACTGGTAGGCAACCAAACATACAGATGCGTAGTATAATTAGTACTAGCTATGATGTAGTCAGAATTTTCGATGGGTGATGAATATTACGCATACTAAAACACTTTGAAATTTTGAAACCATAAAAGGTTTCGTATGTGGTAGAGGGTTAAGGGTAAAATTATTATTTCAAATTGACTTGCTGAGTGTTGCATCAGTTATGGGTTAAATTAAATGTTAATACTGGAACAGATAATGTCAAATAAAAAAGATACATCTTTAACATAAACCTTGTATTAAAATTTACCGAACATACAAAATTCATAGACATTCATAAATAACAGACTCCCATCGGAAAATAATTGACCCATTATTTTTCAAAATGACTCAACTGAGAAAACAGACAATTGTACCCCAAAGATATAAATCTTCATACCTGAATACTAAAAATATAGGGACGTAAGGGTTTTAGAACGCAGTTAGAAAAGCTAACTTATATATTATTTCCTTCAGGGAGCAATTTCTCCGTCGTTTAGACGAAAACAATTATTTGAAAGATGGTGTTTTATCGAGGATTAAAGAATACTTAAAATAAAGAATTCATACAAAAAGGACAGTAAACAAAAGATATTAGTCTCACCCCGAAAAAAGGTCATGACAAGTGGCTGTTTGGACAATGAATATTGCATAAAAGTATATAAAATTTATTCCGTTGAAAATTAACGATAACCCATTGAGCTTATTTTAGATTTGGAAACTGGTACTGGAGATAAATAACTAACCATCCATAATTTAACTTAACTCATTGACTGTTAGTCCATTGAAAACTTTAAAATTACATTTTGAAAGGACGCCATTTTATTTTTTTGATGGGTGAGGTGGTTAGTGTACGTTTAAGTTCAAGATTGCGGGGTCGCCACTCTTGTCTCACGGCCGCCATATTGGAAAACGTGGGGAAAAGAGTTTTGGTTCTGTATCTCGTAAATTAGCAAACGTTACAGAAAGTTTTTTTTTTATTTAATTTAAGGTGCTTGTGACAGCTTCGGCCACAGCCACTACTCCGTATCGATATAGCCACTATAGAAATTGAATTCACTACGAATTTTGACCATGATGAACGGCATTTGGAATGCAATCTTAGAGTCCCTTGCCGATTTATTCATCAACCTGTTTGCTTTGCAAGTTTTAGAAAGCACGGTGGTCAAAATTTGAATTCAATTTCGCCAGGTAGAAATCGTATGATTTCTCTTTTTGTTTTTAAATTGTTTTAAATTTATTCCTGTGCTCTTTATTAAGGGGTTCCTTAAAATTATGCTTGGTGTTATAGAGGCCCTTGGACTGAAAAAGGTTAAAAAACGGTGCTCTAAGGCATCAAAAAAAATGTATTATTTCAATGGGCTATGTCACGTTTCAGCGTCGTTAATTATTTTTTGATTTATGGATGTAAACCATGTATATTTTAGAAGAAGTTGTGATGATGTTTTCTGGAGTTGCGCTTATTTATTATATCACTTAATAATTATAAACGATTTTTCTTTAAATCTAGTTTGGTGTCATATTTCTACTCCAAAATCAAGTTAATTTGTAACCTTTATATAGTAACAAATAATCCATTGTTATCATTCTTATGTCTTGTATTTAAATTGTTAGAACAAACCCTCATTGCCTCGATATTGTTCACAATGCACCCATTGAAATGTTTGTACGTTCGCCAATGAAAATTACTAAAGGCACAGATTCTTTAATGTTTTCAGCCTCAATTATTAGGCTTTGTTGTATGTTGCTGAACGCGAGGAATCGTCAAGGCCGAATGATTTTATGATCCTAACTATATTTCTTACAGGGTGTTCTTTGTTTCTTATCCTCAAAGTTATCACGTTTCAAAGACAAACCGACTTCGTTATTTTTCACATGTTTGCATACTTGACATGCACTGATAATAACCAGAAAATAAATAAAATAATACACAAAATTGACACCAAACACAAAAACACATTTGGTACATTATCTCGTTTTATGAAAAACAATGATTTGCAGAATATTTTTTACATGGCCGCTTTAAAAACCTATTTTATTATTGCTCTATTGAGAAACATGTAGTATTCGGATAAAAAATTTTCCGCTTAATGTCATTTTTACTTTAGAATCAGCTCTACTAGGAGATCAACTGATCATAATGATTCAATCCATAATGAAAATATTATAACGTTTGATATTTTTAACCACAAAAATCGCTGCGTTTTGCCTTCTGATTCTACATTAGGCTATACACAAGTTGACATGTATATGCTTAAATATTTATTGAACTACAAAAATAGGTAAAACAAAATAAATTTATGGTAACATAAATGAGTAAAAAGCATTTAAAAAGTTTGTAAATAGTGTTTATGATTTCACATTTGTTCATAAATGTCTAGTAGTCCTGGAAAAAATGTCGCCTTTTTCTATACTGTAAAAGTCATCTTCTATAGGGCAAAACGCAGTTTTCTCTTTATTAGCACTTTTGAAACGTTGTATCTCATACTCTTCTGATAAAAGGTTATCTATCATATAATTGTCGTCGATCTTTTATACAGTTATTTAAATCTGGAAGCACAAAGTCTCCCAGTTTGAGATCATCGGAATCGAACATTTCAATATTATCTTGGTCTGGTTTCATAAAGCCAACTTCGCATCGTCTCCATTACTACAGTTTCCTTCCAGCCTTCCTACTATTCTGAAGAACAGCCTGAAACTAGATCCTGTTTATTTAGGTTTCGTCATTTTAAGTTTTGTACCATTTTTTCAACTTCTTTTTGGAGCTTCATCTGTTTCATCTTGCTTTTGTTTTTCTTTATCATTTCTAAGTTTCTCACATTCTTTATGATACTTCAGTCAATTATTAAATCTGACAACTCTCGGTGTGTATTCTTTTTTTCTTTGAGTACGGTTCCTTTTGTTGAGGGTAAGGGAGTACATTGTAAAATTCTGGGAAAGAGGTCGGTTTTTGTACAAAAAATATTACGTTTGTTTTCTTCTACATTATCTGGACGAAAAATGCTATCCATCGCAATATTGCTAGCATTCGATCTGATCTAAACTTGATCCCCTAATTAACCAGAATGTGAAGATTCCGAAACCACGGCATTTATCATATTATCGTTTACAGTAGAGACCAGGGGACATATATTTGGAAGAGCTTTATTATCTGGTTCTGGATCTTCTCTCACCAAGTTTGGTTAACTTTTTACTTCATTTGTAATTTGAAACCAAATACTGTATAGCGATTTATCTTTAATATTACTTTCCCATTCATGGTTTCTTCTGTTTGTTGTCTGAAATTGGTCTAGGAGTACCCATCAATTTTTGATTCTAAATATTTAAGAAAAACTAGTGTTTCAGTGCTTATATAATTAGTTTTAGACATATCGAGTTTTATCAATACAATTTTACAGTAGTCCATATAATTTAAGGCCATTTTTGAATCGTCAATCAACTGAGCCATTGTCCTAGGTAAAAATGATTTGGTAATCTCCTAATCATTGTTCTCTTTATTATATTTTAAAACAACATGTTTCCACTTTTTTCTCACTGAGTAGCATTAGGTGACAATGCTGTTAAAAATAATTATTTTCTCAGAGTTACCAGCTTACTGCTGCAGAGTTACCAGCTGTAGTCTGTCTAAAGAGGTTTACTCTCCGGACACTGGAACTCACTCAAACCATGGGTGTATGTTACCTGAAGCCATATCTAATCTAATATCAAACATCACATATTTAAAACATTATGTCACAGTTATTTTACAACACAATGTACAATCTTTTATAACTAAATTTATTTTAAGGGTTTTTACCCAAATATTTTGGTGTCTCAGGCATGTAAACCTAGTGTTTTTTAAACCTGATGATGGAATTGTCATTCCGAAAACGTTTGTGCTTTTTAATGTAGCCCTTTTAAGGGTTTTTAAATATACCAAGTTACAAAGATTTTTAATTAAAAAATGAATAATAAAACAAAATTAAAGTATAAAAAAGTACTCAGCTTTAGTTCGTTCTGAAGGAGTCGTTCAGTTCTCCAGAAAGGGTTCCGATCTTTGTGGAAGTTAGCCGCTGTCGGTGGTTGTTGGTTGGGTTAAGAGGGGTTGTTGGTCTAGATTATAGCAATGATTTCTGTCCCCAGGTTGGTAAATGGGTTTCAAATTATATTCTGATGCATCAGTGGATTTAAGGTTATGGATGGTTCCTGATTGTTTCCCCAAGGTAGTGTGGTTGGCTCTTGTTTGCTCCCCACGGTAGTGTGGTTGGCTATTGCTTGCTCCCCACGGCAGTGGCCGTGTATACGGCTAAGACACTAACCAATTTGTGTGACTAATGTTTCATTGTAGAATGATTGTAGTGATATGATTGAAAAGAAGGCGAATAACAATTCGGATCGGCTTATATAGGATGGAACGGCTACTAAAAATATTTATAATTTAGTTAGGCCGTTTTGGAATAATTGAGTACATGGGACAAGTACAATTGGTTGATTGAAACGTTACAAGCCATTCACCAAAATATTTTTTTAGTGAGTTTGTTGTAGAGTCAATGTTCTGTCTTTTACGAGTTTTTTCAAAGAAATAACTAACCTTTATAAAAAAAATTGTGGAATTATACACCAAAATGGGATCTTCGTAAGTATTGGTGCTTTCTAAAAACTTACCATAGCTCTGAAGATGGCTTTGTAAGCCAAAAGCGCTCAGCTAGGAAATAAATATTTACACACTACAAAAATACTTTTCTTTCTCGTTCTTTGATCTAAATTATTTTGTCTAAATTTGTTTAAATTATAATCCATGTGGTGCTTTTAAATCATTTTCACTTATGTTTACGTATACTTTTAGATTAAAACAATAAATGTATTTTCTTTCTCCCTGAATGTTATTTAAAATTGATTAATATATAAACTTTTTTTCGGCTGCAGTTGGCCGTAAGCCGCCGTTGCAAATATATTTATAGCGGATGTTTTGTCCGGAGCAATTTGTACATACAAACAATAGATAATAAACGACAACGAAGAGTGAATAAACATGCCTCAACCAATTACCTTAATTCGTGTGACCTGCACGATCCGTACAGTTAAACTGAAATGTTCTGGAAAATACGAATGATAAAAGCGAAAAACTTTTAGTGGTTACTCATTTTTACTTGACATGTTAAACACCATTATGTGACACGTGTAATGCAAGCTCGTATTTTGCACATTCACTATATTCTTGTAATTTATATATATATATATATATATATATATATATATATATATATATATATATATATGTACTTCATCTAATTTAGATAACGACTTACGTCATTATCTACGTCAGAGATCGAAGTTGACATAGTTGCCATAGTATAAAAAAATCCTGACTCCATTTTAAATCAAATAGATTACATAATTATTGCAAAAGTATTACCATCTCTTTACAACGACTATTTAAATTCTTACGTGACATTATGGTGAAAATCATATCGATGGAAGTATCCATAGACATCTTTATAAAGACATTTGAAATCATTATAAAGACAATATTTATACTTCACCAAACACTTTCATAACCTGGCTGATCCGTCAAAGACAAACTAAACGAACAATACTGCATTTCTCTAATTACTTCTGTAGAATTATCACGATCTTACATAGGTCAAACCAGTTGAAGAATTCAAAAGAGAATCTATGAACATTCTATTCCATTCGCAATTCCTACTCAATTTCAGATTTAAGCAAATACAGGTCACATAATTTATTTTGAAAATTCCAGAAATATAGAAAAAGCATTGAAACCGAAAAGTGCTGTTATTGTCACAATAAAAGAGATGACGCCACCTGACTATCTTGAACGAACTCAATAATAATAAACTAACATCCGTTTCGCCCCTCAATCCGGTTCTCGAAAACGGAACATGCAATCGCATAAAGAACGTTGAGCTACGGAATATATGAATTCGGTAGAAAATATTACTACAATACAAAAAATCTTTACAAGTAGTAAAAATGTGATACAAAACATAGTAAGGGAGGACGAGAAAACAGGGAGACTATAGATCAACCCGATTCTTCTTCTTCTAGTTCCATGACCATTATCGATCGTTGGATATCATGTTGGCTACCATATTGGCTATCGTGACTTTATTGACAGCAGCTCTAAATAACGATGTAGTTGATTTTCCATACCATTGCCTTAGATATTTCAGCCATGATGTTCTTCGTCCACCAGGACCACGATTACCTTGGATCTTTCCCTGAATGATCAGATGTAAAAGATCATATTTTTCAGGGTGTCTCATAATGTGAACGAAGTAATCCAGCTTGCGTTTCTTTATTATATTGACCAGTTGTGTTGTTTGGCTCAGCCGTCTAAGGACCTTCTCAACACCTATGTCTAAGGATTTATCAACCCGATAGATAGGGCGAAAAAAGACGTTGATAAGATCCCAAGCATAGACAAAATATAAGCTTGAGGACTCTATTGGTGTAGCACCTCTAATGGTGATCGTCCAACTAATATTTCTTCTTTTCCTGAAGGTGCCGCTATAGAAAATACTGGCGATAACTCTCACTTAAATACCATGTCAGCATACCTAGTCTTCACTGACGATATAAATGGATTCTGTTGTTCCAGATATATTTCCTACATCTACTTTTTCGCTTCTTTTAAAATTTTGAATGGTACTGGCTTGGTATATTCATTTTAATTTGTCTGTTTTAGCGTAGATTTATCCCTATAGTGTATATATTTCAATTGGGAAATTTCGATCAAAACCCCTTAAAACGGGTTCATGATTTTTTTTAATGAAATGACAGGTGACACGCTAATTAATTTACTGCTCCTAACTATTTTTGCATATAGTAAAGGTCATGATATAAGGAAACAAGGTATGCTCACTAGGTGGACTCGTTTTTGCACATTTCTGCGCCGACCAAAATCCACCATCTTTTCAATATGTCACATGCGTGTAGGGATGGTGACCTGATCCCGTACCAGTTACTTTGGAACATGTATTTTATTTATACTTGTGGAACTGATCCCTAACACCAATATATTATAATAAACGAGTACGGGTTTCATTGCATTTGTCCTTAATTTTTATCGTGCATTTCTCAACGTTTACAAAGCTTTAGATAAATATCAACAGATGACAATTGGCGTGAAGTAGACAAAACTATCGCCATTTTTTTATGAACTTTTTATACAATCTCTGAATAACAGTAATTTAATTATTTGAAGTTAAACAGTTATTTAAATAACTATAAAGAAATCTAACAAAATACCAATAATGTTGTCGTTATGTTTAGATATCCATTAAATCCTGACCTGATCCACAAAAATACTTGGATCAACCACCTCTACATGCTTGACGTCTGCTTTGTTTTGCATTTTTTAACCTTACTTTGCAATGTATTGGAATTTAAAAGTAAATTTGTTTGATTTTTTTTAAATTATTCTAGCAAGAGTCTGTTCAGATCATTTTAAATCTGAATTAATTGGATTAATGTAGAATATTAATTTTATTTTATTTAATTTAACTACTATATTTTTTATCAAATTTGTACATATTTGAATTGCCGCCTTCAAAATGGCGGATTTTGGTCGTAAACGCGATTGGCTGTTCAAAATAGATGCGCGTGAGCATACCATGTTTCCTTATATCATGGTAAAGGTAAACATTTACTTTATTATTACTACTAAAAATAATTATCTATTAAAATTTTTATGTAAATTCTTCCCCGTTTGTGAAACAAGACCATTCTTTACAGCAAGCAGGTAATCTCAGTGATTTTAGAAAATTATTTTCTATTGTATGTATGTTCGAAATATTTTTTTAATTTTTATAATAATATATTTGTTTGAAACCTGTTAAATAGACGTAAATACAGCGGAAATTTGTAAAAAATATACTTCCAATTTATTTTTATTGTTTGTAATAACAGATTTCTCAAAGGTTTTTCCATATACCAAAAAATATCTTTGATTTTGGTTTTGGTAATATCTTGAATGAATAATAATGAATTATTTATTAAACGCAATTACTTATTCTTAATTCGATTGGCTATTCTGGCGCCCACTGCTGGGCTTTATTTACATAAGCCGTTAAGGCGATTAGATCCCTATATTGCAACGATATTAATAGAAATGTAATAATAACATATATCCTGTTAAGATTTGTTTAGTCTATAATAATTAATAATTTGGTTCGATAATGCTGTAAATTACTTGTACCTGTATTAATACATATAATTTCAGATCTGACACGTGCAACAGGAATATGTTGCACGTACCAAATAACGTCATTTGTTGACAGTCGCCCTCTTAATTTCACGTTGGCAACCTTTTTGGAATGTGTCAGTTTTTTATGCTATTGTATTAATTCTTATGTTATTCTTCATTAAAAAGTGCTAAATCGGCTGAAATAAAATCAAATTATAATGGGAAATTAAAAGAAAATTCGAAGAACCTTCCTGTTATAGGTGTAAGATAATAAATGTTTATAGTTATAAACTTAGGTGTAAGAAAATTAAATGTTTGTTTTTGTATCCACATACTTTATTATCGCAGTCAATGTTTTTGTGGCGTACTACAATCTTTTCAAGAATAAATAAATTTTAAAACCTAATTAGTCAAACACGCGGTTACTGCAAACGGCTTTAATTTAATAAAAAATCAGAGATTTTTCCGAGGCACTTCTGAGTTCATTTTGTCCAGATATAACAGCATAAGACTAAAAAGAGTGAACTGAAGTATTTCAGGGCCGATTTCAGATTAAAATAAATGGGCTCAAATGCGCTCTTGTTTTTGGTTATTCAAAACCAATTTGATGTTTTACTTGATATATATATATATATATATATATATATATATATATATATATATATATATATATATATATATAATTATCCGCGGTAAGTACAATGAAACCTAGAGCTAAGATTAATATTATTACTAAAATTAATATCAAACTCACCAGTCTTCCGGTTGAACCGCGTCGATATCCATTGGCATTCTCTCTAATGCCTTCCTCAGTGCTTCCGAGGTCTCAGTCTCCTGAGCCCCCAGACACTACTACACTGTTCACTGATCACTGCGTATCATCAATATTTATTCCTTTACATTCCCACTCCAGTGACTTCAAAGCATATTCAAGTACAGTAATGAACAACTTAGGCGACATGTTTCTCCCTGTCGAATATCTCTCCTGATATGTATCTTATTATTATGACCGTGCAGATTTATAGTTGTTGTAGCATTTCTGTATATATTTTCTATAATATTGGTGTACCTATGATCAATTCGACACTCTTCCAATGACTTTAGAAGTGCGGGTAGTTCGATAGTATCAAACTCTTTAGGGAAGTCTATAAATGTTAGAACTAGAGGTCTATTGTATTCAATTGATTTTTCAATCATGACTTTTATGCATTGTGGGTGGTCTCTTGGCTGGAAAACCAGCCTGTTCTCTTGGCTGATATAACTCAAATTTTGCTTCCAATCGATTGGTTATTAGTCTGGTGTACAGTTTGTATAAATGGTTGAGTAGAGAAATTAGCCTGTAATTCTATAGGTTCATGTTGTCACCCTTTTTATGCAGAATGGAGTTATTCCAAGCTATAGGATTTTTTTGACTATACAAGCAGAGATTGAAGAGCTCTCGTATTTTTTTTTCAGAAGAGAAGTTCCGCCAAGTTTTATAGCTTCTGTAACTATTCCATCATCTCCTGGCGCCTTGTTGTTTTTCATTTTTTTACGTGCATATTGTATCGCATCTTGAATAATTTCTGAAATATCCTCAGATCCCTGGTTTTGAACCTTTTGTCTTCCGTCTTCATTTACGTTATTGTTAATTTGGTTTGTGTATAATATAGTGTAGAATTCTACGACTATTTCAAGTATTTTCTGGCTGTCTGTTGTTACTTCACCCTCTTTATTCCTACGCTGGAAAATTTCCTTTCTACTTGTCGCCATTTTTCGTCTCATTACCTTTATGCTTCTGTTTTGCTCAATGGTCTGTACGATTTTTTCATGTTTAAATTTTCTAATATCTCTTCTCACAGCTTTCGATATGTCTTTATTGAGTGCCCGAATAGTTTGTGGGCCAATGTCCCTTTCACTTTGTAACTGTCTTCTTTCTGTTATTTTGAGTTGTGTTATTATAGTTATTATATTTTGTGTTGTGAATTAAGTTTAATTCTAAAATAATGTAAATAAATAAACATCTGCCTCAAACCACCCCTGACACTTTCTAACTGTTGCTTGAACAACCCTTTAGCCTGAGCATTAAAATTTCCTTGGCATGAATAATTCCACCACAAAGAATATTCCAATTATACTTCAAGCATTCTTAAATATATAAAAGGCCAAAAAACCTCTGGCTAATTTTAATAGAAGTTGATTATAAAATCCGTGGAGCACTGAAATAAAGAAATAAAAATATAATGAAATGAGTTTTTCACAAAGCTCGACCAGTAATTGTATTTTCAAAAATAACAAGGTAACATTTCGAGCGCAAGACGGGACACTAAAGACAAGAAAACAACATTGTTAGAAACTAATTATAGTTTTTGTCACATATTATTTCCATCAAATAAATTATCCAATCATAATTTTTATACATAAATGTATATGGAATTAGTATATTTTATATACACAAACGCTGTTGGGGGTTCGTTTTTAACACCCAAAAAATAAAATATAATTAAAATTTGTTTGAAAACTTATTATTTCCTCTTTACTGTGTGTTATTTTCAGTACGATTTTAATGTTTTTAAATTTGTTGTTTTCTATTTATTATCTACACAACTACACTTTAGACTTTATATTTTTGCGATACCGTGAACTTTTATAATTTGTCGGTAACTCAAAAGTTTACGTTCCACAGCTCATGATTCTATCAAAATCTACTTAATTTGCTTAATTAAAGTTGCCAGTTAAATTTAAACCAATTCGATATCTAATTCGTCTTGCATTCGCCGTAAAGATAAATAAATAACAAAGTCAATCCTTGAGTATTTATGGACTAAATATTAAAATGTATGTTTCTGTCATGACCAATTTTACGTAGCATGTTCTTCTTCTTCAGCCTTAAGTAATTCAACTTTAGGCATAGACCTCCCCCAAATCAATCTGCTGTTTTCCCCATTTTGCCCCACTTGCTTCCAGTTGTGGCCTCTGATCTTCTTAATGTCATCAGCCCATCTTATTTGTGGTCTTTCTTTGCTTCTCTTTCCTAACCATTGTTGTATTTCGTGGCTCCATCTTTTATCCTTTAGTCGTGTTGTGTTCGCATTGTGTCCTACGAAGCTCCATTTTAATTTGGCAGCATGTTCTCCTGCGTCTTTTATTTTGGTTTTGCTTCTAATCCATTTGTTTGTTTTTTTATCTATAAGTCTCACCCCGAGCATTGATCTTTCCATCAATAGCTTGAAAGAGTTGCGTCATCAGCGTATTTCAAATGACTCAGTTTACTTCCATTGACATTTATTTCTTTATCTGCCCAGTTAATGTCTTCGAACACGTCTTCCAGTCCATGTGTGAATAGCTTTGGTGAGATAACATCTTCCTGGTGAACTCCTCTGTTGATTGGTATAGCTTTGTTTTTGGCATCTATTTGTATCGACATTGTAACTTTCTTGTAAATATTATGTATGGGCATTCTGTATCGGGAGTCTATCCTGCAATTGTTCATAGCTCTCTCTATTGCCCAAAGTTCTATGGTGTCGAATGCCTTTTCGTAATCAACGAAGCCAATGTATAAGTTCAAGTTATATTCATTGGCTTTCTCTATTAGAGTTCTGACTGTAAGAAGATGATCCGCTGTACTGTAACCCATTAAGAATACTGCCTGCTCTACCGTTAGCTCTACGTTAACCTGTTAGGTATTAGGGATATGTAGTTCACCATCGAAATAGTTCAAATGAATGATCTTTGTGTTGTTTGTGATTGTATTCCTCGGCCACGGGCCACTAATGACACAGCTGCTGACATGTGTCATGCCTCAGTTAATCCGCGGGTACATATTTGGCGAAGCCCTTTTTATATCTGTTCTTTATATCTAGAGATCAGGAGGAAGAACAGAAAGTCGAGGAAGTCATTTCCTAGAAGAACAAGCAGTGTACCTTCTCTCCAGAACCTTCAAAATTTAGTGTTCCTTACGAGCCAATAGCTGATGACCAAGATGAGTCTCGTTTACTACGCTTTATGTCATCGAGAGTAAGCGAAGAGGAGGATGAAGACTACTATTACAGCCCTGACGAGGAGGACTGGAGAAAGGTTAATAAGTGCCGGGAATCATCACCTTGAGGAATGAAGATGAGAATACTACGGAATGCGTATATCAGCCGATCAGGACGATTATGGTAGGTAGTGACTACCAGTCACTACCTACTTAAAATAAAGAATAACTCCTTTGGGCCTCCAATGATACACATTTAGAGGGTATCGATGTTTCCGATTTCCTGCGCAAGGAGTCTGCTATTAGAACTTTTAAAACAGGTCTACCTCACCTCAAGGAATAAACATTCGTGACGATGAGGAGGCCTTGTACATTGTACATGTTGCAATAATGTAGGCACAACGTTGATGAAGCATACGCCATTTGAAAATGTCCGCACCCGCAATTTCTCCCGAAAATAAGAAGAAAGAGAGTCTTTGATCCGAAGAAGAATGTAGAAATTTGAAAGCTGGTGTAAGGGCGTATCGAAAGAATTTCCATAGAATACAACAAGAATAGGTACTTACATGATCAGTCGGAGTACTCGTCCAATTTTACTATCTGTGGAAAAAATCCGAACGACATCATATATTCGCTAACCGAACAGGATTAGAAAAGAAAAAATACGTTCTCCATCCTGGAATCACCGATTTCATAGCCTTGACAGAAATTATTCACCTCCAACTCCAGCTTGCAGCACCTGTGGTGCTCCTATCAGCCATTGGGACGCACCGTGTCGGAGTTGAGAACTTCTCCGCCTAGTCTGTCTTGCACAAAGTACTGAAGAACCCCTACTCAGTTCAGCGCCCCTCCTCTACACAAGCTAAGACCAGCAAGTAGCATGGTCACTTGCAGGAAAACCATCAGCTTTGTTTATTTTCACGCTTGACAACAAAAGGAAAACTATAGTATACAAGGTCCCCTAATCAAGATAATTGAAAAGAGTACAACCCATTTAGCAAATGATTGCTTTGCTGTCTCGCGAATTAGCACCTTTGTGAACTTTTCAGGAAACATTCACTTCCTGATTTATATCTAGATATGTCTGTATAAGTATGTTAAAAGCGTTGAGAGCATATTGGCGACTAATCGATCTATCTATCTAATTAGCCTTCTTCGGTCCATCTTTGGACATAGGTCTCCCCAATCCTTTTCCATTCTTCTCTGTCTGTCGCTACAGTCATCCACCTAGAGCCCACGTGCTTCTTGATATCATCTGCCCATCTCATTTGGGGCCTTCCTCTGCTTCGTTTATATTCCCACGGTCTCCGACTTATAGAATTTTGTTCCATCGCTCTTCTTTTTGTCTTATATTGTGTCCGGCAAATCTCCATTTCAATTTTGCAACTTCTTTTCTAACATCCCTCACTTTTGTTTTCTCTCTTATCCACTCGTTTCTCTTTTTATCCATTAGTCTTATGTGCAACATTTGTCCTTTCCATTGCTCTTTGGGTTGTTATGATTTTGTCCATGTTTGCTTTTGTAAATGTCCACGTTTGGGAACCATAAGTAAGAACAGGGAGTACGCATTGACACATACTTTGGTCTTAAGGTGCTGTGGATATCTTTTGTTTTTAGGAATGTAGCTTAGTTTGCCAAATGCCGCCCATGCCAGTCTAACTCGTCTCTTTATCTCTGCTGTTTGGTTCTCTTTGTTAAGTTTTATAGTTTGATCAAGATATATATTTTCCTAAACTTGTTCTATTTCATCTTGTCCGATTCTCATTGTGATGTCTTCATCTGTATTTGTTATGGTTTTGGTCTTGCTGTAATTCATATAAAGGCCTATCTTTCCAGTTGGTTTCCTATTGGTGACTAATATCCCGATAAATTTTAGTGATGAATGATTTTTAAAGATATCTTTAGTAGTGATTTAGAGAAGTCATTAGGGATATTGTTTAGGACGTAGACAGCAGATATTCTTGGGCTATAATTTCTGTGTCATCTATTATATTTAATATTATGTTAGTATTTCATTAAATTTATTATTAAGAAGAACCAAACTGTTGGTAAACATTTCTGCCTTCTAGATAAATAAAGATTACAGAAAGAAATTTCTAAATTGAAACCAACCTCCTTTACAATGATAAAATGTTTTATCTTTTCCACTTTCAGGAGTATCAACGGGAAACTTTTAGAATTATCAAAAAAACAGGATGCAAAAAGACCCTAATTTGTTTTCACGCTGTTGAATACGCGGAAACGCACACACAGAGAGATAAATCAACCTTTACAAACGCGCATACGTTTTGAATCTAATGGAACGCATTAACATGATTGCGATATTTCTTTTTGATTCAACCTGATGTTGCTGAATGTGTGATGTGGCTCAGAGTTTCAAACGTTGACTGATGGCGTGATATGTACGTATAGATATCTCGTCTTACAGACAGAAGCGGACTATAGCAAAGTACGTTGAGATTTTTAAAAAAATTTAATGGGTTTTAGTATAGATATGGGGTTCAGTATAGCATAAAATTTAAATGAGACTAAGATAGAGAAATCAATCGAAATGACATCAACATGGAATGTAATGAAATAAGATGAGATATTAGAATAAAGACAATTGAGAAGAAGACCACCTAAGATATTACAGGGAATACAGTGTCAAGGTAACACAATTGGTAAGAAAAGAAGAGACAATTGGTTTTTATTGTAAATCGACTTTGTTGACGCTTTTGGTGACTCTATCAAGGATTAAAATAAAGAAAAAAGGGGAATATTCAGTCTCCCTGTCCTATTCCATTATCTATGTCTATAGGTTTCGTCAGTTGCTCATTTATTTTGACTCAGATTGTTGTTTTGGTAGAGGTTTTCAATAATTTTTATAATATACCGGATGAATTACATTACTGAAGAAATAAAAGACAGAATCCAATCTGCAAACCGCTGTCTATTCGCACTGGATAAGCTCATAAAATCAAAAAACCTTACAAGAAGTTCAAAGATCAAAATCTATAAATCCATCGTCAGACCTGTAATAACATACGGATGCGAAACGTGGACTATGACCAAAGCAAACGAAGAAAAGCTCAGACGATTTGAACAAAAAATACTGAGAAAAATTTTCGGACCTCACCATGACATCACCAAGATCAAAACCAATATCGAATTAAAAGCACTCTACAATGACAATTGTGGTTAACAACTCAAAAGCCTCAACTTTCTTACAGGTAGCGTCTGTGAGAGTCCACGACTCAACTTTGTACAACAGTATAGGAAAAATATAATGTTGGTTGTTTATCTGCTGGACGGAAAACCCTATGAAGGGGGATTTTAGGGGGAAGTCCGGGAGTTAGAGTGATAAACTTTTTTGTATCTTTTTGAGATCCCAAAATTGACACTCTCAGCTCGTGTGATTTTTAGAGGTTCTGAGGTATTTTCGTCTCTGACGATTGGAGTATCGGGGCTCCACTACAATATTTTACCAGTTCAGTTGTTATACCAGCTTTACGTGCTGCAACACGTGGGTAAATAATTACCCAAGTGATCTGTAACCTTAACAAAATACACTATTTTTTATGCTTCATGGTTAACAACAGTGTATGGCTGAACACTCTTTTGTTTGCAACATTGTATAACAACCCTTTATTGTTTGATAGTGTCTGCGTTTTTGGAAGTGAAGTCTTGACTATCTGTACGGGGAGAATCAGTGTAGCAGTTAAAAATTGCTTACCTGGTTTTTACTATAAACACAATAAATATTAAGTAGTCATGAACATACTTTATTCATTTAAATAACTAGTGTACAGATATGGATGGAAGTATATATTTAATTTTATAGATTAAACTTCTAGTTTCTGGGTTCTGGTAGTTGAAATTTGATTTTTAGTAACAAAATATAATCCATCTTCACCAATCTGAAAATAAAGTTAATGTTAATTATGTAATGTCGAATATCATGTAATAAATGACTTACCTTTCTGCCTCTCTATTTTGTAGAAGGTGTACATAATTATTAATTTTCAACGAAAAGTTAAATTGTTTTATTCTTCTCGGCCAGCTGTTTTGACTTTGTGAAAAATGTCAACAAATGTATCGATCTGAAGTTAAACACCTGTTGTCTTCGGTTTATTGCTTCGAGTAAGGTCGTCTCACTGTTCGAGAATCTATGATTGTCTGCTTATAATTTAGGCGGTTTTTCAAGAAAGTCGTTGTTCTAAGGCCCAAATTTACCATAGACTGTTAATTAACCTAGGGAATTTTTCTCTATGAGATTGGTCTTCTGTTTGTCTCTGACATTAGTCAACAAATCATCACTTCCTATTTTTTGTAAAATTTTTGGCTTTATATTAAGCCATGGCCGAAATGAAAAGGCTTTTGCATTTTTGTCGGGTTTAGTTGCCTTGTGTCCCCTGAATTTCGAGAGGGTAAGTTTTTTTGTTGTCTTCACCTAGAAGTATTTTCTAAAATAATTTTATATAGGGACTAGCTGGAAGCCTATTCCTTTTCAAGGAACTACCATTTTCGGGGTAACTTATTCTGCTCGTGAATCCTGTGCAACCACACGTGGGTCCAACCACCAGTTACAGTCCCTGATGCCTCCAATTTGTCGGCGATAATAGGGCTGTGGAAAAATCAGTTAGTTACCACCAACATCACTTCAATCCCAAGAAGACTTCTCGATTTTTGTTTCCTGAAAGCATGGCCATGTGTTCGTGTTCGAGCCATTGTTCTCTGCTCCAACTTTAAATTGCCTCCAGGACTCCTTCAAACTTCTCCAAATCAACCCCTACCACCTAAGCTGCTTTGGGAATAGTAGGCTTGAGAACAGGTTTTTTTTTGCAATATTTTATTTTTTTTAAAAGATAATATCTTACAGAAAGTTATTTTGTTTTATGATATACCGCAAATAGTGGCTTAAATATTTTTTCTTTAAGTATTTTTAATAAAATATTTCAATAAAGTGTAAACCCTTATAGCTATAAAAGGTACTAGGTATAATATAATTTTTTTTTCAAGAATCAAAGTAATGAGTTATAATTTTTTTAATACTATACCACTAACTCACATAGTTAGGTATATATATTTAATTGTTTAAATATTAATATAATTTTCCAATTACTAAGTACATTTATAAAATGTTATTTTTTTTAAACTTTCCATCTAAAGGTCACTTTGCAATGTCATATTGACTATTATTTTTTTATGTACTTAACTTACGACTCAATTAAATATTTGCTATTTTCCAATAATTTGTTAAATTTCTATTTAATTAAAATAAAATAAAACAAGCTCTTGTTAGTTGAATCTGTGTTTTGATTTTGGAGTCTACAATTTTGCAATTTTGGTAATATTAGTTTTTTTTTTTGGTAAGTAAGAGTTAAATCATTTAATCGCAGTCTTCATTTTTCTTTGTTTGGTGAAGTATTACTTAACTGTATAAATAAAGTGGCGCTCTGGGCACGACTATTTTATAATTCAATTTCCACACATTAAATTTAAATTCAAATTTCACTTTTAATTTTAACATTTTTTTATAAACTAAAGCAACAGTATCTACGACCATTGCTCGCCGATGAACAGCTGCCGCTAGCATATGTAGCAAACAGATCAGTTGCTGACTTTCCATCATTAATTCTAAAATATTGCTACATATTAAAATGGCACCCTTGTCCGTGGGGCCCATCGAGCAATAAGACAAAAGAGGGAATCTAATCGTTATAAAAAGGAGACCAAAAAAGTGGCCTCTGATGGCGGACACATCCGGAAATGCAAAGGCGCTAAATTTAAATTTTCCAACACTTGTTAACAATACCTGTAAAATATTTTTCAGACAAGAAAGTTTTAATTAAATATCAACGATAATAGTCTAAAAAGTGACATAATTGGTAAAAAACTTCAATATAAATAAAATTTCATGTGACAGTTGGGACAAACAATAACATAACCAAACTAAATTTGACTTCTTAAACAAGGAAAGAGACTGTCTTTCCTTGTCTAAAGTGGCCTCTCAAGATGGCACTTCCTGTCTATCAATATGTTTACCCCTTCTACCTTTACATTCCCTCTTTTGTCTTATTGCTCGATGGTGGGGCCTGAGAAATTTTTAGAGTCTCTTCTTTGAATTTATAAAATAGTCATTAACCAAAATTGTAGACCAGATTTAAACACAGAGGTTTGAAAATTATTTACATTTTTTGCAAGAGGAGGTTGAAGGTATTTGATATCATAATTTTAAATAAATTTTTTTTGGTGGTGATCAGTACACTGGGAGTTGAAGTGAATGAAGTATGAGGTTTGATGAAACTTATTTTGGTAAATTTTGATAAAATTTCTGAAAATTTTAGTACAAATATTTGGGAATTAAGTTGAAAGTTTTGATAAAAGTTTTTGAGTTCAAATTTATGAGTATTTTGAGTTACAAATATATGCAGAAGTATTTGTATATTGGTAAATTTTGAGTATTTTTGAGTACTTGCCATAATTTATAGTATCGGTTTTAAACTTTGAGATAAATTAATAGTAATTTTAGACCTTGAATAGTTTTTAGTAATTTAATTTTGTCAGTACATCTAAAATGGATCCGCTTTGCAAACCAGTACATTTATTGTCCACAGAGTTAGACTATGAGTTAAAATTGAGGGGTATTGTTACAAATAGGCCTGTTGCTGATAAACGTAAGGCTCTTGCTAGACTTTTTGATAAAGAAAGGAAACAAGGTTCTGATATTTTGACTTTGGAAGATCCTGATTTTGATTTTGATAACGAAAAAGTTGATATAGAAACAACTATTAGTTCAATAGAAACTTTAATAAATGATTTTGAAGGTCCAAATACAGATTCAGTTTATAAGAGAATAGAGTCTAGGTTAGCCCATCTTGTAAATAGGATAAAACGTTTAAAAATTGATGCCAATGACTCAGACAGTTTAACTAAAACAGAATTTAAGAATGAATCTCTTGCTACAATTTTAGTTATGGAGGCAGATCTCCAAGAAAAGGTTACTAATGTAGAACCAAATGTTAATAGTAATGTCATGTTAAATTCAACACAGGTAAATCCTACACAAAGTCATATTAATTCCACAATGTTTCATTCACCACAGTATAAACATGTACCAGTTTACAAGTTAGGACTTAGCTTTGATGGTAATCCAAAAAATTTATTATCATTTATAGAAAATGTAGAAGAGATGGCTCACTCTAGGGATATATCAAAACAACAGTTATTTGAATCAGCTAGTGATTTGTTCTCACAAAAAGCTAAATTTTGGTTTAGACAGGTTAAAACTTTAGTTAACGATTGGGATAGTTTAGTGAATAAATTAAAGCAAGATTTTTTAAAGTCTGATATCGATGATGATCTTTGGGAAACCATTAAGAAACGTTTTCAAGCCAGAAATGAACCTGTAGTGTTGTATATTGCATGTATGGAAACATTGTTTTCCAGACTATCTCGTAAACCGTGTGAATCAACTAAAGTCAAACATATTAGGAATGGCCTTCAGCCTGAATATAGAAAAAGATTAGCACTACATGAAATACAATTGGTAGAAGAAATAAGTTCTTTATGTAAAAAACTAGAGGAGGCAGATATTTTGAGTTTATGTTCAAGTAGTAAGTCTGATAATTATTTTCTAGAATCAGAATTAGCATATGTATCTGAATCTTCTTCCTTAGGTCCTTCACAAACTGCCACCACTAGTAAAAATAATAAACCCCAATTTCAAGGTGATAATTTTGGAAAAAATAACTATAGAGGTAAAAATAAATATAGTGGATCTTTTTCGAATAAATCTAAAAATATAATTTGTTGGAAGTGTAATATGCCTAATCACACTCATGTAAATTGTAGGGCTCCTGCCCAAGGCAAATTTTGTTATAAATGTGGTAAGGAAAATGTGACTATTAAAGAATGCCCTGTTTGTTCAAAAAACGTAAAGTAGGTGTTCCAGCAGTTGGCTCTCGAGCACTTCAAAGTTTTAAGTTCAAAGCCAACAATAAATTTAATTTTAGTCATTTTAGTAAACCAGTAGTTTCATTTAATTCTAGTAAATTTATAAATTCATTTAATTCTAGTAAACCTGTAACTGTAAACAAATCTAGTAAAAACATAGTTTCATTTTTTGATCAACAAGATTGGGATATGTGGAAAATTAAAGTAAGGGATTTTTATAAAAGTAAATTAAATAATAATGAAATTTCACCTTTATGTATTAAAAAAGAAAAGGATAATCGACCTTACATACAAGTAAAGTTGTTGGAAATGCCTATCGTAGCTTTACTTGATAGCGGTGCTAATATTTCAGTAGTTGGGAGTCAAGGTATTAAACTTTTAGAAAAATTAGGGATTTTAATTGATAGTAATTGTGAAATAAAAAATATTTCCACAGCAGATGGAAATTCTCAGTTTGTTTCAGGTAAAGTTGACTTACCAATTTTAATTAATAATATTTATAAAATAGTACCCGCTGTAGTAGTTCCTACAATATCTCATTCTATAATATTTGGCATGAATTTTTGTGAAATTTTTCAAGTTAAAGTAGATTTTCAAAATTTTAAATGGGATATACAATGCAATCTAACTGAATCTGCTCTGTGTACAGTGTCGGATGTAAATTTAACAAAGCCTTCAGAAGGTATAAAAGATTTGAATCATTTAACCAAAACCCAAAAAGCAGTTGCAAAAAAGGTAGTCGATTCTTTTGAAAAAATAAGTAATGAGAAAAAGTTAGGCCGTACTGATAAAATTAAGTTGAATATTGAGACAGGCGATGCCAAACCATTCAAGGTACCCCAATACTTGATGTCACCCTATATGTTAGATATTTTAAACAAAGAACTTGATGAAATGTTAAAGCTAGGAGTTGTAGAACCTTCTTTTAGTCCTTGGAATAGCCCAGTTTTATTAGTAAAGAAAAAGACAGGTGAATATCGTTTTTGTTTCGATGGTCGAAAATTGAACGAAATAACAAAACATGATTCCTATCCATTACCTAGAATAGACCGTATACTTAGCATGTTAGGTAAGGCTAAATACATCTCTAGTATAGACTTGAGAAAAGCCTTTTGGCAAATCCCATTAGATGAAAAGTCTAAGGAAAAAACAGCGTTTAGTGTGCCAGGTAGAGGATTATTCCAATTTTCAGTAATGCCATTTGGTCTGTGTAATTCTGCACAAACACAACAACGATTGTGTGATTCTATCTTTGGTCCGAAGTATGAACCTTATCTTTTCTGTTACCTCGACGATATTATTCTAGTAACTGAGAATTTTGAGGATCATGTTAGGCTCTTAAACGAGGTTTTAGCAAAGTTATTAGAAGCTAACCTAACAATAAATTTAAAAAAGTGTGAATTTTTTAAGACATCACTTAAGTATCTTGGTTTTGTGGTTGACGTAGAAGGGTTGCGTACTGACCCTGATAAAATTTCAGTTATGGTTAATTATCCACGTCCAAGAACTTATACAGAAGTTAAAAGATTTTTAGGGTTATGTTCTTGGTATAGGCGCTTCATAAGTAACTTTTCCGCTTTAGTATCTCCTCTTAATGATCTTTTAAAAGGTAAACGTAAATCTCAAAACATAGTTTGGAATGATATAGCTGAAAAGTCTTTTTGTCAAATAAAAGAAGCCTTAGTTAGTGCACCTATTTTAGTTTCGCCTGACTTTACTAAAAAATTCACTATTCACTGTGATGCATCTCAATTTGCTTTAGGGGGAGCTTTGACCCAAGAAATTGATGGTCAGGAACGTGTCATAGCATATGCTTCTAGAACCTTGTCTAGAAGTGAACGTAATTATACTGTTACTGAAAAAGAACTTTTAGCTTTGTTATTTTTGATTAAAAAATTCAGAGGTTATATAGAGGGTAGTAGATTTTGCTGTATTACAGATCATTCTGTACTTTTATTTTTAAACAACCTGAAAGAACCTCAAGGTAGATTAGCTCGATGGGCGATTACTCTTAGGCAGTATGATTTTGAATTAATACATAAAAAAGGAAAAGCTAATGTATTACCAGATGCTCTAAGCAGAATACCAAATATTGTCAATTCAGATCACCCTGTAGAAAAGCCAAATTCAGATATTAAATTAGATCACCCTGTAGAAAATGCAATTTTAGAAATTCAACCTAAAGATTCAGATAATTGGTATCTTTCTCTAAGAACCAAAATTTTAGAAAAACCCAAGTCTTATCCACAGTGGAAAATAATAGATGGATTCATATACAAATACATACCTAACACATTGCCAGTTTCTTCAAACTGCCATGAATGGAAACGTTTAGTTCCACGTTCTCAGATTAAAGATGTCATTGCTAGTTACCACAATCCTTCCACTGCAGGTCACTTTGGTTTTTACAAAACATTAGGTAGAGTCCAAGAATTATATTATTGGCCAAAACAGAGGGTAGATGTTTTAAAATTTGTTAAATCTTGTGAAGTTTGTCAATCTCAGAAAATGCCAAATAGTTCTAAAGTAGGGTTAATGGGTTCTCAAAAAACTGTAAACTTTCCTTTTGAAATTTTGTCTTTAGATCTTCAAGGACCTTTTCCAAGAAGTACAAAAGGAAATTGTTATTTATTAGTCATAGGGGATTGGTTTTCTAAATTTACTCTTTTATTTCCGCTTAAAGCAGCTATAGCCCCTACTATAACAAGAATAGTTGAAAATCAAGTATTTTTAAAGTTTGGTGTACCTAGGGTAATATTATGTGATAATGGGAGTCAGTTTGCCGGCAAAGTATTCAAAAAACTCATTGATAAATATGAAATTCAAAAAATTTGGTTTACTCCACGATATAGCCCACATTGCAATTTTGTTGAACGCAACAACAAAACTGTTGGTACAGTTATTCGTAGTTATGTTCAAGAGCATAAATATTGGGATACAGAAATAGATCAATTTCAGTTAGCGATTAATTCGGCTAAGCATGAGGTTCATGGCTATACGCCAAACTTCTTAGTTTTTGGGAGAAATATTCCTACCTCAGGAAAGTATTATGGGGAGATCAAAAGCACTCAGAATTTTGAATTATCTCCAGGTAGTAGAGATAACTTTGTAAGAGATTTAGAAGGTTTAAGACCCATTTTTGAAGATGTTAAGAAAAAACTTGACACTGCTCATAAAAGATATGAGAAGAGTTATAATCTGCGTAGAAGAGATCACTTCTATAATGTAGGTGACAAGGTTTGGAAGAGGAATAAAGTCCTTTCCAACGCAGTATTGAAATTTTCTGCCAAGCTTGCACCCAAATATGTTTTGTGTACTGTACGACAAAGGATTTCGAGATTAGTATATGCACTAGACCACATTGATGGATCGAATGCTGGTAACTGGCATATTTCTGATCTTAAACCATATTATGGTTCGAATTCTGATGTTTCAGTAGGGTAAAAGCAACAGAAATTGGTTCATTAGTGATACTTTACGAAAAATTATCACTTAGTAATTTTGAACTAAAACGTTTTAGTATTTTTAGTATTTTTAGTATTTTTAGTATTTTTAGTATTTTTAGTATTTTTAGTATTTTTTTTATTAGTTTAATTTTCATCTGTAGATAAAATGTATTTACTTGACTATTCACAGTAAGTTCAAGAATGAACAAAATACTTGAGCAAAAATGATTTTTTCATTTTTAGTTTTATTGATAGACATACCTATTTTGACTCTACCCCATTGTGACTTTTATCGATATTGTCTCCTTTTAGGACGTGTGGTACGCGTAGATACCTCCTCAATAAAACAAGCTCAAATAATTTGAAAAGTTTAAACTATAGACTTAAACTAAATTATACTTTTATGTTAATGCACTTGCACATCAATGCACGTTAAACATTTTGTGAAAAATTAAATAGTAGTTAAGGGTGAACTTAACGTAACTCAACTTAAATGAACCTTATTATAAAATGGTGTTGAATTTAAATTTGTTTTCATTTAGACTTGATAAAAAATATATTGACAAGTCAACATATTTTTTTGGAGGGAGAAAGGGAATTTGTAGCAGTTAAAAATTGCTTACCTGGTTTTTACTATAAACACAATAAATATTAAGTAGTCATGAACATACTTTATTCATTTAAATAACTAGTGTACAGATATGGATGGAAGTATATATTTAATTTTATAGATTAAACTTCTAGTTTCTGGGTTCTGGTAGTTGAAATTTGATTTTTAGTAACAAAATATAATCCATCTTCACCAATCTGAAAATAAAGTTAATGTTAATTATGTAATGTCGAATATCATGTAATAAATGACTTACCTTTCTGCCTCTCTATTTTGTAGAAGGTGTACATAATTATTAATTTTCAACGAAAAGTTAAATTGTTTTATTCTTCTCGGCCAGCTGTTTTGACTTTGTGAAAAATGTCAACAAATGTATCGATCTGAAGTTAAACACCTGTTGTCTTCGGTTTATTGCTTCGAGTAAGGTCGTCTCACTGTTCGAGAATCTATGATTGTCTGCTTATAATTTAGGCGGTTTTTCAAGAAAGTCGTTGTTCTAAGGCCCAAATTTACCATAGACTGTTAATTAACCTAGGGAATTTTTCTCTATGAGATTGGTCTTCTGTTTGTCTCTGACATTAGTCAACAAATCATCACTTCCTATTTTTTGTAAAATTTTTGGCTTTATATTAAGCCATGGCCGAAATGAAAAGGCTTTTGCATTTTTGTCGGGTTTAGTTGCCTTGTGTCCCCTGAATTTCGAGAGGGTAAGTTTTTTTGTTGTCTTCACCTAGAAGTATTTTCTAAAATAATTTTATATAGGGACTAGCTGGAAGCCTATTCCTTTTCAAGGAACTACCATTTTCGGGGTAACTTATTCTGCTCGTGAATCCTGTGCAACCACACGTGGGTCCAACCACCAGTTACAGTCCCTGATGCCTCCAATTTGTCGGCGATAATAGGGCTGTGGAAAAATCAGTTAGTTACCACCAACATCACTTCAATCCCAAGAAGACTTCTCGATTTTTGTTTCCTGAAAGCATGGCCATGTGTTCGTGTTCGAGCCATTGTTCTCTGCTCCAACTTTAAATTGCCTCCAGGACTCCTTCAAACTTCTCCAAATCAACCCCTACCACCTAAGCTGCTTTGGGAATAGTAGGCTTGAGAACAGGTTTTTTTTTGCAATATTTTATTTTTTTTAAAAGATAATATCTTACAGAAAGTTATTTTGTTTTATGATATACCGCAAATAGTGGCTTAAATATTTTTTCTTTAAGTATTTTTAATAAAATATTTCAATAAAGTGTAAACCCTTATAGCTATAAAAGGTACTAGGTATAATATAATTTTTTTTTTAAGAATCAAAGTAATGAGTTATAATTTTTTTAATACTATACCACTAACTCACATAGTTAGGTATATATATTTAATTGTTTAAATATTAATATAATTTTCCAATTACTAAGTACATTTATAAAATGTTATTTTTTTTAAACTTTCCATCTAAAGGTCACTTTGCAATGTCATATTGACTATTATTTTTTTATGTACTTAACTTACGACTCAATTAAATATTTGCTATTTTCCAATAATTTGTTAAATTTCTATTTAATTAAAATAAAATAAAACAAGCTCTTGTTAGTTGAATCTGTGTTTTGATTTTGGAGTCTACAATTTTGCAATTTTGGTAATATTAGTTTTTTTTTTGGTAAGTAAGAGTTAAATCATTTAATCGCAGTCTTCATTTTTCTTTGTTTGGTGAAGTATTACTTAACTGTATAAATAAAGTGGCGCTCTGGGCACGACTATTTTATAATTCAATTTCCACACATTAAATTTAAATTCAAATTTCACTTTTAATTTTAACATTTTTTTATAAACTAAAGCAACAGTATCTACGACCATTGCTCGCCGATGAACAGCTGCCGCTAGCATATGTAGCAAACAGATCAGTTGCTGACTTTCCATCATTAATTCTAAAATATTGCTACATCAGATCTAACAAAAAGTCTATTTATATTTTAGCAATGTTTATATATAATTGGAAATTGCATTAGCTTATTACCAATATAATATAACATAGCTGCCTGATTTGGTCTTAGTAATTAAAAAACATTGAGACGTCAGTTTTCTGTATCACTATTGCAGAAGTTTCAAAAATTAATCGCAAGAACCTAAAACGTAAGCCTGGTTTTCAATACAAAGATTGTAGGACTTTAGGTATAGTATTTCCTGCTGTCTTTCCTTTTATATTATTATTAAACGTTAATAAAAAAACTAAAAACAGTAAAGCGCCAGGAACGGACGGAGTTTCGGTAGAAGTGTTGAAATATGGAGGACCCGAACTCTGGGGAAGAATCCATTACCTGATAAAGTTGGTATGGACCAAGGAGCAAATGCCGGAGGAATGGGCAGTTGGTCTTATAAAGCCAATATATAAAAAAGAATTACATTGCTAAATGTAATATACAAAATCCTTTCTGGTATTATCTACACTAGATTGTCAAAATACTCCGAAGATTATCAAAATAGAGCCACTACAGAAAACCCATTCATACTTAGAATAATACAAGAGAAAGCTTATGAATACGACATAAAATTATATAATATGCATATAGACTTTAAACAAGCTTTTGATAGTGTGAAAAGGGACAACATGTTGAAAGACCTCCGAAATCTAGGCATACCAAAAAAATATATTAGCCTCATAAAAATGACGTTAGAGGGTTCAAAAGCCGCAGTTAGAGTAGATGGAGAACTGTCTCCCTTGATTTACATCAACGTGGGGGTGAGACAGGAAGTTGCTCTTTCAACCATGCTGTCAAACTTAATTCTTGAAGCAGTCATCAGAAAAACCAATGTAACCAGCTATATAAACACCAAAAATAATATTACAATAAACAACTATACTATTGAACGTGTGGATGCCTTCATATCTGGGCACAAAAATCAATCAGAAGAATTACGTAAGTAACAAAATTAATGCAAGTATTTCCAGTGGAAATCGTACATACTATGCTAATAAAAGATTGATGACATCGAAATTATTAGACAAAAGAACCGAAATGACTATCTACAGAACTTTGATTAGACTTGTAGTAACCTATGGTTGTAAACCTGGGCATTGACAAAAAAAGAGGAAGCCCAACTTAGGACATTCAAGAAAAAGATACTGAGAAAACTATATGGCCCGGTGCAAGAGGAAGGCGGCACATGGAGAATCAGGAGAAACGACGAGGTTAATGAACAAAATAAAGGTTACGACATTGTAAGAATTGTGAAAAGTCAAAGTGACAAGAAGACATGATAACGACAAACATGTTACAGTGGAAGCCGGTAGAAAGGCGGAAAAAAGGATGGCCCACGACGAGATGGTTGGATGACGTGGAAGACGACTTGAAAACCATGAATATAAGACAATGGAGGAGAAGGGCCCAAGAGAGATCTGAATGGAAGGACATAGCCAGACAGGTAAAGACCCATCCAGGGTTATGATGCCAAAAGAAGAAGAATACCTTAACTATTGCCTGTCTTGTGTGTCTTGTACGAGTATAGAAAGTCGCTATGATAGAACCTTAGCGTGAAGCGTGTGTTCATGTTTAATCCTACTTGGTTTAATTAAAATATAATATCAGTTTGAAAATATTAGCAAAACAATCGTATCGCTAAGGAGGCCTTGAACCTAAGGCCAAAAAATAAGAATTGTTAATTATATAGAATTATTAAACTTATACTTGCACGTGTTTTTTGCAAACAAATGATTTTAATTTTTTGGTCTTGTTAATTTTGATTACGTTTAAAAATATACTACCTGAGTTCAGTACTGTACATCCTTTCATGTCGAGTAAATTTACGTTTTTAACTAGTGTGGATTTCCATTTTTTAATGAATCGCGAAATATAATGAAAGTATACTACATTCAAAGGCAGTTTTACTAAAAGATTGAAACTGCTGGCCCAGATTTCCAAATTAAAATTTCAAATGTTTTCAGCGGTCTATATGCTTTCCTTTTATAACAACGTGTAAGAATTTTATACAAATTGTACAGGCTGATTATTGAGGGATTTTATGATGGTATTCACATAATGAATATCAAAATATGAGGGGCTCAATAGTATGAAAAATAAAGTAGTTACTTGTCGATGGCAGGAGTTCATAAAATAATCTAATACCAAATATGAGGCAAAATTTTTACAAACATATTTATTACATTATGTTGTTATTGTATAGAGCTGTCAAAAAATTCCAGTTTATGGTCGCCAACCTCTAGGTTGACTGTGAAATGACATAACACAGGCATTTGTAACTTACATTAGCAATTTTAAGTTTACTAAGTTTATTAAGTTTATTCTTAAACCTTAATTAGTGCGTCACATATATGTAGAGCTCTGACTTTTGCTTTTTGTTTAGGTACTTTTATCACAGGCAAGAAAAGAAAAAGTGTCAACTTTATCTTTTCTAGGGAGATATAACAGAGCTATAAACCTATTAGCTTGTCATCTTACGTTTATAAGTTGCTTATGAATATAATAGACAGATCAAAACTAGACTTCTATCAACCTTGCGAGCAAGCAGGATTTAGGGCTAGATACAGAAAGTACGAGTATTTTATAAACAAAAGACAAACGATTTAATTAACTATGAGAGAAAAGCAATTTAATAAATGTGGCGAAATATAATTCGGTTTTAACAATGCTCTAAATGATTGCTATTGTTTTTAATTCGAATACATACTTTCTTGAATAGTCACAGCTTAGTAATTCATATATAAAACATTTTCAACGGTTTGTATTAGATTTGAAACTAACCTGATGTTAAACATGCACATTACACACGCATTCTGTGTATATTCTATATCAATATCCATGTGGCTAAATCTAGTTGTTTACCAGGTGCATAATAAAGCTTTTGTTCAGTAGATCTATTAATTTGATTAACCGATTAATATGGATTCTAATCAGACATAATAATTCATAGCTGGGGAAAAGCATTATGCATTATTATTAATATAAATCGTTTTAATTATAGTTTTAGTGTTCTAGGAAATATCTTTTTAAACAGAATACGTTTAAAATATCTCGTGAAAGATTTATTTGTTAAAATAAATGCACAATACCTGAATCATTGAGGACATTATAATGTTTTGCTTTTGTAACTGATAAACGCATATTAATTTATTAAAGATATTTCAAAATAAATGACTAATTAAATCAGACCGATTAGAATCAGACAAAACACAAAATCTTAAGTGAAACCAATGGCGTTGCCAATTACTTAGCAGAATGCAGTAGGATTTGGTTACACCCATATTAAAGGAGAAGATCCATAGAAAGAAAATACCACTATTAGTGTATAAGTCAATAACGTATCTAGGATACATCATACAATGGATTCAGCCAATGCTAAAAACGAGAATAATCACTGCTAGTATTGGAGGAGAATCTGTGACTGTGACAGCGGTAAAGGGGTGCCCTCAAGGGGGAGTATTATCGCTTCTGTTGTGGTCTTTGGTTGTGGATGACCTTCTCACTAGGCCTTTTATAAGGCCTTTTACCGTTTTGAAGAGAAAGTTACCAGAGCTGGTGACATGTCCTATGTTCTACTTTGGTCAGCTTAGCTCCCAACTTTTCTGTTCATAATGGTGCTCGTAGGAAAAATGTGACTTTTGGAACTTTTTAATAACCCACTATTAAATAGTTTTAAATAGGAATTGTGTAGTTTGGTATGTAGCCTATTCTTCTTCTTCATGTACCATGTCTTTCAGAACGTTGGTTGCCATCATTGCTGTCTGACTTTTATTCACTGCCACCCTAAATAGCATGCTTGTATCAATACCATACCAATCTTGCAAGTTCTTTAACCATGAGGTTCTTCCTCGTCCTGCACTTCGTGTGCCTGCTATTTTTCCTTGCATGATATTTTGTAGCAACCTATATTTGGGACCTCTCATTACATGATGTTTCCTATGGCGTTGGCAACCCAAGTACTTCTCCACTTTTCTTTAAATTAGACTCCATTTAGTATCTCCTGGTTTATAAAGCTGATGAAGACAGTGAAATTTGTTATTTAGCTTAGAGACTAGTAATCATTATTTCCTCACAAACCGCACTAGACGGATACTTATCATTGACGAATTTACATTTCTTGTTATTTCTTGTTGTCCATAATAAATGGACAAGGATCCATGTTTCCAAGGAAACATGGATCAGACAGCTGACCAAAAAGGGAGAATCTTGTTGAATACTGTTTAGTTCCAAACTTTAAAAAACTAATTATATCTATCATATCCCAATAGGAAAAAGTTTAACTACTGTTTCCTATAAAATTCAGAGATCGAAAAAGAACTGAATGGATAAGAATGAAAAAATTGAGAGATGTTACAGAACAAGTGATGAAACTTAAATGGAAGTTTGCCGGTAATACCAGAGATATAGCAAGGAGTTTGTTATTTTTAAAGGAAAACTGATAAACATAAACAAAATAAATTTAGTTTTGCCAGTAATATCTTTATATTGTATTTATTATATTAGGCCAACTTCGTGCCTTCTTTTTAACTAATAGCTGAGTTATAATAAGTTTTTTGTTTTAAGATCAAATTAATTAAGTTTAATAAAAGTTCAATTGGACCTAATTTTCCTGGCAGCAAAGTAACCATTTGTTGAATGTGTTACATTCGTGTCTGTTAAACTATATTTTTCGTTGTGTTGCCAGGCGCGAGAATGAACAAAATGGATGGTTTGCCTACACCTCAACATATTACATGTAATTGACCATGAGACAAACGATTGTTATTTTCTATATTCAGTCCACCAACATTAAAGAATTTGCCTTGCCATCTGTTTATCGTTATGGCGAATTCAACACGAATCGAATATTAAATTCGTTTAAATTTCAATGGTAAATCGGTTGATATCATCGGAATTCTCGGAATGAGAACTTCCTTATCTTTAAATTTTCTAGATAGATAGAAGAACAAATCAGAATAACGGGCAAAATTCGCCACATATCTGATCGTTCTATTGTTTATAGTTTACTTTCTCGTAAATAATACTTAATTCGACGGCTATATTAGAACAAACTTTAATAAAATCCATTGCGAACTATCGCTGTAAACCATGGAAGCTGCCGAACAAAGATTTAATATGTACAACATCCATTCGCATTTTGAACTGGATAAGTTAATCAATCACTCCGATGTAGGAAATATTATATCTCATATAATTTGTTGGCTCGGTCATTTGTTCCGAATGAATAATGGGAAAAATGCAAGTAACAACGAATTAAAATCCTACCAAAACAAACGATAAGAACTTCCTAAAAGGCGTCGAATAAAGAGCATCGAATGACTTTAGTTGTCGAGCAGTCCAAAACTCACAGAGGAGCTAAAGGATGAAAGGAGCCACATCTTTTATTTTGTAGCATATAACACAACCTCACGAAGGCTGCTCGAGGCATATTTCTTATTCTCTTTACCTTCTGTGTAAGTGTATCTTCTTCTTCGTCCTCAGATTTTCCCTTTACAGGGGTCTTTGTTCCTTTCTCTTCGTCACCACTCATTTCTGTCCATCGGGTCTTCTTTAACTCAATCTTTCTCTCTTAAGTCCTCCGTAATGCAGTCCTTCGATCATCTCACCGGTTTTCCTCTGCTTCTCCTTCTATCAACTTCTAACAACTCTATCCTTTGTCCCACATAGCTTTAAACCATTTCAGTCTTTGTTCTTAATTCTTTTTTGATACTGTGGTCACCCCGTCTCTTTCCTTATTCAAGTCGTTTGTGATCCTGTCCTGCCCCTTCTAGTCTTACCCAACATTAGCTTTCTTCGTTTTCTTTTCCTGACTCTCCTTTCTATTTCCTTTCAGCCCTTCCCCGATTGTTCTAATAAGGCAGCAGGTTCTACTGTCTTACTATTTTTCATTCTATTTAACGCCTCGACAAATTTATCTCTCGCTATCCCCGGTATTAAATTCTCATTTGGGATCGCACATCCTCTATCTATCCTCCGATGTCCTTCATCTAGCAACTTTCTAAAGTACTCATTCCATATTTGCATTATTTCAACATTGGTTCTTCACACTCTTAATCTGCTGCAAGTAAGTAGCTCCTCCCCTTTAACCTCCCCTCTCCAGATAACCTTTTCATTTCCTCGTTAAATTCCAACTCTTCAAACAGCTGTGCAGACGATCTTAGGATTGGCTACAGCGCGATTTGCTTCCCTCTTCGCTATCTTGTACATATTCTTATCTTCCTCTCTTTTAGACCTGTCATACCTCTTTCTAGCCTCTTTCTTTCCTCTAACCTTCTGTTCCACTTCATCGTTTCACCACCAAGTTTCTTTATCTCTAGGAGACCCTTCACCAGATGTTTTTCCTAGCTCTTCATCTTCCACTCGCACCACAACTTTACTGGTCGCTTCATACCAGCCATTTACCGTATCTTTTATCTCGAGCTCTTCCTTACCCAGAAGAGAAGCACTTTTCTGGGTAAGTGTATAATAAACACTACACACTACACATAAAAAAATATAATATATTATGTTCTTATATATTTCATTTTGTTATTTTAGATGTGATATGTTCAGGTTGATTTTCTTTCTTATTTGATTACTTCTTCTTCTTCTGGTTCCTATCCATTTCGGATATTGGAAATCATATTGGCAATCATAACCTTGCTCGCTGCGGCTCGAAACAGCTCCGTTGAGGTTATCTTAAACCATGTTCTTAAATTCCGCAGCCATGATATTCTCCTTCTACCGAGTCCTCGCTTACCTTTGACTTTACCTTGCAATATAGACTGTAGCAGGTAGTAACGGTGCTGATTTCTCATAACGTGTCCCAGGTATTGCAATTTCTCTATTGAAAACACAATCTCTGGTTCCTTCTTCATTTTTCCTAGAACTTCCTTATTGGTGATCCTTGCTGTCCATGATATTCTCAGCATTCTTCTATAAAGCCACATCTCAAATGCTTTAAGTTTTTTAATAGTGGTGTCTGTAAGCATCCATGCCTCCGCCCCGTACAACAACACAGAGAAAACATAGCATCTCAAATGTCTCATTTTTGTATCAAGGGATATGTTGTGACTTTTGAAGATGGCGCTCATTTTGTTAAAGACCGTTCTTGCCTTCCCTATATGGCACTTTATTTCCTGTAAATTGCTCCACTGTTCGTTAATAATAGTTCCCAGGTAACAATACTGTTTTACTCGCTCTATCTGCGTCCCATTAATGTATAGGTGAGCCCCGTTTATATTCTTCTTGCTGATAATCATTTGTTTCGTTTTGTGGGTATTAATGTTCAGTCCGTACTGTTGACTGTACTCGTTTATTCTGCCCATTAGCCTCTGAAGTCCCTTTAAACTATCTGTTATCACCATGGTGTCGTCGGCATATTTAACATTGTTTACTCTTTCACCATTTAGAAGGATGCCTTCGTCTTTTCCGTAAAGAGCCTCGTTAAAAATTTTCTCTGAGTACATATTAAATATCAACGGCGATAGGATACATCCCTGTCTAACTCCACGTAGTATTTTTATGTGATCTGTTTCTTCTCCGTTAATTTTCATGTATGCGGTCTGATTCCAGTAGAGTTATGAAATTATTCTGAGGTCTTTGTCATCCAGGTCTGCCTCTTTTAAAATGTTTATCATCTTTTGATGTTGAACTCTGTCAAATGCCTTTTTTTTGATTACAGTACACTACAATCAGAAGATGACTTTTTTTATACTACCGGTATTGTTAGTTAAAACCAAGTTATTAAAAGATTATAAAAAATTTAAATGAATAAAGATTATAATGGCGAAAAATATTCTCGAGAGATATTTCATGAATTGAAGAGCTGAAATTGATAAATTATATGAACATCGTTCTGATACAGCCTAAACATGTTTATTAGATACATTTCTTTCAAATGATAACTTCCAAATAGATAAAATTATAACATTGAATACTTTTCTGAATTCTCATTACCGTCAAGTTACGCCCATGTGTCAAATGAAGTACAATATTGATTATTGGTGACTGCAATATGGGCACAAACAATATTAATTATTAATGGGCATATTCTGACGGCCAATGGCAGAACAATAATGACAATAATGTATTCAGATAGAGTCATTATTTTTTTATGAGATATAATGCAAGTTGTCTGAATTTTACTAAAGAATTCATATCGATAGAAATATTATAATAATTCTAATATATAATATATTAGGATAATAATGATTTGAATATTGTATTCAGTTTATTTTCGTTTATATTGGAAGCATATAAATGAGATCTGTATAAGCTAGAGGAATTCATTTATTTGAGATATATCTTAATAAAAGTTTTAATAAAGTTCGGCGAATGAAGAGTGTCTGAGCAAAGTAAACAAAGGAAAAGAAATTTTGCTAGTAACTATTTTAAATAGCGGTGGAGAAATGTAGCAACCTTGACATAGTTAAGGGTGTCATAAGGTAAGTCGTATACCTAACATTGCTCTTTCCATTGTTCTTTCTGTTGCGGCTAGTTCATTCATGTTTGCCTTGGTTAGGATCCAGGTTTGACATCCATATGTCATGATAGGAAGGATACATTGGTTGAATACTTTGCTCCTCAAGTATTGGGATATTTTGCGGTTCTTAAGTATCCAACTAAGTTTTCCAAATCCTGCCCATGCTAGTCTTGCTCTTCTAGTAATTTCCGCACTTTGGTTCTCTTTGTCAAGTTTCAGCATTTGGCCTAGCTAAATATATTTCTGGACATGTTCTATCTCACTGCCATTTATAGTTCTGGGGTCATCTGTGTTTGTCATTATTTTTGTTTTTTTTTTTTTTTTTCATATTCATTTTTAGGCCGACTTATTGGGAGCTGCCTGCTAATTCCCCCATTATAATTTGCAGTTCCTCGAATGTGCTCGCTATAATCACTATGCCGTCAGCGAATCTGATATGGTTTAACTTGTTGCCATTAACGTTAATGTCTTAGGTTGACCTATTTGTAGTTTTGAAGACGTCTTCTAGGGCTAGGTTGAAAATATAGGGCTAGTCTATACTATTATAGTTAGTATTTTCATATATATTATGTATTAGTTGCCTCAAATCTATTCTACAATTATTAATAACTTGTTCTATGGCCCACATCTCGATACTATCAAACGCCTTTTCATAGTCGACGAAGGCAAGAAATACGGGTAGTTGGTATTCGTTTGCCTTCTCTATCAATGTTCTCATTGTCAGCAGATGGTCTGATGTACTATATAATTTTCCGAAGCCAGCCTGTTCAACCGGTTGGTAATTGTCCATTTTGTAGGTCAACCAGTTGTTAATACTTCTCATAAATAGTTTGTATACTTGACTGAGCAACGATATAGGTCTATAATTCTGAAGATCACATTTGTTCCCTTTTTTGTGTAAGAGTATTACTAGACTCTCTTTCCAGTCTTTAGGGATCTTGCTATTACTGAAAGATCTATTAAATAGCTCTGTTAGTACAATGGATTGTTAATGTCTTGCTTGATTTATTATCAACAATGAGTAATAAGGTATTAAACAAAATCTTCTTCTTAATGCACCGTATTTTAACGAAAATTGGTGATCACTTCTTTAAACGCTACCCTATCTTTTGCAATGTGAAATATCTGTTGAACACTGAGGTAAGTCCAATCTTTTCTTACCAAGTCTTTTCTTTCAAACAAAATCAGTATCAACTTTATCATATAGCATTATTTTTTTTGTCCATAAGCATAATTTTACTGTCGATTTACTCCTGTCTAGAAAAAACTTTCGAAGTTATGATGAAAGAAATAAATTTTTTGAATACTTGTCGAGCTATGACGAAAGAAACTTTTTCAATGTAAATAGTATCAGCACATATCTTATAACGTCATTTTGTGTTTGTCGTAAAAACTCTTTTAAAAATACCAGATTCAATATTATCCACCATATTCTCTCAAATATCCATTTTATCTTGAATATCCGACATATATTTCTCCGGCTATCCGTTAACACTTTACGCCATCATTCACACCCTCCTTTTTCCACATTAACCCAACTAGAAAGAGTTAATTCCACGTAATACGAAAAGAACTTTATTGAAAAATCAAACGAAAGAAGTCAGTCAGTCCATCAGACACAGAACGGAACAATAGAGTTTCGGACAGCTGAAAAAGTGATTAAAAATTCATTAAAGGCTTCTGTTTGCTGCGAATGGGCACTGATGCGGAGTTTCTTTCAGTGGCGTAATAAAGAATATTTAATATAATTTAATTTTATATAATAACACGCTACCTTTCCTGGATGTTTTAATCTCTAAGAACGATACTGGATATGAGACTCAGGTGTAGGTATAGAAAACCAACACACACCAATAGATATTTAAATTTCAAATCAAATCACAATATTAATGTAAAAAAGGGAATAATTAAATCCTTATACGATAGAGCCAAAATTACTTGTTCTAACGAAAATTCGTTCTTGGATGAGAAACATTTATTAACATCTGTTTTATTAAAAAATGATTATCCTTTATCGTTTATAAATAAGGAATTTTCAACAATCGATCGAATTGAACAGAACAACTTAAATCGAGATCCTACAGCATACACAAGGAAAATAACAATACCGTACATAAAAGAATTATCAGAAAAACTTAAAAGGATAGGAAATAAATTCAACATTTCAACAACATTCAAAACAACAAACACATTGAGATCTATTTTGTCCAAAACCAAACCTAACAATGAACAAGAAAGGACAAAGAATTGCGTTTATAAAATACCTTGTGAATGCGATCAGTTTTATTTAGGTGAATCATCAAGGCCATTAAATGTTAGAATAAGTGAACATCAATCATATATTAAAAATAGAGAATTTGATAAATCTCAAATATGTAAACACGCATGGGATAATGAACATAGGGTTTAATGGAATAATTCAAATGAAGTCCTAAAAGAAACGGATGGTAAAAAAAGAAAAATCAAAGAAGCGGCTCTAATTATGCTAAATGAGGCCAATTGTGTCGCAAATTCCTCGGCAGAATGTAGTAGGATCTGGTTACCAATATTGAAAGAGGAAGTTATTAATAAGAAAATACCAATATTAGTAAGTCAGTAACATATAGAGGATACATCATTTATGTTTTTTAAATAACATAACATATAAAATCAGAATTTTGATGTTTGTTGAAGGTAAACATAAATTCACGAACAAATACTTACAATGTCGGGATATTATTATGAGGTTTTTTTTCCTGGTTTTTTCCCTCATACTTTACTATGGAATCACGAACAGGGGAATTTTACTGTCATCATGGCATGTGTTTATCTTTTTAAAGACGAATTACATGCTATGATTTTTTTTCTGAAGGATATTCTCAAGTTAAAGTTGATTTCATGTAATCGAATGAACTATCTTATAAGTAAAGTCGTTGTAATAGATTAATAGAAATTCCGATGTCAAAAAACAACATTGCGATAGAATTAAATATCATTAAGCAAATAGCGGTAAACAATGGGTACAACGAACAAACAATTATTAAAATTTTAAGTCAAAAACTACATAAGAAAGCCCTGAAAACAACAACTTGGGCAAATATATTAAAACCAGCAAGAACCAAAATAAAAAGCACTTACACAGTGATTTATACAAACTTAAATGTGGCAAATGCCCAAAAACTTACGTCGGTCAAACTGGTAGAACTTTTAACAAACGTATAGCAGAACATAAAAGGGCTTTTAATAATAGAAAAACATATTCTACATACTTGTAGAATCTGTAGATCATAATCATTCTTTTAGATCACGCCCGTTAAGGGTGGTGGTGATCTCTAGAATTATCTACATTAGAAGAGCCTTTCTTCTGAGTGATAAGTGTGTAAGTTGTAACTCTATTAGAATCGAGAATTCAATAGTATGTTGTGTCACAAATAGAAATCTAAACTGAGCTGAGACATCGCGAGTTTAATATGAAATTTAATAAAATAAAAAATTAAAATGTTTGCTCTTTTTATTGGTTATGTAGATGTTCCCAGACCCCAATCAAAATATGTTGTTAAAAGTTCTCCTTATTTTTATTACGAACATTTTGGTACCAAATTTGCTCTTTAAGCAACGAGTTTTAGATGAGAGTCATCTATTTGGGGGTATGCGACTCGTCTATAAGGATGTTATTGACTAAATACTTAAATAGAATTTTCTTTAGAAATGTTGGTTTTGAGATATACTTCAACTGAAAATAAATCAAAACAAATATCTGTTTCAACAACTGCTTCTCATATAAGGATTGAAACATAAATAAAGTTATATTTATTATAATTTCACTACTAACTTAAATTATACCTTTTATTTAATTTGTCCATAATATATTCTTGTTCCATTTGTCTCGTCCCATTTTTGATCATTTTCAAAAAGTCGTTACTTTATTATATTTAAGTTTTTCTACTTTCCAGCTGTAATTTACTGTGGTTCGACGCCCTTGTTTTCGCCTCTCGAACGAATGTTGTAAAACAAAAGGCTCTTAGCCCTTATACACGAAGGGCTTTACTGTTTTCGAGCACACACAATATACATTAAGCCAATTTATGTGTGGCTAGAGACAAATTAATTGATCCCCATTTATGGATTGTTCGCTGCAAAAGGGGATCATTTCGGTCAATCGATTTAGGGAGCCATATTTCGGGATTATTTTGATAATTTTGAAAAATTTATGTTTCATGTAACCAATTAACATCGAATTTTTATTATTTTTGATTAATTTTATTTTTGAAATTTTGGTGGGTGAAAATCCGGCGTCTCCACCAATTATTTAAAATGGAAGAAGAGAACGAAAAATATCAATATTCCACTGAATATGTGTTCTTGCAAATTCTATACAAGAAGCTTTATGATTTTGGACAAAACGTGAAAATTTTCCCGGACGTCTAGGCTTTAAATGTACGTCTTTTTATCTTCCTCTAACTGTTATTGAACTCATATTAACTTGATTGATTTCGTTGTAACATCATTGATTTCGTGTAGAATTCTTCTTCTTCTTCCTTTGCCCTATCCGTTTCGGACGTTGGCTATTAACAAGGCTATTTTGACTTTGTTTACGGCACCTCTGAACAGTTCGGTCGATGTTAGTCCGAACCATTGTCGCAGGTTATGCATCCATGAGTGTCGTCTTCTTCCCGGTCCCCTCCTACTGTCGATTCTTCCTTGGACTATTAACTGTAGCAGCTGGTACTTAGTATGCCTCATGACATGTCCGAAGTACTCAAGCTTCCGTTTCTTTACGGTGAAGATTATTTCTTTGCTTTTGCCTATTCTCTGCATTACTTCCATGTTAGGGAGGTGGTCTGTCCAGGATATCCGAAGAATACGGCAATATATCCATAGCTCAAAGGATTCTAGTTTCTTCAGGGTGGTTCCCGTTGTGGTCCATGCCTTTGCTCCATAGAACAACACCGGGAAGACATAACTTGACCAGTCTTAATTTTAGTTCCATTGAGATTTTGCTTGTGAACCACTTGACTGTGGTTCCAAGGTATGTGTATGTCTCCACTTGTTCTATTTTTCGGTTGTTTAATGTCAATTGCATCGGAGGTTGTTGTGTTCTGCTAATGAGTAAGCATTTAGTTTTGGTTGTATTGAGTTCTAAACCATATTCTTGACTTGCTGTGTGTATGCTTTGCATGAGTCTTTGAAGCTCGTTGCAGTCATTTGCGATAATAACTGTGTCGTCAGCATATCTAATATTATTGATTACCTCTCCGTTTACTTTGATACCCTCCGAAACTTCTCCCAGTGCTTCTCTGAAGATTTGTTCAGAGTATATATTCAACAGGAGCGGCGAGAGGACGCATCCCTGTCGTACACCCTTTTTAATTTTTAATATCTATCTTCCCACTGTGTAAGTTGCCCATCTTTATCTCAGTACTTTGGTTCCAATAGAGACTGGTTATTATGCGCAGATCCTTGCCATCAATATGCATCTTCCTGAGCATTTCCATGAGTTTATCATATTTGACCTTGTCAAACGATGTGGAGAAGTCGATGAAACACAAGTGGACCTCCTTGTGCATATCTCTGCATCTTTGAATTAAAACTTGCAGACTGAAGATCGCCTCTTTTGTGCCCAATGCGCTTCGGAATCCGAACTGTGACTCCGATATATTTGCTTCGCATTTGTTATATATTCTATTGTGTATGATTTTGGTGAAATCTTTGGTAATTTGATTTATCAAGCTTATTAAGCGGTGTTGATCACAGTATTTTGCACTTGGTGTTTTAGGTATGGCTACAAAGGTCGATCGAAGCTCCCCTTTGTCGTAAAAGGTGTTAAAAAGGCCTGTCAGAAAATCGAAGAAGTAGTCATCCGTTTCGCATAGGAGTTTTATGATCTGGCCCTGTATGTTGTCGGGACCTGGTGTTTTGTCGTTTTTTAGCGATGAAATGGCTTTTTCCACTTCAGACCTTAGTATTTCGAGTCCAGTCATGTCGTCATCTTGGTCCACTATCGCTCTGCGTTTATCGTTAAAAAGTCGTTCTACGTAATCTTTCCATGTGTCAATGAGCTTCAAGTCGTCTGATATAAGATTACCGTCCGCCTCTATTAGTGTCGGGTGGGGATTATTGGTTTTCGTTTTAGTTGTTAATTCTTTGATCTCTTTGTGCATGTTGTGGTAGTCATATCTTCTGTCGTGTAGAATTAATAACCAAAAAACGGTCATCAATTGGGGATGTGCACCTTGAGCGTCCTTGATCATGCCTTCGTACAAAATTTCCTGTCTTATCGTACCTTTTTAATGCATTCGAAATTGTAGATTGACTTCTCCTGAGACGTCGTGTAACATCTTTCTGTGTAGATCCTTCCTCGTACAAAATAACCATCTGTGCTGCTTGGGCTTCATCGCAATGTCGAATTGGTGACGTACTTCTTTTAATCATGGTTCAATTCAAACAATATTTATTTAAACTTAATAAATTAAACGGTAAATTTCAAGGAAACCGGAGAAACGCTATTTTTGCATTTTTTTTGGGATTTAGCCTAAAAAATGAAAAAAAAGCTTTTTTTGTAATTTAAGGGAATAAAACTAAAGAAATTTCTAAAAAACCTTAAAATAATGAAAAAAAAATTGTAAAAAATAGAAAATTACTATAAAAATGTTGTAAAAATATAAAACTACTTACAAAATAATGTGAATTATATATACATTGCATATATATATTACATATATATAAATATTAATATTTATGGCCTAAACCATTAAAAAAGTAAAAATTTTTACAAAAAGTCGTAATTTATTAAAATTATGAAAAGAACTCTGCTCATCTGCATAATAACTATAATTTGACATATATTCGCAATGTTGCCACGTTTATAATTGCTTTGTATGGATTGCAAACATATTTGAAATAACAAATTGAATATGAATTTGAAATAAGAATATATAAGAATTTAAAATGAGAATATATAAGAATTTGAAATAAGAATATATAAAAATTTAAAATCATAGTAGATAATAGTCTTTATGTTACTACTTACCTTTAATCTGCCGGTGGATACAAATTTGCGGCAGCGAGGAAAAAATGGTGTAACCTTTCGTTTCGAGAAGAAAAAGGTCTCTTAAAGAAAAATTCAGCCAGGTAACCTACAAAGTGCTCGCTTCGTACACCGTACTTGGGAATGTTAGACCGAACTTCCCTCCAAAGCCGTTCCACGTTGTTGGTGTGGGTACCAGTTTCAGGGTCAACAAAATGCTTCGAATGATTTACTGTTTGATGAATAAATCCTACATGGGACAGCAATCATAAGCTTTCCAACAATCGCTATAAATTGTTGTCCCAAAGAATCCATTCGATAATCAGTCCAAGCAAAGTGTCTTTGTCCGGTACTAAAAAGAATTTCTTGTAGTTCCGTTCAACACCACCAAAAACCCATTGACCGGTGTACAACCGACCTCTATTGTATTTTCTCCGGCCAAATTTGCACTCATCAATTTCAACCGGTATGTCCTTCCCACCCAATTTCTTTGAATTATTCATTGCGAAACTTATAAAGACCTCGCGAGGGATGAATTGTCCTTGTGCTCAGACATTTGTGCTCAGAATTGTGCCCAGACAATTGTAGACCAGTCTACAATTGTCTGAGCACCAATTTTCAACTCGTTCCGAATAAAGTTATATCTAGGAGGACGTAGATGTAACAAAATACTTACCAGCAAAAATATTTTTTCTACCGGCAATTTAGCATACTCAAAAAAAGTACCCTTCCTTGCCGATGCAGAAAAACCACAGCGTTTCAGCGCTTTTTTATGTTTGCTGATACGCTTGTAACACCTAAATCTTCCTTCATTATCCACTTTCAAAACACTGCCGCAAACTGGACATATTCTAATATTTTTAAACACCCCATGTGAATAAAAAAAGTTCATTATTTCATTTTTACAGTCCATTCAAACGCTATCATTGTAAGAAATTTCACATGAAGTGCAACTAGCCATTTTGTTTGTTATAAACAAATACAACTCAACGTTACTAAGAACAAATTATGTATAAAGACCCTCCTAAAATTTTTGGAATAGTCCAGGGGGTGGATTAGAATGTTGTCAAGTTTAAATATTTTTATAAATAATATTTATAAAAATATTTAAACTTGACAATATCTAATACTATTTTAATATATTATTTCATATTTAAAATTGATTTGGCAACTACACCTTAAAAGATGTTATTGCAATTGTCACACTGTTGCCAAAGTTCGACATACTTTATTCTCGTTAATGAATAGTAAAAAAAAAATAACACCAATATGCCTCTATATTCTTTGATAACACTTAAACTAACCCAATCTAATTAAGCTAGCATAACTTGATTAGATTAAGTTAGTTTAAATAGTTTATGCCAAAAAACAAGCTACAATATATATGATGAAATACGAAATAAAAATAATATTTAATGAAGTGCGAAATATAACATTATACTTAATCAATTAGTCGACAACACTGCAAACAGGAAATCAAAAGTTGCTTGAAAACTGGAAATTGAAAAGACCTACCTGATCAAACTTCACTCAAAGCAATCTAAACTGTCATATAAACAAATTAATAATTTATGAAAAACAAAATATTTTCTTTTTTCTCAGTAGCGATGAAACGCGCTTATCTTCTTAACATATCTTAATGAGAAAACATAACCAGATCAAACCTAACTCAACGCAATCTAAGCTGCCATATAAACAAGTTAATAAATTATGAAAAACAAAATATTTTCTTTTTTCGATGAAACGCGCATATCTTCTTAACATATCTTAATAACAAAACATAACCTGATTAATTTATAAGAAACAATATTTTTTGAAAATATGGCAACATTGGTAGAAAAGTGACATGACATTAACAACAACACAATCAAAATGGACGAAATATTTGAAAATTAATGTCAAAACACGCAATTTTTAAACGAAAATTATAGAAAAAATATGCATTCAAATACAGAATCCGCAATTTTTAGAGCATTATAAAGTGAGTAGGAAGCCATACATAACAAATATTTCAAGATTTAACTTGTATTTACCGTCCCCGGTTTCCTTGAATAATACCAATTAAACTAAAAATAACCAAATTACTATGGTTTTTCCTTTACGGGAGAATAATTTTTATGATAAAATGTATGAATGACACTAAACGCTGAATAAACGTCAAAATATTCCAAACCAATTGAGTATATCGGCCTACTATATGAGTAACATTAGTCAACTAAAATTATTTTGGAATAATAGTGACTACAAAAAAAATGGAAATTTTCAATATATTCGATATTTTTATCCATGTGCTTATATATTAATTTGAACTCTTGTACTCATCTTTAAAATTGCAAAGAATCCTGAAGGATATTTGTAACACTTCAAATATAAAATAAAATAATATACAAGATTTTTTCATAAAAACTTATACCGATCTCAATAGATCCCCCAAGACAGAAGAGTTTTTCTCTTAGAGTATTTTACGTGGGTTCAAAAGCGTCCATATTCCCTCCGTTTGTTAATCTTCTTAAATCTCCCTTACGAAAATATCGAAATATTGCGGCGAAAGTCGTAAATATAAATTTTGGATCGTATATAAAAGGAAAGGAAGTCTGAGAATGCCCGATAACATTGTGTTTTGCACCAAATATTCGACAGGTATCTGCAATATTCTACAAATCCAGCGTAGGGTTTAAATTATTAGGGAGGATTCTTTAGACCTTCCCATTGTTGTAACCCCAAAAATACAAATTGGTGAATTTGGTGTACAAGGTGGATCGAATATACTTGAATTAGCAATAACATTTTTGCGAAAATTTTGAGCTTTATAGCATGTTACGTTTTATTGCAAATTCTCTTATTTTTATACTTCTAAAGGCATAGTCAATCATGGCAAATTGTTCGTATGATGTTTTGGATTGCCGAATATAGGCCTCTCCTAATTTTCGCCATTCATCCCCGTTGTTTGTAAGACGTTTCCACATTGGCCCTGCAGTTCTTTTAATATCGTCGCTCCACCGCATTTACAGTCTTCCTCGTAATCTTTTGGTTTCATATGGCCGCCAATTTCCAAGTTATTTATTCCCTCGGCCATCCTTAAGACGTTTATTATGTCCAACCCATTTCCATTTCAATTTAGCTACCTGTTCGACAACATCTTTTACTTTTGTTCTATTACGAATATCTTTGTTGGTTTTATAGTCTATGATCAGAGTTTTTCTGATCTTCTCCATGTTTTTTTGAGTGAATGTCTAGGTTGGACCTCCATATGTAAATACAGGTAGGATACAGGAATTAAACACTTTCGTTCGTAGTCTTTGATTTATATTTTATTTTTAAGTACGCATGCTGTCTTCTGAATGCTGCCCATCCTAATTTTACTCGTCTGCTTATTTCGGTAGTCTGATTTTCTTTGCTTACCTTGATATTTTGACCCATATATGGATATTTATCCACGTGTTCTATCTTTATATCTCTTGGATGCTTATCATATGTTTGTCATCTTTGTTTGACATTCGTTTAGTTTTGCTGAAATTCATTTTCAGTCCTTTTTTTTAGGGATTCTGTGTGTAGCTCCTCAATCATCGTATTCAGTGTATTCCATGTGTCGGCTATTAGTACTACATAATCTGCGTATCTAAGATGATTCAAGTATCTTCCATTAATAGCGATTCTCCTATTTTCCCAGTCTCTTGACATAAAGATATCTTCTAGGGTAGCTGTAAATAATTTTGGAGATATTGTGTCTCCTTGTCTTACGCCTCGGTTGATTTTTACTGATCGTGTTTCGATTCCATTACCCAATGTCCATATCATTTCAGCTTGTTCGTAAATATTATGTATTAATATTCTATCTGTAGTAGTGTATCTGTAGTGCCAAACTTTACTGGAACCAAACAGCCATTATTAATACCAACAACAGATAATCAAAGCCAATCAGTATTGAACGAGGCGTAAGACAAGGCTGTATACTATCTCCCACCCTCTTTAACGTGTATTCTGAAAATTTATTTAGGGAAGCTTTAAAAGATCAAAAAGGAATTATCATAGGAGGAGAAATAATTAACAATATACGGTACGCCGACGATACTGTGATTCTAGCTGAAAACATCGACGATCTGCAGGAGCTAATCAATAGATTTGACATGGAATGCACAAATTGGGGACTGTCGATAAATATCGATAAAACTAAATACGTGGTGACCAGTAAAGTGGATATCGGCGCAACCAAACTGATATTAAACCAACAACCGCTGCAGAGAGTTCAGAGAAATACCTTGGATGTTGGATTACCCAAAATCTAGATCCATCCTTCGAAATTCGATGTAGAATTGAACAGGCAAGAAACTCATTTCAAAAATTCAAGCCTCTATTATCCAATAACTCATTAAATTTGGAAATCCATGAAAAGTTTACAAAATGTTACGTGTAGTCTGTACTTTTGTATGGATGTGAAACTTGGACTTTAAACGCCGATATCATGAATACAATCGAGGCGTTTGAGATGTGGTTGTATCGAAGGATACTAAAAATTCCATGGACTAGCAGAACCAGAAACGAAGAAGTTCTTCGAAGAATGGGACGTCAACGAACTCTATTAAATATTATTAAGAGGCGTAAACTAGAATATCTTGGACATATAATCAGAGGACCAGGATATGAGTTCCTTCGGCTAATTCTCAACGGTAAAATCGAAGGAAAGAAATGGATAGGAAGGAAGAAACTCTCTTGGTTGCGGAATTTGCGGCAGTGGACAGGTTTGACAGCGGACCAATTGCTACACGTAGCGCAAGACCGAGATCAGTATAACAATATTATAAGCATGGTAGTCGCCGACGTTCCGTAGGGATATGGCACTCTAAGAAGAAGAAGATCTGTAGTCGATCCGGTTGTTGACTAATACTTTTTCTATTGCCCACAGTTCTACGCTATCAAAAGCTTTTTCATAATCAATAAAAGCCAGAGATATGGAAGATTGTATTTGTTAGTCTTTTCTATTAGGATTTTCAAAGTATATGAATGGTCACATGTTCTGTACCCTTTTCTAAATCCGGCTGGTTGATATCAAAATGATCAAATTTAATTGTTAATGTGTTTGTAATAATCTTTGTAAAAGTTTTGTAAAGTTGTGAAAGAAGTGAAATTGGTCGATAATTTTTCAGGTCTGTGATGTCTCCCTTTTTGTGTATTCTAGGCTTGTGTTTGTTAGGATTCCATCGCTTCCAGGAGCTTTATTCCTTTTTAATTCTTGTACTGCTCTTTCTATTTCTTCATGGCTTATTTCGGGCATCACTTCTGAGTTGACATTTGCTATCTGTTTTTTCAAGTTCTGGTTTAAGGAGTTAGAGGGATCGTTTCTGGAATGATACAGATCGGCGTAGAACTTTTCAATTAAGTTTGCTATATCAGATTTACTTTTTTCCAATTGTCCTTGTTCATTTTTAATGGTTATTATTTTTTTCTTTCCTAGTTTCTCATATCTAAACAAGAGCTGGTATTCTCAGTATCCAATTGACATATATATTGGAGGTGAGCATCAATTCTATTAAAAACTGATGATGTTTGACAAAGATGTGTTACAAAAAAAATCATAACGTCTTACAAAGGGAAACCCGGAAATCCAACTGTCTTATACTCTCATGGATAAGGTCGTTAAGTACAAAATTGACTAAAATTGGAGAGATCGAAAATACCATGGGAGTTCCAAAAATTTATAGATAAAATTTGTCATTGTTTATATAAAATCTATAGTCTATAATTAAGGCTATCTTTATCTGACAGACGTACTCCACAACGATTTATTCGTAGGTAATGACAGTTTCGCGTATTATGAACGTGGACATCAGACTGCTTTATTAAATTGGAAAAAAATTTTCTGTAAATTTCAGTTAGAACGTAAAATATCAACAGAGTAGATACCGCCATAATTTTGAATTTAATAAAGAAAGGTCGGCAGTGTTCTAAATAACTAACCGCTGCTAAAATCCTGATAGCTTTCTTTTGCATTCCAAACATTTGAACTGTATTTGTTGAATTGCCATATATGGTTACACCACAGTCTAGGTGAGAGTAAAATAAAGAAAAATATGTCATTTTTATTTTTTCAAAGTTGACAACCCTTGCTAGTTGGCGAATAACAAATAATCAACTTAATAGCTTTTTTTAAGTTGTAAGATATGAGCCGACCAGTTCAGTCGATTATAGATGGTGACTCTCAATAGTTTAACAGTCCCTTTCTTTGTTATCTGAACATTGTGTAAATTACTTGCAGATATAACCAAATTTTGCGTTTTATTAGAGTTAAGTACTAGTTTATTTCCAGCAAACCACGTGCTACATTTATAAGAAACTTCCTCATAAGACATTTTCAAATCATCACTATTTTTTCCTGATGTATGTCGTATTATCTGTGAATTGTATGGATTTGTACAGAATATGAACAGAGATATGAATTTAGGCAAATCGTTGACATAAATAATAAACAAAAGAGTTCCTAAAACCCAACCTTGTGGGACTCCATGTTTTGCGGATAGAAAATCGGAGAGATTACCTTTAGACATACCGCCTGGCATCTGCCACATAGATAAGAAGTTATAAGCTTAAGAGGATACCTCTGATTCCATAGTAATTAAGTTTGTGGAGCATATTTCCTCCTATGAAGCTCCTCGATCACCTCGCTGACATCATTAAATACCGCGTTCATAACAGAACGAACTAATTGGTGTCAAAAGTCAATTTTGATTAATTCCTAAAAAGTTGATAACGATACTGGACTGTGAGGTTGGATTGGAGTTTAAAGTTCCATAGGACAAAAATCAACATTCATATCATTTTAGCCAAAGCATGGCTGTTGCCTATAAAATTATGCTAATATAAAATTTTCAATTTTGTGAAATGACATAACCTCGTCAACACTTTTGGCGGTTATAAGTACACTCTTTGTCTTCACCCACGATTAGTTTACCGTGAGATATATTTTTCATAAAATATTATTTTATTAAATCAAAATAATATACGACGAAAATTTTCATAGAACTATTTATTGCTGACTATACATGTTTATAGAACTGAGTTTCGTTCGATAGTACTAAAAATACATTACAAATGCCTAACAGAAACCCCATAGTAGAGGGGAGGGCATTACTAAGAACTATATAATTTTACCTTGGGGTAAAAACGTTAATTACAAAATCATTTATATTTTCCTTATCAGAACTATATACAGACGCAGCAGATGCGACAACGATAACTGACAGATTTGCCGGGTACATGATTTCTAAAGGGAGGGATTATAATAGACAAAATGTCCCCAAAAATCTCTAAAACTAATAAATATTTTAATCTTTTAATAGATTTCTGGAAACTTAAATTTGCCCAAAACTTTAAAAATTATCACTATGAATCTAAACAAAATAAAATCGAAAAATAATATGAACTAAATTATAATGAGACGGAACACTCTTTTTAACAAAATTCTTAAATATTATTTTTTGGGAACGACTTATGGAGTGGAAATCACTCTTAATTAATTGTGATTTAATACAATATAAACATATTAAGTATTTAACTTAGAGATCCCACAAGAAAACATGTTCAGAACCTTGTCAAAATTATTGTTGTGTATATAATATTACAATTGCCTTTTAGACCTACATATTGTTTGTCTGTATTCGAGCTTATTAAAATTAATATTAAATTATAGGATTATATTTAATATTCTACTCAAAGTCTCCTAGATTGAATATTCCTTTGTTGGAAAATCTTTCGGCTAATTGAACTCCGGCATATAAAGCATTTTGAATTAGGAGGATCTATTTGGAAGATATGCACACACATGTATTGTAGAGGGTGGCTTACGCCAGATTATTTGGTTTGAATGATGGTGCGACGAATATATTACCAACAATATCGCACGGAAAAGAAGTTTAGAAAATTTAACAAACTTTGACAATGATTGGAAAATTTTATCAAATTGTCAATGGTATAAATATATATATATATAGTACACTAGTATAATATACTATAATATTTTTATTCAGAAGCGATCATCCATGGAAACAAATGGGATAATCAATTGTAACTTTTTCTTAATGTTTCTTTCTGCATTAGACGACATTTCGTTCCAATAAATGTATATGTAGTAGTTTTTTAATAGCCGATATAAGAGCCAGAATAGAAATAGCAAGAAATGCATTTGTAAAAATGAAAACAATTCTATGCAACAAATATCTTAAATTAGAACTGAGAGTAAGAGCGCTGAGATGCTACGTGTTTTCGATACTGCAATATGGACTTGAGAGCTAGATATTGGAGCATGCATACATAAAATGAGTTAACAGTCCTTTGAAATGTGGTGTTACATGAGGATGCTTAGAGTAGGATGGACTCGGAAGAAAACTAACACGGAATTATTGCGAGAAATAGGCAAAGAATGCGAAATAATAAACACAATAGAAATAAGAAAGTTACAATATCTGGGACACGTATTAACGTATATTGTAACGAAAGTTACAATATCTGAGATGTCCCTTGGTTTACAATAATTACAGGTGGAATTCTTCTTTGAGTCCTGTATATTTGTTTTCTTTTTACTGGTGGCTTCCAGTTTACTTTGTAAAGCCTCTACTTGTGAAGCAAGACGAGATATTTCAGAGTCATCATTATTCATTCTAGTTTCTTCTTTAAGCAATCTTGCTGCTAAATTTTCAAATGTTTGCTGATCACTAGCTACGGAGTCCCAGGTTGTATGAAAGGCAATAAATCTAGGAGGCACCTGTGCTTTTGAAGTTTTGTCATCCCATTCTTTCCAGTCACTGCTAGTGTGGTCTTCTGGTTCTCTAAATGTCCCATTAACAATTGGAAGTAGCTTCTCTGCTTTAAACAAAATGGTCACACTAAATTTCCATAGTTGAAAATTTGACCCATCAAATTTAGTAATATTCCCAGAATCAATTTTCACAGCTGAGGCCATTTTTGCACTTCACTAAATGTTTATTTTATAATTGTACGACTCGAACGTAACGAAAAATAAACACGGAACCACTCACGACTTGAACGTAAAACAACTAAACTTTCTACCACACTGGTGCGAACAGGCTAGTTTTCAAATTTCGTAATACCGTGTCTGGGCCCATAACCTGATAAATAAAATAACTACTGTCGATGTAAAAAGTTTATTAAACAATAATTATTAACCTGAGAAACTGAGAATATTAATTAAACATGTGTAACCGTTTTTACATATTTGAGAAAATATTAAAACTTAATTCTTCTTTTTCTTATATCTTGAATATTACATTAGTACGGGAGCTTATATTAACAAGAAGAATAGTAGTTTTTTTAAATTTATTAAAACTTTTCAAGGTTTTGCGTTCTCATTTGTAATTTAAAATGTTGAAAAGTGAAGATTTTTTTTTTTGAACTTTTCTTTATAATTTTGCCAGGAAGAGGTGCTAACTTTTCAATAGATAAACTAGACTGAGTTTCAACATTTAATGACGTTCCAGGCGGGGGTTCAGCTCGCTGGTTTGATTTCAATTTGGCATTATTAGATGGAGTCCTTGTACATAGTTTCATCAAATCTCGAAGGTCCCGGTTGGGATCATATAAATAATAAAGAGTGTAGGAATGTACGGATCAGTGTTTGCCGCTTTAATTAGACTTAATTACTATTAAACTGGGAATAAGCCACAATTAAAGACAAAAATACGTTTATTGACGTTTCAATTTCCACTTCGGAAATCGTTCTCAAAATACAAACAGTAAATTAAACAAATTTTGTTTTTTGTTACATAGTGAAAAATTCTTCTAATAATTTAATTTTATCTGACTCATTTATATTGACAATTCAGACATACATTATGCATTTTAAAGTAGACGACTTTAAAATGATATTGCCAATATTGTTGAGTTGCTCTCCTGGGACGACTTTACTTATAAGATAGTTCATTCGATTACATGAAATCAACTTTAACTTGAGAATATTCGTCAGAAAAAAATCATAGCATGTAATTCGTCTTTAAAAAGACAAATACATGACATGATGACAGTAAAATTCTTCTGTTAGTGATTCCATAGTAAATTATGAGGGAAAACCAGGAAAAAAACCTCATAATACTATCCCGACATTGTGAGTATTTGTTCGTGAATTTAGTTTACCTTCAACAAACAATTCTGATTTTATATGTTACGTTATTTAAAAACATAAATGATGTATCCTCTATATGTTACTGACTTACTAATACTGGATATTTGTTAACCAGATGGTAAAAGATCGACAGGAAGGCCTAGAAAAAGGTGGAAAGACGCTGTCAGGGAAGACCTGGAGAAGATGGAAGTAAGGCCATGGGAAATAATAGCACAGGATCGGAATCAATGGAAGGCAATAGTAAACGCGGCAAAAACTCACGAAGAGTTGTAAAAGCCAATGATGATGATGATGATATTTGTTAACATCTGTTTTATTAAAAAATGATTATCCTTTATCGTTTATAAATAAGGAATTTTCAACAATCGATCGAATAGAACAGAACAACTTAGAAGGAGATCCTACAGCATACACAAGGAATAATATGAGGAAAATAACAATACCGTACATAAAAGGACTATCAGAAAAACTTAAAAGAATAGGAAATAAATTCAACATTTCAACAACATTCAAAACAACAAACACGTTGAGATCTATTTTGTCCAAAACCAAACCTAACAATGAACAAGAAAGGACAAAGAATTGCATTTATAAAATACCTTGTGAATGCGATCAGTTTTATTTAGGTGAATCATCAAGGCCATTAAATGTTAGAATAAGTGAACATCAATCTTATATTAAAAATAAAGAATTTGATAGATCTCAAATCTGTAAACACGCATGGCATAATGAACATAGGGTTCAATGGAATAATTCAAATGTAGTCCTAAAAGAAACGGATGGTAAAAAAAGAAAAATCAAAGAAGCGGCTCTAATTATGCTAAATGAGGCCAATTGTGTCACAAATTCCTCGGCAGAATGTAGTAGGATCTGGTTACCAATATTGAAAGAGGAAGTTATTAATAAGAAAATACCAGTATTAGTAAGTCAGTAACATATAGAGGATACATCATTTATGTTTTTTAAATAACGTAACATATAAAATCAGAATTTTGATGTTTGTTGAAGGTAAACTAAATTCACGAACAAATACTCACAATGTCGGGATAGTAAGTATTATGAGGTTTTTTTCCTGGTTTTCCCTCATAATTTACTATGGAATCACTAACAGGAGAATTTTACTGTCATCATGTCATGTGTTTGTCTTTTTAAAGACGAATTACATGCTATGATTTTTTTCTGACGGATATTCTCAAGTTAAAGTTGATTTCATGTAATTGAATGAACTATCTTATAAGTAAAGTCGTCCCAGGAGAGCAACTCAACAATATTGGCAATATCATTTTAAAGTCGTCTACTTTAAAATGCATAATGTATGTCTGAATTGTCAATATAAATGAGTCAGATAAAATTAAATTATTAGAAGAATTTTTCACTATGTAACAAAAAATAAAATTTGTTTAATTTACTGTTTGTATTTTGAGAACGATTACCGAAGTGGAAATTGAAACGTCAATAAACGTATTTTTGTCTTTAATTGTGGCTTATTCCCAGTTTAATAGTAAGTAATTTACAATACCACAAGAAAATAGCTTCAGAACAATATTAATTAGACTTGTTTTTACATATCCTCATCGAAATACGTGCCAAATATCCTAAACAAGGATTTGGCAACAAAATAGAAAGAAAAATAATCCTGTTTGCATTTTACGAACTCTACTATCTGTATTTTTAACTGTGTACAGAAAATATGCAAATTATCGAGGTTTAAATGTAGATCAATAGATTGGTTTTCATCGGAAAAGCAAACCAAAGGAAAACCGAGACAGATATTAATTTACTAATCTTCTTAAATCTTGCTGACGAAATATCGAAATGTAAAGCCGGCAAATATAATTTCATTTCTGTGTGAAAAGGGCGAAAGGAGGACTGAAAATAACTGATAAGAGTTCAATGTAGGTTTTACGAGTATATCTTTTAACTTGGTTTATTTAGAAATACATATTGCATTCGATCCAAAGCGTCTATTGACCGACATCCACCGTACGTGATCGTTTTAACATTTGAATTTACATAACTATAAAAAAGACACGTGGAGATAAAATCGCGTTTATTAGGGGCAATGTTCATAAAACGACTTTTATAAAGGAGATTAAACTATTTGTGCTCGTAGCAGCGGCGACAATGAGCGAAGATCGCGAAATAGATTAGCAAATTGTGTTAGAACAAAACATGGGCCTGCGAAAGCGTCCTTTCTTTACATTTATTTTAAACTTTACAATGATCTATATCAGATTATACCTACCTATTATTAACTAGATTAAAAAGAAATCAATACAGTGGGGTAATGGATAAGAAAATTGCCAATAAACATACACATTGCCGTCCACAAAATGGAAAAGAGGTAGTAGAGTATCTAGTACTAAGTAGTAAAGTAAAACCTTATAAGCCATATCCTGAAAACTTTTTTTAAAAATTATACATAAAAGAATATATAAAAAGTGTGTATAAAAACCATGTCTCCTATGGATTTTTTTTGTTTATATATATATATATATATATATATATTATATATATATATATATATATATATATATATTACAGGATCCAATTTGTAAATAGAATACATCTTGGAGACGGCTATCGCCGTATTCCCGTCCTCCGCCAATCCTCTCGGTCCAAACCATGCTCCTCCTCCAAACCTCTCGATTCCATTGCTCTTCTAATACCTTCATTCCATGAGCGTCGAGGTCTACCTCTTTTTCTTCTACCAGGGGGCTTCCATCTGTGAAGTTTTTGGGGCCAACGTTCGTCAGGCATTCTTAACAGGTGTCCAAACCATTTTAAACCTCTTCTTTCTATTCTGTCTATGACCGTATCTGTAGCATTCATCTGATTTCTTATAGATTCGTTGGTTTTCCTTTCCAGCCTTGATGTTCTAGCACTTCTTCTCAAATAATCCATTTCAACTGCCAACAATCTTCTTTTCAGGTCTGCATTAATTGTCCATACTTCAGAGCCATAACAAAGAACTGATTCAGCCATCGTTTGCCCTATTCTTTTTTTGTTCCTTTTGGAAATGTTGCGATCCCACCATAAGGAGTTCAAACATCCTACAATTTTACGTCCCTGATTAATTCGGTGTTTAATTTCGGTTTCACCCAAGCCGTTCTTATCAATGAATGCACCTAAATATTTAAATTTTTCCACTTGTGTGATTTCCACGTCCTCGTCTATCAACACTTCAAACCTTGCATCTGAGTTGATAACTAGATATTCCGTTTTCTTCATGCTGACTTTTAACCCCCATTTTACATATTCTCTGTATAGACGCTTTATCATAAATTCTAGATCATAAGAATCTTGAGCTAGAACGACTTGGTCATCCGCAAAGTTCAGGGAGAACAGTACGTCATTTCCTATTGGGATTTACATTCCCTGGCAGTGGTTTTTCCAATTTTGAAGGGCTGCCTCAATATATAAATTAAACAGTAAAGGTGACATACTGCATCCTTGTCTCAGTCCTTTAGTTACTTTTATCGGCTCTGATAGTCTATTTCCGATTTTTAGGCAAGTGGTGTTATCCCTGTATACTTCTGTGATTATTCCTAAAAGGTGTGGACTAATGCCGAGTTGTTGTAAAGCTTGCCACAATTTAGGCCTTGGTACTGTATCATACGCTTTTTATAGATCGATGAAGGCTAGATGTACTTCGTTATCAACCGCTATTCTTTTTTCTATTAATTGTTGGAGTATAAACAAGTTATCAGTGCAAGATCTACCAGGCGTAAATCCGCTTTGGTCTTCGCTAATTAGATGTCCTACATCATCTTGTATTTTTCTATTTATTATCTTTCCAAATAATCTGCCGAAAGTAGGTAGGACACTCAATCCTCTGTAGCAGTTAGGATCTTTTCGATTACCCTTTTTAAAGATGGACACTTGGTGAGCGGTTTTCCATTCAGATGGTATTTTAATTTGTTGGCAGCATTGATTCATTAGAAAAGTTATTCGTTCGATTAGGAGTGGACCTCCTGCTTTAAGTAACTCTACAGCTATATTGCCAGGTCCTGAAGATCGCCCGTTTTTCATTTTAATTAGCGCAGTACGGACCTCGTTGCTGGTAGTATTAATGTTACTATTTGTTTGTCTCTCCATACTGTATTCTTCTCCCATTTTTCTATAGAAATTAAATTGCTTAATGAGTTATGGGTGTTCTTCTTTAGATTAGTGATAGTTGTCCATGCTTCCGTTGTCTGAGAACCACCCATTAAATTTTCAACTTGGACACATTTTTGTTCCCAGAAATTGTTTTTTTGCTTCTTTTATTTGCTGGCGTACTTCTCCGTTTTTCATTTGATATGATACTCTATTGCTAGATGTTTTATTTGTTAGCCATTTTTTATATAATTTGTTCTTTTCTTGTATCATTTCTTTTACGTTTTCTGTCATCCATGGTGGTTCGTGGTGTTTTTTGTCGTTGTTCTCTGTTCCTAATACTTCATAAGCAATTTTTTTTATTATCATTTTGAGGTTATTGTATTCTTGTTCTACATCCATATTTCTTTCCATCTCATTTAGTTCCCTTTCTAATCTACATTGAAAAAGATGTTTAATACTTGGTTGGAATAAAAGATGCAATTTATATCTCTCCGTTTTGTACTGCGTTTTTGTTTCATGTCAAAATATGCCTTGGTTCATTTTTTAGACCCAAATGAATTTGCCACCCACAATTTAGGACTTTTTTAATTATGATTACTTTGGAGTTATTTTGTAATACGACGAGGTGGCTTTGGTGACTGTTATCATTATGTCATTATGTCATGTTATATTGACACTTACATTTTTTTACCTATGATTGATCATGGTTTTTAGATTATTATGAATAAATATGTGGCTAAAGTACTACACGCTCATCGCTCTACCATCCAAAGTATAGTGGAAAGTAAAGGATAGACATTTTAAACATCCTTTACCCCTTTTAAAACCTAGCTGCAATGGTCTGTGGATTTCCTTATTCTCTATAAGAAATTCCAACCTATTTTTGATCATTGATTCTAAAACTTTACCTACACAAGAGGTGAGGGCAAGCCGATAGTTAGTTGCAATGAGCTTATCTTTCATAGGCTTAAGAATTAGAATAACTAATGACTGTTTCCATTCAATCGGGATGGTCCATGTACTTAGCATTTGTTTAAAATTTCTAACAATAGTAATGATCCTGAATAAAACCCAAAACTTTAAAATCTGGATCCGAATATAGAAATGTCATGAGTGTCATGACATAATTTTTCCAACAATGACCACTTGCTCAGCATTCCCTATTCTTCAAACATTACTCTATTCTTAAATATTTATAATTTTTTTACTCTTGTATGTATAAAAACGTTTAAAAATTACCAGTGCTTCCTATTACATAATTATTAAATCCATTAAAATCCTAATTTTAATTAAACTTTAATTTATCATTTTAAAAATTATTCAATTCGTATTAAATTATACGTCCATGAATAGAAATTATTAGTATATGACGTCACTCGTACACCCTTAATTTCGCTCGCCAAAAACTGCCTGAAGTGTAATTTTACACAGTAGGTCCTTCTATTGACAGATCTTCAATTATTTATGAATCGCAAATTTCTGACAGTTGTTTGAAAATTAAACTTTTAATATTGAGAACAATTTTACTCCGCGCGTGTTAGTAAAATATTAATTATAGTATTCATTATGCTAGAGGAAGTTGTTTATCCATTAAGAAAAAGAAGTTATAGTTATACGGTAAGTTTATATTGGTTTTATTTTACCATGCGAGACATAATAAATTTTTTCTTAACTTACACTATCTTGTGTGATTTATAATATTCGTATAATAGGTATTTTAAAGAGCGTCTTACTTGGTTAAATTATTTTGTCAAATTAAAATCACTCAGTTATAAGAAATCTATAACTAGAATATTATATTTATGATTCTTGTAAATTTTTGTTCAGCGACACGGGCGGGTAATATTTTTTTATTTAGGGAATGTCTGCTTATTTTATTTTATACTTTTATACATAACATTGTCGTGCGCTAACTTTTTTAATTTTTTTTCTACATGTATATTTTTACAACGAAAATTTCATTTCATATATAAACTCACTTCGTAATGGTTATTTTTTAACATTATTATGTAATGAATGTTTATGTAGATACGTATACCAGATTTCCGATACAATGGCATACGAGTGGCATTAAAAATTAAAGCATTTAATGGCCATCAAATGCGAGTAGTATACTTTATTTTTTCTACGACCACCCAAAAATTGAAAATATTTTTAAGAATTAATAATAATAAGAAACAAATATATTTGTTATTATATTATTATGATACAATTATAATTTTTGTCTTTTATTTACAATAATTAACCAGTATCAAGAACTAAGCGTTATTAATGCGGGTCATTCTAGACCAAGAAACACGAATACCCAATGACGTTCATACCAAAGTAAGTATATGTTTTTATTCTTTCTATTGGTTGACCACACTGATTTTTTCAATTTGCTGTTTCTTTATTTACACATTTTGTTTACTTAATGTTCAGTGAAAGTCCATATCTCTGACTCACTACTGTAATGCTATTCATTAACTCCTGGGGGGCCTTATTACTGTCAGCAAATATCACCAGGTCATCAGCGAACTGATGTTATTGGTACATTATCCGTTAATTCGAATTCCGACTTCAACGTCCTCTACTGTTTCTTGAAAGATTTCCTCAGAGTATTTGTTAAACAGCAAGGGTGATAGTATACATCCCTGTCGAAGCCCACGCTTGATTTTGATATCGCCGGATTCTCCTGCCTGTGTTTTACTGTGTCAAACGCTTTATGCTAATCAATGAAATATGCATAAATATCGCAATTCTCATCTCTACATCGTTGAAATAGCACTCGTATGCTAAAGACAGCCTCTCTCGTACCCACTGCCTTCCGAAAACAAAACTGTACGGCTGATTTTTTCTTCGCTTAGTCTTTGATGTATGATTTTTTAAAATAACTTTAAAATATGACTCATTAAACTAATGATCAGGAAGTCAAGCAAATTCCTCTTCCTCTACAAATGGTTTTAATCTTTCTCTCCTTTCGTTTATCTTCCCTTGACCAAAATCACCAATTCATTCACCGCTTTTCCCTTTGCCAGAAAGAGAAAAGAGGTGAATTTTTCTTAATTTTTTATTTGATTAAGTAAACTTATCAACAATTCATAGAATTGCTCTACCTCTTCTTCTGGTTTATTGCTGGTTGGGGTATACATTTAATTTGACCGGAGTAATATTCAGCTGGGTTATTCTTTTTATTAATCTTTTAGAAACAGGTATAACATTTATAACATATTGACATAATTGAGCAGATACTTATGGTTGTCAAAAATACAAGCAGATTATTTTTTAATGCACTTCATTCTATTTTAACCTACTAACTATTCAAAAAAAGATTTATGTTTATTTTAGAAACCTCACATGTACACCGTTATTTTATTTTTTGTCTCTCACAAGATTGGAACATTTTATGTGTTTTGACTAAAAACTTTGCAGAAAGTACCCATTTGGCCACCTCATTTCGCTTATGCCCATTATACCTACTCCAAGTCTGGTCATTTCTTAAATGGTATTATCAAGTTTTCCACAAGAATACATTATCTTTACATTCCAGGTACATATTTTGATAATTAACTCTTATAGAGACACTTTTCCAGTTCTTTCACTCTAAGATATTTTCTCTGTAAAAATGGGTTTCTCTGTAAAAATTTATCTAAGATATAACTTTTATCCCAAAATTGTTTTTGGATTTTCCAATTCTTTACCGTAAAACGTCAATTATTTACCTTATTACTATTTTGTTACCAAGTACATTAGTGAATACAATTACATTTTTTTTAAATCACTGCCCGGTATAAAAAACTTCCTAAACGTTTTTTTTTTATCGCAAATGTTGATCGGACCTCGTAAACATTTTATCCGAGAGTGCTCGACTGTGACCCCCTTTTTTCAATATTCCTACTTTCGTGAATGTTTTGAATAATACTCGTGGCGTTCTTCCAAATGGACCCATTCATACGCTAATGTATGAATACTCTTTCAAGTTGTTTGCTTGAGAAACTGAACTTTGACACGGGGATTTGTAACGAATTTGTATGGAGAAAAAAGTTTTCAACGAGACACTAAAATAACTTTTTTTTTGTGTTTTCTATTCAATTTGAATTTACACAAAAAGTATGATTCTACATTATCAATCAAAAGAATAATAATGCTTTCATTGATTTAAAACTGTTATTAATGTATTCGACGTATTACTTTTAATAAATTTTTACTTTTTCTGCTTTATCCCTTTAAGACCTGAACATAATTTTTTCTTCAGAACTTAAAAAAAAAGGTACCCACACAATTGGGTACCTATGATAGGTTTTATTTTAGGTAATACAAAATATAAATCTACCGTGTATGAAAATACAAAAAACGATTTTGATCGTTTTTTAGGCACAAATAAACATTACATTTTAAACACGTGGCTCACGTTCTACTTTTGCAAGTGCTTCTGCGACAAAATGTGGCTGTAGTTTGCTGATCTACATTTGGAAAATGCTCAAAGCTATCCAACCTTTTATCTTCAGCTGGCATTGCAGCCCTATAATTTTGTGTTTTTTTTTGTTTCTCTTTCATCGTCTGCTTGATCACTATTAGTAAAACTTCGTTTCGTAGGGGTGGCCAGTAATGTTTCTGCAAGTTCCATTCGAAATGATAGGAGATCCTTTACCATCCGTTTTGGAGTATTATTCATTTGACAGTTAGCTCTATATTGCATCCAAGAATTTACCACCGCAAAAAGTGGATTATTACTTTTAAGGTCCATTTTCTAGTTTTTATCCAGCTTTGCTAATATTCAAGTTGCTGACCTACGATATCAACACCTCCCATATTCTCATTGTACGATTTAACAATATCAGGACATGTTATTTCTACATCTTTTTTTTCCATTTTTACACCACCTTTTCACTATACTTTGAGGATCAAGTCCAGCTATATTCGACAATAAAACTACAGGCTTTGAGTCACTCCATTTAACGGACATGATATTTTGTTCTTTGCAGCAAAATAGGTTACTTTGACCTTTCTGAAGACTATTATCTGGCGCAAAGTTAACTTTTTCAATTGTTCATTACGGTTCCAGTTTCATATATTTTTAGTTCACAAAGCTTATTTATTAAGCGAGGTATAGTAAAATACCTGTCAAAGTGCAAAAACGATCCTACTGGCAATGGTGTTAATCTCAAGACTACAGAAGGTCCAAGTCCATATTCCGCGTTTAAAAGAGGAGTTTGTTTTGCTTGGTATATCTCAAAATCGAGAGCCACACCTGTTGATGAAGCCAGTATAAAATTTTTTGGTCGTGGTTTGCCTTTTACATATTGACGTAAACAGCAGCGACCAGTAAAAGGAATCATCTATTCGTCAATGCTGTAGTTGTTTATTGATCACTCAATTTGAACACATGCATTTAAACTGTTATTTTGATGATTCTCAGAGGGAGAATTTGTGCCAACAAAGTGAAGGCAGGTTCTCAGTTGCATAACCCTATCCCTTATCAGATATACTTGATATTTTTAACCCAGCTTTCCAATACCAGGATAAACGAGGATACAGAGTACAACCAAAGAGCAAATGGGCTCCGAGCAGTTTTTTGATTTCAGCTGCTGTCGTATTTAATGCTTCCCCTTTTTTGACAATGAATACACATTAAAATATAAGGCTGCTTGCTCGTTTGGAAAATATTTTAGAGGAGTTTCAATATTCCCATATTGGTTTGCAAACAAATTTTCTTTCTTTGGTTTATCCTCGACACTGGTAAAACGAACGGCTTTTGACCAAAAAAATTTTTGTTCTTCTTTTCTTTTATTTTCATGATTTTGCTGTGGCTCATATTCAAATTCATATATAATAGGTTCGTTTCTTACCAAGTTTTCGTTTGGCAGCTGAATTTCCTGGTCGCTACTATCCGACTCGTCATCGCTCTCTGCTAGAATCCTAGTAGGTTCCTGAGCCTCTCTGCCATGTAGTGTCAGCATCCGAATCGTCGCTAAAACCTTCTACCTCTAAGTCTTCATCCGTCATCCTAAGAAGTTCATCGACATAATTTTGCTTGCCCAAAAAATCTAAAATAAAAATAAAAAAAACACAGTTAACCCCAACCTGCACAAATGTATAAGTAGAAATAGAAAGGTAATTTTCTAAAAAAACCTTGTTAAAATTTAATAAGAAAACACTGCAATTATTTGGCTAGACTAATATTAAATGTAACACACTGGTTTAAAAAAAAAACAAGCTTCTTTCCTATAAAAAACACACTTACATTTTTGACGAAAATTTCGGCCTGCCATCGTGAAGAACTAATTCAAATTAATATCCCGCCAACCCAAAAGCACGTGGCCCAGACATTCAACATTGTTCTGTGATACCTACACAACTATCGTCGCTCGTTCTGAACGTTTAAAGCTGCGCTGTACGTATACGAGGGATTGTGTAGCACGGGTGGAAAGGGTTGGTAAACAAAATGATAATTCTATACTACTATTAATTATTTGTTGTGATTAGTTTTAATCAGATAACAGGGAAACAAGTGTAATTTCTCAGTGCTTACTTGCTTACTGTATTATGATTACGTGTTGTAGAAATTGCTGATCGAGATTTAGAACAAAGAATGGAATAATGGAGACAATGTCTTAAAAGGTTTAAACCTTGTAGGACAAAAATAGCATATTTGGAACTATGGACATTAAGATATGATCATTTTGGGTGCTTAAATGATTGTAAAAAGTAATAGTTTTAAGCATTTAGGATCAGTATTCCAGAGCAATGGGAAATAGTTGTGGATGAAATAGTTAAATTAGAAAACGATGATGAGGAAAATTCCATTACGATAAAACTAAAAGGAAAATTCTAAGACTGTCCCAAGACCAGTTATGATTTATGGCACTGAATGTTAGAGAGTTAAAAAGAAAAAAGAGCAACGACAACGCCTGTGGCAGACATCATAATACTACCTAACTATCCTTGGTCAATATATTAAAATCCTATGATCTCACAATTCACGTTAATTATCCTACAAGAATTACTAAAATTGATTTTATTGCCTCAGATTTCTCACCCCTTGACTATTTGATCATGAAGCAGTATATACAAAGTGTAACACTTTTAGCAAATCTTCCTCAAAAACCTGACGTTTAGGTAGAATGTTTTTCGCTCAGAACTGTCGTAAATTCCAAAATTAGCTTGTTTTCCCAGGACGTGGACTATAATTTCGGTGATGATTTTTATATAAGCTTGTCTGTATTTTCAATAAGGCATTTCTTTAATTATAATTAAGCCAATGCATCACAAACCCTGGACTACGAAAGGTATCCGCATAGCAGCCAAGAATATCCGTTGACTACTGAACATCAAGAAATTTACTACCAAGATCTGTCACTAAATATATCACCAAGTTTAGAGAAACATATCTTAAACTTATCAAAACAGCTAAAAAAATAGTATTATCAAAGTCTTCTGGGAAGCTGCAAAAGAAACTTGGTCCATAATAAGTGATCTTCGAAACAAAACTAATACAGTTCAAACATTTTCCCTTCAAAGCCTGTAAATCTAAATAAATAATTCGTTAATGTGAATAAAAATATTACATCAACAATTTTGCCACAAAAAGATCCCATTTCCTATCTCTTATTATTTATTTATTATTTATACACCAGTTGATAAATCTGAACTGATCCAAACAATCAATAGTATCAAATGCAAATCTTCTTATAGTACTAATAGATTATCCATTTTTTATACCTTAGATCGGTTTATGACTATAATTATTATGTTTTAACTTTTTACTAATTATTCTTTTCTTTTCAGGTAAGTCAATTTTAGCAAGTTAGAAATATACAATCGTAAGTACGTCAAACATCTTTTGAAATTTGCTCTATTAAATATTATTCTCCATTTTCTAGACAAAAATAAAAAACTTATTCAGTATTTTTTTAAAATGTTATTAGTATAATATTTTAAATATTCTATTAATAAGGGATTTTTATACTTAGTAATTTTTTGCACACGCGCGCCACGCAAAATTTGGTAGCAGATTGGCAACAGAATCTATTCATACCAAGCATTTTTGTATATGTGTAACTATATTTACAATTTTTGAAGATTTGGAGCATTTAGACATATTTAGCAATAGATAATTTTTTAGGTCTCTCGGTCCAATGGTCTCCCCCAGCATCCGTTTTTAAGCATCTCTTTCCTTGGCTGCTATCCTTCAGTAATCCACAGTCAATATCTCTTTAGCATCGGTCGTCACTTCGTCTATCGATCTCTTACATGTTCTTTATACTGGTCGACGTCTTATCATAGTTCCACTAAGCGATCTACTAGGAGTTCTTTTATTATCTATTCTTATCAAGTTACCTGCCCAGTGCAATCTTTGTAGCCGGTCCTTTGTAATGTTGATATGACTCGTAGTTCAAGCTTAGTCTCCACATACCATTGTCGTAGATGGGTCTATATAATACGTCTCAATATCTTTCTATCAAAATTATTAATTTTGAGGTTTTGAGGTAACTGACTGGCCTACATTAAAAAGGGTTTTAAAAAATTCACATTTTTTTTAATTTTTAAAAATTACAAAAGAGAAAAAGAATTTTTAAAACCGTCTAAGGTATGTTAAATAGATGAATAAAAATATTAATATAAAACTTACAGCTACTTGTTACAAATCCAAATCAGATTCAGAAGATGAACTGATTTATCAGTAATATTGTCCAGCTTCCACATTTTTTCCTCTTCTTTATTAGTGTGATTTACTGCCTTTTCCCAGTTTTCAGGTTTTACATTATTTCTCTTCTTTCTTCTTCTTTTGCCCTTTAATTCGTCCAATTTTGAACATAGGCTTCCCCCAGTTTCCTCCATTCGCTTCTGTTTTGTGCTTTCTGTTTCCAGTGTATTCCTCCTATCTTTCTAATGTCATCTCCCCATCTCATCTGGGGTCGTCCTCTTGCTCTCTTTCCTGTCCATGGTCTCCAATGTTGTATCGTGTTGTTCCACCTATTGTCTGTTTGTCTGGCGTTATGACCTGCGAAACTCCATTTTAGCCTGGCTATATGTTGACCTGCGTCTTTGACTTTTGTTTTGTTTCTTATCCAGATGTTTTGCTTCTTGTCTTTTAATTTTACTCCCAACATTGCTCTCTCCATGGCTCTTTGTGTCTTCACTATCTTATCCATGTTTGCTTTGGTCAGAGTCCATGTTTGGCATGCGTATGTGAGAATTGGGAGTATGCACTGGTCAAACACTCTTGTTTTTAAGTACTGTTGTATTTTCTTATTCTTTAGGACCCATTTTAATTTCCCAAATCCTGCCCAGGCTAATCTGACTCTTCTTTTTACCTCCGCTGTTTGGTTTTCCTTATTTATTTTTATTATCTGTCCCAAATATATATAATCATTAACCGCTTCTATTGTGATTCCATTTAGTATTACGTTTCTATTATCTTGTGTGTTTGTCATTGTTTTCGTTTTGGTAAGATTCATTTTTAGGCCTATTTGTTCAGATTCCTTGGCTAGTTCGGTTAGCATAGTTTGTAGTTCTTCAAAACTTGATGTTATTATTACTACATCGTCTGCATATCTTAGATGGTTTAGTTTCTTTCCATTTATGTTTATTCCCATGTTTGTCCATTCCATTGTTTTGAAAACATCTTCCAGTGCTAATGTAAATAATTTAGGAGAAATAACATCGCCCTGTCGCACTCCTCTGTTAATTGGTATAGGTTTTGTGTTTTCTTCCAATTGTACTGTCATTGTTGCTTTCTTATATATATTGTGTATTAGCATTCTGTATCTGGAATCTATTCTACAGTTGTTTATAGCTCTTTCTATTGCCCACATTTCCACACTATCAAAAGCTTTCTCATAGTCAACGAATGCTAAATGCAGATCTAAATGATATTCGTTAGCTTTCTCTATCAGTGTCCTAATTGTTAAAAGATGGTCAGTGGTACTGACCATCTTTTAACTTATTATTTACGATATTATTTATTTATCTTATTATTTACGACCTCCAAAAACAACTGTTTAACATCATGAATTTTAAAAGTGGTATTTTTTCTTGAAACTTCACTCTTTATCTGTGCCCATACCAGTTCAATCGGGTTTAATTCACAATGATATGGTGGGGATCTAAGTACTGTCATTCCACGATTTTTGGCAATTTCATCAATTTCGTCTTTTTTAAATTTTTCTTTATGAAGGGCACACAACGAATAAAGTTCCTTTCTTATAGATCCGGGATGGTACGTAATATTTTTTGAACTCAGCCAATTCTGCAAGTCTTTTTTTAACCACTTGGTTGTGAGCAGTCCTTCTATAAGTCTGGAGTGATAACTTGCATTATTCTTTACTATTACACAGTTCTTAGGAAGAAGATCTATCATTTGTTCGAACCATTCTTGAAAGACATCAGCGTTCATGTCTTCATGGTAGTCACCGGTACGAGTTGATTCAAAAGTTAATAAACCACCTTCAACAAAACCGTCTGAACTGCCAATGTGTACTATTATCAGCCTGCGTCCCTTTCCTGATGGTGGGTTTAAAGCAGTAGATAAGTTATTTACAAAAGCGTGCCTTTGACTTGTAACAGTTTCATCCTGCCAAAATTTATTTGGTGTATGACCCTCGTTGATCCATGTTTCATCAAGATAAAATATTTTTCTTTTTTGGTTTCTCATTTCCTTTATGGTTCTTAGAAAATGTCTTCTCCATATGACAATATCGCTTCTTTCTAATAAAATAGACTTTCTGGGATTCCTTTTCCAGCGGAAGCCTATTTCTTTTAAAAGTTTCCATAACGTACTTCGACTCATTTCTGGGTAATCCTTATCATCTCGAACTAAGACAAGAACTTTATCCAATGTTGGAAATTCTTGTCTAAAGAAGAATTCATGCACTTTCCGTCGAAGTCCTTCTTTAAAATGATATTCTATTTGAAATTTTGGTTTCCCTGGAGCATTACGTGGCATTTGAAAACTACTACATTTCTCTTCTTTAATAACTCTGTAAATCGTAGATTTCCCAACACCAAGTGTACTGCTAACTAACTCAACGGTCTCATCAACACTTTCACATAAACGTTTGTCTGTAAATGATTTAAAACAATTAAATAATAATGTTTTTTCATTAACTGTTAAAGGACCAACTTTTCGGCGTTTACACGGCACTTCCAAATTTTCCATAACACTAGTATACACAATAAACTGCACCTTGCAACTGAAGTACCTACTTTTAGTGAACTGTTAAGAATTTTGAATACGCCACTTGGACCTTCCTACAAAATGGAAAAACCCACTATCACATTTTCTGTGGAATAAGTTTAGAAGGTAATTATCTAGTCAATTACTGTCGTAGATTCCTGGAATTAAAGAATTAAATGTTTGATTGTTGAAACCCTTACTTCGTGGATTGCACTCATTTCAGATAAAACGTTTTATTTTATCTAAAGAATTAAAGTTTATTTTGCAAATAGGTAGGTAGTTATTAAACTTTTATTGGTTATATATATCCAATAAAATAAACATCTTACATTTCTTGCAAATTCATTAGTACCTGTTAACCTTCATCACTCCGACACTGGCAACCTTATTTAGGGATTAGTAACCCTCACAACTATTGTATTCTATTATGCTCCAACCTTTATACCTGGTGGTCATACTCAATTTAAAATTGTTTTCCTATATACTTCTGTAAACTTGTTGACAAGTATCTGTTTATTGAGTCACCCGTATCAACAGTTTAGGGATTTGCATACATAATTTATTGTTTTATGACTCTCTCATACATAAAAATACACTTTAAAAACTGTAGATGTAGACTTAAATATATTTTCTGACAATTTAGAGGTGGTTTACAATCGTCAGTAAATGTACGTTTGATAAGAAGGTTGTCTGGAATCTCAATGACTAGTTCTGATTTCAAGGTTATGGATTGTATGGAGCATTTGAATTAATCTGTTTGAAGTGGAGGTGTATGAGATCCATCCGTAATTTAATTTGGAACACAATGTTTATAACGTTCTTCGCCGTTTTCCGACTTCCTATCGCTACTTCTGGTTGTTCCGTATCTAATCTTCTATGTTTTTTCTCTTACTCCTTTGTCTATTTCTTCTCTCCAACTTGTTCCTAGTCTATCTCATTTTATCTTACCTTTTGGTTGCATTTTAGTATTTCCTCTGGTATTCGTCCTTTAATCATTCTTTCTATATGTCCAAACTTTTATTATTGATGGTCATCTGTGATTGTTCATATAATATCCATTATTTCTCTAATGTGCTCTTTTTTAATTATTTCTCTTCTCCAAAAATCTAAAAACGTTTAATAAATAATTTGATCCATTGTTTCTCTTATCTGCATTTCAGATCAAAATCTTCATTTTTATGACTCATAAGATTGTTTAGACTTCGCTTTGTACTGGTATACACTGTGTTAGTTGTCCATTTATCTTTGCCTATATTCGATTATGGAAGTAGATGTTTTTGATGGTTTGTATGATATTGATTGGTATGTTTCTTTTATACAGTAGGTGTATGACGTCTTTGACTTGGATGCGATCAAAAGCCTTTTTCAGGTTTTTAAAACATAGATATGCTGGTTTGTTGTACTCGATGGTTCTGTGATTTGTCTTAGTACAAATATGGCATCTACGCAGGATCTTCCGGATCGGAATCCTTGTTGTTCATCGGATAAAGATGAACAACAATCATCAGATTATGTACACGATTATTTTAAAAATTCTGCTCTATCTGAGCGTTTTGCTTATGTCGTAAAAATAAAAAAGGTAATCGGGGAGGTAACACTTAGTTCAATGCACTGTATAAAAAACTTTGATGCAATTTTTGTTGATATTAAATTGGAAAATTTCTCAGTTTCAGCGAAAAGTTAGGATATCTAATAAACTGAAGCGAAAGTACCGTTTATTATCTTAAACTGACAACCGTGACGTAAACTACTTCACAAACAACTCCAATTTTAGATTCATTCCATTATGATGAGCATCGAGGAGCAAAAAACACGCGAGTTAAAACTCTCCACATTTTCTTTTCGAATTTCTTGTTTATTAAAAGTGGCAAAAAAACTTGGAAAGAACTTTCATCAAACTACGTTAACATTTTTCGCATTCGCACTAAGAAAATTTAAAATCCCTTAAAACTTTCTGTAAACACTTTTAGTTCGCGCCTCTTTACCGTTTCTACTTTTAGAGAAAAGTTGCGACAGGATTTGGAAATTGTTTTTCATGTAAATTACATTCAGTTTTGAAATTTTCGGAATTTTAAATTCCATATTTAGGAAGTCGTGTACTAGTTTAATTAACAATTTTACACAATGATACAAAAGTTAACATTCTGTATTTCCTAATATCTACACAACAGAGCCATACTTGAAATATTTCCTGGTTAGTTTAGAAAATTTTAAAGATATGTTACTAATACAGTGATCCACCAAATTACCGGAACATTATTTTAAGAGTATACAAATAAATTCATGCTTTTTTAATAGAAATATATAGCATTTTTCATACAAAAAAACTTGCACGTCATTCAAGATTTACGTCGTCAGAATCCCACAGCGTTGCCAAAACATCACAATGTGATGTAAGTGAGGAATTTTTAAAATGTCAAATATTTGTTAAACTATTATATTAACAGTAAATACACTTACACTTAGTTTTAAGACTACTGCAACACATTAAAATACATAATTAATAAAATATATTCTAAATTTTATTCTTAAAAAAAAATTCTTTAAGAATATATACGATGATGCTAGTTTTCACGTAAAAATAGATGATGATCTGGAAACTATGAAAATAGACCTTGGCAAAGGTGTGAGACAGGGCGACACCATCTCACCCAAGTTATTTACTTTGGCATTAGAAAATGTTTTCAAACAACTAAATTTGGCCGAAAATGGATTAAAAATAGATAGAGAATATCTTAACCATTTGCGTTTTGCAGGCGACATAGTACTAACAAGCACAGATATCCATGAACTAAAATCAATGCTACAAGATTTAAATCACAAATCGAATCAAATCACAAATCAATCGAACAAAGATATTAAAAATTCCTAACAAAATTCCTAACACCGAAATACGTCGAAGAACCAAAGTAACCGACATCATGGGAAAAATAGCGACATTGAGATGGCAATGGGTAGCACATGTAGCAAGACAAGACACCAACAGATGGCCTCATAAAGTGACATTCTGGAGACCTCGAGAAACAAAAAGAAGCGTGGGAAGACCTAAAAAGAGATGGATAGACGATATAACTGCTGTAGCTGGAAAGCAGTGGATGAGAATTGCAAAAGATAGGGAAGCGTGGAAGCAATTGGAGGAGGCCTATGTCCAACATTGGATAAATAAAGGCTGAAGAAGAAGAAGAAGATTCTAAATTTTAAACTTACTTTTTTAGGGTTTTAACAGTAAAAACGCCCCGCCATTATTTCTTGTTATAATAATCTATCTTATATGAAAGCTTATCAGCTTTCTACACACTATTTATTTGTTTTGGTATATCACAATCTCAACACACAACAATGATTAGTTTTAAACTTATTAATCTAAATTTAATATGTATTTATAAATACAATTTATTAGTATATATTATATTATGATCAAATTGTGTAGGAAATCAAAACATAAACAAAATTTCTACAATAAAAAAGCGGCAACACTTTATACACTGTTGCCACGTGCTTTGGTTGATATTCTGAAAATTTTAAATACAAGTGACGTCATTTTGTATAAATCGTGACGTGTAAGTGTTTTACTTTGAAAAATGGTATATCTTTGTTACTATAGACTGTCCCACCTTGACTTCAAAGTACAGGTTCTTATGACCAACACTGATAACCAACAGTGACAATAAAATTTTATCAGAAACGTGGCATTGCCACGCTAAAAAATCCCAAAAGGATTGCATTGTCGTATGTTCGTGTAATGTTAAGTCAATTGGGACATACTTCAGACAAGTTTATACAAACCACCATTCTTTAACATGAATTGTTGTAACATATCTTCTCGGCATATAGGTATTATTCCTAAAGTATATATTTCCAACCTTCAAAAAAACATTTGCGCGAACGTGTAGAACAATCATATTCCACCAATACCCAATGGGGTTTACGTGGAGATTCATCGCTAGCGACTACATAACTTCAATTTGATATTCTTGTAGAAATTTTAGGGTAACGCGTGCGTGGTCTTATCTTATTATAAATTATCAATTGTCAAATTTACTCAGGGTCTGTTCGATCGTCTAAACTTATTTGACCCTAAACGATTACAGATTATCAATTAAACGGGTCGCTTTTTAAATTAAAAACCGATAGGTAACTTTCGTTCCCCCTGACAATTATATTCACCAACATCACAACGGATTAGACGAAACCCAGACCCATCCGTGAAAAACATTGGCCCTTATACACTGCCTTGAGGAATTCTGATTAACTCACATTTAAGTCTGGCCATTACGATTCATATTTAACTGTACCTGTCACATAAATATCGGATTTCAGAAGTTTATAGAACTGATGACAAATTAAGTTTTTGAGCTTAAAAATATTTAGCCTCTATGCCAGACTTTATAGAATGTCTGACTTATGAAATCTCAAGAAAACTCAAATCTATCCTCTATTTTCGAGGTAATTTCTGATATGTTTGACTAATCTATAGACTCATTCCACCACTTCCATGTACTTGTCTAAATCCAAATTGATGTTCTAAGATGAGGTTCATTATTAATTTCTCTAATACTTTGGAGAGCACTGGTACTAAAATTATTGGTCTATTTATATGATATTTGGTAGTATCATAATTATAATCAGCCATTTTTTACTGATGTGAAAAATGGTTGTTTAGTGTATTCTTGCGATAAGAATTTACTATATTTATTGGGAATAAACCACAATTTTACTTGTGTAACATAAGATTATATAGTATAATAGTCGTGCCCCACACATTTTTAAAGTGTTTTTATTTACAAAATATCTTAAAAAGTTTTGAACTTACATTTAGTTTGTAGCTAAAATAAATTATTTCGTATTACAGAATGTTTCTGCAATATATAGAAGATCCCAGCAGTTCACAAGCTCGCGGTTGCTTTAATATATATTAAAATATCTTAATCGTGGTTTTTCTACTCCATCTTAAGCGGAAATTTTAGCTAAACTATTTGTAACATTTGTAACAATTCCAATTACGCTTTTTTATTGCTTTTCTTGTACGTTCCCCCTTTCATTAACTTTCCTTAGAGATTCGCTGTCACGGACGCTAAATTGATCGTTTAATGTAGGATAGATTAAATAGGTTACGTAATAGGTATAGAAAAATGATATAGATTGGATATATGACGACGATTCAGAACAAAATTATTTTACATTTTAGGTAAATATGACCAAATACTATAAACACTGAATACCAAACTGGAGCTCTATTTACAATCACTGAGTGTTTTTTGTTCTTTCTTTATAGCTACTGCTGCTCGAAACAACTCCGTTGAGGTTTTCTTAAACCATGTTCTTAAATTCCGCAGCCATGATATTCTCCTTCTACCGGGTCCTCGCTTACCTTTGACTTTACCTTGCAATATAGACTGTAGCAGGGATTAACGGTGCTGATTTCTCATAACGTGTCCCAGATATTGCAATTTTATGCGTTTGATCGTAAACACAATCTCTGGTTCCTTCTTAATTTTTCCTAGAATTTCCTTGTTCGTGATCCTTGCTGTCCATGATATTCTCAGCATTCTTCTATAAAGCCACATCTCAAATGCTTTAAGTTTTTTAATAGTGGTGTCTGTAAGCGTCCATGAATCCGCCCCGTACAACAACACAGAGAAAACATAGCATCTCAAATGTCTCATTTTTGTATCTAATGATATGTTGTGACGTTTGAAGATGGCGTCCATTTTGTTAAAGACCGTTCTTGCCTTTCCTATGCGGCACTTTATTTTCTGTACATTGCTCCACTGTTCGCTTATAATAGTTCCCATATAGCAATACTGTTTTACTCGCTCTATCTGCGTCCCATTAATATATAGATGAGCTCCGTTTCTATTCTCCTTGCCGATAATCATTTGTTTCGTTTTGTAGGTATTAACATTTAGTCCGTACTGTTGACTGTACTCGTTTATTCTGTCCATTAGCCTCTGAAGTCCCTCTAAACTATATGCTATCACCATGGTGTACTCTTTCACCATTTAGAAGGATGCCTTCGTCTATTCCGTAAAGAGCCTCGTTAAAAATTTTCTCTGAGTAAATATTAAATATCAACGGCGATAGGATACATCCCTGTCAACTTCACGTAGTATTTTTATGTGATCTGTTTCTTCTCTGTTAATTTTCATGTATGCGGTCTGATTCCAGTAGAGATCTGAAATTATTCTGAGGTCTTTGTCGTCCAGGTCTGCCTCTTTTAAAATGTTTATCATCCTTTGATGTTGAACTCTGTCAAATGCCTTTTCATAGTCGATCAAGCACGCGTATACGTCGCAGTTAACGTGCCTACAACTTTGAATCAGTACCTGTACTCCGAAAAGTGCCTCTCTGGTATCCACTGCGTTAATGAAGCCGAACTCTGTCCGATATTTGTTCATCGCAATTCTTATAAATTCTTCCATGGATGACTCTAAGAAACAGTTTCAACATGTGGCTCATTAGGCTGATTGTTCGATATTCTTCGCACTTTTTAGACCCCTGTTTTTCGGTATCGCTATTAATTCTGATTCTAGCCATTTATCAGTAATGATTTCTGTATTGTCTATTTTATTGAAGACAGCCGTGATCCAATTTATTCCTTTTTCCTCCAAGAGTTTTAAAAATTCAGCTTCGATATTATCAGGCCCTACAGCTTTCCTGCTTTTCATCCGTTTTATTGCTTCTTCTACCTCGGATTTAAGTATGTCCGGGCCCGTCATCCTCTCTGAAAATGGATGCCTATGATCCGTTCTGTGATCTTGAAAAAGTGTCTCCAAATATATTCTCCATTTGTCTTTCATCTCTTGGGTGTCAATGATTAATTTTCCATTGGTGTCTATGAGTTTCATTTGTGTTCGCTTTTTAAAAGTACCCGTTATTTCTTTTACCTTTTTGTGCACATTAAAATTGTTATTGGCATAATCACTAACTATTACTTAGCGTTAAATACAACTCTCAATTATGTAGCATAATTTATATATCCAGTTTAAATCTCGTCATAGATTCATTTTGCGCAATTTCCCATTAAATCCATATAATAAAGCTAAGAATATCATAACGTTGTCTTGTTGAATTTCTGGAATTTAAGATTTATTAGATTTCCTACCAGTAATTTAACAAAGTAGTTAAGTAAAATGACTTGGATCGTTAACTTGGCTTGTAATAATGTTTTATGAGTTCGCTTTCTGAGTTGAAGAGAAGGCTTTTATTATTGTCAGCTTCTAGTATTTCTATTTAATAAAAACGAGAACGAAATAAATGACCGTCAATCACAAACGAGTGTTAAGTTATTAAATGTGTTAAAACTTTTTCACGTGAGCAAATTTTGTAAAATTAGAGTACTTGGTTGTCATAACACTTCGGAGGAGTTTTCTTTATACATATTAATTATTGTAGTTTTACTAATACGAAATAGGCTAGTATATTAGCTTACAATTCTACTAATGTACATCCAAGCGCAAATTCAAACACCTACCACAATATCGTAGTGGCAAATATTCTACCGTAAGAAATACATTGCCTATCTTACCTGCACTGCATTCTAACTGTGTCTTCTGTGCTTGCAATATGATCATATTTAAAATAAAAACAAGAAACGTAAGTAGAGAAAAAATAAAAATATATACACGTCATTTTAAATTTATACTGTTATGTGTTCGAGTATTTATCAAATATAACAATAACGGTGAAAAGGCATACGATTGGAGGATAACAAATAACAAAAATAATTGAAAGAAATCGAAGTTTCCGGATATCACAATTAAATTTTTATTTCCAGGAACACGACATCTTAATATCGACTATTAAAGGAGAATGCCAATTACTCCTTGAAATTTAATATTTCCGATATTCACTTTATTATAACATGAAATTTTCAAAGCAGCTGGGTACACCTTATAAATGCCATTTTCCATAACACTACTTGATTTAAAGCCTTTAATTATTTTAATAAAGAGAAGAAAATTAAGGGTTGGTAAAGACGGTAAGGGTTGTTATTCAGAAGAGTGGTTGCCTTTTAGAACAAGTGACAGAAGTCGATAAAAAATTTAGATTTTAACAATTATTTCACAACAGGGATAAAACATTTTGCCGTTTCAAATTTTATGCTGCTTTTCAAATTTTATATGATTTCTTTAAAACTATATGAAAAAAAAAGGAAAATTATTAAAATGGTTTATTTTATTTAATAAGCTAGATTAGCTTTAATTGAAATATAAAAAGTTTATACACGAATGTACCTAAGCACACAAAATTATTTCAAAAGATCAAAACTCATATGTTTCTGAATAAATTATTAAACAAGTGCACGCTCCATAGGTAGAGTAACGCATTCCGCAGCCACTCAGAAATCCCATAAATATCTGAATAGTTTTCTATGTGGCACTGAGATGTATCTCTGATGATGTAAGGACAAAGAAAATAGCAGTGAGTGGATACATTTACAAGTACAAGGGTTGGCGTGAGAAATGTGAGGTATTGAGAGTAACACATGTATATCTAATGAAGTACGTACAAGTAAAATGTTCAGTGGAAATATTTATTTGCTGAAAAAAATATGGATTAGGAAATTTAATCATTTTTAATGGAAGAGAAACTCAAAACAAGGAGCTAATAGGAAATAGAGTTAAGAAAAATTTATAAACATAACAAAAATTACTGTAGTGTTACGAACATGCATTCACGTGTCCCGTGAACCGGTTGCATCTCGAAAGCAACTCGAAGTTTTCAGACATATCGAGTGCGGGAGAGAACAATTCGTCACGTAGGCGAATTAGAGGTGGGAATGTTCTAGAACATAGTAACTTTGCTATATATATGTAACGATGTTAGAAGTAATGAAGTTGTTAAGATATTACCGAACTGTAAACTTATAAAAAAATATAGTTATATAAATTCGAACCGCTCATTTTATTTAAATACGCTACAGTTGGTGTCCGGTGTGAGATTTGAAGTTAAATTCAGCAGTGACTTTTGAATTTTTAAAAAGTATTGTTCGTCGGGAACATCCGCGTAGTTCGGTAGTGATCTTTGTACGAAAGAACATTTAAAAAGTACGTGTTTGCCTGACCAAAGATGCTGCTAGTACAACTTTTAGTAAAACAGTTGCGTGAGCAACTAGAAGAACGCGATGAAGATTGCAGCGGGTCCAAGAAGATCCTCCAAGAACGACTAAAGAATGTTCTTAATAAGAATGGAGATGACCCAGAGTCATTCCAGTTTTAATCAGCAAATTTAACAAAAATAAATGAGAAATTTAAAAATGTCTGGCAAATGATTAAAGAATCTTCTAAAAAAATGATGATAAATTCGAGAACGTTTCGAATAAATTTAAAAATGTCTCGCAAATGATTGAAGAATCTTCTAAAAAAAAATGATGATAAATTAAAGAACGTTTCAAAAAGATTTGATGAAACATTCGTAAATGTATTTAGAAGATTCGACGAGACTTCACAAATAATCAAAGAAGTATGTAATCAAAACAATGAAAAATTTGAAGAAGTCTCAAGAATATTCGATAACATACAGAAAAATGTAAACAACGTAGAAAAGAAGATCGAACAATTAGACATCATGATAATAACACGAAAGTGCTACCACCAGTTAATACAGTAGTCTTAGATCCGGTAGTGAAATAAGAATCACCGAGAGACGAAACCACACATCATTAAGAGATTCAAATTGCCAGCATTTGATGGAAAGTCCTCTTGGTCCATATACCTTAGACAATTTGAAGCTATTGCGACAGCCAATCATTGGACAGAACAAGAAAAAGCTGTTTCCTTAACTGCTGCTTTACGAGGTGATGCTGCGGATATCTTAAGATCGATTCCTAAGGGTCAAGAAAAATGTTACCAGACCTTGTTCACTCGACTAGACAAACGTTACGGAGATGCCCATCTACAACAAGTCTACAAAGTACAAATAAGAAGTAGAATCCAACGAGCAAGTGAGAGTTTGCAAGAATTTGAAGCAGATGTTGCTCGTATAGCGCTGTTAGCCTATCCAGAGGTACCAGACAACATTTTGGAAGAAATTGCGATAGATACCTTCGTCAATAGGTTGAGAGAGAGTGAAATACAGAAAGCTTTACGACTAGCAAGACCTAAAGTTTTAGATGAAGCGCTCGCCATTGCCTTGGAGCACGAAACAGCTAGAAAATTCTAAAAACTAGAAACAGCTAGAAAATTAGAAAATTCTAATTAATAGAGATGTTACGTTAAACCTTAAAATCAGATTAATACGCTGCTACATATTCTCCACATTGCTGTATGGTATGGAGAGCTGGACCCTTACAGAGACATTAATGAAAAAATTGGAGACCTCTGAGATGTGGATTTATCGACGAGTATTGCGGATAAGTTGGGTTGATCGAATAAGAAATGAAATAATTTTACATCGAATGAAAAAGAGCAGAGAAATAACAAAAACGATAAAAATTCGAAAGTTACAATATTTCGGTCAAGTAATGAGACATCCAGAGTGTCTACACCTCATAATACAGGGTAAGATCGCCGGAAGGTGAGGCCCAGGCCGACGAAGAACATTCTGGCTCCGAAATCTCCGAGAATGGTATCAAGCGACCACCTCTAATTTATTTAGAGCCGCCGTAAACAAAGTTATTATTGCCAATCTGATCGCCAACGTTCGCTAATCGGTCAGGGTACTGACAGAAGAAGAATACCTTTTGCGTACCTACTTCCTAGCATTTGTCTTTTTCTATATTATCCTACATACAACATTAATCTTATGTATGTATTATTTTAATTCATTAATCAATATAGTTTGATTCGAGGATCAATATATTTATTTTTTGCCAATAATTAAATTACAGGGACATAAAAAACTAGGTTTGAGCGTAACTAATATATAAACTATTCTCATCAGTTCTATACACAAAGTAGTTTCCGTATTTTTACGACTTTCAGATTTAAATCTCAAAGTATGCGTCTGGAACACCGAACCGATGTTTGTTTCTCTGTAGAATTTATTTTAATCTTCCGAGTTGCGAAGGAGGAAGATCTTTAGAGAATAGATATGAAACAAAACAATTGAATATAGCGTTCGCAAATGGAGCATACTGGCATATTCTAAGCGATATACGTGAATATGTTTAAAATTGGATTCAAGACAATCTTATTTTCACTTTTGTAAGCTGTTTTGTTTAGTTTTAGATATGCACTGGTTTTAACGTATCACAATGTCAACTTTGTAGTAAGGGAAATTATAATTAAATGGTGTATGCATAAACTTATGGTTAATTAAAAATTATGGTAACAAACGATTTAGATTCTTGAAGCACAAAAGCAAAATTAACTAAAACGAATAATAAAATTTTTAACCTTTTTATGTAGGTTGAATAGGTCGTATTTGTTCTGAAGATCTTTACATTTTTTCTCATAGTAAGTTTGCTTTGCCTCTCTTATCATTTTTTTGATTTCATTGTTAATGAGGTTGTTTGAACTTAATTGAATTGTAGTTGTGACTGTTTCTGTTCTTGGGTTGTCCTTTTTGGTCCATCCTGCCGAGTATTTCATCGCTTATCCAGTTCTCTCTTTCTTATCAGTTCTTTTAATATCTCTTTGCATGAAACGAGGAGGCAGTTTTTTAATGTTTCCCATTGTTGGTTTATTTTGTAAGTATTAGTATCTAATTTATCAAAGTTTTCGTATATTTTCTGTTGGAGTTTGTTTTTTATATCAGCTTCTTTCAGTTTTCTAATATCTAATTTTGTAGTTCTTTGGGGTTTTCTAATTTTTTCATACACTGTATGTCTAATCCTAAATATGTATACAAAATAAATCATATTTTATTGTATTTTGCCATTTCTTTCTCACTTTATGTAATTCCGCATTCATCTAAAAACTTAATACTTTAATAAAACTTGTTTTAAATTACAAAGTTAAAAAAATACAAATAAATCGTATTGAAAGTCTTCCCTATCTGGAATTCCAGAATCGAAACGGCAACCAGTGTTCTCGAAATAATTTGTCGGTGTCACGTCAACGTGCGGGAAAATTTATTACGACATTACAACAGAGGTAAAAATGATTACCACTGCGGCCCTTTCGCTTCAGACTTATGTGTACTCGTGTCTGCGGACGCGTGAAACTGAGAAATGGATGTTCGTTAACTCTGTTGGGCATTAGCGTTTTTGTACGCCCTACATATTTTTTAACTTATCGAAAAAGCAAACCGTCTGCAGCTCAGACGGTTTAAATTGAATCTGAGTAATGCGAGAAAAGTTCTTTTGTTTGGTAGTAAAGGCCGCGCCGGTAAAAGAGAATTGAAAACAGGCGATTGCGAATTGTGTAGAATATATTGTTATAATCGAAAAGATAAGATATTTGACCCTACGACGTAAAGTGCCCTAATATCGGATACTTTTTTGAACTCTAATCTTAGTTTTAATACGTCAATTAATTTATGAATATTTTAGAGCAAAACAAGTAATAGACTATAGAGAATCATTGATTTAACAAAAATAAATCATTTTTACGAAGTAAAAAATAAGATTTAAAATCTTCAGAGAAGAGTCCTGTACAAAACATACATTCTGCTTCCTCTTCTCCAATGTCACACTCCATGTCAGAATCATCATCAAAAATGAATTCTTCATCTTCTTCAGATAAACTAAAAGCTTCCTCTTTCTTAGCACTTTTCTTTTTTAACCTTGGTTGTCATTGTCTTCTTAGCAATAGATTTTCCTTTATTTTTATTTGTTTTCTTATAAGGCTCACATTTGTCTATTTTTAATTTCGGAATTCCCTTTGAAATACTTTTATTTCTCATCTGTTCTGACAAACTACTTTCTAAGGCATCTTTGTATGGTATACCCGTAATCAATGCAGCAGGTCCTTTTCTTAACTTTCTTTCTTTAATACGAAACTTGTAAAACGAAGTGGTGGATAAAGAACTAATGTCTTGTGGCCGCACTGTTAAATCACTATTATTAGAAATGTTCTTACATAATAAATCTTCCACACATTTGGTCGCATCAATACTTCTTGGAGAAATTACAGCTTGGGAGGAGTTGCTTGGTTTTCTTGTTCTGCCTCTCGTAGATTTGGAACTGGAACTCGGTCAATTCAGCTTGATGGTAAGTGGCAAAGTCGTGTTCTCAAAAAATGTGTTTATTAATTGGGCAGATACCGCTCTTTTGAAAACCATTTATAGCTATTTTAGCTGTAGCACATCTTACATAAGCTCTTTCAAGCAATTCGCAAACTTGATAGCAGGTGACTACTCTTCCAGGGTTAGTCCTTAGCCAATTTTCAATTTCCTGCGAGTAGTAGGTTTTAAGAGGCCCCATGAAAGCAAGGTCCAGCGGTTGCATTTTGTGAGTAATTTTGTGAGAATAACCATATGGTTTTAGCGTGCCAAATTTATCGAGTCAATGTTCCGCGTGTGGGAGAAGGGATGCTGTATTAGTTACAGAGATTCTTACCAAAATAATAAAGAAAACTTACATGTGTGTTCAACTGATTTACAAACTCAGGAGATGCTATAAAAACTTACAAATGTTATTGACGTATAAACTGTGGCAAATATAAAAATTATTACAAATAAAAAAATTATCTTTTTAAACAATGAAAGCAATTACTATTTTTTTTAAATGTCTATCTTGACTTTAAATTTTAGACACAGAAAAAGTTACCTGAACCTCACTAAACTTCACTCTGCATATCTGTGGTCGGGATCTGGAATCATGCTGGAACTATATTGGGGGCAGATCCAGGATGACGATCAGGGATAAGAAGATGAGGGCGGAAGCCAGCACTGGCTGGAACACAACCTTAAAAACTCGTCTCCTTCAAAGAACACAGGCACAGCACAATGGCAACAACATGAGGCCATCTTCAAAAACTAACGTAAAACTGCTCAATACCAAGTATCCAACTGCTACTGTCACTTTATGCTACATTTCCATGACAAGAAAAGGAAAACAAAAAGGTTTCGAATTTGAAAATAAATTCGGACTCCAACAAAACTGAACACGCCTTGATCAGCGGCCGGCTTTTCCGAGAGTAACGAAATTATCCTCAGAAATTGATCGCATAACTTAAAATAACAAAACACTTAAACGATGGTTGAAACGCAAATCATTCATTAGAAAACTAAATTCAAGCAGTTCAAATAAAACATTAAAACAAATACCGAAGAAGTAACATCTGTAAAATATAAACAAACTTTATATATAGTTCAGCTCAACAGGCCTCAAAGGCCCAAGGCTTCAACGGTTTTCTTCCATTTCTTTCTATCTTGTGCTAAGTTTTTCCAATCTTGTACCCGCAGTGACTTCAGATCTCCTTTTGCCGACTCCAGCCATTTTCTTTTGTTTTTCTTTTTGTACCAGCCTCCGTGTTTATTAATTCATTGGGAACTCTTCTTTCCTTCATTCTTGCTATATGTCCGAGCCATCTTAATCTTTGAATTTTAGCGAGTCTTGTTATTTTTGGTTGCCCATATACTTGCATTATTTCTTCATTCGTTCTTCTTCGCCAAATGTTCCCCTCTTTTACACCTCCGTATATCCTTTTAAGAATTTTTCGTTCCCATCTATCTAATTTTACTTCCATATCTTTATTTAGTGTCCAGGTCTCGCTAGCATAGTGTAGTGTAGGTCGGATATATGTAAATATTAGTTTTTGTTTGCTCTTCTGGATATTATCTTCGACCTCAGTTTCTTAGTCAGGCTCCCAGCACTCTTACTACCTTTGGCCATTCTTCTTATGATTTCTTGATTCTCTTCGTTCCTATTTTTTAGTGTCACTCCCAAGTAGTCGAGTTGGCTAACAACTTCAAAGTTATATTCTTTACTTGGGCTTTGTATCTTAAAGGACTGTCCTAGATGATTTTCGTTTCCCCTCATCACCATATATTTTGTTGTCTTCGTTTATTTCTAAACCATATTCCCTGGTTATTCTCTCTATTCTAGTAAAGATTTATCTTAATTCTGCAGGTCTCCTTTTTATTAAGGTAACATCATCTGCATATGCTACGCATTAATGCCTGTGATGATATATTGTGCCTCTAGTGTAGATGTTACATTCTCGTAAAATCTTCTCTAAGATCAAATTGAAAAAATCTGTTGATAACGGGTCACCTTGTCGCAGACCTCTATTGGTGATAAAGCTATCTGAAACTCGTCCTTCTAAAATGACTTTACTTTTAGTATCATTGAGTATGCATTTAGTCAGTCTTACTATTTTCGGTGAAAATTCAAAATATTCTAGTGCTTCATATACTTTATTTCTTTTTATAGTATCATATGCCTGTCTAAAATCAATAAACAGCATGTGTAATGTTAGGTTGAATTCATATGTGCTAGCTTAAATTTGTTTCATTGTAAAAATTTGGTCTATTACCAATCTGTTTACTCTGAAACCTGCTTGATATTCACCTAGACAATTTTCAACTATTGTTTTAATTTTATTTCTAATTGATATGGCCAGAATATTATACATTGTATCTTGTAGAGCTATTTCCCTGTAATTTTTACATTCTGTAACGTCTCCTTTTTTATGCACTGAACATAAGATTGCTTCTTTCCACTGATTGGGTATTTTTTTCTTTGATCCACACTTCGCGTATTAACTCAGCGATTTCTTCTTGCACCATTTCTACAACAAACTATAAAATGGTTTATATTCTCAAGCCGACTTAAGAAGGAATTGAAAACATATTTCTGTTTTAATACGTACGATAGAAAGATACATTAAAAATATTCTTCGGTTTTTTTTAAACATATATGAGGGGATTTCAATATATTACATATACGAGGGGATTTCAATATACACCAAAAAGTCAATGAATTGCAAATGCTACAAACTTAAACTACATACTTAACTTTAAAAACTTTCCTGAATGTGTAAAAATTGCGTTTACGACTAGCAATTCGGGCTTACTCTAGTGCCCTCTATGTTTTACTAGAGACGCTAAAATAATATTCGGCTACCTGGATTTAGCTCCATGCTAAACTGGACATAGGTTTCTTGTTAATCAGATTACAGGTTTCTATAAAACAGAACTATCCGATAATAGGCAACTATCCGATATGATGGCACTTTACTCTAAGTTGTATCATATCGAATAGGAAGACATGGTCATATAATTACCCAGTGAACAAGAAAGGCACAAATTCATTGTAATTTTTTTTCTCCCTACATTTGTTGCTCTACTTTTCTTTTTGTATTTTTTTATCTTCAACTATTTTACTATCATATATGAAAATTGAGACTTTTTATATTTATCTCTTATAGCCCCTTTTTCCTTTTATTTTATTTTTTAGTACGTTTTATTTCTCATATTTCTTATATATTAGACAACAGCCTAATATTCTAAAAATACGTAAAAACCTATCATTACAATTTACTTTTGTATAATAATTTTAGGATATATGTAGTATAAGGTGTATGAAAAAAAGTATCAAAACATTGAGTGTATCAAAATGCATAAGATTTTCCAGTATATTATATATCCATGCCGAAACTCTACATTCAAAGATTTAGTTTTATTTTCCGATTTTCCGAAAGACGACCGAAAGGAAACGCATCCACCTTAGGTATATATATATAGGTATTTTGTATGTGTATATGTAATCCGGAGGGTTAGAAGACGAGAAATCGTGGCGGAATCGTCAAAAGAGTGTAACAGATGCAAATGAAGCGAGCGATTGCTCGAGGACATGGTGGTTGGAAAACCGAAACTGCGGATTTATTTCAACTGAATTTTTTACAGTATCAGTAGCGGTACAATTTTAAGATCATTGATTTTATATATTTCTGTTGGCTTTATATAGAAACTTGAATAAGGTATTACTCAATTTTATAATATTTTACAATGAAATAAAGATAGTAAAACTCCACATCTGAAGCTATATATACAACCCCTCAGTTTCACAAATAATATCAGATTTTTAGGTATGGTTTTCGACCAAAAGCTCTCCTGGAAAAAACATACAGAAGAACTTAAAAAATCATGTCAAGCAGGAGTAAATTTTATGAAAAAACTATTTCCAGCAAAAACTGGGGAGCAGATCAAAATACACTATTACAATGTATATAAATCTTAGTTAGATCCAAACTCGACTATGGTGCGATAGTTTATTCATCAAGCAAAGTATCAGTATTAAAAACCTTAGAAACTGTTCAAGACACAGCTCTACGAATAGCTACAGGTGCATTTCGAACGACACCAGTTTAAAGTTTACAATGCTTAACAGGAGAACCACCCCTAAGTTTACGATGCAAATACCATTCTCTCTCATATGCTTCTAAAATAGCTAGTTCTAACTTCTCTACCTTCTTCTTCTTCTAGTTCCATGACCGTTATCGATCGTTGGATATCATGTTGGCTACCGTATTCGCTATCGTGACCTTATTGACAGCAGCTCTAAATAACGATGTAGTTGATTTTCCATACCATTGCCTTAGATTTTTCAGCCATGATGTTCTTCTTCTACCAGGACAACTTCTCTACCTTGGTTAATACCAATTCCCAAGATTAATACTAACCTTAGTATATATTAAAAACAGTGAGACTATAACAGACCTGATCAAACAATCATTCTTAATAGAAATGGAAACTTATAAAAATCACTATAAGATATACACTGACGCATTCAAGTCTTCAGACGGTGTTCAGATCTGTTGTCCTTTTCTGCTGTCCGCAAGGAGTATTGTGTCATCTGCCTATCTAAGATTCAGAAGTGCCCCGTTAATAAATATGCCTTCATTTACGTCTTCTAAGGTACTTCTAAAAAAGTTAAGAGGAAAGCACATCCTTGTCTTACTCCACGATTTATGGGTATTTCTTTCGATTTTTGTTGGTCTATTTATATTATGATTTTCTTAAAATTATACATCGTAGAATACAAGCTATGCGAAGAGAGAATATTATACAAGACACACAGTTTGGATTCATGAAAGGCGTAAGTACGACAGAGGCACTGTTTACTCTACAGATATTATTCCAAAGATGCAGAAATATGATCTGTGATATCCACACTTGCTTTGTGGACTAAAAAAAAGCATTTGGCACAGTTTAACACCAAAAAATGGTTGATGTTCTAACAAAAGCCCAAATAGATGATAACGACAAGTAAAATACAAAATTTATACTGGAATTAATCAGCTACAATAAGAAAGAATCTTGGGAGATGAACCGACGGAAGCGATCCAGAGATGGATTGGAGTTATCTCCAGATATGGAAATAACACCGTTATTTTTGCAGACAGTTTAAACAGTTTACAGCAACTAATAAACAAAGTAAATGAAGAAAGTAAAGGATTTGGACTACAAGTAAACATATCAAAAATTAAAATTTATGATCACCAGCATGAATAAAAACTAGAGACGCCCAACTGCTTATCAATAGTACACCAATGGACCGAATAAAACAGTTTATTATTAAAAAAACTCTTTAAAAGCCACAACCTTAATCTGGAGATAACAGTAAGGCTGCTACGGTGTTATATCTTCTCGATATTATACTACGGAGTTTAATCCTGGACACTCACTGAAGCGATGGAGTATAAACTTGAAGCCTGCGAGATGCAGCTATACAGAAGAATCCTAATGATATCATGGACGGACAAGATAACCAACGACACTGTACTTCGAAGAATGGGAAAAGAAAGAGAAGTGATGTATACGGGAAGAAAATTAGAATATCTCGGACACATGATGAGAAACTGCACTAAATACAGATTAATAAAATTAACCTTCAATGCAAAGTATTCGGAAAGTGAGGAATTTTAAGAAGAAGAATATCATTAAGAAGTTAAAAAACCTGAGGAAATGGTTCTCCACAACAACAACTAATCTATTTAAAGCATCATTTAATAAAATAATTATAGCTAGAATGATCGCCAATATTCGAAACAAATAGGCACCAAAAGAAGAACTTAAGTAATGTTAATTTTGAGAAGCATTTATCACTCGATTTGTCATAAAATGAGTTTTTAAAATATTTATTTTCAAACCGACCTTTTTGGATGATTTTTCTATCCAATTCAACATATATTTGGTTCCTGGTTGTTGCCTAAAATCAATACATTTTTCACAAAACAGAGGGGATTTAAAATTTTTCCATTGATGTTGGTTCCAACTCTTCTCCAATTTATGTTATTAAGCATATCTTGCAGAAGGGCCACAAATATTTTTGGGGAGAGTGTATCACCATCTCTGACCAGAGTGTATCACCCGTGTATTGGTTGTTTATCATTTTAACTATTGGTGTTGCAGCGTTGTAGATGCATTCCACTATTGCTAAGTATCTATGATCTATCCTATATTTCTTTCTGATATTCTCCTATATTTTCTAGGGCTCTCCATTTCACAGATTTTTTAGAATCGTTCTATTTCGTGCTTTTTTTATGTTTTGTGTTTATAAAGAATTTATATTTTATTACGATACATTAAAATGATATATGAGCATTCCAGTCGTTGAGAATTAATACTAAGAGTTGATTTTTATTAAAAATGTTGGAAGCAAACATCAAGTAAATTTAAGGTAAATATAAACTAAAATAATTCAAACAGGAAACTTTAAAACCTCGTCTGATTGAAAAGTGAAAGAAAAACGATCGTGACATTTTAAAAACATTAAATCTGATGTCACGCATCCAGCTTGGCGTCTGACACGGCGTCAGTCTTCTCTTAGGATGATTTTTGCCAGAATACAAAGTAATTGTCTCTTGGTTCTCCGGCTCCCCAAAAGACGGATGTTCTGCTTCACGAGAAAAAGATTTTCTCTCAAATGGAGGGATTATTTCTATCATGATTTTAATGTTTAACTTGTCGCGAATATGAAAAACAATTACAGCGGGATTGAATGGGAAAAGATGGATGGTGGTGCTTTATGATGGATTTCTGAATGGCTTAGTCCATTCAATTTATTAGGGCTGAGTTTGTTTTAAAACAGTCTTTTCTACGTTAATAAGGATTTTTAAATATTTTTTCTAGTAAATGTGCATTTTTGCGTGTAACTTTTAATAATTTGAGTAACCACTGTTTTACGGCGTATAAATTGGTGATTTTATTTTTTACACGTAGTTGACTAGCTAACACAATTTCAATTTTTTAATGTATTTTGTATTTCGTTCTCCTAAAAACATTTACTTAATCGCACTAATTATATTCAGTCTTGTATGCGTGCATCAAGAGGTTTGGCTTCGATCGATGTTCATTCACCACGTATCAAATTAATGACCTATTCACATAATGAGCTGTTTAAAAAACTCATTTTTAGGTTCATTAACTCATAGTTAAGTAAAACAACTCCTCAATGCTTTACGATTTTGTGTTCTCTGTTGCAAATTTTTGGTGATACTGTGATAATGTTGTATATTCTTATAATGTTTATGAGATTGCTTCCATCAAGAGTTCCATTGGAACTTTAGAGGTAGTTTATCCCCTGTATGTGGTTAATTTTACACAGATGGAAAGAATACTGTGGACGACTGATGATGGAGGAAAGCACAGACGCCCCATCACAACAAGAAGATGCTAGTTTTGCGACGGAACCTGACGTACTCAAAAGAGAAGTTGAAGCAGCAATTATGAGGCAAAAAAGTCAGAAAACTGCCGGTCCAGGTAACATACCTATTGAAATGATTTAGGCCCTAGATGACGTTGGAGTGGATATAATACATCAAATCAAAGAGTGTGGGAGACAGGTAAATGGTCTGAGGACTGGACACAATCACTATATATTCCCATACATAAAAAGGGAGCGAAAGATTTATACTATCGCACAATTGCTCTAATTGCGCTTTGCAGTAAGATACTCTTACACATAATTCTCGAGGGGATAAAGCCCTTTTTACTACCTAACATTGCGGAGGAACAAGCAGGTTTCGTCCCCGAACTTGGTACTAGAGAACAAAATTTAAACGTACGGCAGATTGTAGAAAAATCCAGAGAATTCAACATCAGAGGGAGAGAAAGAGGGAGAGTGTGTGTGAGAGAGAGAGAGAGTATCCAGTTGACGAATGACAACACTAGCTTCGACTGTTAACTCTTCTTTTTTTTTGTTTTTTTTTTTTCTTCATTCTTAATTTTTAGTAAAAATAATGTGCTCCCGTTATTTTCCAGCTATTTCAATTATGTGCGTTTGTTTATATAATTATGTTTTACAAATATAATTTTTACACCTTATTTAATAAGCTTTACTTTAAATACAAATATCTTGGTACAATTATTAATGAAAATAACGAGTATACAGAAGAAATAAAAATGAGAATTGGACAAGCTAGAGCAACATTTAATAAGATATGAAAAGTATTATGCAGTAGAGACCTGAGTTTGCAACTCAAAATAAGAATATTATGTGTTTTCGGTGCTGCTATATGGGCTGGGAGCCTGGACCTTACAGAAAGAGTTGAGCGATCAACTTGAAGCATTCGAGATGTGGACCTACCGAAGAATATTAAAAATAAGTAAGGGTAGACCGAATAACAGTCAGTTTTTAAAACAAATACAGATCTACCCCAGGTGAGTAGGAAGCGTCCAGAATCTCACACTGATTTATCAGTCTGTCCCAAGGATTCTGGGGGGGGACAAAAAACTGACTATACGGAAACCCAAAAAAACCCATAACTCTCTACGTTAGTACATACAATGCCAGAAGTCTACTGTCCGAGGAAAGATTCACTGAAATGGAAACTGAAATGAATAAAATAAAATGGGATGTTATAGGTATTAGCGAAGTTAGAATGAGAGGTGAAACTTTGAAAACACTCAAATCAGGGCATATATTCTATCAGATTGGTCCCGAAACTACATCAGTTGGAGGCATCGGTTTCTTTGTCCATAAAAATCACGCGAACAAGATAATAAACATCAAAAGTATATCATCTAGAGTGGCATATCTTATTCTGACGCTGAACAGTAGGTATCAACTCAAAATTATCCAAGTATACGCTCCAACAACAGACCATACAGACGAAGAAATTGAAATGTTTTATGACGATATATCCACTGCGCTTGATGATTCTCGTACTCAATTCACAATTTTATGTGGCGATTTCAACGCAAAAATAGAGGTAAAAGAAGCAGATCTAGAAACATCTTTAGGACAATTCGGTTCCCCAGGAAGAAATGATCGAGGAGAAAAGCTACTAGGATTCCTACTCCAGAATAACGTATTCAACATGAACAGCTTCTTTCACAAAAAGATGCACAGAAGATGGACTTGGGAAAGTCCAAACGGTAGAACAAGGAACGAAATCGACTACATCATAAGTGATCAAAAACAAATAATTAAAGATGTAACAGTACTCAACAAGTTCACCACAAACAGCGACCACAGGATGATACGAGCGAAAGTTCAAATCAATATAAAAAGAGAAAGGAATATAATGATTAAAAATAAATTTCATGGTATCTGGACACCCCCATTAGATATCAACCGATATCAGACACATATCAATAATAAGCTTCTATTGCAGGAAACCTCCGCTAACTATATTAACGACTTGAATAACTGCATCATAAACGCCTTACAAGAAAGTCACCGAGTGCACTGTCCTAAAAGAAAATCAGATAGTAAAATAAGTCCATATACTGCAACGCTCTTGGATCAAAGAAGACAAATGAGAAGCGATAAGAATGTAGATAGCAACACTTTAAGAAAAATGAACAAAACTGTTTCGAAAGCAATTAGGAGAGATTTAAGGAAATTTAATACCGATTATATTAAACGCACCATAGAGGAAAATAACAGCCTAAAAGTTCTACGTAGAAAGCTAATGAATGGGAAATGCGAAATTAATAAATTAAAAACAAGCAAAATGAAATAATATCACGTAGAGACGAGTTAATACAGGTCGTCGAAGAGTTTTACGAGGACTTATATAGAAGTAGACGAGAAGATAAAACAGGAATACAAACAGCCATTTCAAAGAAGATCAAGAATCAAGGTTCCGAACTAATGCCAGAGATAAAGCTAGATGAGATTCGACAAGCATTAAGAAAAATGAAAAATAACAAAGCCCCAGGAGAGGATGGAATCGTAATAGAAGCTATCGTAAATGGAGGAGATATGCCATTAAATAAATTAAGGAAACTATTCAATCTATGTTTTCAGCAAAGAGAGGTGCCCAAAGAGTGGAACAATGCTACAACCATCCTTTTGCATAAAAAAGGAGATAGAACGGACCTAGAAAATTATAGACCTATTAGCCTGTTGAACCACATATACAAGCTCTTCACTAGGGTAGTGACATCAAGATTGGAGAAAAAATTTGATTTCTACCAACCGAGAGAGCAGGCAGGATTCCGCTCAAATTATGGTACCAATGATCACCTCCACACAGTAAAGACACTAATTGAAAAATCTATAGAATATAACAAACCTCTTGTTCTCACTTTCATAGATTTTCATAAAGCGTTCGACACGATCGAATTAGACAGCCTTATAGAAGCAATGAATGACAGCAGGATTGACCATAGGTATAGTGAGCTTATTTATAATATTTACAAAAATGCCACTATGACTGTTAAAATAGACAATAAAACCCGACCAATAAAAATAAATCGTGGAATAAGGCAAGGAGATACATTGTCGCCGAAATTATTCATAACGGCATTAGAATATGCCTTTAAGATGATCAATTGGGACCACAGAGGAGTAACGATAGACGGCGAAAAGCTTAACCATCTCCGTTTCGCAGATGACATTGTCCTTATCACAGATAATTTAGGAGAAGCTACAGATATGTTAAACGAATTGGATTTTGCATGTTCGAAGGTGGGCCTGAGAATGAACTTCACCAAAACTAAGTTTATGACAAATTTGGTCCCCAATAACCATTTGACTATTCAAGACAAAGTGGTAGAGCTGGTGGAGAAATATACGTATTTGGGTCATGAAATAAGAATCAGCAGGGATAACCAAACATGTGAGATCCAAAGACGAATTACTTTAACATGGGCAGCCTTTGGAAAACTGCGAGACACACTTAGGGCCAACATACCAATCAGCCTCAAAAGAAAAGTGTTTGACCAATGCGTATTACCGGTCATGACCTATGGGGCGGAAACTATGACTTTAACCAAGACCACGGCTTCGAAACTGAGAGTGGCACAGAGACGAATGGAACGGTCTATGCTGGGAGTGACGTTGAGGGACCGAATAAGAAACGAAGATCTGCGAAGAAGGACGAGTATTACTAATGTTGTGGAACGCATAGCGGAACTAAAATGGAACTGGGCAGGCCATGTAGCGAGAATGCATGATTCACGATGGACGAGCAAAATTACAAATTGGAGGCCAAGAGCAGACAAACGCAGTAGAGGAAGACCACCTACACGTTGGGCCGACGACATCAGGCGTATCACTAAAAATTGGCAACAAAGAGCACAAAATCGTGAGGAATGGAGGAGTTTAAGGGAGGCCTATGTCCAGCAGTGGACGTGATAAATAGAGGCTGGATGATGATGATGATGATGAGACCGAATAACAAATGTTGAGGTCCTCAGAAAGATGACAAAGGAAATGGAAATCATGAATACGATTAAGATAAGATAAGAAAGGACAATAAATCGGCCACGTTATGAGAGGGAATAAAATATGTGTTGCTACAAACCATAATGGAGGGAAAACGAAGTATTAGAAGAAGACGCATCTCCTGTCTCAACAATTTAAGAAAGTGGTATAATTGCAATTCCATCGACTTGTGTTCAGAGCTGCAATCTCAAAAGTGAAAATAGCTGTGATGATTACCAACCTCCTGAGAGGAGACGGTACCTAAAGAAGAAGGTACAATTAACGCAGTAATTAAAGTATCAAGAATCAGTAATTCGAAAAATAGTCCTGTACCAATTGCTCACGATCTCTACTTTATAAAGACGACCTAGCATTTTAATATTTTATTATTTATGAAAGAGTTTAATCTATTGTTGATCTCATTCTTTGGTTTAATAAGCAAAGTTATGGAGATGAACGTTTTCAATAAATTTTTGTTTGTCCGAGAAAATTTAATTGTTAACGCTCGTATTTTTATATTATTTTATACCTGTTTTATAATCTGCTTCATTCTTTATAAGAAAAATCTAACGAAATTAAATTTGATCATTTAGGTTTTAAGAAATATACTTAATAAAACAGATTGTTCGTTTTTTAAGTTAAAAATAATCTAACATGTGCATCTATAAAATGAGCAGTACAAGAAGATAAGGTGTTACTTGGCGCAGACTATTGTTAAAACAGGAAACGTAAAAGCGAAAGGGGATAAAGTTTTTCCTCTACATAACGCTGATGTGGGAGCTGTTTCAGTTATAATATACAGCTTTCGAATTTCATTCTCGTCCGGTTTATTATTAAGCAGCTAGTGTATGTACCTCAAACTATATTATTTTATGTCCTTTATAAGTGGCCACCGGCTATATTTAACCGTATAATCTTAAGTGATCGTAAACGGCAAAACGACCGGCGCGGGCGAGAGAAAAGAGAAGAGAGTCGGAAAGTGTGTTTCCGTTCATGAAAACACAAAAGGCTCTTAACGGATTTTACTATCAGAGAGAAAATAATGACTGGCGTCGAGAGGCGACAGCATCAAGTGTTACAGTGTGCATTTATAAGCGAGCTACTATACATGTTCGTTCCCCCGGCGACGAAACAAACCTACAGGATTATATGCAGTGACGTAGAACTAGAACCAGGGACAGTATATAAATTACCTTTATCAAATATGCCAACTACGTTTCATTTAATGCCTTATCTATTTAAAGAAACGAAATAGATTTGTTTAGAACAACCTGGAAAAGTATCAAAAATATTAGTAGGTAGGTTAAATAAACCATTCGATATATCGGTGTCGGACTAAAAACCGATATTTTAAAGCTTTATTACTCAAAAATAATTGATTTCCAGAGTGCAGGGGCACTAGAACTTTTAATCAGCATGACCAAAACTACCTATTTGCAAAGTTTCAGCCAATTTATCTAAAACACTTTTATATATAACAGCACTAGATGCCCTAGAGGTTCTTGGCACTTAATTTCTTTTTCGTCAATTTATTAACAAGCTGTATGATTTATCTAATCGTAATTCCCCAGTATTTCGAGTTTATTATGGAGCCGAAGAGCACTTTTACATAAGTAAATAACGAAACACCAGGAATATTTGCACGAATACGACAACCAATGAGGCTAAAATTAATGCTAACATTAGTGTATAATATAAAAATGTTTCATCTTTTAATACATAATGGTTGGACAGGATCACTATATAATAAAGGTTACTTCTCTCAGTACTTCCATCTTTATTTATAACACAAATGGTTTTACATACTAAGCGTTAATATTTAAAATAGTACTTAATTGAAGTCGAAGAAAACTACATCTCGAAGTTCGAAGTTATCGGCCCTACTTATTAGCCAAATTTAACAACCCAATTCTACGATCCTACTCTACAACTCAACTCAACTCAACTGTTACCAATTCATTGTTTACCGTTTTTATATTCGTCTTTGCATTACGACTATCAGCAATCAATATTGTGTGTAAGCAAGGCCTTGGATTACTTGCAACTATGCAAAACTGAGGTGTTTGTTAAAGTTATGCATTTACTAAACTTGACCTAGTTAGGGTTGTTCTTGATTAAAAACAATTCCTTCCAATTACACAATGAGAGATGATGAAAATGTTGAGATTCTTCAGAATTTATTGGAGGTATCAAAAGTAAGGTGAAAAGGGTTAGCTGTGGTTTGGGGTAACTGTAAGATACGTAAGATTTTATAAAGTTTACAGTATATACTTGTTTAATCTCTCTGGTAGTAACTAATGAGAAATTCTGGAGACATCAGCTACCAAAACAAAAATTCAGTTTGCAACTAAAACTCTGACCGTCATGTTTTGATCTAAGTAAATTGCGTAGTAATTGAGTTAAATTTAAAGCACTTGGTTCAGTACAGAAGCAGTGCTAATTTTCAATACATGTTTCTGAAAGTAATCTTCAGGCGCCATCTAGCGTTGAGTAATCGGAGTATGAGAAGAATAGTTTGGTAATTAAGTGGGAGTCCACAGTTACCCGGACATGACACATGATCGGTGCAACTGTGGACGTCGATACCGGGGGAACTGTAGTTCCAAAAGTTTCTCGGTTAGTTTGTTTATAACTTATTCTTTGGGTGCAAAAATGCCAAGAAAATATATTAAAAAGACTATCAATCGTAGTGTCGGAAGTAGGTATTCAATAAAAGCATTAGAACTTGCTATAAGAGATGTGAAATCGGGAAAATCTTCACTAAAGAATGCTGCAATGGAGCATGGCGTACCAAAATCGACACTCCGATTAAAAGCGAATGTGTGGAAAGGTAAACCAGCAGCAGGACATGATTAAGGTAATAACAAAATTGGGTACATACAAGATTTTACTTTTTAAAACAATGAAAATCGTATTACAGGTGTGACTGGAGGTGGTAGAATTGCCCTTTCTAAAGAAGATGAAGATATTTTGGGTTCTCGGATAAAAACTCTGAATAAGTGGGGGTTTGGACTATATCACAAACAAATACTCAACACTGTACAGGTATATGTTCAGCAAAATAATCTGCAAACGTCCTTTAGAGAGGGAAGCCCAGTGAAGATTGGTTTCTGATTTTTTCAAAACGCAACCGACTTTCTATTAGATAATTAAAGCATCACGTGTAAGACAACAAAGTGGCCCATTTGTTGTTTACGATTTCTTTGATCAATTGGAAACTATTATGAATAATTTATAACTTCAACAATACCCTGCTAGTATATGGAATGCAGATGAAACGGCTTTTAATTATGACCCCAGGCGTACTAAGGTTGAAATAGCACAAAGACAAACTGCAGGCTCAGGACGGAAAACAACAACAGTTTTGACATGTGCTAATGCCAACGGATCCATATTGCCACCTATGATCCTCCACAAGGACATAAGTAGACATCTTACTACTTATCCGAAAATGGTTGGATGACTGAACAAGTATTTTTTCTATGGTTCAAAAATATTTTTTTGAAAAATTACGTTGAAATGCCTGCTTTTTTTTATTTACGACGGTCATTTATCGCATATTTCACCCGAACTGGTTGCGCTATTCATGGCAGAATATGTGAATATTTTTAAATTATCGCTACATACTTTTGCAATATTGCAGCCTTTGAACGTGTCTGTCTTCAAGGGGCTCAAGACTTGGCAGCGCAAACATTTAGGAAAACAGCTAACAGAATGTGAATTTTCCAACCTTTTGGGACAAGCTGGCGCAGTATTCGAAAACCTGTTGTGGTGAATGGCTTTAGAAAAACCGGTATTTTTCCTCTAAATCGAGATTCCATTAACAAAGAAAAGTTTGATCCCGAAAAGTTAAAACAATATTATGAAGAGAAAAACATTCCTGACACTATAACTGACGAGTAAAGTTCTACGGGTAAGCAAACTACGATCCCTTGTACAACCTCTGGCAGCTCTATTACAGAAAGCCAGAATTGCATTGCATCAACTTCCATTGCATCCTGGGAGAACATTCTATTGGCAACAGTGAAACCTTCTTCAAAGCTACATCAAAGAAAGAGGAAAAGAATAGATGTAGCTGAGGTGATCACAACTAAAACCTATTTACAACACCTACAGTTATCAAAAACTAAGACAAAAGCTTTAAACAATACATTCAAGAGAATATTATGCAGATAGTGATGACTCATATGAAGCTCCAAATGACAATATGGAAGAAGATGCCGAACCTCAAGTTCAGGAACCCACTGACGATAATATAATACCAGGAAAATACATGTTGGTACGAATAAACAAACGAGCAGTAAAGCCGGATTTATAAACGGACATAAACATAATTTTAGTCTTTAACCATAATCTTATTATATAAGCATAATGTTAAAAGTTAATAAATAAATGTACCCATTTAAAAGCATCCATAATACATAAGACATAAATTTAGTCCTTAAAACGTGACCTTGAAAGTTGGTAACTTTCAACATTTATGAATTAAGTATTAAACATTATGGAATTGTTGGAATATGCGCATGCGTTGGTAGAATCATCTGCAGTTTCCTCCTATACATAACCCTACTATTTTAATTTAATGTTTTTGGAGCGAATTCAACCACATATTTATTTATTTCACTTTTCTATGAATCTAAAGACCAGAAAAAAATTCTTCATGCTCTATAAAAATTTGGTTAGGTTTGTATTTTCTGAAGTAGTTCTTAAATATTATGGTTATGTATTATGTCTAGTTATAAACCAATCTTAAATCTTATGAATTATGATTGTGGTTGAAGTTATGTTTATGACTTATGATTATGTACTATGTCCGTTTATAAACCTGCCTTTACTCATTCGATTATCATTCGGGTCACTGAATTTAATTTTTTATTAGATTTTAATAAATTCAAATCGTAATAATATATAGTTTGTTTAATTAAAAGTTACCATCAAATAAATTATTCTAGACTCTGGGTTAAAAGCACATTTCATAGTAAAAAGGAAAATTCTCGAAATTCAAGTGTATTTTATCGTTGCAATTTCTGTTGCGAGTCCATAAAATTATAACAATTAAAAGGCACTTTTCAGTACAAGCTCCTTATGTGAATGAGGGCATTGCTCTTTTGAGTACATGCATAAAAGGTAACTTCAGCTGGTGCAAGGTGCAAGGTTAAAACACTTGCAGTATTATCGTGGTTTTTGTATTTCTAAGTAATTTTATATTACGCAATAAAAAATTAAATAAAAAAGCTATGGTTTATTTGAATACATTAGAAACTGGGTAAATTCTAAATTGTATATAACTATATTTATAATGTTTAAAGTAAAGGTACTGGGCATGCTAAAAACGTACAGCTGTTTCTTCAAAATAACTGACACGATTCTTAGTAATATTTGATAATTTGGAGCAGTGCTCTTGATTGGTCTGACATTATATTATATTTATTATGACAGAAAAATAATTTGAACTTAAATAATATATATACTATATATACTATAATATAAACTTTGAATATTCGATATTTAAGGAATTTATTATGCTACAATTTTTTGGATAATTCTGAACAAAATAAGTCTTTTGTAATTTTTTTTTAACTTTTGTAAAGGTTCAAAATAGAAGTAAAAAACTTTTTTTTAATTCATCATTTTTCGATAAGTATTTTAGGCCTATTGCGTTTTAAAACATTGTTTCTTAATCGTTAATGAAGCGCTTATGACAGGACGGGTATCCGGGCTGCGGCATGTTTAAGAGAGAGAAGTAAGATCTATACCACAAATTTTTGCTGGTTTACATTCTCATTGTACAAAGGAGCCGACGCTCACTCTCACACTTTATTATCATTTAAAATACAATGGTTTAATAGTTATTTTTGCACCAAGGCTATTATTAGGAAGATTACGCCCGGAGAGCAACCTAATCCAGCCAGAGGACCTCTGGTCCGATCCAAATTTTTATTTTTTGCTTTATTAATAAATCAATATACAATGTATAATTTAGGTATGTGTTTGTTTAACTATTTATATTTTTATATTACAGAGAGGAAGTGACGAATTATTATCACAATCTACAGTATCAGTCATGGCTCCCTCAGCACCACACGCTGATAACAACAATCAAGAAAACGCTAAAAAAGTAAGTATTCAGCATTTTTTAATAAATATTTAAGAATAGTTCAGTAGAATTACTATTTGACGTATACAGTGCGCGCCTAAATTATGGAATCATAAAGATATCTGTGTCACCCCGTATGATATAGCAATAAAATGTTGGTTATGTATATTAGATGGGCAACGTACAGTTTTTGAGATATACGGACAATGTGCGTATTTTTAATAGGACTACCTGCATATAAATATACGTTCATGACATATAGCCTATGTTGCAAAAGAAATTCTATAAGAGTTTGACCTCTTACGTTTTTATCGCCATATTTGTGAGGTCCAAGTACAAACTCCGAATCATCTTGCTTGTGGCCTATTTTAGCCTTTAGGTCTGCCCTTAGTATGGTATAGTTGGTGGGTACCTCACATATCGCAGTGTTAACGACATCATAAAACCATTCAACTTCTTCGTCTGTGTGGACACTGGTAGGTGCCTATACCTGGATGAATTGGTGACCTAATGATGGACCCAATTGAATTTTTTCGTTTACTTTGTAGATAAGATATGTAGCTCTACTTATGCTTTTAATTGTGAGTATATTCTTTGTATATTTCTTATTTACCATAAATCCAACGCCACCATTAGAAGACTCTCCTCTATAATGCAATAGGTTTCCCGACGAAAGTACTATTTGTTTTAATGACGATTCAGGCTCAGGCTGTGACGGTAGCATTTCGTATGGAACATATGGTTTGTTTTTTTTTTCTCAAAGTACCACCTAATGATAAATTACAAGCTAACAGGAGACGTGCTAGTGGAAGAATTGCGAAAAAATTGTCCATTGTTGTTTCGTTCAGAATGTTTGTATCTGTAACACAAAGCTTTTACTACGTGTTCACCTTGATTAATTTCACGCTAGTTGAATTGTTTCCAGTATATATTTGTCCAGTAAGTGGATACGATACAAATCCCCCATGTTCTTTCTCCTACCTGTCCTTGCAATAAAGTCTCCAAACAGTACTCTAATATCACGTTGATTTTTAACTTTTAGTAGGACAAACTCATTAAGGAGTTCGAAAAACTTTGTCATCATGTATCACCATTGACACCATAAACTCCCTTGATGATAAATTGACGGTCATTAGTCTTTCGTTGATCAGATGGCAAGTAGTGATATCATCATCATCAGTAGCTCGACAACCCTTTCTGGATCCTGGCTTGTTCTAAGATTTTCTGCCATTCCCTTCCTTGCTTTGTTTTTCCAGTTGGTAATCTTGAGTGTCTTCAGATCTTGTTCCACTTGTTCCATGAATCTAAGTTTGGGTCTTCTTGTTGATGTTATGATCTCGGGTTCATTGTATGCTGTGTATAGTTCAAAATTATATCTTCTGCGCCATATGTCATTTTCTTTCACTCCCTTATATATGTGTCTAAGAATTTTTCGTTCAAACGTACCTAATAGGTTCTCATCGCTTTTCGACAGTGTCCATGTCCGTGATCCATATACAAAAACCGGTTTTATCAGGGTTTTGCATATTTTGCATTTGGTTTTTATGTGCGATATGTATTCTTCCTTAACTTCTTCACTGACATTGTTATCTGCGGTAACTAGTGAACCTAGATTTGTAAAATTTTTAATGCTTTCGATGTTACAGTCATCTATTGTCAGATTCTGCAGGTTTCTTTGGCCTGTCGATTTGATGGCCTTGATGTATTTGTTTCGTTATTTACGTATTTCGTTATTGTTTAGGCCACTGTTTTGTGCCGCTCTTTCTATCGCATTAAATGCTTCTATCATCTCTCTTTCGCTTCTAACTATGATATCAACATCATCTGCAAATGCTAATATTTGTACACTTTTTGTTATTATTGTTCCTTTGGTGTTGACTTTTGACCCTCTAATTATTTTCTCTAATATAATGGTGAATAGAATACAGGATAGGGCATCTTCCTGTCGTAGGCCCGTTCTCACATGGATTGTATCTGTTAGTGCGTTTTGAATTCGAATTTTGCTTTGTACTTTAAGCGTTTTTTTTACTATATCAATGAGTTGAGTTGGAATATTAAACTTTTTCAGTGCCTGCATTAGAAATTCACGATGAATACTATCATGGGCACTCTCAAAATCAATGAAAAGATGATGTGTGTCTATATTAAATTCACTAGTCTTTTCCAAGATTTGCCTCAAGACGAAGATCTGATCTATTATTGACTTCTGCCTGCGGAAATCACATTGATATCCCCAACTATTTGTTCCACATATGGTCTCAATCGATCATATACAATATGTGACAGTATTTTATATGCCACATTTGGTAGCGTTATTATCCGGTAGTTTTTACATTGAAGCTGATTTCCCTTTTTATGTAGTGGGATAATTACGCCGATATTCCAGTCTTGTGGTAGTTGTTTATTATTCCATATGTTCACTATTAGTTCGTGTATCGCATTTAATAGGGATTCTCCGCCTGCCTTTATTAATTCTGCGCTAATGTTGTCTAATTCAGGTGACTTTTTGCTTTTCAATCTGGTAACTGCTTCTTGCATTTCAGCTACTGAAGGGGGGTTTGTTTCTCTGGTATCCGGTTGATCCAGTATAATTTCATCATATAATGGATCTTCGTTTTTTTTTCTAACTTTTGTTTGAAGAATTCTGTCCATCTTTTTAGTATTTCACTCTGTTGAGTTACTATATCTCCTTCTTTGTCTCTGCACATTATTATTTTTGATTTCTTGTGGTCTTAAGCGTCACAACTATAGAATATAATGTGGTGTCTTTTGTCAATTGTGCCACTCCCGGTCCATCTTATTTCCTGCAGAGCTGTTATATTTATGTCAGATCTACTTAGTTCACTGAGCAGATTTTGGTGAGCTCCCGATCTGTATAGGAATCGGATGTTCCATGTCGCGATTCTTAAATCATGTACCTTTTTCTCGTGCAGTCGTCGTCGTTTGATCAGTCCGGTTTTCTTTCCTTGAACATTCGTAACATGTGTGTTTTCTAGAATAGAGTTGTTAACCCTATGCCTAACCCCCCTTTCGGAGGACCATTTCCCCCTTCCTCGTCGGCCCTGACCCTACTTTCCACTGAGCTTGGTTACCAAATCTCCGGTAGAGTTGCTCAGGTTTGCCAGGGTCCGCCCGTGTGATTAAGTCACACTGCTTGTCAACAAATGACAAATGACAGACAAGTAGTGATATGTCCATCGAAAAAAACCTAGACTAGAAATGATAATCAATTTGGAGTAAATTGAATAATCCATTCGTGTAGTTTATAATTTAAAAAAATCAATATCAAAGTTATTCAACTTCCGAGTTCTCAACTACTTTGAATTTATCGGCTACTTTGCTTTCTTATTCATTGAATTTTGTACTACTGACCATTTTTTTAGCAACTAGGTTCAATAAATAACTTAAGAATCTTTAAAACACATGACTAGGCGATTTAGAAAACTTCTAAAACTAAAAGAAAATCAACATGCTACAAAATTATATGATAGTCTTTTTATATATACTACATTGTAATGTAAGTAAGAAAAGTGAAAAACCGATGTGTTTGTAGGGAAGAAATATTTTTATCCCAACATCATATTGTATTTTAAAAACTTGACAAGATTTTATCTCCCATCATTCTCCAATCCTTCTATTGTTATCTATGTAATACGAAAACTTGGCTGCTATTGTTTATTGTGTATTTTATTTCAACACAAGATCAGAGGAGCGATTTTATCTTTAACAGTTCATCCAGTTTGGAGCGAAATACAGTTTTCTCAACTTTCATGCCAGTTTTGTTATATATTAAATGGAATATGAAAACTTTGTACGTCGGGAGCATTGTTAGTTTTAAATTTGTTCCCTTCGCTTTTGATTTGATGTTGCGAAAACAATGAGTAGTCGCTGTGGGGGGTTAAGGGAACAAGAATGGCTGCAAGACAATGGCCAATGGTCGGTTGGCACGACAGTCTTGCCGAGACAATGAGTAAAGATAATTAACAGACTGGCGAAAATGAGTATTTGATAGATAATAAAAGTTTCGTCAACAGCGTAGTATTTTTCTATTGTTGGTTTACACGATGATGTTGAAAGGAATATGAGAAACCAAATATTATTCTGTTTTACGTACAACTTCAACTGCATATATTCAATGACAAAACCATGTTTTTATTAAAGTAGCAAATCAAATCTAATAATAGGAAATATAGACAAATAGATAATATTTTTCAATTTAGTTCCAAGTGTAAAAGACTTAGTTTTATTAAAAAGTGCGCTACTCTGTATATTACGGAACATAATAATATTTGCTATTATTTGTATGATTAAATACGAAAACAGTTAAATAGTTAGGAAACAACTCTATTTTGTTTTATCCTATTTTTCGTAGTTTTTTTTTCTCATATTTTGTATCATGAGCAATTTATTTTATTTATAGCAAAGTACTAAAAATTTTGTATTTAATTATTCAAAGACACAAATGAATCTCTCTAAACTTAACTGTAGAAAATCACCTACATATATTGCATTAGCTTATACCCGTTTCTTGCCAGCTAAGTCCTTCATTCGTTTAAATAGCAAGATCTAAACCTACAATCTGTCTATGTTTCGTATACCAATACTGTCTTTAATGCGGATTGATAATAGAGTGAGTCGTCGTCTGCCGATTTTTCTGCACTGTCACTGCCATCATTATTTTCTGACTCTTGAACTGAGGTTGCAATATCGTTATCATCCAGGAACTCGTATCCCATGTCGTTTCTATCAATGGCCAACCATTTTTCAACATCTGTTGCGTCACATTCTTGAAAACCTGCAACTGACTAGCGCAAAACAGCCACTTCCCTCACATTTTTAAGAGTTTCTGGTTTATTTCCATCGGAGCCTTCTTCCGTATCTTGATTTTCTGGCCAAACTCTATTCCACGCTTTTTTTAATAAGTTTTCTTTGGTAAGTAAATCCTAGGAATCGGGGTCTTCAGTGGAAGAAGTTCCATGAAATCTTTCAAATTTAGAGTTTTTAGAAACTATAAATAATGCTTTCCTGAGTATCACCTGCTTAAAAAAAGCCTTCGCAGCACATATTACCTGCAAATTCTTTTTAATTTTTCAATCACACCCTGGTCCATTGGTTAGAGCAGTTTCGTGATGTGAAGAGGCGGAAACTATATGTTAATAATCGTTCTGATGATTATATTAGATTTTCTCAACTAAGAGCTCAATGTAAACAACTGTCTGAAATTTGCTTCAGCCATTATATTAAAGGTATAGATACTGGCCTAAGAAATGATCCAAAATCATTGTGGAATTACATCAATGATAAGCGATCTAATATCCTACCCAACTCCATATTTTATCAAGTCCAATGTGCAACAAATGGTCAAGACATAGCCAATTTATTTATGAACTTCTTCCAAACTGTGTATTCACCAAATAATAACAACCTTCACGTACCTATCCATTCAATAAATAGCATAAAATATTAATAGCTTAAATACCAAATAAAATACAAATATTTGTCCTTCTAATATTACGATGACTAATTTTTTTAATGGCATACATGAGCTGCCCAATAAGTTTGCTGCTAGTCTATATGGAGTGCCTAATCTTTTATTAAAAAAAGTGTGCCTGTACCCTAGTAATGCCGTATATATCTGAAAACCTCTATGTTTGGTTCTTCATGGAAAGAAAGTTGTTTCCTATATTTAAAAATGGTCAGAAAGACAATATCGAAAATTATCGTAGAATTATAGCAAAGCAACTTTCTTGGTTATGTAAAGACTTAATATCTCAATCACAACATGGTTTTCATACCAAAAGATCCACTGCAACAAACTTGGTTTGCTATCAATCCATTATATTATCTCATATGAAAGACCTTAGACAGGTAGATGCAATATACACAGATTTTTCCAAAGCATTCGATGGTGTAGATCACCAAATACTTTTGGGCAAATTAATTATTGTAGGCTTTTATGTCAGGATTTTCGAATGGATTAAAAACTCTACATCTGAGAGAAGTCAAATAGTCAACATATATTGTCATCTATCTTACACCATCTCAGTAGAGTTCCTCAAGGAGGCCACTTTTCTCCACCTCTTTTTAATATCTTCGTTAACGACATCACTTCCTGTTTCCTAAATAGCAAATGTCTAATATTGGCAGATGACTTGAAATTTTGGAAAGGTATAGATAGCTTAAATATTTCAAGCCCTGCTACAAGATGACTTAGATCGACTTCAAAATTGGTGCAATCAGAATAAACTCCACTTAAACGTAAAAAAAATGGTGTTTTTCAAGTTTTTCTCGTAAAGTCAATAGAATTAGAACAAAAAATACTATTAATAATCAGCCGCTGAATTTTGTTTCTTCTATTGGGGATTTGGGTGTTATTTTCGATGAGAAGCTTATTTTCTGTGACCACATAAACTCTATTTCAATAAAGGCATCTAAACTTCTTGGTTTCGTTACTAGCAATTTCAAGTATTTCTCTATTGATTCAACAAGATTACTGTATTGTTGCTTAGTTACAACTATTCTGGAATACTGTTCAGTTATTTCAGTTCAGAAAGAGTACAACATAAATTTTTGAGATATTGTGCTTACCATGTCCACACGTTTGAAATGTGGACATTTAGATTGTTAAGGATTCCATGGGTAGATAGAGTGACAAATACAGAAGTGTTAAGGAGAATAGGCAGAGAGAGAGAGAGAAATTGAAAATACAATAAAAGAAAGAAAATTGCAATGATTGCCGACCTTCGTCGGGGAGATGGCGCTTAAAGAAGAAGAATGTTCACACTACTATTGAAAATCATGATTATTCCCGTATCCAACAAAAATTATCTTTAATCTCACTCAAGAACCGTCGTGATATGTCAGGAGCTATATACATGGATTTATTGATTATCCAAACCTTTAACTTTAATGTCCCCCATCAAGCTCTACGATACCACAATGTTTTCAATATTCCTTTCCACAGAACAACCTATATGGTATTCACAACCCATTGGATAGATACATGATGTTATTAAATGTCCTCGATTGTTTTTGATACAATATAACTTTAACTGAGTTAAACAGATCTCTTTCTTTGTGATATGTATATTGGCATTGTTGAATTTTGTTCTTGTTATATTTGGTTTGTTTTTTTAGTATGTAAGATTTTTAGACTCACTTTGAAACTTTTTAATATTGATTTTATATTATAAGTAATTTCAAGTTTTGAATCCTACTGTGATATTGTATATTGTAATTTAAATTGTTCTTTATCAGCAAACATTTTTCAATGAGATTTGTTTCTTTGAAAGTCAGTGAATATTTCACTGTGCATCCAAGAGCTTTTTGAGATTTGTACATCACTGAAAGCTGAGTATTATTTTTAAACCCTCTTGGATTCTTGCTTTGCCAATGATTAATAGAAGAAACATTGGTCTCCACTAGCACTTGCACTGACCGTCCCTGTAATAAGCTCCTTACTGACCTTAAATCCTGGAGTAGCTATCTCTCGACAAGAAGCTAAAGATTTTCGTACAAGAGTCTTCCAATTTATACCGATCTCATTACAATTGTAAACATTTTCACTAGCAAATCCACTACTATTTAGAAAATTTAGAAACGTTATTTTGAAAGTTTCTGCGACAGGAATGTCAGAAGGAAAACTTCCTCTTGAACATTAAGTTCTCTAATTCCATGACTAGACTTGGAACTTAAAATTTTTAAACAACTTCTGCTGGCTTTAAAATCAGCTGGATAGCTTAATTATTCGTTTAACTACACCCTTTTTACAAGCTCTGATAAAACCAAAAATACATAGCATCTTCATGTGCTCTACTGTCTTTATAAAAATTCTTCTTCTTCTTCAAGTTCCACTCCTATCGGAGATTGGAAATCATTCTGGCAATTATAATTTTATTGGTTACTCGCCTGAATAGTTCAATTGAACTGCATCCAAACCATTCACGGAGATTGCGTAGCCACGAGATTTTACGTCTTCCTACGCTTCTTCTACCTTTGATTTTACCCTGCATTATATTCCTTAGTAGTTCGTACTTTTCACCTCTCATGATGTGCCCCAAGTATTCCAATTTCCTGATCTTTATAAAATTTAAAACTTCGCATTGTTTTCCTATTTGTTCGAGAACTGGTTCGTTTGTTTTGCGATCCATCCATGATATTTTCAAAATGCGTCGGTAACACCACATTTCGAATGCTTCCAGGTTCTTAATGTTGGATTTTTTAAGTGTCCAAGCTTCAACTCCATACAAAAGGGTAGAGAAAATATAACATCGAAGCATTCTTATCCGGAGCGATATATTGATATCGCGATTACAAAAAAGTTTTCTCATTCTATTAAAAGTTGACCGCGCAATTTCAATGCGGCATCTTATTTCTTTTGTCTGATCAGTATCTTCTGTGATCCACGTTCCAAACTGTAAAAACTGTAAAAACTCTTACTGAAAATCTACGTAATGCCCAAGAACTGAATAAAAGTAGCTATAAAATTGATCAGAAATAGGAAAATATAAAAGTAGCAATAATTAAAACAGCAAATGAAAACTTAAAACCAAAGAATAGAAAACATAAAGATTGGATGACTGAAGAAATACTACTATTAATGAATGAAAGAAAATCATTCAAAACAAAAAATCCAATTAAATATAATGAAACTGATCGATTAATAAAAAAGAGAATAAAAGAAGCTAAGGAGAGAATGTTACATGAGCAGTGCCAAGAACTAGAAGAAATTGAGAAAAAATATGACTTTTTTAACATGCATAAAAGAATTAGAGAATTAACAGGAATGAGAAAAACACTTCAAACTAGGCAAATAAGAGATGAAAGGGGTGTACTTATAACAGATATAAACCAAAAAATGCAGAGATGGGCACAATATATAGCACAACTATTTGAAGACAAAGAGAGAACAGAAGCACCAAAAGAATTTAAGGATGATACTGGGCCTGACATTATACGAGAAGAAATTGAATATGCAATGAAACAAGCTAAAGGTGGTATATCTCCCGGGCCTGATGAAGTTCCTATCGAATTACTTAAAATTGTGAATACTGAATCTATTGATCTTCTTTTGGATCTATTCAATACCATATATAGAACAGGTATAATACCTAAAGAATGGCTCCAATTAGCATTCATACTGCTTTCCAAAAAAGCCAATGCAAAGGAGTGCAATGAACATCGCACCATAGCCTTAATGAGTCATGTCTTGAAATTGTTTTTAAAAGTAATTCACAATAGAATACATAAGAAATTAGATGAAGGCATAAGTAATACACAAATGGGATTTAGGAAAGGACAGGTAACACGAGATGCACTGTTTGCAGTAAGTGTTCTTTCGCAGAGATGCTTAGATATTAATCAGGAAGTATATGCCTGTTTCATTGATTTTGAGAAGGCATTTGACAGAGTGCAGCATAGCCGGCTTAAAGAAATTTTATTGAATAAAACATAGACAGTAGAGACATTAGAATCATCTGTAACCTCTATTGGAATCAAACAGCAAAAGTGAAAGTTGAAAACGAACTGACCAAAGATATCCAGATTCGCCGTGGGGTCCGCCAAGGGTGTATTTTATCAGCCTTGTTATTCAATTTATACAGTGAAGCCATCTCAGAATTAGCGCTTGCCGAGATCAGTGAGGGCCTTATAATAAACGGTGAGCCACTTAATAACATAAGATATGCTGACGACACCGTTATTCTGGCAGGAACACTAGAAGAACTGCAACACCTTGCTGAACAACTAAATATATATTGCAACGATTATGGACTAAAAATCAATTTGAAGAAAACCAAGTTCATGGTATTTACAAAAGCACAAAACATCAAAGTTAAGCTAGTACTAGATAATACAGAAATTTAACATAACAATTGTTGACAGCAATTCACATTGAACAGTGATGGAACAACATTTTAAAAAAAATAGAAAAATAGAAGTAAAATTCTTCCATATTAATTCACAGTATCAGATTTTGATTCCAGATCTTTTTACGTTTAACCAATTTTTTTCAAATTATTGTTACAAGCATTTATTAGTAAAACATATTGAAAGGATTATTGTAATACAGCTTATAACACTTCAGCGCATAAAATCTAAATAAAAAATAAAGTTAGACCTGAATATAAGTAATTATATAAAGGCGAAAAGTGCGCTACTTTATCATAAAATCCTAACATAAAAACATAAAACCCGACGTAAAAGTTTTTATCTCTCATCCACCCTGAAATGGCAAAAGGGGTAATTCATGTCGTAATAAAAAACGAGAAGAGAGAGAATAACTAACAACGCTCGTGTAATAGACTTTAAATCTATATCCTCAAATAAAAGAACTGTAATACGTGAAATTTTACGTTATTTAAACTCGTATGTTACAGCATAGAGAAAACAGAGAAAAAGGAAAATAATTTCCATTTGCGACGAGAGGAAAATCTCCGATCAAATTATCCATCGATTTCACTCGAATAAATGGAGACACATTTAATGCTTTTTGGTTATTTATATAATATGTTTTGTCTATTAGATTGATCCCACCAACATTTTAGGTGAATTCGTATTAATTTGTAAAAATCAGTAGCAAATTATTTCCATATTTTTCTTTCTAAAACTTGTCCAAGTTACCAAATAAAATTAATCTTGATCTCGGGGGTATTTTTTTAGTAATTTAGAATACTGCAGTAACTATCAATATCAAAAAATTTTTACGTAGGAAGCAAGACGAAGCGGTTTCTGATCATCCAGATGTGCTTTTTACTAATCCTTTTCGTTGCTTTACTTTTTTGCTTGAAAGTGATGATTGTTATTCTTTGTTTCAAGTTAAGAAAATAACATTACGCTTATGGAGATCAGTGTTGCCAAAACTCTCAGACACTCTCTTTTGCACGGATGTCCAAGATATTCTCTTTGCTTAATTTTTGAATTTTCATTTTCAATTAACATTTAACTGTAAAGTCAGAATAACTACTAAATAAAAGCCTTATTATCATTCTGTAGTCAGAGAACGACATAAAATAGCTGACATACGAACATCGTATTATTTTAAGTTGCAATTAGTAATTAGATATACGCATTCCAAGCGGTCAATATTTTCTACTGATTTCTATGATTCATGGCATATCGTATTCTCACCGAAAAACAAATAAACTGTCGTTACTATAATTAAAATAAGATAAAATAAAATTACATTTTGTAAATACTATTTATCTAATTAAAATCATTTTCCCTATTTTTCATCTCTTGTTTCGAATGGGCACTTTTGGTCAATTACGTTAAAAAACATTAATTTAATTCATATTTGTGGAAACAAAAATACAAATTACACAACCCTAAATTGTACTTACTTGTGTGTGTCGTGGCAACGCCGCGTTGCTATCGTCCATAAGAAATACATGGCCCTATCTCCGCAATGTTATTTTCTAAACGTGGAACGTAGTATAGGACCTGACAATCGCTAAAGCAATCGTTTCGGCATCTTCACGATGAATACGCTCATTTGACAATCATTATTTCGGCATGCTTCCCATCGAATCCACTTTTTTTATTTTTAAATGCATATTTACAATCTAATTCTGGCCAAGTCCTCTTCAGTCTTCGCTCCTCCATTGGTGGCTGATATAATTCACTGACAATCAGCAAATAATGCGAAATAATAAACACAATAAAAATAAGAAAGTTACAATACCTGGGACAGCGATATGAACTGCTAAGGCTGATAATACAGGGAAAGATAAGAGGAGGAAGGAGTATAGAAAAAAGAGAGTCTCATGGTTGAATAATGTAAGGGACTGATTTAAATGAAGTTCTATAGAACTCTTGAGAGCAGCAGTAGATAGAGTAAAGATAGTGATGATGATATCCAACCTCCAATTGGGAGACGGCACTTAAAGAAGAAGGACATATTGGGCAATTAAATGCATTTTACAACAAAATATTGCATCCAATATAAGAGAGCAACGGTTGAGGGCCTTTCAGTGGAGTAGAATTGAGGACCGCAGCAAGACATTGATCATCTGATCAAATCATACTAACTTAACCTGAAGACTACTCTGTTGGGAGTTAAGGGGCAACAGATTAGGTTTTTATTTTTTTTTTGCTCTCATTATTTGACTTATGGAGTTCTCTCTTAATTTTCTTAAGAGCGGTTGCGATAATTAACAAGAAAAATGTTTATTTTATATTCGGGGCACTTGTTTATAAGTTTTCATTAAATCAATTATTTGAAATCCTTCTGTAATCTCGCATTTTGTTTTCGTCCCCTAGATTTATTTGATGTGTGTATATAAAAGACGTGTCTTTATACGATTGTAGATTTATGACGCTTTCGCAAACAATTAAAATTTTAGAGGAATACCTGTTTTACACCAGACAGATGTTTTTTTTGCATCTAAATCTCACTTTTGTTTTGTCATTTCATTGTTCAGATAAAAAAGATTAAAACGCTTGTATGTACATATCAAGTTCTAATTAATTAAAATACTAAACTTTTGCAAAAAACAATCAGAATATACTCAAAATAACTACGAAATCCTAACACAGTGTTTATAGAAATAACCCTTGTCGCTTCAAGGCATGCTACTTGTCTGCGGTTTCCTCCCCTATTTGTTAACATGATATATATAACATGATATTCTAAATACAGAAAATTGTACTTCTGTTAATTAAAATTAAATCAAACGTGTAATAAAAAACTCGGACAAAAGTGCATTGAAACACGAGTCTGAATTCAAATCAGCCTGTAATTTTATACAAACTAAATTTTTAACATTTGTTCAGCAAAAATGGACGCGTTTTTTTTAAATTGTATTACTGTAATTTAGGTTTTAATTGGTCTTGAATATATTAGGCTTACTATTGAAATATTTGAAAATTAATATCTGAAATTATTATTTTTAAATCTCGAATTATTTACGTCAATGCCTTAATTGTTAGTCATAGTATTTGTCGTTTATCTAAAAAAATACATTCATTTGAAAATATGTATAGACTAGGCGGGATCTGTGGAAATTCAGACCATAATGAACTTTTTCCATAGGAAGCTATTTTTTTGCTGGAATCCCTTCAGGATGTGCCTAATATCGATAATCACGATATGCGCCAGTCGCAAACCCTGTGATAAATTTTTTATTTAACAAAATCTGAAAACAATTGAAAATTTATCATTTTTTGCTCATATTTTCGCTTATAATTTTTTAAAATATTGATCCTAGAGAAAAAATTATAAGAAGTTAAAAGTTTCGTTATTCAATTTTACACAATATATCGTTAGGTATAAATTGAAAATTTAATGTTTATTGTTGAAAAAATAGCAATAGTTGGAAAAAAAAATAAAAAATGAAGTTAATCCTTTTAAATGTTTTCCACTTTCTAAACTTGACTTACAAGCTCAATATTCCGCCTAGAAAAACTTTTTAATATGTTTAAAACGTGTGCTAAATTTTGTTAAGATCGGTCGGATAGGTTTTGGCGTACTGGAAAAAAATAGCAAATTTTTAAATTTATAGTAGGCCCTAAATAAGGCCCTCAGATAGTTACAAATTTTTTAATATAAAGGAAGGCTCAAACATTCAAACGCTTTTTGTAAAATTTTAAATCGGTTCACTAAGTTTTAAACATTTTTAGGCTGATAAACAAATTGACTAACTTTAAACAAGCTTTAAACATATCTATTTCAAAATTTATACACTTCAAGAACATTAAAATACGCTTCTTAAAAAAAAGTTACATTCGGCTTACTTGTTGCCGAGATATTGAAGGTCAAAGTTGGCATGCATTTGCCGTGTAACCATAAGTGATAGAAGGCTCGTTTTTAAACAAATACCCTCGTCTTGTCAAGTACTTTTTATATGAAAAGTTTTACGTAATGCGCTTCATGGCAACATCCATAAAAAAGACAAATAAAAAACAGTTTTCGCGTAAAATGTCGCTCGAAATGCATGAGAGACGGTGCTGGGGGACATTCACTCGAAATGTGAATCGGCGAGTTCAAAATCATAGCGCGCGCTAAAAATTGCATTATCTCGGCTTCTTGTTAACCAATTTTGCTCTTTTTTTTAATCGATGTCTCGGACGACAAGGATTTCAAATATCATATTCATATCATATTAAAAAAAATTTCGTTCGCCTTTGTTTTAGCAATTCAAATTATTTATTAACAATTTATAAATACATATTTGTTTACTAAAATAACAATTTACTTCAATGTATAAATTTCAAGCTCCAAAAAATGCATGAAGAAAAATTGCAGTTACTTGTTTAATATACAATTGTTTATTGCAAATTTCCTAATTTGCAATTAAAAATGGTATTTAAATTACAAGGTCTGCGTTTAACGATTTTATGGCACGGATTTATTCGTGACTTAGGTTATTTTTCGGTGTCTTAGCTTTATGCAAAATTCTTGCTGATTATGTCCTTATTTCTTCAGCTTTTTCGATTGGTAAGTTGCGAATCGCAGACTCGATATAAGCGATGATGTCTTCTTTGGGTATAACCTTAGGTGCAATCGCAAAATTTCCCCCTTTGGCTAGCAATGATGTTTCGGCTGGAGTTAAAAAACCTTATTTGAAAAGTAGGCCACTGTCCTTTCTGTGTGTTGTTTTGATTTTACCTCCTTATGTTTGGTTAAGCGTTCGTATTTGTTTTTCTGGCGTTCAGTGTTCCTTCCTAGTTCATTTTCCATTTGCCTGTAACAAATGGATTCAATGTTATTCCAATCTGCGATTTCAACCTGCTGCTCAAAACGTAAAACAAATCTAGAAGCTCCTTGTCAATCTTCTTCAAATTTCGTCTGGTGTAATGTATTCGTTCCATGTATATAGTGCTTTTTCCATGGGTGTATATATTCTATTGGCTTGACTTGTTCTGATGGATCGATTTGTTCGTTTGTTCGAAGAACTTCAGTAGTACCCCGTTGTCTCGACATCGCGACAGCAAACCTAACGACGCAAGAAGTTTAGCTTTCTTCTTTCTAGTCTTCTGTAGATGTAGTTACCTCCTCCCCGAAAAGTCGACTGATAAAATGCGTTAGGCTTTCACGGCCATCGTCTAACTTGTTACACTATTTGTTCGGGCTGTTAGGTCGTTGTCTTCTGAGATTAATTCTCGACGTTTCGCCAACACTAAGGGTTTGCATCTTCTGAAGATGTTACTGCTTCGCTTGTCTACATTGATGGATTGGAGAGCGTTCAGCGGAAGTTTCTAAGATCTTTAGCTTTTAAAGCACATATTATAAGAAATACTGAAAATGATTTCATAGATTATTCTGTAATGTCTCAATTTAATATTGCTACACTTAGAACGCAGCTTGAAAGCTGATATTTTTATTTAAAATTCTAAACAACGTTATTAATTATCCTTCGTTATTAGCCAATGTTTACTTAAACCATGGACGTATAAACACAGATGGACTCAGTTATTTACATAAAATTGTGTAGTCAAAATTATTATTATAGGTGAAATTCTCAGCACCTTCAACTGTTGTCACGTTTTGTTTTAAAATTTCTTATTCGCTAGTCGCTGAAACTATTACTCCGTATTTTATACTCTACAGGTGTTATCAAACCAAATTAATAAGTTATTGGTTAGATTAATATATTTAATTGTAATCAAAATATTAAGTGTGCACATAGTGTGCATTATCATTTAATAATAGCGTGTAATAGATATCAATCAATTATTTTATATGTAGAAGCACTGAAAACTATTTATAAATGGCAACGATTTCTCTGTCTTATGGATATACGTCAAACTTCAAATGCTGTTCCATGTTTGTTTACTTTTTACAGTAGATGAGGAAAAGTTGTTTTTTCGATATTTTGGCTGTATTTTGAGTGATATTTGTGAAAAGTGAAATAAAATAAAGGAATTAATTACATCCCGATCTCTCATTTCATTTTTAAGTACGTACAATTTACATTATTTAAGATGAGGAAATGAGGAAGCGTGTTTGTTTACATTTTAATAGGCGTACCATTGGGTTTATTCATGTTCATTAATGTATTGAATAAGATATAAGTTCATGAAATTAGTAGACATTTTTAAATTGTAAGTAGACATCATCTGATTAAAAAGATCTGTTTAGTACCTTTTTAATTTAATATTTCTCATGGATGCAAATAAATTAGTGAAATGAATAAAACTCATTTATTTTTCTATGTAGGTTTCCAAATAATATTGACGATCGAACTATTTTGGTAACAAATTTAGAAGAAAACAAAGATTTTTTATTGTAGCATTATTTTGATACCTATTAAAAATTAACTTGAATTCAACTATATTTTATTGTATTAATTTTAAAGCAAATGAAATTGTATTTTAATTTTTCTATAAAGACGTGATTTGTTAATAGTTAAACTCTCATTTTTTTTAATTCTTTGAACGTGTTTTTATACATTATTACTACTTCCAATTTTTAAAATCTGAATAATTATCCGCGAGTAAAAATTCAAGCACGCTTATGCTCATTGCGGAAGCATCAGGTTTTATCGAAAATTCAAAACATTGTGTGTTAAAGGTATCTTATTGCTGTGTCCATCTATGTTTATACGTCCATGACTTAAACACAATACATAGAACTCAACACACTGTACTCTTTTAAATTCCTTTTCATAGGATTGATTATGCTCGTCATTTTCCCTTGTCCAGAATTCTCAGCTCTTGCAATGATCTATTGGATCCAATCTGTCCAAACATTAATGTTTTCAAAAGGCAACTTAAGAGTCTAATTAATCTAAATATGTGATATTTTTTTACCTTTTGTGATTTGATATACTGTTTTGTTGTTGTTTTGATGTTTATTGTAAATGATCTTTACTTTGTACTATTTTTTGTATTTTATTATAAATGGTTCTAACTTTAAAATAAATAAATAATCAGAAATTAAAGTTTAATTTGGTGTCAATGCTTGAGAATATTTTTGCTTGGCTTCTTTCAACTTTACAACACGACGTTTTTTTTTATATTAATAATTTTTTACCAAAAAGACCTCTTACTGATTTTTTTTTAAATCGATAAAAAACTTTGCCATGTCGTTGAGATTTTTAAGGTTCGATTTAAATCCAAACATAATCATCATTCATGTACTTAAATAGGTTCAACCGTCCAGAAATTATTTCTTTGAATAGCCGGCTTAAGGAAAAAATCACATAAAAAATGATGTACCTCCTTAGCATTCATGATAAAAAAATCTTTATTTACTTATCAGAACGATATCAAAGGAGGTCTTAGAGAAAAATGGCAAACCGAACATTTTTTTTTGATAATAGAATATTTTCGATCAGATCTTGAAAAATAGAAGGACAAAACGTTTTTTGTGTGAAAGAAATGGAGTTTAAGATTAAGGGTTGTTTGGAGGTTTCGAAATCCGATTAAAGCTATATCGACTACAAATTTTGCTGATAAAAGGTATTATCAAGACATGTCGAGGTTAGTATTTTAATAACAAGCAGTATCTGAATAAATCGGATAGTTGTTTAGGTGTCAATTAATGTAACTACATTCGCGAAACTCAGTTTTGTAGTACATACGTCAATTTATTGTTTTTAGTAGACTGAGCAAGTAAGTTTGTAAGTAAGTAAATACCGCATAAGTATTTACTTTATGCGGTAAGCCAAAAGTGAAAGTAGTTGAGGATCCTATAAGTAAAGTGGTATTAGTAACACAAAGTAAGTTTTGAGTGAACGCCGTTCAAAATTGAGCCTTCACTGCCATTGCCATGATTTTTTAAAGCTAGCTTTTCTTCTCCGGATTACTAACTGTAGGCATGCATTATTATTATTATTTTTAACAAAAAATTATAATTTTTTTGACTTTACTCATTTTGGAGCTATTTTTAGGTTGCTAAATAGCACTTGTACCCTTTTACTTCTAAGAAATGCAACACAAAGGTAAAAATGTAAAAAGATCATAAAGTTTTTGTACAAACTTATTCTTCACCATAATACTAATACATAATTGACGTATGATTTATCGACATCAGTGGTGATCCAAATCGTCATTTTCGACATCTGCTTCTGCTAAGTTTTGCTAATTCTCTTGCCTGTTGACCATCATGTCACAGATTTATGAAAAACTCATTATGGTAGGTAGTTAGCTAACTTTCAAAGATGTAAATATTGTAGTTTTGTAGAATTGTAGTTTCAAATAAGAAGGAATATTGTTCTATATATATATATATATATATATATATATATATATATATATATATATAATATAATATATAATATATAATATCATTTCTAAACAAAATTTAAAACCCACAGTATGGTGGAGGTATGTAGATATGTAGATGATGTATTCTCAATATGGCCTCATGGATCAGAGTTGTTGGACACATTCCTAAATGATATAAACGATAAAGAAGAGACAATAACATTTACCATGGAAAAGAAATATAATAACACGCTACCTTTCCTGGATGTTTTAATCTTTAAGAACGATACTGGATATGAGACTCAGGTGTATAGAAAACCAACACACACCAATAGATATTTAAATTTTAAATCAAATCACAATATTAATGTTAAAAAGGGAATAATTAAATCCTTATACAATAGAGCCAAAATTACTTGTTCTAACGAAAATTCGTTCTTGGAGGAGAAACATTTGTTAACATCTGTTTTATTAAAAAAATATCCTTTATCGTTTATAAATAAGCAATTTTCAACAATCGATCGAATAGAACAGAACAACTTAGAACAAGATCCTACAGCATACACAAGGAATAATACGAGGAAAATAACAATACCGTACATAAAAGGATTATCAGAAAAACTTAAAAAGAATAGGAAATAAATTCAACATTTCAACAACATTCAAAACAACAAACACGTTGAGATCTATTTTGTCCAAAACCAAACCCAACATTGAACAAGAAAGGATAAAGAATTGCATTTATAAAATACCTTGTGAATGCGATCAGTTTTATTTAGGTGAAACATCAAGACCATTAAATGATAGAATAAGTGAACATCAATCTTATATTAAAAATAGAGAATTTGATAGATCTCAAACATGTAAACACGCATGGGATAATGAACATAGGGTTCAATGGAATAATTCAAATGTAGTCCTAAAAGAAACGGATGGTAAAAAAAGAAAAATCAAAGAAGCGGCTCTAATTATGCTAAATGAGGCCAATTGTGTCGCAAATTCCTCGGCAGAATGTAGTAGGATCTGGTTACCAATATTGAAAGAGGAAGTTATTAATAAGAAAATACCAGTATTAGTAAGTCAGTAACATATAGAGGATACATCATTTATGTTTTTTAAATAACGAAACATATAAAATCAGAATTTTGGTGTTTATTGAAGGTAAACTAAATGCACGAACAAATACTTACCATGTCGGGATAGTATTATGAGGTTTTTTTTCCTGGTTTTTCCCTCATAATTTACTATGGAATCGAATGAACTATCTTATAAGTAAAGTCGTCCCAGGAGCGCAACTCAACAATATTGGCAATATCATTTTAAAGTCATCTACTTTAAAATGCATAATTGTATGTCAATATAAATGAGTCAGATAAAGGTAAATTATTAGAAGAATTTTTCACTATGTAACAAAAAACAAAATTTTTTTATTTACTGTTTGTATTTTGAAAACGATTTCCGAAGTGGAAATTGAAACGTCAATGAACGTATTTTTATCTTTAATTGTGGCTTATTCCCAGTTAAATAGTAATTAAGAAGGAATGTGTGGAAATTTCAATCTTACTAGATTTTCAGATTTTCAAATTTTTGAACATGCAAAATAAAAATGCCATTCATTTTGACCCGATTTGGATATAGATATTGCGCATAAGTGCCGCATTCATGATACTATGACTAAGAAGATAAGATATTGCGAATAAGTCGTGACGTCATTGGAGAGCTGCACGTTCGAAATGTCAGTTTTTTGTGTGTATCAATAAATTTAATAATCTTTAATAAATAGTTTGGTTCTTTAATAAGTAGTCTTTATGTGTACGATTATTGTAATTATTAAACCTCTTAACTTATTTTCGTCTAGTAATTTCATTACAGAATGCATACAAATCCCATTTGACTTTTAACAATAATTCAAATTCTACTCTCCAATGACTGCATGCGCGAACACGACCGATTTTGTGCTACGGGAAGATCCTATCTTGTTAGTCATAGTATCATAGTTTTATTCTTTTTTCAATCAATTATTTAAAAGAAAATATCAACCTATTTTTTAACATTTTTTTGTATAATGTTGCAGCTAATCATAAATAAAAAATCTTAATCTTAATTATTCACATATTTCTGGATTTTGTTTATTAGCACTGCATTTTCATTTAAAATACTCGAATTAAAACTTAAATTATTTCTAGTTCTCTTTTTGTACACGAGATGAAACAGTCTTTTTTTTTTCTAAAAACGAGAGCAAAGCTCTGAGAATTATTCGGTGTATTTTCTCTGCGACAAGCTGAAAGTAGAATAAGGAAGCCTCAAGATATTCAATTTAATTTGAATGAGAGCGATGGGTCCACGTCTTATAAGGATTCACATTCACCTGGTACACTGTTTCCTTCTTTAAGGCGTCTATTCCATGGTCGTAGATTGAAAATAGAACCTGTATTCTTGTTTTCATTATATTTTTGAAATAGAGTGTTTTATAATTATGATTATAATAAAGTGTCGCTATAAAACTTGTAGAAATATCAATCTCTGTCAAAGGCTAGGACGACAACTAATACTGTTTGCCCGGAACGATAGCTCCTAACGCCCCTAGGAAAGAAATCTGGACGCGAAAAAACACATGGCGGCATTGCTAAAAGAGAATTAAATAATAAATTAATATATAACCAATATATTAAGATAAAAAAAAAACAAGGCTACTACCGAAAGAGCACTACACAGTATCTTCATTATTAATAAACATATAGGTACATACGAGATATCATAGGGCACTATGGATAAAACGAGATTAATTAAAAGACACATTTTGATTTATTGACTTAAAGACCTCTGGCTGAGTCCAAAATGATATCTGAGTACAACAGTTCGAGTCCAAACATACAAACAAGAGATAGCAAATGAAAGGGGAGGATATACAGAATATATTAAGATAAAAAACACAAACAAGGCGACTACCAAAAGGGCACTCACTATACAGCATATTCTTTATTAATGCACGTATAACGACATACGAGATATCCCATGACACTAAGGATAATAGACACACTATAAGGTAAATTTGCTTTATTAACCTGAAGAAGTTCTCTGAATGAGTACGAAATAAACAACTAGCCGAATCTACCAGGACCACCTACGTTTAGCTTGGATCTTTCCCTGAATGATGGAGAATTAAATGCCAAACGTTAAAATGTTTGTGGGTATTGTTAGTTGTTGCTCTGGAAACTATCAGGGTCTTCTAACTCGAATGCCACAAATTGGTCGCAATTTTGCGAAAGCTCGATATTAACAAAGATGTTGACTTATACTGCCCCTTACAATTAATGATTGCAACCTTAAAATAAAACCTCGAGGTGAAGTTAGAATATATCTATTCATATCCCAGAATCTACCCTTATGCTGAATATTGGTTGTTCTGTGTAATATGTGGTCCCAAACGGCCAATTTCTATATTAAATCTTTCATATTGGTATATTTCGTAGTGAAAGCCCATTTCAATTTTAATTTTAAAGCATCTTCGACAGCGTCTCTTGTATTGGTTTTGAATCTTATCCACTCGGTTTCCGTTTTATCCCTCAGTAATGTTCCCAAAATTTGTTTTTTCATAGCCCTATGACTTTTCTATACTCTATCTGAATTATTCTTGGTACATATCTACGACTGGGCAACATATATCTGAACAGGTATTTAAAAAAATGCATTCAATATCTTCGTTCTTGATTTTTGAGGTATTGGGATAATGAGTGTTTATTTATTTAGCAACCCAGTTTGGATCTACGCTACTTTGAGGATCTTAACCAGAACCTAGAATATCGTGCAGTGTGCGTATCACACAGTCGTCGTTGAACATTAAATGCTCGCCATTTTGAAATAACTCGCACATAATTTTATGAACTTACTGAGTAATACTTCTTCATTCTTGTATGTAGGCTGTAAAGCCTGTTTCTTCTTCAATATTAGCCTCCTAAATTGTTTAAATTATCGCACCATCTTTTTCTTGGTCTGCCAATACTTCTTCGTCCATTTGGTGACTATCTTGTGCCATTCTACTAATGTGTTCGTTCCACTCCTGTTTCCGTTTTGTCACTTATCCATTTATGTCTTCAATGTTGCATGCTCTTCTTATGGTTTCGCTTCTCTCCTTATCCAACAGACTTTTCCCTGATATTCGTCGGAGTGTTTTCATCTCTGTTGTTTCTAGTAGTCGTTTCGTGTTAGACGTGTCAGGCCTTGTCTCCGCCGTGTATGTTAATATAGGTGTAATTGCTGCTTTACAGACTCTTGGTTTTGTAGGTCTTAAGTATTTGTTCTTCCAGATTGTGTCATTAAGAGATCCCGTCCCTTTACTTGCTTTTAAGCTTTGTTGTCGTACTCCTTCGACATCTCAATAACTAGTTATATCTATTCCCAAATATCTAAACCTTGCTTCATGCTTTATTATTTTTCGATCAATTTTGATTTTACATCGTAGTGGGTGTTTAGATGTTGTCATACATTTGGTTTTTGCTGCTATTGTCATATTATATATCTTGGCTGTTGTATGTGTGTTAATCTTTGGAGCTCGTCTTCTGTCCTGACGATTAATGCGGCGTCGTCTGCATAACAAGATTTGAATTTCTTTGTTCCCCATTCTGTAACCATGTCCTTTACATGTACTGCTTGTATTGTTTCGTCCATTAATATATTGGAGAAGTGAACTTAACGAGTCACCCTGTCTGACTCCGCTTTGTACTGGTATACACTGTGTTAGTTTTCTTTGCCTGTATTTGATTATGGAAGTAGATGTTTTCGATGAATTGTATAATATTGATTGGTATGTTTCTTTTATATAGTAGGTGCAACATGTCTTCAACTTGGATGCGATCGAAAGCCTTTCATCTGGTTTATTGTACTTGATGGCCTTTTCTGTGATTTGTCTTACTACAAATACGACGTCTACGCAGGATATTCCGGATCTGAATCCTTGTTGTTCCTCTGATAAAGATGTTAGATTATTAACTTTGTTGGTTAGGACTTTTGTGATAAGCTTAGGTGCGGTGTTCAGTAGATATATACCTTTATAATTAATTGATATGATGGATAAATAGATTTATACCTTTATAATTGATGGAGTCTTCTTTATCTCATTTCTTGAACATTGGTATCATTATGCTGTTTCTCCATGCGTCTGGTATCTTTCAGTGCAATATTAATTTTTGTATAAGTTTTGTCATTTCAAGGGTTATACTTTCTCCGTTCTGTTTTAGAAACTTGTTGCTTATTCCCTCTGGTCCTGGTGACTTTTATTTATGAGTAAGTCTATGGCTATCTCTACTTCTTGAGTAATATAAGAGCTTTTAAATAAGGATATTATTTGGTATACAATCTTATTTAAAAATGTTTATAAAATGTCTATAATGGTTACGTCACTAATACATCATAAAATAATGTACAGGTGCCTTAGTTCAGCTACTCAAAAATTTATTATTTCAAGGTTTATCATCCAGAAAATAGTTTAGGGAGTTTGGACAGGCACTGTATAAATATTATTTGATAACGCTCATTAGGAATTGCTAAAACGCAATATAAAGAAAACTTTTTTGATTTATCACTTGTTTTTCGAACTACCCACGCCTCTGGCAATTTCTTCTCCTGCTTTATTTCGACAATAGACCCAAAGTTTCAGTTTCAATACAAAAACGTTCAGCAGGTAATGCTTCTACATTATGGCGGCTGTCTGCCCCAGCAATTATCTTGTATAGAAACAAATGGCGACTCTTGCAAACTGCCATAAATAAAGACCTGCTAAATTAATTATGACACAATAAAGATTTTGTTACTTTGGTAGATGATAGGGGTAACTATTGTCTAGATGTTATTGTAATGCTGTCGGCGTCGATACTACGGTTACGTAGGCTGTAAGATTAGTCTTATTTCATTTTAACTGTTCACAAAGAAAGAAAAATAATCCGCTAATAAATTACAAATATTTTATCATCTTAAAAAAATATGTGAAGAATCATACTCGATATAACGAAATTTCTGAAAATTACCCTTATTAGACAGGACTTAATTGGAGCAAAAATAGGTTCATATAAAAATAAAGACGAGAACAATTGTTATAAAGAAAATTTGAAATGTATTCAATAGAACACATATTAGTGAATATAACAAAATTATTGAAATTTATTAAAAAAAATAATGAAAACGTTTAGTCAATTATACCCAAAGCAAAAATGATTTTTTTGCATCAAAAACAGCTGATTTTATGCAAAAACATCCTCTAGGAATCAATAGGTTTTGGTGATAAATATTTAATATTTTATATTTATATTCAATCACATTGCGAACATAAACTTTCAAATCTTTAATAAAATTGCTCAATGTTTTATTATTGTTGTATCACTTCCCAATACATCTACTGAATAGTTTTAAGAATACCAAGATTAACGTGTTTTTTTTATTGACAAATTGCATGTTTACAATCTACTCATTCTAGTCGATACACAGAGTAATAAATAAAGTGTCTGTAAGTAAATTAACCTGAGTTAGATACTGTCCAGTGACGGTTCTCTACGTATTATTGCGGTTGGTCTTTTGGCCATGCTCTCTTCAATCTTCTTTCGGCAAGTGGTTGGTGGAATAAATTATAATGAGTTCGTTGTTGTGATCTCTCTCTTTCTCTCTCTCTCTCTCTTCAATCCTGACCCCCCAGGGGGAGTGTAGTGGTCGACGTGATGTCGTGTATTGTCCGTCTCCAGAGATCTCTGTCTCTGGTCATTTCTTGTAATTCATTCATAGGTCTTTGGCATATTCCTGTAATTTGATCTATCCATCTTGTTGGGGATCTTCCTCGTGATCTTCGGCCTTCTACCTTTCCTTGGATTATGAGTCTTTAGCAGGCTTAAATGTGCTGCCTCTTGTTCCATAAATGTAGTAACATTATAAATTATTGACTTTACTTGCCTATTTAATCCCAGCCCTTTCGTTCCTATCTTTTTAGAAGCCATATTATAAGTATTATTAATAACTAAACTTAACACACTATAAATAAACTAAACTAAACACTAAATGACTTAATTATTCACTAATTACTACTACCTATATTATACTAAGCACTAATATAAAATAAAATTATAAAATATCCAACACGATCACATCAACAAGTCAAACACTTTCTGCGATACGCAACTACGACACTGGCAAACTGCAAACTGGGCGTGTCTATGGTAACGCTAGTAAACAAGAACCACTGCGCACCGTCGAGTTATGAGTCATATTCCCAAACTAAACTTTGTCGGAGTCTAACTTAACGCCGGTTTCTTCTGTGGCTTTAAGCATTTCTGCTGTTATCATATCTGGACCTGGTGCTTTGTTATATTTGAGCTTGTTGATAGCCTGTCTTACTTCATTTTCGAGTATATCAGGTTTTTCTTCCACCTCGTCAGAGATTTGGCTAACAAGCTCTTGGCGTTGATCATCTTTATATAGGTCCCTGCAATACGATCTCCATATCTCTGCTATGTCTTCTCTGTTTGTTCTCAGGGTTCCAGTGTTATCTTCAATGGCCCAAGTTCTGGCTCTGAAGTCTCTTGTCAGGTAGCGTATTTTTTTAAATAGATCTCTCGGCTGATTATTCTGACCATGTCTCTCAATTTTTTTTGCATATACTTTGATAGTACTGTTTTTTTGTCGGCCTTACATCTTCGTTTTATTTCTTTATTGAGGTTTCTTAAACTAGCTTTTTCCCTTTCACTATGTATACCACTTTTACAAAGAAAAAAAAAACACAGAAGTTAAAACACTTCACAAATGTGTATTTAGGTATAAAACAAACAAGTTAAAACTTTTTAAAAAAGTGTCGTCACATTTAAAGTTCTGGCAGAACGTTTTCGATCACTACGGATCATCTTCAGTGCCTCGTATTTGTTGCTAACTATATAAATATGGTGTCTATAAGACTACCATGTTTGATTTGGTAAAGTGTCACATTTTACATTAGGTAATGTTGATACTGTAGGTCGATGACAATGGATGTATTTAAAATTTATTACTTTAGGGACTACATGTCTCCTAAGCTCGAGTACTTGCACGTTGTCAGTTGAAGCGACGACACAGACCAAATGTCTGATGTCACAGGAGATAACTTAAAGACAGCTAAACTTGACAGGATTTCAGTATGTTCCGAAATTAATGTAATTTTTAATTTGTGAAATTATAAAATTTGTTTACTTGTAGTAATGAATAATAACTTATTAATAACTTATTAATGAAACTTAGGTTCATTAATAAGTTATTATTCATTACTACAAGTAAACAAATTTTATAATTTCACAAATTAAAAATTACATTAATTTCGGAACATACTGAAATCCTGTCAAGTTTAGCTGTCTTTAAGTTATCTCCTGTGACATCAGACATTTGGTCTGTGTCGTCGCTTCAACTGACAACGTGCAAGTACTCGAGCTTAGGAGACATGTAGTCCCTAAAGTAATAAATTTTAAATACATCCATTGTCATCGACCTACAGTATCAACATTACCTAATGTAAAATGTGACACTTTACCAAATCAAACATGGTAGTCTTATAGACACCATATTTATATAGTTAGCAACAAATACGAGGCACTGAAGATGATCCGTAGTGATCGAAAACGTTCTGCCAGAACTTTAAATGTGACGACACTTTTTTAAAAAGTTTTAACTTGTTTGTTTTATACCTAAATACACATTTGTGAAGTGTTTTAACTTCTGTGTTTTTTTTAAACGATGGTATACAGCCACTTACGGGGTTTTTCCCATTAACTTTTACAAAGATTTCTTCTATTCTCAATTATTTTAAGAGTTTCATCCGTTATCCAGTGTTTCCGTTTCACCGGATTATTTTTCTTTGAGCGATCCACTGGTGTTGTTACGCAATGTTTAACAGTTGTTGTGATCAGTGGTGCGATTTTTGATACTTGATTGAGTGATCCTTTATTGTGTCCTTAAGTAATGAAATGTCCAGATCATTGTGAAGTGATTAGTTAGATACGAACCACAGTCCTTTTCCATATGCCCAAACTGGAATGAGTATAGTAGTACATCCACAGCTTATTTTCGAGAGATAACTGAGATCTTTTGTTAAATAGCCAGTTCATATTTTTTAGTTTAAGATCTAGTTGTTTCCGTTTAGTTTTAATGTGCGTTGTCCATGTAAGATTTTTATTTGACAACTGGTTTTATAGGAATTGGAGTATTATTAATAAAAACTTGTGGACATGTAGATTTTCTTGTTGTAAAAGTAATTTGTACTGATTTTAACTTGGAAGTAACAGTCATGAGGATACGATTTTAGTATAAAGTATAGTAGTTGGTCTCTTAGGTGTAATTTCAGTTTGTAGAGGAGACCTTCATGCCATAATCTATCAAATACCTGTTGTCTATTTAAAAACACTCCAGCGCAAAACTTTTTTTCTTCGAGAGTTGTATTAAATATATTTACTATTCTATGGCATTGTTGGATGGTTGACTGTTCACGTCTAAATCCGAATTGGGGTTGTAGCATAATTTTGTTTATGGGAACAACTTGCTCGATTTTATGTAATATGTAGCAGCCTTTCTAATACTTTTGACATTATTAGGAGTAGGTTTATACGGCGATATGAATTTGCTTGAGTTGCGGGCTTACCAGGTTTCGGAATCATAGTAACTTCAGCAAAGTTCCATTGTATTAGAATGTATCGAAGACGTAGTATGCTGTTATATATTATTGTTAATAACACCACTGCTTTTCTCGGTAGCTTCTAAAGTAATTTGCCTGTTATTAAATCAATAACCAGGATCTTTCTTAACATTTTGCATTTTTATTTGTTGTCGAACCACTGTCGGAGTAATTGTTGTCAGAGGAAGAGATCGGTGATATGGAGTTTCGAGATACATTCATTACATTTCAAAACCTATAGCATGAAATTTCCGTTTTTAGTTTTGGCAATAAATGTGAGACATTTGAAGTATGCCAAAAAAAGCGCTGAAGTTACAGTTTCACATTACAAACAATCTAAAACGTTAAAAACCGCTTCTTTTCAATCACGTAAGTACGTTTTTCGAAACTAAACAATATCAACTACAAATTAAATCCAATACTGTAAAGTTTATGTACTGCAAAGATGGAAATCGATTAATTATTGAGTAGAAATTACATAGTACCGGTCATTAAAAGTGATAAATTGTATTGATCTCATGAGAATCATAAAAAATGGCAAAAATCGCGCAAGGTTTATGTATCAACACCTGAATATATAAAAACTGACTACTTTTGTGACAAAATACATAGGAAAGCTGCAGTTTCGACCTTTTAAACGCATTTTGAAGAACGGCAAGGTTCTTGAACTCCCTAATTCGAGCATAGAGCTTCAGTGAAAACGCGCCATCGGGTTCTATTTTGCGCTAAGGCCTTCACCTCATGCCAAGACTTTTCTTGACATCTTATCTTGGAGAAGATCCATCCATGATGGCATATTGTTTCTTGCAGTTACACTCATAGAATTGGTTTTAATAATATTGATTTTTAAACCTACTTTATTGGCTTTAATGGAAAGTGTTTCCAATTGATCAGCCACACCTTGGAACCTTATTATTATGAAATGTTATTAAAAATACATTTACAACTGTTGGATCAGTTGATGCAGCTTTACTGTAAATATTTCGTTAAAAAGATTCACTTTTTCTAGATATCAAACATCGTCTGGTATATTCGTATAATCTCTAAATCTATTAAAGGCTACTTTACCGTGTAAGCTAAACAGCCCTAATGTTCCTAGTAAATATAGTCACACATCACACATAAACTGGCAACATGCTATTAACTTTTTTGTTTACACTCAAAACTTTCCGAAGCCGACGACAAGTGTTCCCTATGTTTTAAAGTTATTTTCCTATTTCCATAAATGTTTGGTCAGTTCAGTCAAGCAGTCCTCGCGTTTAATTCTTACTGTCCTAATTAGAGAGCACTATACAACGGATTACGTTCTCTCTCCGCTCTGTATTTTAGAGATTTCGCGGTTTGCCGACTCTATTTTGTGCCCTTTATTACACTCGACGGGAGAGAACACTATTATGGAAAGAGACATCGGACGTATATACACGACACAAGCAAATTGATCCAGACCAAACAATGAAGTTCTACAGGCGGTTAATCGTTTTAACGATAACTGGGAATAAAAATCTTCAGGTTCCCGATACGGTTATTTAACAGGTGATTGTACAACAGATATATTAAGTAACCTTAATTGATTTATCACTCTTCTCATGTTCTTTTTACTTCTTTATTATACACACTGTACATGTTTTTTTTTCGATTACTTATTACTTATCCTCCTCCTCCTCTATCCTTTATCCTTCTTAAGAACGGTTACTATCCATTCTTCTCTCTCCTGGGCGCGCCTGAGACAGAGAGTAACCGGTATCGCACTTTATTTGGTCGGATCCATCGGATTGGCGATCTTCCTCGAATTCTTTTACCATCTACCTTGCCTTTAACCATTAACCTCTCCATGCCTTCCATTCGTCTGGTATGGCAACAAAGGACAAACAGTTTAAAATTATTAAAAAAGTTCTACGCTACATTCTTTGGCGGTAACAGGAGAGAGAATAGTGTTTAACGGAAATGCTAAGGTGACATGTGACATATGACAGCTTTGATGGGCAGTCACAGTCATGGATATGTGATCTGCACATATTAAAATTCTGTGTAAGTAACTGTGACTGCCCATCAAAGCTGTCATATGTCACATGTCACCTTAGCATTTCCGTTAAACACCATTCTATCTCCTGTTACCGCCAAAGAATGTAGCATAGAACTTTTTTATTAATTTGAAACTGTTTGTCCTTTGTTCTAGTGTAGTGTTTATACAATTTTATGTTACTATCTATGTTTATTACATTCTACGCTTGCTGGATAGCCCATATTTGACGAAGTAAGTCTAAAACGTTAATCACAAAAAACTTTTATCATCTTTCTATCAACTTTGAGTTTTTATCGAAGTTAATTAATTTCCTTCATCTAAAAAACGTTTTTTTGGCTTATTTCAGATGCCCCTGAAGATGCTATATTAAGCGAAAGTACTTGGGCAAGATTGTGCTCGATATAATTACCTTAATTTTCAAAGTTCATTTATTCGAGTATTCAACCGCATATCAATTAGTTATAAATATGTCTGCTGTGGAACAGTATAGTGTTTTTATATTTTGTTTTATTATTCTGTTATTTTGTTCTCAGCAATCTTATGATATATATTTTTTAAATAGATATTGTGTGTACTCCGAAATTACATAGTTTTTCATTATATTCTGATATATTGATATATTCCAATATACATATATTCCGAAATTAGTTTACTTTTTGGATTTTCTTACATAATTTGTTACAAAAGTTTTTTAATGACGTATGAATACAATAAGTATTGTCTTTTATGCGCTTCTGTTTTACAGCTAAGTAATATTATTTTATTTTAATTTTAGGTAAAGCTCGAACAAAACGTAGGTAAGCCCTCAAGGGTAATCCACATCCGCAACATCCCAAGCGACGTTTCGGAAGCAGAAATAATTCATCTCGGACTCCCCTTCGGAAGGGTCACAAACGTTTTGGTATTGAAGGGTAAAAATCAAGCGTTTTTGGAGATGGGCGACGAACAATCAGCCACGACTATGGTGAACTACTTCTCCAATTGCATCGCGCAGCTAAGAGGCCGTGCAGTTTATGTACAGTACTCGAATCACAAGGAGCTGAAGACCGATCAAACACATTCCAATGCGGTGAGTGTGAGTTTTTGTTTATTTGCAATTTTCTTCGTATATTAGAAAGCAAAAGGCATTACAATTTTAATAGATTATTATTGTATACGAAGTACGAAATAATTCTACTTACTTCACTTAATTTCTAGTGTGTTGGGAATTAAGGTATGTTAATTTTACAAAGTATACTATGATATGATTTATTAAAATTTTAGAAATACAATATTAGATATTATAATAAATAATATGAATAATAATTTAAATTCATCTACTCGCGCATCAACATAACATAAGTGCACGCGTGACTTACTTTATACAGCACAAGAGACATTTAAAAACAGTGGTTTTGTTTTTTTTTTTTTAAATGCACTTACTTGTTTGTTCTAAACCTTATTTATTAACATATTAATAATATTGAACATTTTGAGTAACTTCAGATAGAATGAAATTATTATCAACAAATTTTTTGAAACCAAATAGACATAATACTAATAATAAAATATAAAAAATAACAGTTAAAATGATAAATATTTATTGCACATCCTCTAAGCTGTCATCTTTATTTTGACATTGTATGCAAGTAACACCAGCAACATAATGATCCTTGCAGACTGATCTATCTGAGACAAATGCTGCATGTTATCGTTGTAGTCCGGTTTTTCTGTCTACCATTCCGTTGAGCTATTTGAGGCCGCTGATATGTGTTTAGAAAAAGTCTTATGTTGGATGGCATAGTATTTATTTCAGCTCGTTCCTGAAAGATGTGGTTTCATCAATGATATTGCTAACTGTTTTAAAAAAATTTCTTCTAAAGTTGGTTTGACTGTTGAAGTTATCAAAATTATATAACATTTGACTATTTATTCCTGCCACATTCAACATCTGAGAAAATATGACTAATGCCACGTACGGGTATGTCTTGCTACTGAATACGTAAAGCACATTTTATCTACGGTGTCAACACCACCTTGGTGAGAATTATAGTCCATAATAATATTGGGCTTATTAGTGACCTGATCTATAGAGGAATCATAATGCATCGTGGAAAGTAAAATAACCACCCTGTTCTGTTTTGGAACAAATGATAAAAGTGTAGCTTCCTGCTGAAACCCAAAAAGAGATGAACCTTCTATTTGGTTTTTATTGGGTAAAAAATTTTTTGGGATCTCTTTTATTTTTTTTTATTGTTCCAACTATTGAAGTCTTTTTTTTTTCAACAGATCTATTGCTAACTTATAACTGGTGTACCAGTTAATACCAGTTACGATTTCTCCATTCCATTTTTCAACCAATCGTTGTGTAATATCCTCTGGCTTATTTGATTTTTTGTAAGGCCCATCTGGTTGTTGCCCACAGTACAACTCGATACAGCTCACATACAATGTTTGTGAGTCACACAATACGAATGCTTTTATCCCATATTTTGCTAGATTATTTGGTATATACTGTAAAAAGCTGCATCTCCCTGGAAAAGAAATGAGCATTTCGTTAATTGTCAGATATTCACCTAATGTATTAGGACCATGCAAGTTCGGAAGAGCGACACCTGGTGTCGTAAATCAGCAAAATTTATTACGCTTTCATAGTAGATCGAGGTTACCGGATAACTGTCAAGGACGTAGCCCCAAAAAATAATAAGAAGAAAAAGTATGATTGAGGTTATGTCGGTATTTTATTAAAAGGTAAACGTTGTATGTAGTGTAAATACAATTAAATACATTATTAAATTACAGCATTACTGTTAATATGGATGCAATAATAAAAATTGGATTTGAGAAAGTAAATCACCAAATAACTTTTCAACCAAGCACTGAGTCAAAGGGAAAAGCTTTAGTAGTGGCAAATTATGTTAAAAATGTGGAAGAATTAAGAAAAAATGGACAAAGCTATGTAATACATAGCTAAACTTAAAGTTACATTAGCATTAAACTTGATTTTTGGGTTAAAAGTGAACTCTAAGTGAGTGTTATGAAACTAAAATTTTCACTTAAAAGTGAACTTTTATTTATTATTTATTTCAAACTGACTTTAAAATTGAGCGCAAGAATAATGCATAATTTAGGTTATGTTACTTACTTATGCTTTTTTATGATATAAATCCACTTTTCTCTTTGTAGTAATTTGTGCTTCGAAGTTGGAAACGAACTTATATTGACAATTTTTTGTTGTATTTTTACAATTTATAACACAGCATTTACTAAATCCCATTTTCTTCAGTGACAGAAGGTGTAAATAAACAAACGAATATGAAATATGACAATTTGACAATTGACAATATGAATTTAAGAAATCTATGAAATGTGCAGTAAAAAATGCAAGATTTCTCCGCTACTCGCGCACGATCGTTTCTCGTATAGTACTTGCACGTCGCCAATATTGTGGGAAAAGAGGTCTAGCATAAATAGTATAATGGCAAGTTTGTCAGTAGCTTTTCTTTGAGCTCTTGTATCTTTATTGTCGAACACATAAAAGAAATAAAAATCGGTTGCAGCTCATGCAATCTCACCTTATTTTTTAAGCCCAGGTAAAATCAAAACTCCGACGTTGCCATAATTTCAGATTTGGTGGTTCTGGCGTCTCTATCGCGATTGTAATTCGGGCGCATCTTTTCTATTTATATATTGGTAGATACCACAATATTTTTATGTCATCAGTAAAAAGTTTAGCGAAAGCATTTGCCTCATTTGTAATATCTTTAGCGTACTCTTTGGATCAAGGGAAGTACTTTTACAATATTCGTTTTGTTAGTTTTACTAAACTTACTTTTCAAAGAATACTTACACCATTTTGTTCCATCCTTGCCTTCATAGAAATCTTCTGAACTTACTTCATTTTCATTTTCGCTATAAGTTTCACTTGAATATCCACTCAAATCAGAACTGTGTTCCTTCGTTAAAAATGACTTTTTCGTCGGATGTATCAGGATTTCCCCCAATTACTTCTTCATCTTCTTCTCGAAATAATGCATCAAATGCTTCGAGTTCTTTATCATGAAGTCCATTGGGATTTCCAACTGGAATCTGATCCCTGAAAAATAAAATTACTAATAAAATCTACATGAGAAAAAGTATTGCTTATAAGGAAAAATATATTGTGTGACACAATGACTTCTTCCGTCATGACGTTCTCCTTGGTGATCAGGGAGCCTAAATATGTGAATTTGTCCACCACTTTTGGTTTTGTCGATAGGACTCTCTAATCAAAAGATATCGAATTTTTACCGTCGAGTTTATACAAACTTTATTTAAAGCGTTGTTTCTGAAAGAACTGTTCATTCCACACTAATTAATATTTTTGTTCAAAATTATCTTAGCTACATTTTTTTATTGAAAAACTTTTTTTTTTGTACAGTTTTTTTTGCGGAGTACAGATTCTTAGTAAATCGATTATTTTTTGCGTTTTCCTCCTACGAGGGTGAACTTTAGAGGGAAGGAAGGAGTGATAAACTTTTTGCATATTTTTTGGGATCTTAAAATTAAAATTCTCATCAAAAATTCAACTGATTTTTAGAGGTTCCGTGGCATTTTCATCTCTGACGACTGGAGTATGCTTTAACGTTCCTTGATATTCTTTCTATATTTAATTTCTCTAGAGTATAATTTCTTTTATGGTAATATGCTACACTTTCCTAGTGTTTTATATGTATAATCATGTTAAGAATATTTTTCCACCATTGTACATATTTCAGCCTTCTTAGAACATCATATTTGATCACATTCTGTCTATCTAATAATATAATCTATCGAATTTCACAATTGGGTTAATCCTGGAGTTATATTTGGATTATGTATTTGTCGTCCTTCTATTAAAACCCAATATGTTGTACTGACAATATTTGTTAATATATCAATAAATGAATTCATTTCAACCATAGTATGGTACGGTTCTACAGTATGACGTGAATATTTGTTAATTAAGTCCGTTTTGAGTTACAGAGAATATATGAAATATGTATGAATGTAATTTGTAACTATAAATTGTTTATAATTTTGGGTTACCTGATATTTGAGTGAAAGAACATTTTACGTTCAGTTATGATTAGTTAAGCATATTACTGCATATTATTAATTAATATACGAATTGTACTTGGGATTACAACATTAATTTTCTATACAAGGGTTCCATTAATAAACATTACCCAAATACTAGTTTTGTTTCGAATAATTAGAACGAATATTACATTAATAATTAAAAACCTCTCTACAATACAGTATCATCAATATTCTCTTTATCTTTATCCGTTTGCGGGATCGACTTCCCCAAGTAAGAGCCCCTTCCCATATCAATTGGCCCATGGTTAGATCGATAAGGAAATTAAATTTTGGAGAACAAAAATAAAGCGCAGAGGAAAATTTAGAAGTTTTAATGCATCGAACAACATTTTTAAATTTCCTAATTATAGAAAATATTTTATAACGTAATGAAAACAATTGAATAAACAGAATAATAATAAATTAAAAAATAACGCATAGAATATCTGAGTTTACCACAGAGTTACATCTACAATTCTTCGAGGTAGTGTTGCCCAAAATCGGTCTTGTTCTTCTTGTTCTAGTCTTGGTCTTGTTCTTGTGTTTACGCAAGACCGAGGCGATACTGTAGGTAACATTTTGATCTTACCATATAGTGGTCAGTTCCGCACTCCGGTCCTCTTAATACTCTTATGTCTTCAACTTGTATGTGCGTTTCTTGTTTTGTGATGACATAATCTATAATTGACTTTGTGTTTCTCGTTGGTTGAACCCAGGTGTACTTATGTATGTTTTTATGTTGGTAGAATCCGTTTAGTCAGAGAGTGTTGTTCACAGAATTTGATTAAGTGTTCCCCAGTTTTATTTGTTTTAGAGTCACCATATTTTCCTACGACTTTGTCATTTGTTTTTGTTCCTGTCTAAGCGTTAAAATTTCCCAGTTTAAGTCCGTTTTGAGTTACAGAGAATATATGAAATATGTATGAATGTAATTTGTAACTATAAATTGTTTATAATTTTGGGTTACCTGATATTTGAGTGAAAGAACATTTTACGTTCAGTTATGATTAGTTAAGCATATTACTGCATATTATTAATTAATATACGAATTGTACTTGGGATTACAACATTAATTTTCTATACAAGGGTTCCATTAATAAACATTACCCAAATACTAGTTTTGTTTCGAATAATTAGAACGAATATTACATTAATAATTAAAAACCTCTCTACAATACAGTATCATCAATATTCTCTTTATCTTTATCCGTTTGCGGGATCGACTTCCCCAAGTAAGAGCCCCTTCCCATATCAATTGGCCCATGGTTAGATCGATAAGGAAATTAAATTTTGGAGAACAAAAATAAAAGCGCAGAGGAAAATTTAGAAGTTTTAATGCATCGAACAACATTTTTAAATTTCCTAATTGTAGAAAATATTTTATAACGTAATGAAAACAATTGAATAAACAGAATAATAATAAATTAAAAAATAACGCATAGAATATGTAATATTAACAAAAAAAAATGTGAAAGTTTGCCACTGAGTTACATCTACAATTCTTCGAGGTAGTGTTGCCCAAAATCGGTCGTGGTCTTGCAGTCTTGGTCTTGTTCTTGCGTTTTCGCAAGACCTAGCTCGATACTGTAGGTAACATTTTGATCTTACCATATAGTGGTCAGTTCGACACTCCGGTCCTCTTAATACTCTTATGTCTTCAACTTGTATGTGCGTTTCTTGTTTTGTAATGACATAATCTATAATTGACTTTGTGTTTCTCGTTGGTTGAACCCAGGTGTACTTATGTATGTTTTTATGTTGGTAGAATCCGTTTAGGATTTCAGAGAGTGTTGTTCACAGCATTCGATTAAGTGTTCCCCATTTTTATTTGTTTTAGCGTCACCATATTTTCCTACGACTTTGTCATTTGTTTTTTTTTCCTGTCCAAGCGTTAAAATCTCCCAACAGCACAATTTCTTTGCGGCTATTTATATTTTCAATGAGTTCCGATAAAGTTTCGTAGAATATTTGTTTAGCTGCTTTTGATCCATTTTCTGACGGAGCATATATTCCAATGATCTCGAGGTCGTGCCCTTTCCACGTAATAGTTACTCTAATAATTCTCTCATTGATCTGCTCCCAGCTTTTCAGGTTTCCTTTTAAGTCTTTTTTTATCAATATTGATACCCCTGCTTGTGCTCTTTTGTCTTTCTCTACTCTACTATAAATATGTATAAAACCTCCTATGTCTTCACTACCTTGGCCTTTTTTCTTTGTTTCAATAAGAACCGTGATATCTGATTTTATTTTCTTTACTTCTGTCATGACTTCGTCTGGCTTGGTTCTCCACCTTTGGATATTCCATGTATTTATATTCAAAGTCTTTGTTCGTTTGCTACGTCGTCTTCGTATTTTTCCCGTCCGTATTCCGAGGCTGAATTTTAGAATTTTTTGCAGTAAGTTTTTTCACGGGTGTAGAGGAGCAGGCCCTACAGCCCAACCCTCTACCAGGAGGACCAGGATTTTCTGTTAGGGTTTACTCCCTTAGTCGAGAGAAGAGCAGTAGAGTGTAGTAGACAGAATTATAGTGACCCGTTCGCCCTCGGATTACCCTAATATCCACTCGGGGTCGGAAAAACAAGAGTTAGCCAAGAGAGGCCGATAGGAAAGATTAACGACATTTCGCTCAAGACACGTTGAAAAAGAGCAAAATGTGAAGGCCCCTATGATCCGCCAAGTGCGTTTCATAAACGTATGAGTATTGGTACACTTTGTATTCCCGCTCATACCTCGGGGTGTCGACTACAGACTGTATGGCTCGTCCAGCATGTCATAGCATGGAGGATAGGGTGCATGTCATTTTTACAATGTAGACCCCTAATGTTTTCATATATTATATAGATTTACAAAAAGCTTTTGATAGAGTCCAACATGGTTAACTCATACATGCATTGAAACACATACACCTAGATCCCAAGGATATTAATTTAATCAAAAATCTGTACTATAAGCGGTCGTACGGATGGAAGATAGTGAGACAAACCAGGTGGAAATTCAAAGAGGAGTCAGACAGGGATGTGAGCGGTCGCCACAATTATTTAATGTGTACTCCCAACTAATATTTCAGGAGGCACTATGGGAAAGAACTGAAGGTGTAAGGATTGGAGGGAGCATCATTAATAACATAAGATTTGCAGATGATACCGCAATCATGGCAGAGAATATAGGCGATTTACAAACTCTCCTGGAAATCATTAACAGAGAAAGCAAAAAGATGGGACTAACAATGAATATAAATAAAACCAAATACATGGTGATCTCAAAAACCCTGTTGACAACATACAACTGACATTGGAGGGTAAACCCCTAGAGAGAATCGACAAATATAAATACCTCGGAACGATTATAAATTCACAGTTAGATCAAGAGCAGGAGATAAAGGTCAGAATAGAAATAGCTCGAAAAGGTTTTATAAAATACAAGTCAATGTTTACAAATAAGAAATTGAGTATGGCTATCAGATTGAGGTTCGTTGAATGTTATGTTTGGTCGCAACTACTATATGGGGTAGAAGCTTGGACTCTGAAAGCCCAATCTATAAAAAAATTTGAGGCATTCGAAATGTGGCTATATAGGCATATTTTGAAGATTCCTTGGACTGCAAAAGTCTCAAATGAGGAAGTGTTAAGACGAGTTGGACATAGCAGAAAGCTTACCAACACAATTAAAATAAGAAAAACATCCTATCTGGGTCACATACTCCGAAACGACAAATACTCTCTGCTACAAGTCATCAAGGTAGAGTAGAGGAAAGAAAAGCCTTGGGAAGAAAGAAGAAATCTTGGCTGAGGAATATCAGAGATTGGACTAACCTCAGTGTTAAACAGATATTTCACGTTGCAAAAGATCGAGAAGCGTTTAAAGAAGTGATCGCCAACCTTCGTTAGAAGACGGCACAAGAAGAAGAAGAAGACCCCTAAACTCCACGGCCTGACAAATATCAAAATAATTATTCACTTAAAAATTATTAGTTTTGTTGAAAAAGTTCTAACAATAGTTATATGACAAGAGTATTAATTAGGAAAAACGCTGGTATCAACAGAAATATAAAATGATGTGTTGAATCAATGGCTCTTTACAAACATTTTGTGTTATTCATTATGTTTATGTTTTTTTTTGTTATGCGCCAATCTCATTGGACAATTCTTTTTTATATTTGTTGAACTTATTTATGGTATTTTTACGAACAAATAGGTTAATACATTTTTGTTATTTAACCCTATTCGTGTTTAGCCAAAAATATTTTAGCAAAATATGCAGCGTTGTCATGTGATATTTTAAAATCTTTCTCGGGTCCTTGTACAAATCATTTTATATTTAATTTAGCGTTTTAAATTCAAATTTCACGAATACTTTAGGCCATAAAAAAGACCCGACCGCCAGATACCATCAAACCCTTTTTCCGTAACAATGTGTAAATTCCACGAAGCAACTAACCCCGGCAAATTAGCAAATCCTTTTAACCCTCTCGAATTCACAATGAATTTCATCACGAGTCCGATGCGATTCGGCAAGTCTCGCGAAACCCTTATGACTCCTTACGATCCTTACAGTCCTTAAACTAACTCTGTCGTCGACGGAAAAGCCGAAAAGAAAATTTCAACGCATCATTAAATTTTCCAAGGCGATTTTTCAGTTCAGCGCCGATGCAAGAGACCAGACTGAAATAGACTTTGAAGTCGGAATCCAGTAATTGATCGTTCTACTAGACGAAATTAGACGACTTTTATAAAAATACAATCTCTTGACTCTTGTTATCTTTCCATGAATAAGAGACGTTTGAATGTAAAAACAATGTCGATTTGGTATTCAAAATTTAGGAGGGAAATTGCTATGCGACTATGATAGGCAGATAAATGACTCCAGCTTAGAAATTGTCATTTAAGTATTTTCAGTTTTTACGTTCAAAGAAATCCTGTGTCATTTTGTTTTGTTAAAAATGTTTTAAAATGTCTTGAATTTGATATTGTTTCCTGCTATAGAGGAATATTAAGAATATGTTTGCTGGTATCTAATGCACATCTGAAGTTTTCCTCCTCATATAGTTTCTGAACCATAAAGGTTAAAAATTTTTTAAAAATCCTTTGTAAAGGGTATATATTTAGAACCCTAACGGGCTAAGTTAAAAAGACAAAACGTTTTCGGAATCCATATTCCATCATCAGTGTCTAAGAGTACATGAATGTAGCCACTAAATATATGGGTAAAAATCCGTTAACAAATAATTAATTACATTTTTCCGCAAATCGCCAGTAAATTTTGACATTCCTGTCAAAATTTCTTGAAGAAAAAGTCAGGACTTCCTTACTGTAAGGAAATGTCATTTCCTTACTGTAAGGAAATGATATTTCCGTACAGTTGTTAGTGTTCTACATAAATGATAGAAAGTTTGACAATTCAACCTCAATACGTTTCCATAGTAACCCAGTAATTTTATTAGGAATTTCAAAGCACCATTTATTTGGGAATAAAATTATCGCGTTTTTTTTTTAAATCAATCAATATCTGTCGAATTTTAAACGATTTGCGGAAAAATAGTATGTTTACCTCGTAGGAAAAGCCACATTCCTGGACTCTGTGTTGCTAAGTCTTGGCTTGCGCCTCGATTTAGCAATCTTCACAGTCGTCCAGGAATGTTAAGCTTTTCCTACCCAGTAAACAATGTACTATAGTTTACAAATTTTCTTATAATGGTTTAAGATGTTATTACCGTTGGATTAGGTAACATGGCGACATATGACTCCACGTTGAAGTTGCTAGTCTTGGGACAGTGTGTCTACGAAGACTGTATGGAAGCATTTTCTTGTGGAAAATTTCTTTAGATTCTAAATAAAGAAATTTCATTTCTTACTTCTTGCAAATGACTTTGACAAGAAACGGCGAAAGTCGTTGCACACTGGAAAGACTTTTCTCATTGGTGCTGACCGCGACCAATGCTTGTACATAAATTTTAAAAAGCACAATTATCATATTTAAAGCATTTGTTGGGTTTGATGGATTTTAAGGTGTAGCTTGCCACGGACTAAATAACCCATTTGTATGTTTTATATTACGAAATTTTAAAACATTTTTTCAATTTAAGTTTTTAAATCGAGTCCTTTTCACTTAATTGCTCATTATCTTGTGCATATTTAGTAAGTACTGAAATCTCATAACAACAAAATATATCCTATACAATATTCAACCCTTTTAAAATAAAAACGATTCATAAATGCAGCGTGTCCGACTATATAATAAAAGGTAATGAGAAATCAATGTCCAATTTGACTATAGCTTCTAGCTTTAATGTATAATCGATCGCAGCTCATGGACATTATTCAGAGAAACAAAGTTGAACAAAGTATATGCTTAGAGCTGTCAAGTTTCAACCGGGTACAATTAAGTATTGGTGGAGCTGGTGGTAATCACACAAAATCACATTCAATATTATTACAATTTTATTCTGTTTCCACAATTGAACGTATAGAATATGGGGTAAATGAATAGTTATTAATGTTTTTTGTGTACATCGTGGTAACGACAGAGATATCGTAAATATTGTAAAAGAGTAATGTGCTTGGGTTATTATAATAAATCAGGATACAAATAAATTTTTTATCGTAACAATTTTTTTAGCTTTACAACTTTCATTAATTGCTATTCACAGAGTTTACAGTACAGTTATATAAAGAAAATACTATGCTGTTAAAAACGCTAGTGATTTATTGCTTTGTTTGCTTCCTCTGTCAATGTTTTCAACCTTTATTGTTACTGGAATTATTTCATCAACCAACCAATTATTTCATCTTTTTTCACTTCAGTCATCAGAATCACGAATTTCCTAATGTTGTCATCACTTTCCGGAAGATATTGTCCAATTGCTTTTCCTTTTATTTTTTGACGTGCTTGAGCAACTTCCTTATTTATTATTTTGGAGACCGTTTCTGTTGGTCCCCTCGTTAATTCAACTGGTATTTTGTCAAAATCTTTGTTTAATTAACTATCGAAGTATTGTTTTCATTGCTTTTTGAATTTGATTCAAATCTAATAATTTTAAATTGAATTATCGGATTAAACCTTTTGTTTTCATTATAATAGTAAATAGCTAAACCTTATAATTTTGAAGATCTATGTTGAACAAAAGTTTAGGACTTTAAAAGTATGTTGAACAAAAGTTTCGGAGTTTACCGAACTGAACAAAACCATAAGAAAACAGATAAAGGAAGATTTAAAGAAATACCAAGAAGATAGCATTAAGAAAATCATAGAGAAGAACAAAAGTTTAAAAACAATGAAGACAAATATAGGAAAAAGAAAACTAATCATGCTTAAAGCTGAGAACAATGAAGATAGAGATCTAGGAGAAATAGTAAAAATCACAAAAAGATATTACACAGATCTATACAGTTCTAAAAATGACCCACCACTATCATCTAAACAGAATCTCTCGAGAAAAATACAAAATGTTGGCTCAGAGGTATTACCAGAAATAACTGAAGATGTAATCGAAAAATCCATAAACGACATGAAAAGAAATAAAGCGGCCGGTGAGGACAAAATACTGGCGGAACTGCTAAAAGAAGAAGGAGACACGATAAAAAAATGCTAAAAATACTGTTCAACAAATGTCTGTGTGAAGGTAAAATACCTAAACTATGGAGAAATGCCAACACAATCTTAATACATAAGAAAGGAGACCGAACAGACCTAAACAACTACCGTCCTATTTCCCTTTTGTCACAACTATATAAAACCTTCACAAGAATAATAAACAACCGACTAACCTATAAACTTGATAACTACCAACCAGTGGAACAGGCCGGATTCAGGAAAGGATACAGCACAATCGACTAGCTACATGCGCTTAAAATCTTAATTGAGAAAACCAATGAATACAACCTTCCGCTGTACTTAGCATTCATAGATTATGAAAAGGCTTTCGACAGCATTGAACACTGGGCGGTTGAAGAAGCTCTGGTCAATAGTAGAATAGATTCAAGATACCGACAATTGATACATGATATTTACCAAAACGCAACATTGACCGTAATTATGGACGACAAATTAATAACGGATAATATAAAAGTTAAACGAGGAGTCCGACAAGGCGATATAATTTTACCTAAACTGTTTACCTTGACCCTCGAAGACATAATAAAATTAACAGATTGGGAAAACAGAGGAATATATATTAACGGAAAATACCTAAATCACCTTGGATATGCGGATGATATACTCCTGATCTCCTCGGAACGACAAGAACTGGAATTAATGCTGAATGAACTTCATGAAAAATCACTGCAAAAAGGCCTAAAAATTAACTTCAACAAAACAAACGTAATGACAAACACGGAAGAGGCAATAAAAATACAAACAGAAAAAATAGAACAAGTAAATGAGTATATCTATCTAGGACAATCAATTAGAGCTAACAGAGAAAATCAAACAGCCGAAATATCGAGACGAGTAAGCATGGGATGGGCAGCGTTCGGCAAACTTTCTTACGTTCTAAGAAATCAAATAATCCCTCTATACTTACGAAGCAAGGTATATAACTCCTGTATAATACCGATGCTCACCAACGGAGCACAGACATGGACATTTACACAGGCCAATTTGGATAGGATAAGGAAGGCGATAAAAACGATGGAGAGACAAATGTTGGGTACCTCACTTAAAGATAGAAAACGTAACCAGTGGATCAGAACCAGAACAGAGACAGTAGACGCGATAGAACAAGCAGCAAAACTGAAATGGAAATGGGCTGGACACAATGAACGTCTCCAAGACGGACGATGGAACAATGCCATCGGAAAGTAGCGTCCATACAATGCAAAGAGATCAAGAGGCAGACCACAGATGAGGTGGAAAGATGACATGAGGAAACAAAGAGGTCCCACATGACAGAGAACAGCTCAAGATAGGGAAAGATGGAGAGAACTGAGGGAGATCTATATCCAACAATGGAAGAATAGAGAATAGGTTCAAAAAAAATGTTGAACTTATGTTTTTGTCATTCTTTTTTAATTTCAGTATATCTAATAATACTATGGTTTGTTTTTTAACCAGGAGGAGTAATTCAAATTTACGGCGCCGTAATGCTTGTTTGTAATTAGTCCAACCGCAGGCAAGTTTACTTCACTAAATTATGACATTTTGACACTAATGACATTCATGAAATTTTAAAATTCAAAATTTATATCGACGATTTTTTGTATTTTCTGCGTTATTCCTTAAATTTTTAGGGTTTTCGTTCGCATTTATATAAAAAAAAACAGTTCATTTCAGAACTATTTAGCGAGATATTAGTGTTATTAAGATAACAACATGGAGTCAATGCTAAGTACTAGTGGTAATTATTCTTCTCCACCTTAAAAACGCCGAGTAGATTTGGGTCATTTATCATCAAAGGAAAAACAATTCATTATAAACATGTGCAAACATGCAAAAATAACAGCCCCGGTAGTAAAAATAAAACAGGCAACAGCTTAGTTTTGCAAAATAGTTATTGTTAAAATCAAAACTTACTAAATTAATGTGCTAATTTTAGGTGTTGCGAATTCAAGTATTTGCAGAACAATTAAGAAATATAAATAGGCAATCCCATAAAAAATGGTTATATTCCTATAACGTAGCATACAAGATTTGTAAATAAACTCTAAAAATTCTTCAACTTCTTCATAACAATCCCAACATTTTTTATTGTAATTAGAAAAGCAAAAAAAATATATATATATATTGGACGGGAATTGGAAAAAAATATTATTAAATACAACTTAAATATTTATTTAATACATGTTTGTTTATAATAAAGTGACATATGGCATTAGTAGTAGTTTTTGTGGAGAGGTGGCGCTGGGGTGTCATTGCGGAAAAACAGATAGAATAAGCAAATTATAATATTGATGATATAGTTTATAAAGAACAAACAAGTCTGCTTAAATAATTGTAGTTATGTTCAAGAGAATTAATTGTTTACAAGTTATCAATATGAAAAAACGCAATGGATTTTATAAAAAAAAACTAATGTCATATGATTTTTAGTGCTTTGTCTTTTTTTAAAAAACCAATTATGTCTCATGTAATAAAATTTTTAATCAAGTAACATCGGAATTAGCTTTTTTGCTTCAACGAGCAGTCGAATGAATTCTGCAACAAACGGAACATATTCAATTTTGTTTGAATTATCCATTATTTTACTATTAACAATGTTATTTTTGTGTTTTGCAGTCAGTATTCATTAAACTTCATGCAATGGCACAGCACATTCGTGATAAATTGGTTTTAAATCCACAATAAAAATAACAATAGAAAGAAATAGTTTTAAACATAGACGTAAATAACATTTCAAATAGAATAATTGCCTTTAACCGCGTCCATGCAATTCACCGATAGTTCATGTTTTCTGTCGTGTTTTTCGAACATAGGAGTGACAGTGATCATACCGTCACCGACGTGGTGTATCGTTGTTAACACTCAGCACCGGATCCCGGGGTCCGGCCCAACGAGCAAATGCAGAAACCGCATTAATTACATTAACTAATAACGTGGTTTTGTGTGATATTTAATCACGAATTAGGTTTTTATTACTGAGCTCTCGGGCATGTAGGTACAATGAATAGCATCAAGTGGTTTTGGGATAAATTTGGGTTTTGGTCGGAAATTGAAAATTGTGTACCGATTAGATTCATTATTTAGGGGTATTCGCTCGTATTGCGTTTTGATAAACATTATTTTTAGTTTTGAACAAACCTAGAATAATAAATAAAAATATGAAACAAGGTAATTTTGATTAACTAATGTTACTTTTATTGATTTAAAGTAGGTTTGGCTTCACTAGAGTGCTATTTAACAGCACGTTTCTGCAGTTCGGTAAAGAGAAATGCAATCTTTGAGCAACCACCGAAAAATATTTGAATCTATTCAAAATATGGGGTCAAAGTATATATGTCTATTTATTTGTTCAAGAGGCCTTGAGAGTCTAGGTCATATGGTCTATCTTTTACATTATTACATTTCTCAATTTTTACATTATATTACTCACAAACAATTTAGATTACAAATCACAAAAACAATTTTTATGTTCGTATGCTTCCGGAGAATAGGTTTACTATTTCTTTCTATTCATCTCTTTTGTTCATTTCTTCTTCACAGTCAAGCTCTCCAATACCTCTCAGATCTTCTATAACACTGCTATACCACCTACTTCCTGCGTCTCCTTTCTTCGTTTTCCCTATTAGTCATCTGCTCAAGACCATTTTTGGCATTCTATACCTATTTGTTTTTTCACCTTTTTCGATGTATTGCTACAATTATCAACCTTAATTTTAAAAGACATTACCTTTATCCAACTCTTAGCAATAATTCCTACTCCCACTCTACCACCCTCCCCACCCAAAGAAATAGGGACAAAAAATAAAAATAAAATAAAAAATAAACTCTCGACTGTTGACTCTCGGTAGTAACAGACGCTTTTCTCTTTGCTATGCTTATGTATGTCACCGAGAAATACATAAATTTACTTGGGTCCAACAATCAAGAAATTTTAAATCCATTGTAGACTATGTGATCACCCGACAAAATACGCAACTCAATATACAAGACGTAAGAGCGTTTAGCGAAAGCACATGTAGAAGCGATCACTACCTAGTAAAGGCTAAAAAAATACCCATACGACTAGCCAAGAAAAAATAACGTAGCGAGGAACAAAAGCAAAAAACAATGGAAACCAAATGCAGCTTGAATAGCCTCAACTATGACGGCACAAAGGCGCTGTACAAGAAGCGACTCGATCAAATGCTCTTACAAGAAAACTTTGATAGTATTGAGCACCATTACAATTACATAAATATCTTAAAAGCGGAGTAGAAGAAGCCTTGACTAAATATGACAAACCCTAACGAAGGAACCCATATTGGTGGGATAAAGAAATCGAAGAAAAAATATGGGAAAGAAACTGCTCCAGATTAAAGACTTACTTGGGGGAGTAGGAGAAGCACCAAAAGCTGAAAAATACTTCGATCTCTTCGACAAGATAAGACTATAAACATTAACTTATCGATCAGCCTAGATAAATGGGACGAATACTTAGCAAATCTACTGGTGGAAGAAAGGGTAGAATTTTTGCAAACACCTCAAACAAAATCAGAGGTTCAAGTACATACAATAGCTTCCCCAATTAGGACTGACGACAGAGAAGTAGGATGAATATGCCAAGCATTAAAGGAGCTACTCTGAGCTACTCAAGTACGGTACAATCCAATTATATAAGCAACTAGTCAGCCTTTACCAAAAATGTTTTAACGGAAAGAGTTTATATGAGGAGTGGCGGAGCAAGCGATAAAGAAGTGGAAAAGGAAATGCAGAAACATGAAAATTTCTCTAAACGACACAATATTGAGTTTTGCAGACGACCAGATAGTGATGGCCCAAGACTATGAATACCTCGAATATATGACCCGTGACTTATCGAAGAATACGAACTATGGGGACTAGAAGTAAATATCGAGAAACCGGAATACATGTGTATTGGGGGAATTCGACAAAATCTAATCTTGGAAAAAATACAGCGAGAAATAAATCACTGTATAAAATACAAATATTTAGGCATGAAAATAACTAATGATGGCAAATAAGTCTAAGAAATTAAATATAGAAATACCCAGGGAAGACAAGCCAATAGGCAATTAACCAGTGTACGGTGGTACAAAACAATCTTAAAAGAAAACAAAAAAAAAATCTATAACAGCATTATAAAAAGAATTTTTATGGAAGTAAGGTATGGCCACTGAAAAAAAATTTTAAAACCATTAGAAGCAACAGAAATGGACTTCTGGTGAAGAGAGGTTGGAAAATCAAGATTAGACAGAGTTAAAAACGAAAGAATACGAGAAATTATGGGTGTTGAGCATAATATAACAGATGACATCAGAATAAATCAACTAAGATAGTATGGAAACGTCCAAAGAATGGATGAACACAGAATACCAAAGAAAGTATTGAGCTGGACACCGCATGAAAGAGAGCAAGGTAGACCGAGATTAAGTTGGAAACAAGGAATCGATAAAGACTTAAGAGAAAGAGGAGTTGAAGAAAACCTTTGGAACGACCGAGATAAATGGAGACTGGAAATCAGAAGACGGCGTAGAACGTTATAAACTGATTGATTGATTATTACGTCTCTCTGTTTGTGATTATCATACCGGAAAGACGCTATTTAATTCGCTCTGCCTGTGTCTGTCAAAAACGCATGTTTTGACACCTCTCTCTGATTGTGGTGACCGTACCGGAAAGACGTTTTTCACTCCTGTCTGCCTCTGTATCTGTCAAAAACGCATGTTTTGACATCTCTCGTTCTGTTCGTCTGTTCGTGCCTGATAAACTTGATATTTCGATATTTTAGTTAACTAGGTAACAAAAAACAGTACCCGAGACACAATATCGCGAACATAAGCCTGCTTATCTGAATACCGCGAGTGTGTGTAACAATGATATTGGTAAGCTTTTTTTAAACCTAATTTGGCTATTATCTGTATTATAACCGTTTTTTAGCGCTCCTAATTATTTTGCAAAAGCTCTATTTAATACAGTCCTCATACTCTGAATTTATAATAATAATTTCACATATGTACACACCTTTTTGTTTACTTTCTATACTTTACATCGCAGTATCTGTGCTCTTATGAAACTTTGCGTGAATAATCGTGTATAGTATAGCGTATAAAACAATTTAAACAGAAGAAACTAGAAGCAAATAGAAATGTTTACACAATACTTTGTACAGGAAAAAATACCACGTGTAGAACCTGAAGTAATTATTAAATTGGTATAATAATATAATTTTGATATTTAATTGTTGCCAATTACCCCCTCTGTGGCTCAGTGGTAAGAGCGCCTACCTTTAAACCTAAAGGTCGTGAGTTCGAATCCCATCTGGGTGGAGAAATTTTTGTTTATTAAAAATTAATGAATGAAAATAATTTCTATCCATGTGCGATCGGTACTCACCGGAGGGACCGCAGACGTTCGGATACAATTAGCGTCTCTTAGCAAAGACAATGACGTCGACTTTGCTAAGTATCAAGACAATTACTCTACACATACACAAACACTACACTAGGTACCTGACTGTACCATGCCAATGATCATAGTTGTCGAGGCATTAACTCAATAAAAAAAAAAAAAAAAAAAAAATTGTTGCCAATTTGTAAAAACAAAATATGCTCAGAAAAAAATATAAATATTAAATTTGTATTTATACCATTAATATAAAATTATATTTACTTATTTAGCAAATATAATTTAAGTTAGCCTTATGGGATAGCGGGACGTCCCTCGACCCTCGGTGCACAGTACGGAACAAGTGCTTATGTCGCATCACGCTGTCCCTTGTAAAACCCTACTTGTTTTGTATTTCTTCTGTTATTTCTAAAACTTATGGTTATTACTTTACTTTTGACAATAAGGAGACAACTGCAAATTGTTGGACGATTTAATTTCTCTTTTTTCTACAATTTTTTTGTCCTTCTTTAAATAACTTTTGCATGTTTTATAGTTTATTTTTATGAACGAGAGAGTAATTAGCATAATTTTAACTGGTACCTTCGACCACTCCATGGGCGTGCTCAAGATTAATTGAAAAATTACTTTGAATAATAATTGTAAAAAATAAATGAATTATTTCAGTGTTATAAAGTGTTATGTGTATGTAAACAAAAGTGACCTTTTTTTATCACACACTATATTAGAACTGACTGGCCTACATTAAAAAGGGTTTTAAAAAATTCACATTTTTTTTAATTTTTAAAAATTACAAAAGAGAAAAAGAGTTTTTAAAACCGTCTAAGGTATGTTAAATAGATGAATAAAAATATTAATATAAAACTTACAGCTACTTGTTACAAATCCAAATCAGATTCAGAAGATGAACTTTCAGAACCAAGATTTATAATAACTGGCTCGATCATTTTATCAGTAATATTGTCCAGCTTCCACATTTTTTCCTCTTCTTTAATAGTGTGATTTACTGCCTTTTCCCAGTTTTCAGGTTTTACATTATTTACGGCCTCCAAAAAACAACTGTTTAACATCATGAATTTTAAAAGTGGTATTTTTTCTTGAAACTTCACTCTTTATCTGTGCCCATACCAGTTCAATCGGGTTTAATTCACAATGATATGGTGGGGATCTAAGTATTGTCATTCCACGATTTTTGGCAATTTCATCAATTTCGTATTTTTTAAATTTTTCTTTATGAAGGGCACACAACGAATAAAGTTCCTTTCTTATAGATCCGGGATGGTACGTAATATTTTTTGAACTCAGCCAATTCTGCAAGTCTTTTTTTAACCACTTGGTTGTGGGCAGTCCTTCTATAAGTCTGGAGTGATAACTTGCATTATCCATTACTATTACACAGTTCTTAGGAAGAAGATCTATCATTTGTTCGAACCATTCTTGAAAGACATCAGCGTTCATGTCTTCGTGGTAGTCACCGGTACGAGTTGATTCAAAAGTTAATAAACCACCTTCAACAAAACCGTCTGAACTGCCAATGTGTACTATTATCAGCCTGCGTCCCTTTCCTAATGGTGGGTTTAAACCAGCAGATAAGTTATTTACAAAAGCGTGCCTTTGACTTGTAACAGTTTCATCCTGCCAAAATTTATTTGGTGTATGACCTTTGTTGATCCATGTTTCATCAAGATAAAATATTTTTCTTTTTTGGTTTCTCATTTCCTTTATGGTTCTTAGAAAATGTCTTCTCCATATGACAATATCGCTTCTTTCTAATAAAATAGACTTTCTGGGATTCTTTTTCCAGCGGAAGCCTATTTCTTTTAAAAGTTTCCATAACGTACTTCGACTCATTTCTGGGTAATCCTTATCATCTCGAACTGAGACAAGAACTTTATCCAATGTTGGAAATTCTTGTCTAAAGAAGAATTCATGCACTTTCCGTCGAAGTCCTTCTTTAAAATGATATTCTATTTGAAATTTTGGTTTCCCTGGAGCATTACGTGGCATTTGAAAACTACCACATTTCTCTTCTTTAATAACTCTGTAAATCGTAGATTTCCCAACACCAAGTGTACTGCTAACTAACTCAACGGTCTCATCAACACTTTCACATAAACGTTTGTCTGTAAATGATTTAAAACAATTAAATATTAATGTTTTTTCATTAACTGTTAAAGGACCAATTTTTCGGCATTTACACGGCACTTCCAAATTTTCCATAACACTAGTATACACAATAATTTGCACCTTGCAACTGAAGTACCTACTTTTAGTGAACTGTTAAGAATTTTGAATACGCCACTTGGACCTTCCTTCAAATGGAAAAACCCACTATCACATTTTCTGTGGAATAAGTTTAGAAGGTAATTATCTAGTCAATTACTGTCGTAGATTCCTGGAATTAAAGAATTAAATGTTTGATTGTTGAAACCCTTACTTCGTGGAATGCACTCATTTCAGATAAAATAAAACGTTTTATTTTATCTAAAGAATTAAACTTTATTTTGCAAATAGGTAGGTACTTATTAAACTTTTATTGGTTATATATAACCAATAAAATAAACATCTTACATTTCTTACAAATTCATTAGTACCTGTTAACCTCCATCACTCCGACACTGGCAACCTTATTTAGGGATTAGTAACCCTCACAACTATTGTATTCCATTCTGTTCCAACCTTTATACCTGGTGGTCATACTCAATTTAAAATTGTTTTCCTATATACTTCTGTAAACTTGTTGACAAATATCTGTTTTTCATTGAGTCACCCGTATCAACAGTTTAGGGATTTGCATACATAATTTATTGTTTTATTACTCTCTCATACATAAAAATACACTATAGGTAACGAAACATTACTGTTTTTATGTGGGATTAGTTTAGAGTGCTCAATGTCCAATATCATATATACATAATACATATTCTTATCAAAGTCGTTCGTTTAAATTTGTATTAAGTACACTTTGTTGCAAATAAATACAAAATTTATTTACAATTATTTACAACTATATAGTTATAGTTGCAAGAAATTGGATCACAAAATAGGATTCTCCGATTCTTAATATATTTACAATTGTGATTTTTATATTAATCGTCAAAGGAACAAGTCGTTATCTTTACGAGAGCAAAGTAATGCTTATATTATACGTCACGTCTGAAAAACAATAACGTTTTCCTATTGAATTTCTTTTGTTTTCGAGACAATGCTCCGCGCCTCGCCTCACAGCCAACTCTCCATTCGCGCGTTGTTTGAATCTTCCCACCAACAATTATTTTAATGTTCGTTCTCGTTATTTACCAGCCGTCCCACAATCTCGTGGTGTCATCATTTAACATTTTGATTATGATGATGATTACGCTTGCATCCAATCCAAGATCCGTGGCTGCTTATTATTCTAAGTTACTATTCATTTAAAATTAACCCTCTCCTCTTATAGAGGCAATTTTTTGTACGAAAGACACACACGGGTCATATTTATGCATATCGCGATGATGGCAGGACATCTTTATAGTCTCATAGGAATCCTCAACAAAATAATTTAACACTATTACAATATTTTACACTATTAGTCCAATCTTCATAGAATTGACCCATAAAAATTATACGAATAAGCTGAATTTTGCCGAGAATATTATTTGTGGGACTACAAAAAAATGCAAAAAAGTTTATTACTTCTACCCCTGGGCTTCCTCCTAAAACCACCACGTATTTGACATTAACTGACAATATTATTGTTTTGATGTCATTTTTTCATAGATACCTCTGATTTTAACGTAATTCTGAAAAAATCAACGTATGTTGACATAAGTGAATGCATAGCCAGGGTTTAATGATTTTTTTTATTGTTGAAAATAAGTAACAAACCATAAGGATAATGTTTTTATTAAATATTAATGAAAATTCCATACTAATTAATATGGGAACTTGCAGAGTATATTTGTTTATGGTAATCGACTTAAACTGCTAATTCCATAGGTGGGCCAACTGATATGGAAAGGGGCTCTTAATTAATTCATTGCTATTTTGTTGATATGATGCGTAGACATCGAAACCAAGAATATTTTTGTGCCCTATTTAATATTTAATCTGTTTCAACTTTTAATAAAGAACAAAATTAATTGAGTGGTTTTCAGCATCGAGAAAAGATCTTAGACACAATTAAGTTACTTATTAAATTATCAAAAACTTCTTCCATCGCTTTTCCCAACAATAAAAAAATCCCCCGAGTATCACCCCTCGCGGAATGAAAGATACATATCCGAGGAAGCAAAACAATTGCAATTTTAATCTACGTCAGTCAACTGAAGCTTTCGTTGCTAATTTTTAAGTAAACGAAAATAAAATTTCTTTTTCTTTTACGCAAACACTTGAGAAAGTAACAATGAGATATTTAACCGGTAAAGGAGCAAACGTTGAACAGCCGCTTTGTTTCAAAATCTAATTTTCGTTTGAGGAAGGTAGATTTTGGAGTAAGATTGGGGGAGAGTAGGAATGTGTCAAATATGTATTAAAAAAAATCACTTTGTGAATTCATCCCTAATATATTTTTATTATCCCACTTACGGACTGAAAATCGTGGTATACGTTTAAAAATTATTTAAATAAACAAATTCGAGACCACATCGAGTAATATGAGACTATATAATAATATAACGATATTGAGGAATTGTCAGTGCTTGATGGAAATTTGTTATCAGTAGTAATATCCCTAGGACATTGATAACAGACGAGATAATTTCATGACAATCGAAATCTCGTTCCTTGGTAACAGCACGAAGCCGAAGGCTGAGTGCTGTTACCAAGCAACGAGCTTGAGAAATTTGTCATGAAATTATGAGGCATTCATCAATGTCCGAGGGATATTCGGCGGATAATTTTTCGAAAAAAAAAATCATAACTCAACATAACGAAACATTTATTTATTAAAAGTACAGTTAGTGAAAGTACAGTTATTAAAATTTAAGTTAACATTAGATTCGTTGCTGTTCTCTACTATAGAAGATCTATTACTTTATTTATTTATTTATTTATTACTTTATTTATACATACTTTGAACATTCTCATTGCCGAAACGTAACATTTTGAAATTTATTTGGATGAAGTTGTCAAACTCGATCGTGTTGTCATAGGGATTGAAAATTGCACTGAATGCAATTATCAGTCTAATGTTGACATGATTGGTTGAAATTGTTCCACATGACACAAAATGACGAAATTTGAATGGTTGTTAGAACAGTCGAAAAATTATCAATAGAAATTAATATATTAAGTTTTTACCGGTATCGCCTTGATTGATAACAATCAAGACAATAACGGTAACCTCTCAATACTTGCTCGTTGTGAATTAAAAGGTTTAATTTCTAATATTTGGAGTAAATCTCATTTTTTTACTTTTTTCTTGTTTATGTAAAATTTTAAATTTCTGGTTAAATTCTAGTTGAATGATTTTTTTGTTATCTTTGTTTTTTGTTGACAAAACTTAGTGCTATGTTCACTTATATACAAGAAGTTCTGCGCACTTGTTGAAGGCACAAATATATCAAAAAGAACGAGTTTACCGTTATCATAGGTGATTTTAATGCTACAGTTATTAAAAATGGAGTAGAAATCTGAAAACACGTCCTAGGCGAGGGTAGCGCAAGGAGAAAGTAGATATACAGCAACCCTAAGTCGCAAACCCTAAAACGCAACCCCCGGCAGTAAATTTTAAACGGGAATTTTTTGGCAAATTTTTGAAAAGGGCATGAAAAGTAATGGAGCATGCCAGAAGGCCATTAAGCTTGTAGTGACTAAACAACTTAACGTAGGATGATGTATCCTGCGTTACACATATGTTACGTTCTGAGTTGAATGTCACCTTTGTCCACGCCTCTTTCAGTTAAAGCCTCAAACTTCAAAATCAATACAACGAATATACGATATATTGCCCCTTTGACAATGCCTCCATATTTGTTTTTTCTCTTAAAAATTCATTTGCGATTGCTCTCCTTTCATTTAACGTCTCGTACGTCAAAATCGGACCAATAACAACGAAGACACGGTAGAGTGCTTCTTTGGCTATCGCTCTATCTTTGTTTTCCTCGTAAAAATTCATTTGCAATCATTACTCCTTCACTTAACACTTCGTACGTCACAATCGGACGGATAACAACAGATATATCTTGCATTGCTATTTTGGCAAGGTCCAATAAACATGACACACAGTGCATTCTACCCCATTTTCGTCTCCTTTTCAACGGTACCACACACGGTATCCTATGTTACGCCGTTTGATATTTACGACCGGGGATTGCGTTTTACAGATTGCAATTTATGGGTTAGCCCAGAAAGCCCCTTGTATATCTACTTAGGTGACCAACTTATCCAATTTTACCGTGGAAAAGATTTTACCATTGAAGTCACCTGCAGATACCGCCAGCAATATCATTAGACACCGAATAGCCTTCATTCTCATTAACAAAATGCTTAAGAACAGCTTAACTTTGGCGAAGACCTACCCAGGAGCAGATAAACATCTTATCGGATTACAATCCATTAGTGGGCCAGATAGAACTCAAACTGAAGACACTTAGTAAGAGTAAACTGAAAGAGAACCTGGATTACCATGCTCTGAAAGACCCCTTAGATCATCAGAATGTAAGTAATACAATAAGAGAAAAGCTAGAAACCGCTAAAATCTGAAAAAGGGAACAAGAGTAAAGAAATTACTGTCTCGTCAATACTAGAGAACGAGGAGAAAACAACTGTGCGGCTGTAGAACAGTTTAAGAATATAAACTTATGAAGGTTATTAGTGAAGTGAGCATAAGGGAGTTACGTGAAGTGTTCAACGACATCTACGATTCAGGTAACATTCCAGGGGAATGGCTAAACATTTGTAGCACCGGCAAAGAAACTATGATCGCCAACATCCGGTCCGGATAAAGCACTGAAGAAGAAGAATTTTCAATCATACAAAGATCACACTGAAGTTAAAAACAGCCAACTGAACATACGACTAGTGATTTTTAACAAAAAAAAAACAATTTAATAATCTGAATTTATGCAAATTTTTATAATTTTACAAAATTTCCCTCAGCTCCTCCCTACCGAAGTGAACAAGGAGCTCTTTATAATCTAAAAAATTTCCTGAAAACCCCAAGTCGACATCTGTAAACTGAAATATTAAAAGGTTGGCTCACAAAAAAACAATGGATAACGCTAAATAGATTTCATTGTTTGAGACAGCTTTCTTTAAAAATTGAAAAAGAAAAGGGCAAATGAATGTCTAACTGCTGCTGAAACACTTTTAAGGGTCCCACTGGAGCCAAATGAATTTAAACTTAAACTTGAACAATTCTGCGCTCTAGATTTTTTTTAAATAATTGAAATGTTTGGAATCGATTAGAGAGATAGCTGTTTGACTTTTTTTGGCATTCAGGAGAATTACCTACAGTCAGAATCATTAATAATTATATTACATTTTAGAAAATGATTTAACAGGGAGGACACTCTTCTTGTCCAGGGTTCGACCAGGGCATTTTAATTAACATACGATAGATCTCGGATAATGTGTTACGAACATTAAGGAAAAACATAAGAAGTAAAATAGAGATGCTATCTAACTGAATTTTCGCTGTTTTGGCGAATGATAATAAATAATCTTATTCATCTTTTCTGTCTAAAGTCACCAGATACATTATAGTATATGGGCTTTCGATTTTAAATGTTAAAAGTTTTCTGAACAGTTCAATAGATTATGACTGTCCTATATATGTTATGCATGCAAATAAAACGTGATCTGGATCTCCGATTATTTGATCTTATGCAGCTATTTGATTACAAAACATTTTCCAAACTTAGATTTAAATATAGTTTCTCTATTTTGCTTTAATACACTTTTGTTAATTTTATCAGTTTTCATTTCTTGACTTTAGTCTCTCTCATTTATATCATTATCTTTATTGTGTATTGATTTAAAATCAATTTATAATGGTTTTACTATGAAGTAAACTCAAATTAATGGCTTGTGAGAAATATAATACATAAAGTTTTCTGCGATTTACAAACATGTGGCGAAAGTTTCAAACACATATCGTTAACTGCACCTTCAACACGCACGTCAAAAGAAATGTTAGTACTTTTCCAGCGCCCTAAAAGATATGGCATGAAAATAAACAATCAAAAAAACTAAAGTGACGGATTATTGGTCGACAATTCTAGCTTTTACACCCCATCGAATCAGTGGTAACTCTAGTACAGAAGAAATAAAACTGAAACTAGTTTCTACATACAAGTGCGACCACCTTTAAAGCAGATGAATTTTTTTATTCATCTTTAAACGAAGGATCTTGGGAGGAATGCCACTGATTTTTTAAATCTGTGAGAATGGTAATTTGAAGAAAATGTAAAACTATGTCATATATTTGTTGGTTCTTTCTGGTTGCAAGGTTCTTTAGGCATCTAGTATCTATCTTGTTATTTAGATACTTTTTTTCTTCTTCTTTTATGAGGGTGGTGGTCCAAATGTTCGAAACATACCTCGGTCCTAGAAGATGGGCAGAACCGGCTTCCAGCCTGTTCTGCCGGAATTACGGGCTGGATCGCCCTGATTGGGACTTATCATCGGCACGGCATGCACCCGATCTATCATTCACGCACTCTAGCACTTTCTCCCTATGACTGAATTCTTCTATCTGTCTGTTCCTCCCTATTCATGTTCAATCTCGCCCCTTCTCATTCTATGCCTCCATTCGGGTCGCCTTTCTTCTTGTTCCTTTCTCTCCAATGTTCTCCTCACATATCTCCGAACTGCTCTCCACCGATCTGACGACCTAAGTTCCTCCACCAGCTCTGTGACTGCTTGCACCCTTCTTCCTAGCGCAAGCAGGCTCCTCTCACCTATCCATCTATCGCATACCAATAGAGTGTGTGAGACAGTGTCCGATATTTCACAATACAGGCATTTGTCATTTTTTGCCTTTCTTCTCAGATTAGGAATCAACGACTGCGTCCTTTCTGCCACCCTTCTCATCTCGTCCCATTCCTCTGCCACACCATTATGGTCCTTTCCTTTGCTCCTTTTTTTTAAGCGTTCTGGTGGTATGTCTTTATTTCTTTTCTCGCACATTCTTCCTCTTTCCTTCTTTCCTTCACAACACGTGCATCGGAATGTACCTGGTGATAATTCGAAACGCCTCGGCAGAGACTGTTCTGTATGCACACCCTTAATAGACTTCCTATTTGTTCGGGTGGGCTGCTTTCTGTACGCCTTTGTTATTTAGATACTGCAAGCAAGAGCTGTAGTATTAAAGTGATTTTACATACTATCATAATTTTCTGATATAGTATAGATATCTTTTTCTGGTATAGATGAGAGTATATATATCTAGGCCAAATCACTAAATTAAATAAAGAAAATCAGACCGAATAAATAAAGAGAAGAATAAGATTGGCCTGGGCATCATTCGGAAAACTGTCTTATATTCTAAAGAATTCAAAATACCCCCAATACTTAAAAACGAGAGTCTTCAATCAATTTATACTCCCTGTCCTCACATATGGCTCTCAGACATGGACGTTTACAAAGGAAAATATGGAAAAAATAGCAAAGACAGAAAGATCCATGGAAAGACAAATGCTGAACATTAACCTATCAGACAAAAAAAGAAACGAATGGATCCGTAATAAAACAAAAGTGAAAGATGTCTCAACCCAAGTAGCAAAGCTTAAATGGAAGTTCGCCGGACAGACACCCTAAGGCAGAAAAATGAAAGATGGACTAAAACAATTATACATTGGAGACCATGGAATCACAAACGTAAAATGGGAAGGCCAGAAATGCGATGGTCAGATGACCTGAAGAAACACGCCGGGTCAAAATGGATGCAAATTGCCCAAGATAGAGAGGCATGGAAGAAGGAGGAGGAGGAGGCCTATATCCAAGGATGGATGTTAAGGGCTGTATAGATAGATAGATCATAATTTTCTTTTTATCTTTATCCTTATGTGGGTTGCCTCTTTTCAATTACATTTCTTGATAGGTTTCTTCTCAATAAGTAACTAAGGGCTGTACAAGACACAGTAGTGCTAGACGGATTTTAATCATTTTCCGCCCGCGAATTATATTTTCTTAGTAATAAACCTAAGCAATAACTTTACAAGAAAATGCAATATGCAGACCATCTTAGGATCCTAGTAATTTCCTGTGATTCCCGTGTTTTTTGTTGCTTCTGTTAATTATTTTACTTTATTAGTTTTTCGTTGTTTTAGTTAATTTTATTTCTAGGTAATAACAGTTTTAATTCTATCAAATCGTTATATACTTTTTTTTTATTCGATAATTTGGTTCTTAGGGCCGATAATTTGGATCTTGGGGCATCTTTCAATGTTTTTTTACATTCTCGTTCTGTCAGCAGTTTCTATCAATTTATTATATTTAAATCTACTTATTAATAAGAAATTAAGAGAAAACATTTTATTTGCAGGGTAGAAACTTTCTCTCGTTTTATATTAAAGAGATTATTTCCATTAAACTGGAACTTTCCTAACAATTCCAGAATTGAAGCTGAATAATAATTAATAGTGTGAATCAAAGAAAGCACCATGGTCGGTATGTGGCAATAAATTAATTATTTAAAGGAAGTCTGAAACAATCGGCAAACGGTATTTAATAATATAACATCCTGAGGGAATAAAAAAGTGAAAATCAAAGACTGTTCAGTATCTAGACGTAAGTGTTGATTGGATTTAATGTTTAATGGTCTGGGAGGTAGAAGAAGCAGTGGGGATATGCAGTGAATGTTTATTGATTTTATAAATTTAAAGCAATTTTTAATAAAATATGGCTACAAAATTTCTTTGGCAGAAACAGTGGTGGGAGGCGGTTATGCGAGACATGTGCGTGATAAATGTGTCATATAAAGCCAAATAAACCATAAAAATACACTCTGGGCCAAAATTAACCGGCGACCTTAAAAATGGGTAATTTTTGATGTCTTATATCTCCTAAATCTGTTCTCCGATTTAAGTGTTTTTTTTTTAATATGTTATAGCCTTATTCCTTGACAGTATCGTTATTATAATATGGTACAAACAAGTAAATTTTCATTGTATACCGGGTGTACGAATTAAACTGTGTTTTTTTCTTAACAACTAGCCATGTTTTTCATTTTTTCATCTGTGTGTTTAACAACTAGCCATGTTTTTCATCAATATAGACGATTTAACTCACCATCAAAATTAACCCCATCAACTTTATTATTGTTTTGTTTACATTACCTGTGACAGTTTGTTTCCTAAATTTGTGTCATCGAAGGATTTTTGACATATAGTCATTGTACGACATTGTTACAAATATGTTTCCGTATTAATAACAATTCTTGAATAATTTGTAATTAAAATTAAATTGAGCGAATATTGTTTAAGTTGAAAGTTTAGTGCTTATTTATTGTTTGTGATTTTAAAAATGCCGCTCGTTCCAACTGATGCTGCTATTCTTTGTTTCAAGTTAAGAAAATAACATTACGCTTATGGAGATCAGTGTTGCCAAAACTCTCAGACACTCTCTTTTGCACGGATGTCCAAGATATTCCCTTTGCTTAATTTTTGAATTTTTATTTTCAATTAACATTTAACTGTAAAGTCAGAATAACTACTAAATAAAAGCCTTATTATCATTATGTAGTCAGAGAACGACATAAAATAGCTGACATACGCACATCGTATTATTTTAAGTTGCAATTAGTAATTAGATATACGCATTCCAAGCGGTCAATATTTTCTACTGATTTCTATGATTCATGGCATATCGTATTCTCACCGAAAAACAAATAAACTGTCGTTACTATAATTAAAATAAGATAAAATAAAATTATCTTTTGTAAATACTATTTATCTAATTAAAATCATTGTCCCTACTTTTCATCTCTTGTTTCGAATGGGCACTTTTGGTCAATTACGTTAAAAAACATTAATTTAATTCATGTTTGTGGAAACAAAAATACAAATTACACAACCCTAAATTGTACTTGTGTGTGTCGTGGCAACGCCGCGTTGCTATCGTCCATAAGAAATGCATGGCCCTATCTCCGCAATGTTATTTTCTAAACGTGGAACGTAGTTTAGGGCAGTGGCTTTAGTTGATACTGGTTACAGTCAACGTCATATCGCTGATATACGGGATGTACCCAGAACTACGGTACAAGTTGCCATCAGACGATTTCGGGAGACAGGATCGTACAACCTCAGGCCAGGTCAAGGCCGAAAACGATGCATTTCAGTTCGAGGTGACTACTTCATTGTCACTAAAGTATTGAGAAATCGCTTTTGCATCGGTCCTGCAGCTCGTAGGTCTCTTCTTGAGGTGAGAAACGTTAGTGTGAGTAGACAAATGATTAGAAGAAGACTGTCAGAAATAAACTTGAGGGCTTTTCGTCCAGTTCGCGCACAACAACTGCTCCCACAACACCGTAGTACTAGACTTCATTTGGCGCGAAATATGCTAACTGGACTATGGCGGAATGGAAGAATATACTGTTTTCAGATGAGAGCAGAATAGTCCTAGAAGGTCCAGATGGACACCAACGTGTCTAATAGGCGTCAAAATGAAAGGTTTGCTGCATGTGCTATAATCGAAATAGTGGCTTACCCAGGAGGGTCAATAATGATTTGGGGAGGTATTTCTTACGAAGTGCGTACTGATCTTGTGTTCGGTAGAGGCAGTGTGAATGCCCAAGTATACATTCAAGAAGTTCTTCAAGGCCATGCCTTTTGCAACATTCATTGGTGATAACTTCAGACTAATGCATGACAATGCACGTTGCCATACGGCAAGATCTACCCATTAGTACCTTATTGAGGTTGGGATTCAAGTTCTACCGAACTTAACCCAATTGAGCATATCTGAGACAATCTCAAAAGACGAGTAAGAGCAAGAGTACCAGCCCCTGCATCCTTTGAGGAGCTGGAGACAGCTGCGGTAGAGGAGTGGCACAATATCCCACAATCTGATATCCAGGATATCATAAATGGATTGCCAAACCGGCTCCAAGAAGTCCTAAGAGCTAGAGTCGGGAACACCCATTATTGATACCCAATTTGTTTTCAATTAGACTTTGATTTCCAAAATATTGTTAATTTGAATTTTCTTCGAAGATTTTATTCATTGGATTTTTACTGTAACACATGACTTTTTTTTTAAAAGATTATTTTTTCTCTTCCGCGTAGATAAAAATTGATAAAAAACATGTGTAGTTGTTAAAGCACCTAACTTTTGTATTATCCAACATAAGCGAATCAATCAAAAAACAAAATGTTGAGAAAGCATGGGGGCTATAGTTACGATCTAATTTCAATATTCTACAAATGGCAGAATATTCCACAGGGCACAGGGTGATGTAAACTTTAAGAAAAAAACACAGTTTGATTCTTACACCCAGTATACAATGAAAATTTACCTGTTTAGTAACAATATTATTATAAAGATATTGTCTAGGAATAAGGCTATAACATATTAAAAAATCACTTAAATCGGACAACAGGTTTAGGAGATATAAGAAATCAAAAATTGGCCATTTTTGAGATGGCCGGTTAATTTTGGCCCAGATTGTAGATCTGAGAGCTCAATTAACAAACATGTGTACAGTATGTGATAATCTGAAGCAGTTTTGTTTGAAAAATATATTTTTTCAAGAAAAATTGGACAAATACAAAAAACAACAGCTCAAAAATTACAAAATTAATTATTTTAGTTAACTCGACATTCCTTCAACATGCAAAAATATTCAATAAAGTTTCAGTGTCTGAAATCATTGCTATTGTGATTCTATTACCTTTATACTCCTATTGCGAAAGCTTGTTAATTGACTTTTTCAATACATAGTAATTTAAAAGACCTATTTCCATTGTGCAGCAATTACGACTCAATCTGTATCTATTCTGGTAGCCCATACACTACTAGCCAGCTTATAAATCAAGTGTAGGATGTACTAACACACGTAGTAGCTTAGGGGTGCATTGTATAATGGCACAAATAACCCCGGAGCATTAGTTACCCTCCGTTTCTCCATAACAATGGACGGCGAATGCCGACCCGATGAAGGAATAATGACTCCGTATGCTTGTTCTCAAACATTGTTTGTGGTGATAATGTGTTGTTGTAATGCAACAGTGTGTGTGTTAATTCTGCCGTAAGTTTGAACTTGGCGAGTTTGCGGGTCTATTGGTTGGTGTATTTGATGTTTGACCACTTAGTCGGATGCCTTAATCGATGTTTCGAATCTAGTTTCGGATGAGATTTTAATATAATGATTAACTACGAGATAAGTAATTAAGTACATAATATAAAATCATATTGTTCGACTTACTGTTGGCACCAACTGCACCAGATCAGTGATAATATAATCTGTATATAATATAATATAGCTAATAGGGAAAGTCCTATGGTACATAGGCCAAAAAATAGACAGATATGTATAAAATAAAACTCAATTAAAAATCCTTGCAGTTATGCTTAATAAGTGCCTCAACGAAGATGAACCTCTCCAAAGAATTGAATAGAGTCATATCTTCCATTTATAAGAAGAAAGTCTGCCAAAATTACAAAAAATTAGTGTAATATGTTTTGTAGCAAGGCTTTATGGGCAAGGACTAAAACATCGAATAGGAGATCAAGTGAAATAATCAGAAGATCTAATACGATGTCTGTAGCTGTTCGGATTGATAAAGGCTTAAGAAGGGAATGTTCTTAAGTGTCGCTATTGTTTAAAATATACCTGGAGGATCTAGTCAAAATATAGCGACGGAAATGTGAGCAACTGGGAATAACGGCGGATTAGGATACAATATACTCTTATCAAGGACGATCAAGCACTGATAGCTGATGATACTGTCGACTTGAGCTATATGCTAAAGAAAGTAAAAGAGGAATACGACAAATGGCGATTTTGAAATGATAAGCTTTTTGTTATTTTATTTTAAAATAAAGAAATCTTATCACGCTATATATACAATTTAATTCTTAAAAATATCTTCCCACGAAATTATTTTGTTAAAGCTAATCTATTTGGAGTAACCGTTTGCTGCACAGTAAACCTTTTTAAAAACACGGATTACTGAAGTAATCTTCTTCTTAGTCGTTAACCTGATGCAGGTATCGTGATATCATGAAGCTGTTAGGTAATTTTTCCAATGTTTCTCCACGTTTTTCTATCTTCTGCCAATCTAGCACATTCTGACAATGGAGCGCCACTGGTAGCAACAATATGGTCCATGTATCGTGTAGGAGATCTACCTCTACTTTTTTTTGCCTTCTACTTTTCCCTGGATGGTAAGTTTTTCAAGACCATTTCTTCGAAGCACATGTCCAAAATAGCTTATTATCTGTTCTGTTATTTGTGTTCTTAGTCTTTTCTTTATGTTTAGCTGGACCAGTATGGATTCATTTGTTCTTCGGGCACCCATGGTATTCTCAGCATTCGTCTCCAGCAGTACATCTCAAATACATCTATGTTCTTTTTGTCTTTCTCAGTAAGGGTCCAGCATTCCGATGCATAAGTAAAAACTGGAAAAACTAGACTTCTTACTAGTCTCATTTTTGTATCGGTAGTAATTTCATGGCTTTTCCAAATTTTTGTTAATTTTGCCATAGCGCTTTTTGCGATTGCTGACCGCCGCTTTATTTCTTCAGTACAGCCTCCTTTGTTGGTTATTAATGAGCCCAGATACACAAATTTATCTACAACAGCGATATTGTTTATCCTAACCAGATGATTTTGATTGTTGTTAGCTCTGTCAATTATCATGATTCTCGTTTTATCCCTGTTTATTTTAAGGCCCATCGTTAAGCTTACGTCTTCTATCCGTTGTAGTAGGTGAATCAATTCAGTTTCAAATTAGCGAGGATAGTAGTATCATCTGCATATCTCAAGTTGCAAATCTTCTTCCCGCCAATGGTGATGCCACCGTTCCAGTCCTCAGTAGCTTTCCGCATTATCCATTCACCATAGATGTTAAATAAAATTGGACTTAGTATGCAGCCTTGTCTCACGCCCTTTGTGACCCTGAAACTGTCAATTAGTTCCCCATTTATTCTAACTCTGGCATAATTGTTATTGTACAGGCTTTTAATTAGCAGTATCAGATGATTAGGGACTCCCATTTCAGACAAAACCTGCCACATTTTACTCCAGTTGACCAAATCGAAAGCTTTACTATAATCTATGAAGCACAAATATGTTGTGATGTTGAATTCTCTGGATTTTTCTACAATCTGCCGTACGTTTAAAATTTGTTCTCTAGTACCACGTCCTGGGACGAAACCTGCTTGTTCCTCCGCAATGTTAGGTAGTAAAAAGGGCTTTATCCTCTCGAGAATTATGTGTAAAAGTGTCTTACTGCAATGCGCAATTAGAGCAATTGTGCGATAGTTGCTACATAAATCTTTCGCTCCCTTTTTATGTATGGAAGTATATAGTGATTGTGTCCAGTCCTCAGGCCATTTACCTGTCTCCCACACTCTTTGACAAATTTGATGTATTATATCCACTCCAACGTCATCTAGGGCCCAAATCATTTCAATAGGTATGTTATCTGGACCGGCAGCTTTTTGACTTTTTTGCCTCATACTTGCTGCTTCAACTTCACTTTTGAGTACGTCAGGTTCCGTCGCAAAACTGGCATCTTCTTGTTGTGATGGGGCGTCTGTGCTTTCCTCCATCATCAGTCGTCCACAGTATTCTTTCCATCTGTGTAAAATATCTTTTTTAGAAGTGAGTAGAGTTCCGTTATCATCTTTGATAGCAGGGTAGTTTGGTTAAACGAATATTACTGAAGTAATATTCGTTTATAATTCTTTACAAGCTCCACCTAATATGTACCTAAAATATTTTGTGTTTTATGATGGTTTTGTAAATTCTCTGTACGAAAACAACCCTTAGCTTCTTAATACAAACCTTTTTACAAATTTATCGCTCTAGTACTTTACCGATCGGTACGTTTAAATCTTTATTTCCCTTCTTGCGAGTGTTTTTTAAATATTGCTAATCCAACACGGACACTTTTGTGTTTGAAAATAGTAAATATTCTTTAGAAATTTGACCGAAAAATATTCCCGTTATGAATCATATTCTTCATCATCGTCATTCTGGCTTTACAACTCTGCATTCTCAAGAATTTCTCTTCAGTCGTTCCTATCCATCGCCTTCCTCCGCCATGCACGTATTCCCATATTTCTTATGTCTTCATCAAGGAACTTTGTTCTAGGTCTTCCTCTTCTCTGATCAAGGAGCGTTTTTTTTAGCTGGGCCATTTTGTTCCATTTGTATTACATACCCTATCCACCTCAGATGTCCTATCTTAACATGTTTTACGATATCTGGTTCCTGGTATCGTAATCCTGGTGTATTTTGGTTCATAGTTGTATCATCTTCTCCACACTCCATTGTCATTTTCTGCTCCCAAGATTCGCCTTAGTACTTGTCTTTCGAAATATCCTAACATGATTTCATTAATTTTTGTCAGAGTCCAGATCTCTGAACCATACACCGCGATCTGGATAAGAAACGCGGTGAAAACAAGCAAAAATAAATGGGTGGTTCTTGTTTTATTGGACATCAAAAACGCCTTGAATTCAGCGAACTAGGGTCTAATCGTAGAGAAGATTGTCGAACTTGGGACTCCGGAATATGTGTCCAATATAATTAAGGACTACCTATCGCAAAGAAGAGTGTGCATATCGAAGAAAAATAAGATGGAAATGACTGCTGGATTACCCCAAAGGTCAGTTCTGGGACCCACACTCTGAAATATTGTATATAACGGGATACTAGAGGTAAACAAAACACTAGGAGTACGTGCTATTGCATTCGCAGACGACATAACCCTACTTATAGAAGATAAGAATTGGGCATTATAAACAAAGTCAATGAAGCAATTGAAAAAACTGCGAGATGGATAGAGAGAAATGACCTAAAATTTGCAATAGAAAAGACAGAAGTAATCATCTTGAGGGACCATGGGACAAAAAAAACTCAGGGACTTTTCGGTTCAGGGACTCCCACCTAAGACCCCATAAGGCGGTAAAATACTTGGAAATTATACTAGACGACAAAATGGCATTCAGACACCACATACAAGAGGCATGTCGGAAGCGGAAGAGAGAAGCTCGACCCTTAATAAGATAATACCGAATATAGGAGGCCACGGGTTATACAAAAGATCAATTATCCTACAATCAATCATGTCCATCTTATTATATGGGGACCCAGTGTGGCATGAGATCCTCAACAAAGCAAAATATGATATGAAGCATATAGATATGCTTCTTAAGACCGTATCAACCATTGCCTTACAAGTAGTAGTCGGTGCTGAGCTAGTGCATATCCTGACGTATGAAAGGGTTCAGATATACCAAAGGGGCAACGGAGCTTTAGGATCAGGAACACAAGAAAGAAAAAGTAGTTTGGAGATCTGGTAGGATCAATGGTCAAGAGAAACAGACAAGGCTGCCTGGCTGGGCGAGAACCCTTATTCCAGATGTAGTAAGGTGATAGACAAGGCAGCCTGGCTGGACGAGGACGCTTATTCCAGATGTAGTAAGGTGATATGAGTGTAAACACAGACTACTTTACCCAATTTATGACGAGGCATGGATCTTTCCGGTCTTATACCTATAGAATAAAGAAGACTGAGGACGATCTATCCCCGAGTGAGGGCATCATGTGGTATTCGTATGCCCTGCATACAATGTGAAGCGAACCTTACTGTAGCTGGGCCTGAGGTCGCCTCTAGGTGAGCCACATGAACTAAAAAATAAAGCAATTGAAAACAAAATAATTTTTTAATTGATCATTGGTTTTGTGACAGAAACTAATCGCTACTACGCTGAGGCGTGGTCGTCCGAATCCAACACACCTGGGAAACCTTGTGTTTGTAATGACTCTTTTCTAAACTGACATATTACTTAGAGTATAATTTACTATTTTCTACAAATTCGCCGGTTTTTTTCCGATTCAACTAAACACGACCACTTACAACGGCCAACATTTCCCACATTACTTTCGACCTTCGATCGATCTGTCTCGCACCGGCTTAGTCGAAGGTACTAACAACCGGAATTCTTGTTATATCGCATAATGATCTTGAATCAAACAACTTTTTAAAATCATAGAACTAACGCATACAAATAAATAAAACCATATTTAGAGTCGCAGTTACCTGGAATTTGTAATTGTTTCCTTTACGTCACGTAAAGCGCAGGAGCTTACTAGAAAATTTTATACTTTGAATATAGTTCAAGGAATTTTCTGTTTGCTGCAATAGTAAGTTTTTTAAAACTCTGGTATATAGCTAACCACTGGGAATTTCTTTCTTAAATTCTGGTTATATTATCTCCACCCATTTTCATTTCAAAAAATTGCACATTGAAGTAACAATATAATTATTTCCTTTTATTCGGAAATTTATAAAATGATAATTATATGTATTTCCCTCTTAAATATCTTTATGTTGCGTTGTGCACAACTCAAGCCTGGTTTCAACCTAACATTCATTTGCTCGGCTGCAATTGAAAATCCCCCCTAATCTCGTGCAAAATAAGAAATTTAAGTCGAAAGTCGTGGCTTTTCCGCGAACAACAGCAAGCAAAAAAAGTTGAAGAAAAAGCTCGTGACACATTTTCACAGCAGTCTAACTCACCACATAAATGACTTCCGTTATTCGGCGTTGTTGCTAAACAGAACGGCTGAAGGCTATGACTTCAGTGAGGGCTCGTCTTTTACATTAAAGAGCGTAACTCGAAAACTTCTTATTTACCTAAAATTATGTTATTTTGCATTGTTGCGCAAGCAAACAAGCGTTTCTTTTTAACGAAAATATTTTGACTGTGATGTTTATACTATACAAGAAGTAGATCGTATTTGTGGCATTTCGGAATGAACGGGAGTGAACTTTGTGTTATTTTTTCTGTGACAACTTATTCAATTTATTATGAAGACTGTTTTGTTAAAAACAGAACATCGGGGTTATCTTGGAAATGATCAAATGTACGAGTTGTATAAAATAAACAATTTTATTCTGTTTAGTAAACTCAGTTCAAACTGTCTAGTCAATTTAGTAATTAATTCTTTGCTACGTTGATTACATTTTGACTTCGACTGGAAGTGGCTGAAAGTTAGTATACACCAAAGAGCACGTGCTTATAGACAAATTATTCACATACAGTGGAACCTCGATTATCCGTCAGGGCAACGGCCAAGGGTATGACGGATAATCGAAAAGACAGGTTAACAGAACATTAAAAAAAATTCATAGTATAACTCTTAAATTTTATTTGTATGTTTTATTTGACAATATAAGAGGGATTTATGTTAGTAAACTCGAATTAATTTGATTTAAATTATTCCGAAATCTGTGTTTGTTTTATTGTTCTTGCCGAGAATATCACTTGATGAATTGTTGTTTGTGCGATGCAGCTCCTCTAGCTTATTTACGCAAATCTTTGGGAGTTGTAATAGCATCATCAACATCGCCACCATCAAAGTTTCTGTCAACTTCTGAATCAGTTTCTTCCGCCTCTGTTGCCATTTCAACGATTTCATCATCTGTCAACAATCGATAGCCAATTGCGTCTTCATCACAAATTAACCATTCGTTTATGTCATCTTTAGGCAACGAAAACAAAACAGTTGATTCAGCCATAACTTCATTTAAGGGGGGCATTTTCATCTTAAGTTGATTCAGGCCATAATTTATTCCACGCTCTTTTCAGCGTTACTTCCAAAAAATCAGCCCAAGTATCCACAACATTGTCGACTACGTGTTTTAAATTGTATGCTTTCCAGTATTTTGGAAAACAATATTGCTCTTCCATAACTAGGTTTTGAATACATTTTTTTCTGTATTTAGGTTTGAATGTTTTAATGACCGACTGATCCATTGACTGTATGAATGATGTATTTGCAGGCAGAATAGAGTACGTGATATTTTTATCGTGACTCCGCAGCATACCGGCTTTAGGATGGGCAGGTGCATTGTCCAAAATGAGAATCGTCTTTGGTGCAAAATTTTTTGCAAACAAAATGAATTGATAACTAAATTTTTACTTATGTTGTCAATATAACTTATGTGTGGACCCTGACAGTTAATAGAGGTGACGGTTAATAGAGAGACGGATAATCGAGGTTCCATTGTACAGTTAAATGACAACAGAAAACTGCATTAATGAAGACAAAGATTTAAACGTTCATTTTTAAATTTTGTTAGTCGCTTATGGATCATGTAGTATACAGGGTGTTTCAAAAAGGTATGTCATAAATTAAATCACGCATTCCGGGGACAAAAATAAATTAACTGAATCCAACTTACTTTAGTACAAGAGTGTACACGAAAAAAGTTACAGCCCTTTGAAGTTACAACATAAAAATGTTTTCTTGCATTATCTCCTGACATTTATAATAAAAATGATCACGTTACTTTCTTGTTCTGAAAGCATTTTTCATAAAAAAGAAACAACAAAATTTAAGCGCACAGAAAAATTTTAATTGGGGTGCACAGCCCTAAATCCCCCCAAACTTTTGAGTACGTTCAAATCAAATGAATTTTGTGGCATCATTAGTTTAACAAATTATCTTTAAAAATTTTTGCCTCTTATCACTTTTTCGAAAAACTAGTTTTTTCCTAGTTGGTCATAAAATTACAATTAGTTTGTAGGTCAGTCGGCTTCAGCTTTTGTACTAATTGAATTTTGTATGCTGCTTTTAAACTAAGATACATAAAATAGGCCATGTTGTTGCATATGACAAGCAAATAAGTTGCATATGAAATCAAAGAAGAATGACTACAACAACCTCAGGATCATATCAAATTTATACTAATGAACAGCGAGCAAAAGTATGCTGTGTTAACGAACAGCTGTCAGAAGAAATTGAAATTAGATGTGGAGTGAGGCAGTCATAGGTATTGTCGCCAATTCTTTTTAATGCCTACTCCGAAGAGATCCTGAAAAACGCTCTTGAGGGTGGAACAGCTGGAATAAAGGTAAATGGAGTCCCCATTAACAACATTAGATATGCGGACGACACTGTGATCTTAGCCGATAACATTGAAGATCTTCAGAGACTGGTGACTAGAATAGCAGAGTATGGAAAAGAGTATGGACTAACAATGAATGTCAAGAAGACAAAATTTATGAGAATATCGAAAACTCAAAGAAGTAACGAGAATCTTCTAATAAACGGAACCAACGTCGAATAAGTGGGCAAATACGCATGTCTGGGAACAATGATTAACTCCACAAATGATTATATCCAGGAGATCAAATTAAGAATAGAAAAGGCTAGAGCAAATTTTAACAAAATGAGAAGAGTGCTATGTACCAGGGATTTAAAACTGGAACTAAGTATTAGGTTGGCGAGGTGCTATGTTTCTTCGACTTTATTTTATGGAATGGAATCTTGGTCCTTAAATTCGACATCAATTTTTAAACTGTGGGAATCATTTGAGCTGTGGGTGTATAGAAGAATTCTGAAAATATCGTGGACAGAACACGTCACAAACAAAGAGGTTCTGAGAAGGATGAATAAAGAAAAGAAAATTTTAAATACAATTAAAACAAGAAAATTAGAATATCTCAGACATATTACACGTGGAGAGAAATACAACTTACTCCAACTGATTATGTCGGGAAAGATCCAAGGAAAGAGAATGTCATGGCTGCGCAACCTGAGAGAGTGGTACAGATGTACATCAAATGAACTTTTCAGAGCAGCCGTCTCAAAATTCCGAATAGCTATGATGATTTCCGACCTCCTCCGCGGAGATGGCACTTGAAGAAGATAACTTATCACCGCTATATTTTCTTCACTACGTGCTGAATGTGGTCTATTTGGTCGCGTGTTATCCAGTAATGAAAACTGGGTTTCAAACTTGCTAATCGTAAAGTGAATTGTACGTTTGGGAGGCCGATTTGGTGGACCATAATTTGCTCTAAGCCCACGAAATACGTTCCTTACAGAACTCCTTACAGAATTGAACACGTGGATTCGTACATCTACTTAGGAACAACAGTTAACTCAAATTGGGATCAAGCGAAGGAAATACGTATAAGAGTAGAAAAGGCAAGAGCATCGTTCACTAGCATGAAGCAAATTTTCACCTCTAAAAGCCTCACCGTACCTCTCAAAATTCGACTGAAATGTTATGTATTCCCGTTTTGTTATATGGAATGGAGGCGTGGACAATGACCGCAACATTGATGAAAACAGTTGAGGCCTTCGAAATGTGGGCTTACCGACGTATATTACGTATATCCTGGACTGAGCACGTGACCAACGAAAAGTACTACGCCGGATAGGTAAACAGAGAGAGGTAGGAATAAGTATAAAGAAAAAAAAGAAAAGTTGGAATACTTGGGTCACGGTATGAGACATAATAAATATAGAGTACTACAGCTGATCGTTCAAGGGAAAATAGACAGCAGAAGGGCTCCAGGGAGGAGAAGACACTCGTGGCTCCAAAACTTGCGGCAATGGTTCGGATTGTCATCTGCTGAACTATTCAGATCTGCCGTAAACAAAGTCAGAATAGCCATGTTGATTGGCAACGTTCGAAACGGACAAGGCACATGAAGAAGACAGAACTCCAATTGTCAAAATACAACTTAATTTCTAGACACTGTGCCGGGCTAAGTCTTTCCATCATGAAATGTCAAACAATACTGAACAAAGGCAAAATGTCAGTTTGACAGTATTCATGCACGATCTCCAATAAAATCCCCACCAAAAAAGTAGCTCTAAATAAATCACTCTTTAAAAGAATAAACTTAAGTGTTATATTATTCATGTATTATTATCTAGATATTTGTAATTGCTTTTGCGTGAGTTTTATGAAAACCAGTTTACAATATAAATGAAAAAGTAGTTAGTCATCAATTACACCGATAAAGTGGATGTATAAAAGTATAATATCCACCTTTATTTTTTCCACAAAAGTTGAGTAAATTATAAATGTAACAAGTTGGCAATCTCATGTATTTTAAATAGTTCGATCTAACGCTACCTATTTTCGATTACACTAATACCAGGTATCTCAACCAATATTTACAATATATAATTAATTTTTGCCTGCATACTCGATACATAATTTCGCTTTGAATAATTTTTGCATAATTCCCTTCTAGAAATTTCTAAATTAAATATTTTCTGCGGGAAAGCTGCGAAGCATATTTTGTTTGATGGTAAACTTGGAAAACCTCAAAATAGTTGCAAAGCTTATTAAAATATTTACAGGAAAGGATTTTATTGTAACAACTTGTGTTATTACAATAGAATTTTTTGACTGAATTGACGATGTGTCTATTAAGTTTTTTTATTTTTATTATTTTGGCTTTACTCTTATTAATCCAGTCGTGTTTCACAAAATGGGGAATAGGGCAGAATTTATCTAGGATTGGAAACTTTTCAACTATGAAAATAAAAGAAAATACCTCTTAACTTATCTCACGTTATAAAATTATACAGGGAGGACATTTTTATCATGAATTTAAATAATTTTGTTCGTGTAGTAATTATTGCACTATGACATCCGTCTCTATGTATATGTGATTTTGTGTAATAATATTTCAATAATTGAATTTGGAACAATAAACTATTCTTTCGTCCATAACGGCTGTTGTATAGTACTGTCAGACAATTTGCCCTATCTGGCTTTGGACAGAAATGAATATGCTTGCATTGCCAATATATCCATTTGAATATCTTAAATTCGAATCTGTGATAATAAACTCTATGGGCTCTAACTACTAAATATTACATATGCCTGTAATTTCACTCGGTATTAATCATTTTTTGTTTTTGTCCTAATCTACACTTGAGTGCAAAATAATCGACTTAAAAGCGATATTTGAGATTACACTTTTGTTTCAATGTAAGAAGTATGAAAATAAAAAACATGTAATATGCAAACAATAATTTTATTATTGAACTTACAAAAATTACTATTGCATTGTTTCGAAGACGCATTATAAAAACAATACAACATTTGAGTGGTGCTAAACTCAAAGAAGAGCTTAGAGAGGCCTGAGGCACAGAATATTAAACAATCAGAATGCCCACTCTCCATGGAAAATTAAGTATGAATGGAAAATATGTTTTAGAGGGAACCAGTGTTGTTTATGTGGTGTGCATAGAAAAATTAACCCAATTTAATTGACTTACGGCAATCATAGACATAATATACAATTATTTTAACATTGTTAAATATAATAACATAAATAATAATATAATTAAACATAAATATAAACCAATATAAGGTTGAATGTTCGAATAATTAAACTTTGATAGTATACAAGGCAACTATCGAACACAGTGATTAATTAAATCTTGCCCAAGTACTTTCGATCAATAGATCATCTTCAGGGGCATCTGAAATAAGCCAAGAAATGTTTTTTTATAAGAAGGAAAATTAATTCACTTGGATAAAAAACTCCAAGTTTGTGGTTGAAAAAAGTTTTTATGTGATAAACGTTTATAGACTTACTTCGTCAGTTGTGGCCTATCCGACATGAGTAGAATGTCATAAAAGTAAAATTGGACATAACAATACAATACACAAAGACAAACAAACACTTTAAAAATTTTAAAGGAGAAGCTACATGGTATACAGAAACCGGAGGCAGAATGGGCTCCCGGTCTGGCGGAAATGATGAGATGACATGTGACAAATGACAGCTTGTAAAGAGCAGTTATGTGATCTGCACCTTTCAAAATTCTATGAAACTAAATATTAGAGACTCTAGTGGATAACTGAACATTTGAAAAGACCAAATTCTTCAAGTTTTGGTCAACACTTAGTATCCAGCAACCATAATTTTAACATCAATTCTGGTTCATCTATCTTACATGACATTAGTAGAAAGAAAAACTATCTTGAGTTAGATTTATTGGAAGATTAGAATAAAATCTAGAAGAATAGATTAGAATTAGCATAGAATTTTGAAAGGTGCAGATCACATAACTGCCCTTTACAAGCTGTCATTTGTCACATGTCATCTCAACATTTCCGCTAGACCGGGAGCCCATTCTGTCTCCGGTTTCTGTATAACATGTAGCTTCTCCTTTAAAAATTTTAAAGTGTTTGTTTGTCTTTGTGTATTGTAATGTTATGTCAAATTTTACTTTTATGACATTCTACTCATGTCGGATAGGCCACAACTGACGAAGTAAGTCTATAAACGTTTATCACAGAAAAACTTTTTTCAACCACAAACTTGGAGTTTTTTATCCAAGTGAATTAATTTTCCTTCTTATAAAAAACGTTTCTTGGCTTATTTCAGATGCCCCTGAAGATGATCTATTGATCGAAAGTACTTGGGCAAGATTTAATTAATCACTGTGTTCGATAGTTGCCTTGTATACTATCAAAGTATAAATATAAACAATTACATAACCCCACAAATCATATGTCTGTGTTATGTGTTTCCTTCTAAAACATGGCGCGCGTGCTGAAAAACTTCAAAGGCGGCATCTGAGAGTTGACATTCTGATTGTTTATTATTCTGTGCCTGAGGTCTGATGACCAGCGTTTGGAAAGAAAGAAGAATACTTAAGGCAGCCAACCTGACACCAAAAAGGACCTCGAACATCTGGATTGGAACTGATCAATGGAGTCAGGTATTATTCTCCAATGAAAGTAGGATCTGCCTACATGGCAATGGCAAGAAGCGTCGAGTCTACAGAACGCCAGGCGAGCGATTTGCTCAATTTTGTATTCGAGAAACTGTGTCATGAAGGCGGTTCTTGTATGTTTTGGCAGACAGTTAGTTCTATGGATGGGAAAACCGAGTGGATTTTCGTGCCTGGTGGAGGAGGTTTAACGCCAGATTGTGGCATCAAAGACATTTTGGAGGAACATGTGGTTTAATATGCGGAATTTATTGGTGATACCTCTATTTTAATGCACGATAATGCACGATGCCATATCGCACGAGTCACCACCACCTATTTATCTGATATCGGTATACCCACAATAAATGGACATATTCCAATAGAGCAGCAGTTCTCAATCTTTTTTTGTGACGGAACCCTTTTGGAAATCGAAATACTTGACGGAACCCTACAATAAAACAATAGTTTTTAAAATGTATTCTTTATTAATAAGCATATTAAAAGTACAATGTAACAGTTACTTATTACCTACTTACATAACAAGTATAATAATAGAAGACATTAAATAAGAAAACTCTAATTAATGGGAGGTATAAAAGTGTTTTTTATTTTTCATCAATTGGTTGATATCAGGTTTAATAGAGGACATTTGAAATCTCATATCGGGTTCGGCGTCCAGTCTATTGCGGTATTTTGTTTTCGTGGCTTCATATGCTGAGAATCCTGTTACGCACAAATATGTTGTTGGGAACGGAAGAAGAATTTTCAGAGCCATTTTGGCAAGCATTAGATATTCATGACGGATTCTGCACCAAAAATCGTTGAGAGGCGCCGTTTTAAACAGTGACTCCATACATGTGTCTAATGACATTTCTAAAAGAGGTTTGTATATCTCGTTTGACATACTTTCGGGCTTTTGTAAGTTTTGTTAAATTAAAAGAAGTATCCGAAACAGACATTTGTAGCTTTGTTAAAGTTTTACCCCGAGACAGCCATCGTACTTCTATATGGAGCAGCAGTGTTTTATGTTTGCTGCCATAATATTTACATAATAATGAGAACAATCGAGATTGCAGTGGTCGTGATTTGATACAATAATTATTTTTAGCGCTTCATCCATAACTAATTGACGGCATTTGCTTCATCGCAAGTGCTTGTCTATGCAGGATACAGTAGTCCTGCTGTATTACCTGTCATCGCCTTGGCCCCATCTATACAAATGTCAACGCAACCGTTCCAACTCTAGAGATTATTTTCATCAAAAAATATATTATGTTATGAAAAATATCCTCTCCGGTTGTGTTTGTGGGCAGCGGTGAACACATAAGCATGTCTTCTTCAAAAGAACCTTCATATGGATATCTTACGATAACCAGCAAGATAAACCAGCGACATCAGTAAATTCATCTATTTGCAAGGCGAATCGTGTTTTATGTAGACGTGTAACTAGTTCTTGTTTGGCGTAGCTTGCCAGATCATGAATTCGCCGTGAAACAGTATCGGTCGATAGCGCCACAGTAGAAAGATGCTTTGTATATTTTTAATCGAGCATACATTTTGTTATGTCTAACACACATAGTTTTTCAAGACCCCCTACACGATGGACTAACCATCTCAAAAATATGTCAAGAAATTGGATGAAAATTGCTCAAGACAGAGCACAATGGACAAAAATGAGGGAGGCCTATGTCCAGCAGTGGACGCAAAGGGCTGGGTGATAATGATGATGACTGCAGAACAGTTTAGTCCAAAGAAGAAATGTACAAAACTGATACAATTAGAATACAGAAGTAGAATAAACATTTTTTTTCTATAGAATGTACAAATCTGATACAATCAGAATACAGCAGTAGAACAATAAACACTTTGTTTCTATAAATATTGTTATAGCAGGGAGGTACTTATCGCTCAGAACGTTAATCGCCGACTGACTAAGTGTCAAATGTAGAGGCGCAGTCGTCGAGGACTGCGCGCTCACAAGAGCAAGAGATATGGGCAGTGGCATGCATAGTAAAATTGTACGAAGCAACTAAGTTCAACTGCGCCTCGTGAATCGTGCTACGCCGCATAAGAACAGTCGACCAGAGAGACGTGTTTTGATTTTTTTTTTAAATTCTCGCGGAACACCTACAGGGGTATCGCGGAACCCTCGGGTTCCGCGGAACACACTTTGTGTATCGCTGCAATAGAGCATGTTTGGGATGAGCTTAAACGAAGGGTCTTAATGATGAATGGGAAGCAATGCCTCAAGATTTTATTAGAAAAGTCATCCGATCTATGCGAAATCGTTTGGAAAGTGTAATTAGGAGTAGGGGTGGTAATATTAAATACTGAATAATTATACCTTATTTCATTAAGCGATGCAGGGCATATAAACAACGATAAATTTAACAGATAAATGTTAAAGACGTCCCAAATGAGTCTACTCGTTCCTATAAGTAACAGTATAATTATGACCCTTAATTATTTTTTTTCTTTTCTGAAATATTATATATATTCTGAAATAACAATTCTTCAAAAATATTTAAAAACTAACCGAAATGTCCATCTTTATTTCGTCTGCCGACGTTGTCGGCAGCTCATACCGGTTCGGACACGATTTAATGTTTACATCTTCCTGCATCGCTTAATAAATTTTACTTTAAGAAATTCATGTTTTAATTAATGATTTCTATGTTCATAAGGTCTTTCTTGCGTTAGTTCCAATGATGAATATTTAGGAAACTCTGTTCGTATTGCATATTGTTTTTATAATGCGTCTTCCAAATAATGCAATAGTAGTTTTTGTGAGTTCAATAATAAAGTTATTGTTTACACTTTTTTATTTTCATACTTCTTACATTGAAACAAAAGGTGTAATCTCAAATATCGCTTTTGATTCGATTATTTTGCACTCAAGTATATTTTAATATAACGTTCAAATTATCTGAATTTTAATTTGATTACTATACTATTAACAAGTCAAAGTTTGCTGTTCAAGTAAATTCTTCTTACACTGTATTTACATTTTTATCCTTAGTTTAAAAAGTGTTTTAAGAGCTATTTTTTAATTCCCTTAATTTAAATAATGAACCTACATTTTATTTATTTCGAATTTTCAAACAACGCTTTCGTCCGTGTTTACGTTCCAACAATAGTCTTCCTTTTGTTTGGGCATTTAAACTTCAAAGCTGATCAAAGTTTCTAATCTGTTTGTTCTGTCGATACTTGTTTGTCTATCAGGAAACTATTTTCACAAATAAGACAGTTCGGGAGTGAGGTTGTTTATTTGAACTAGAGCAATTGCAAACATTCTGTAGTGTCATTGATAAATATTTTTGTCCTGCGGATTCCATGCATTAATTTAAATTATATAATTAAAGAGAATCTTGATAATATGTATAATATACTGATACAACAAGTCTCAAAGATCCCGACTGAATTCTGGAATATAACAGAGCTTTTGTAGAACGTATTTATTGCAAATCACGCAATACTGTCAAGACATACGGATCATTTCAAGAAGGACCTGTCGTTTATCGGTTATCTGGGACATCTAGTCCAGTACATCACATTACTTAGGGTAAAGGGAAGAGAGATGGACCACCTTTTAGAAAACTGAAGCCTGTTTCTTTATTAAATAAACATCAAAATAGAAAAAAATTGTATAACATAACTTAACATTTTTATTTGTTTTGGTATAAGTAAAAACTAGAAAATATAATTATTAAAAAAATATAATGCACTGGCACGTCATCGGTCCATCTCTCCTCAATTTTGGAGGTGAGATACTAAGGAGTAGGAGAGATGGACCTAAACCTTTTTCTTTTTAATAGCAAGAGACTTTCCGCACTTGTTACAGAAATGAGTGAAACCAGTACAAGTTTAACCAGCGCAGGTATACCTAACGGACCGACTATCCTCCTGGTCCATCTCTCCTCCCTTTACATCATATGAACATTTTCCTGAACTTTTTTGTCTATCGTGTGCTGCGCGAAATAATTCTTCTGTGGCATCACACCATTGTCTAATATCACGTAGCCATGAAAGTTTCCATCGATCAATCCTTCTGTTTCCCACCACTTTTCCTTGTATTATAATGCGAAATAAATGGTATTTGGGTCCTCTAATTATATGGTCGCAGTATTCTGTTTTTCTCTTCTTTATGATGTTGATGAGCAGGCGTTCTGAATTCATCAATTTAAATTATACCAGTTATTTATATTTTACGTATAAAAACAGGTACACCGTTTTTTTTTTTTTTAACTTAAATGTCATCTAATTTCCTTACGTTTTTTATCAAATGTTGTAGACAATATTCAAGAAAACGACCAATTCAGAGCATCATAATGCAGAATAGTCTCGAGGTATTTTGGTAGGGACTTCTTGTACATCCAGAAAAGCGACTAAAATAGATTAAGTGTTTATTTAAATTTGATTACCTCTCCCAGTTGTTTTTCCTGAAAACCAGCCCTTCTGTAATTTACCTGCATTATTAACTGTCATCTTTAAAATGAGTACTTAATTTTCTCTCATATTTTATAAATGTTTTTTTTTTTTCTTTTAGTCGTATTAAAATCGGACAGTTTATTATTCAGCGATAATTTATGCGCAAATTATTTCCCCCTCTGAAGTGAATAGAAAGATTAATTTGGAAAGATGACATATCTTAATTTTAATTTAGAAACCGAAAGAGGGAGGACACTTTGTACTCGAGACCTAAAAAAGTTTTTAATTAAATATCCAGATATTTATTTCCTGGTCTCGTTAAGAATAACGACATCAAACAATTGCTCCGGCGAAACCCCAACAAGATCTCAAATGAAATGAAAAAAATATATAGTTCCTTATTACGTTTTGACAAATTTCTTCTGAAGGTATTAAATTTAAAAATATTTTAAAGAGATGAGGTTGATATTCCATAAAATCTCAATGCATTGCTGTGTAATGTTATTTTGTGTTATTTGTTATGTAAAACATCTAATGCGGCATGTTAGACCGGCTGCTGTGGTGCTTCGAAGCGTATAAGAGACTGCTGGCAACACTTTAATATTGAATCAATATTGTAACAACCCATACCCACTATGATGGTGACGCCTATGGGGATATGAGAGATGGAATAGCCATCTGCGACTAAAGTGGTTGGAGTTAATATCCTTATGTGGTCCAAGAAGAGTTTGTTATCTAATATAAAAAACTTAGATAAAATACATGCGGTATTAGTTTTGTTAGTTATTCTTCTTCTTCAAGTTCCACTCCTATCGGAGATTGGAAATCATTCTGGCAATTATAATTTTATTGGTTACTCGCCTGAATAGTTCAATTGAACTGCATCCAAACCACTCACGGAGATTGCGTAGCCACGAGATTTTACGTCTTCCTACGCTTCTTCTACCTTTGATTTTACCCTGCATTATGTTCCTTAGTAGTTCGTACTTTTCACCTCTCATGATGTGCCCCAAGTATTCCAATTTCCTGATCTTTATGGAATTTAAAACTTCGCATTGTTTTCCTAGTTGTTCGAGAACTTGTTCGTTTGTTTTGCGATCCATCCATGATATTTTCAAAATGCGTCGGTAACACCACATTTCGAATGCTTCTAGGTTTTTAATGTTGGATTTTTTAAGTGTCCAAGCTTCAACTCCATACAAGAGGGTAGAGAAAATATAACATCGAAGCATTCTTATCCGGAGCGATATATTGATATCGCGATTACAAAAAAGTTTTCTCATTCTATTAAAAGTTGACCGCGCAATTTCAATGCGGCATCTTATTTCTTTTGTCTGATCAGTATCTTCTGTGATCCATGCTCCAAGGTATTTGTACGAAGATATTTGTTCAATTTCTGTATTATCTAGTACTAGCTTAACTTTGATGTTTTGTGCTTTTGTAAATACCATGAACTTGGTTTTCTTCAAATTGATTTTTAGTCCATAATCGTTGCAATATATATTTAGTTGTTCAGCAAGGTGTTGCAGTTCTTCTAGTGTTCCTGCCAAAAGGACGGTGTCGTCAGCATATCTTATGTTATTAAGTGGCTCACCGTTTATTATAAGGCCCTCACTGATCTCGGCAAGCGCTAATTCTGAGATGGTAGTTATTAGTTAGTTTTTATTAGAAATTCGTGTTATAATCTTCAATAGAGAAACACACATATTTCTCTGTAATAACCCTAAACTCCCTGACAAAAGCTAAGTTCATATGTATTTTTTAAAGAAATTATATACTTTTTCTCCAAAGTTACATACTTACAATAATTGTATACTTTGATTCTACACTTTTTCTCTAAAATAATCTGAGTATTTTGTTTTTTAAAAATTATAAAATCTTACTGTGAAGTATAAGTTAAGGAAATAGGTAAAATTGTTTATAAATAGAATAAAAAAAATAGAATTGTTTAGTACATGCTTTAATTTTATTGCCATAAACGAAGCTCCAAATGATTTAATTAGTAATTAGTAGTAATATGCCTCATAAATTAAATCAAGATGAAGCAAACAGAGCTGTGGAGATGCTTCAATATCATATCCTACAAGTCGGAAGTTACCAATATTTTCAATGTTTCGCAAAGTGTTTTTTCTATACTTGCATCTGAAAATGTTGCTGAACGAGAAAGAACAACTCGGCCAGAATTACCACGGTTCGAGATGACCAATATATTAGACTAACTGCGAGAAGAGAGCCTTTTTTACTGCATGAACACATTTTTATCAAAACGAAATCAAAACTTCAGAATGAAATAAAGATAGGCTTTTTATAGCAATGTGCAAAGTTTACGTTTTTTTTTTTCTTGGTAACTGTCTTTATTTGACGTATAATATACTATTACGCTGGGCAATGAAGGCTCAACACAATATTTCATAAAACGTTATTTATTTTAAAATTTTTACGTGTGGTATTTGACAAAACATTGCCTGGGATTAAGTCCTGCATTACATTTAATGCATCGATTTTTGGTACACTTGCCACATTTGCCGCAGCTTCATTGTTTTCCAATTTTGTCCACCAAATGACCCACATTATCCAAACGAATTTCGTCAGCAACATGTTTTGAAGATTTTGGACTCGACGTGGCGTTGGAATATCTGGAGCTGTCAGCAGGGCCTCCACAAGTCGCCTGTAAAATTCTAATAAAGAATGCCTAATTCAAGCAAAATCTAAATATCGCCAAATACCATTTTTTAGATCGAATTCGAATTCTATATAAACATCTTCGCTTATCTTTTCTGGACCATCTGTTACAGTTTCCCATAGTAAAAATATTTCGAGCATGGACGTATAAACATAGATGGACACAGCAATAAGATACACACAATGTTTTGAAGCTTCGATAGAATGTGATGCTTCCGCAATGAGTATAAGCGTGCTTGAATTTTTACTCGCGGGTAATTATTCAGATTTTAAAAATTGGAAGTACCTAGTAATAATGTATAAAAACACGTTCAAAGAATTAAAAAAAACGAGAATTTAACTATTAACAAATCACGTCTTTATAGAAAAATTAAAATACAATTTTATTATATCTTATTGATTACATTAATGAACATGAATAAACCCAATGGTACGCCTATTAAAATGTAAACAAACACGCTTTTTCATTTCCTCATCCTAAATAATGTAAATTTTATGTACTTACAAATGAAATGAAAGACCGGGATGTAAATATTTCGTTTATTTTATTTCACTTTTCACAAATATCACTCAAAATACAGCCAAAATTATCTAAAAACAATTTTTCCTTATTTCCTCAATCGTTGTAAACAAACATGGAATAGCATTTGAAGTTTGACGTAGAACCGTAAAACAGAGAAATGTAAACAACCGTTGCCATTTATAAATAGTTTTCAGTGCTTCTAAATATAAAATAATTTATTGATATCTATTATACGCTATTATTAAATGATAATGCACACTATGTGCACACTTGATATTTTGATTACAATTAGATATATTAATATAACCAATAAATTATTATTTTGGTTTGATAGCACCTGTAGAGTATAAAATACGGAGTAATATTTTCAGCGACTCGCTAATAAGAATTTTTAATAAAAAAACGTGACAACAGTTGGAGGTGCTGAGAATGTGATATATTCAAATAATTTTGACTTCACAATTTTATGTAAATAACTGAGTCCATCTGTGTTTATACGTCCATGATTTCGAGAGTAGAAATATTAGTTGCCATAGTAACTTCATTATTGTCATTCCAGCGAACAAGAGTAAGCTGATGTTCTTCGCTATGTAGAACATGGAAAATTCCACGAATTTGTTTTTCTTTTTAATTTCTTTGAGTGCGACTCTTAATCCTGTCTTTTCTAATTGTGCCGATACAGTGTATCATTTGATCTCTCGACCTTGTCAGTAAAGGTTAAGATGTAAAAAAATATCAATATAGATTTACCACAACAGATTCTTGTGGTAAAAACCCTATACGCAGCTTTTCGGTTACACAACTTCCTAACAAGTTACCCTGTAATTTATCTCCACTCCCAGTATAGGGATGAAATTTGCAAGGTTTTCCTCGACTAAACTGCTTCATAGACTAATGTCCATAATACGGCTCCATGGCTTCGTCCACTGAGACACTTCCGTTCACTGATTGGAAGTGATGATGAAAACGTTCATTTAGGGGTTGAACTTTGAACGATTTATTGGTTTGTTGGTACAACGTATTATTGTTAAAGTGTAAAAATCTGTGGATCTGTTCAAATCTGTTTCGACTCACAGTATTACTAACTAGATGTGAGTGAGAGTCCCCTCGACATTCCCAATATATTCCCCTAGAAGGCAGTTGGTGATATTCAGAGAGAATAAGGATGCTAAACTGTTTATATAAATTATTATCAATGGACAAAGAGAAAGGGCAGGATTTTTTTGAAGCGTTTACCGTTTTTTAGAAAGATATTCCATAAATTTTTCATCAAAAAAAAATGAAACACATCGATTTGCTTCAAATTTTGTTGCTTCCATTGTGAGTTCCATATTGTTTTTGAAAATATCAATTATGGCTCTTCTTCCCACTTAGGATCTATTCTTTTTATAGGTAATATTCATACTTTGAGATAGTGTTCCTCAGCCAATACTTTAAAATGTGTAATTGATGAATTTCTTCATCATTTCCGGCATCATTTCAGTCAGAATCATTTTCGTCTTTCTATTAGAAAGATGAATGGCAAGGATACTAAGAAATTTAAGACCGTATCAGGTGGGTCATTCATTTGGAGGTGGTGGTGTTACGGTTTGGGCTGAAATCTGTTGCGGTGGAAGAACCTTTGCCAACACATAATGAATGGTAAGATGTACAGATGGCATATTATTGTTAATTTTTATGCAGCCATTGGGGGGGGGGCAGTTTTTTCTCTGGATGATAATGCTCGAGCACATAGATCTGCAGTTGTCAAAGAAAGTATAGATTTGCATGGAATTCCTCATTTTACATTACCCCGTGCTCTTCAGACCTCAATCTCATTGAACTTGCTTAAGACATACTACAAAGAAGGCTTATAGGGTACATACCCCCTCCGCAGACCCTTCAGGAACTTGAGAATTGTTACCATGGTCATGAAGAGACATCGTTCAAGAATCTCTTGAATTTAATATATAATAGATAATGTGTCACGTAGAATCAAGCAATGTCAATAGTGGATATACAGTGCCTATTAGGTCACAATATCTATTAACGTAAAAGGTCTGGTCTGGTTTTAGACTAGACCCGTTTGTGACTTAATCATTCACAAGCTGATGAAAATGTTGTATTTCAGATACAAGTCATTCTACTATGAAGATTTTCTGTCTTATACAGCAGTGATTTTACTGTCACCTTTTCCAACAATTCTGTACGTAATTTCCGCATGAGATCACCCAGTAGTCAAGAAACGTGTTATTTAAAAAGCGATAAATTTAGAGGATCCATATAACAGCGTTTAAGTAATTTTCCCGGTGTATAGTAAACCCTCTCGGGAATACAAGGACTGCAGTTGCACCGCGGAGCGAAAAAAGACCATAAAGTGGAATTTGCCATTCGCAACAATGAAGGCGATCTGATGGTAAAGAGAGATGAAACGGGCGGAATTGATCTAGTTTTATTTAAAGATGCGACGTAAACTAGACAAAGACGTCCTTATGGCGTCGATTCAACAACGTCTCCGGCGTCGGGGCGAATCTTCTTATTCCACAGAGAGAGAATTGTTTCGCATTTCGGGTATTTGCAGGCTTTAGGGCAGATATAATTTGAGGTTATGATCGGAAATGGTTTGCGTTAACAGACAATGTTGCAAAATATTACGATTGAACCAATTTATACACTGAAAATAAGTGTAATGCTAGATATATGGCCAAAGTATAAAGTTTCTAAAAATTTATTAGAACTTTATCTACATAAAAGTTGAAATTATGGTATTAAGGGTATATGATTATTTCCAGTAACTATTGAATCTTTTATATTTCAACGCATAAGAACTGGAGATGGCTATAGCAAATATTTACGTTAATAGAATAATTTGTAAGGTTTATCCTTTAAGTTAACTGATTAAAACACTCACTAAAGTATTGTAATCTGTAGTCGAAAATTAGGTCACAATTTTGTCGTGTATAAAAAAAATTCGTATTAAAAAAAAACAAAAGTGTTTGAAATGCATGGAGCATAACTCGAAGAATGTCCGGATATTTCAGAGCTGTGGCATACCCATTCATCTAGAAACTATGTAACCGTTTCAAAAGTTAATGCTTTATAATTAATGCAAATTGTAATTCTTAATAAACATTTAAATTAATGTTAATCTGGTCACCTATTCATCAAATACGAAAACATCTAAATTACCTTCTCATTATGTAGTTATGCAGTTCATAGTAAGTTTCGATTTTGGCTTTAAAAAATCCGAGCGCTGGTTACCTCCCCGCAATTCATCCCTTTCTCTTTCTGAACGTCCAGCATACAGGACGAATTTTTTTCTTTTTTTTTTTTGGTGGTCTCTTGACGAGTTAAGCCTTTTTTATATTTCAAATAAATACCCCTTTCAAATAAATTCCTCTTTTTGGAACATAAGAAGTTATTTTTTTTATTGTTACATTCCATGTTTAGTTAGGTACCATCCAGTAGCGGTTCTATTAATTAGTAGTATTATTGCGGTAAGTCTTGTGGCCATATTCAATATTCTTTCGGCAAGTTGTTAGGTGAATAAATTATTTATCAGTTCGTTGTTGTAATCAATGGTGTGATTTTAATATTTTATTAAGTGATTATTTAATATGTCCTTAAGTAATGGATGTCTCATTATGAAGTGTTTGGTTAGATGGTTTTGGTTAGATGAGGAGGTACTGGGTTCTCGGGATACAGGATAATGGAGCTTTACTTATCATACGGAGTAGTTTGAATTAGAATGTTTGAAGTATCTTCGTATTTGAAGGTTTACTACAGCCCCATAGTTCTATTCCATATGCCCTCCATTCATATTCCAGTTTTGTCCTAACTGGTTATGAGTATATCTGATAAAACAGGTTAATTGGCTAGGCAATCAAAAAAAGTTCTAAAAAAAATTATAATTCATAATAATTATGAAGTATATAATAATTATAATTGACTTTTTTAATTTTTTACAACCTAAAATGCAGTTTTGGCGTAACTGGTTATGAGGACATCTGATAAAACAGGTTAATTTGCGAGGCAACAAAAAAAAGATCTAAAAAAATATTTCGAATAGAATTTGAATCAAAAGGTTTTGAGGTAACTGCTGCATGATTATTTCTCTTTAAAAAATCCAGCGTATAACTATCACTATAAGTGTATTTAGTACATATCAAAGACACATATACATGCGGTAAAGTGGTCATACTATTGGTTAAAATGCAAATACTGACAATTATTGTAATGGATTTTTCTAAAACTTGAAATTCCACAGTTACCTGTAGTCTTCTTCTACGTCGTAGAAGTCGAAGACGTAGAAGTCTTCTTCGTTTCTGTTTTTCATTTCTCTATTGATGCCTTCTCTCCAACTAAGGTGGAGTCTTCCTCTTTTTTTTTTTTTTCTACCGTGAGGGGTCCACATTAAGACTAGTTTTGGGAGACATTATTCAGACATTCTCTGCATATGACCGTACCAGCTGAGTTATTAGTCCAATATCGTCTATTATTTTATATTTCACTTTCTCTAATTTCTCTTATTTTGTTGTTCGTTATTTTTTCTAGTCTAGATTTTCCAGCTGAACATCTCCAGAAATCAATTTTTCTCTTGTATCTTTCCTTTATTTGCCATACTTCACTACCTCGATTAATTTTCGAGTCATATACTCAATATCTTCATTTGCGCTTCCACAGTTTTAGATCCTGTTATAGATAAATTGTAAATAATGTCGGGGAGAGACAGCAGCACTGCTTAAGGCGTTTATTCATTTGGAATCCACTTGACAGATTATTTCCAACCTTTATTGGAGTGGGGTACGCTATCATAAGCCTTTCGTAGGTCTACATACAATAAATGTACCTCTTGATTAATGGCTATTTTCTTTTCAATAAACTGTATAATGCAAAACAAATGATCAACAGTAGATCTACCTGCCCTAAATCCTACCTGTTCTTCAGCCTCCTAAGTCTTTATATTCGCTTTCTATTCTCTTTTTAATTAACTTTCCATATAGAGAATACTCTATCAGTTATTAATAATTAGATTTATAATAGCACTTTCAATAAAATTTGGTGTAGATAAATCTTATTTAATTGTTCATTAAAATTTGTACCCTGTACATTATGAATAATTTTCAGTTGAAATATTTAGACCATAATGCAAAAAATTCTCCTAATCCACAATAACTTCTTTGTGTTCTTCCTCGAAATACGTGTTTCAATGACATCATTTAAGTCGAATAATTGTCTCACCTTAAAATGTTTTATTTCGACCTCGATGATGGATCCAATTGCATTGTCCCGAATCTCTGTTAATTGATGGTGGTAAAACTGGATAATGAGCCGCAAGCTAGGGCAGATGGAGAAACCGGGTGGTGGAATTCGGCATGCCGAAGCGAGGCGGGTCTTTCTCCAAAATGAAGGGATATCGACCCCTTGGTTTTACGAAATAATTTGCCACAGAGTCGGTGGTGATAGATTTTATTAATCATCTGTAACTTATATGGTTAAGAGAGGTTTTTAGTTCCCATTTTAAAATAAATGAAGATCAATAGGAATATAGCTATCGATATTTCTGCATTATATAAACTAAAGATTAGAAAAACCGTGCCTCATTGATCAAAGTTAGAAAAAAATATAAAATTTATGCTATTAAATTTTCTACAGTAAAGTAGAGAAAATTTAATTGCATAAATTTTCTATTTTTTTGTAAATTTGGCCAATGATTAGCATGATTTGGTAGAAGGTTTTTATAGTCTGCCTTGATAAGCAATGCTTTCGTAAAACTCTTATTTCAACAGATGTACAAACACTAACAAAGAAACTTTTTTTAATTAATGTTATATAAATAATTATTACACTGGTCGGTTATTAAAAATAATTGTTAGAAAGAATTATGTGCACTATAGGGGAATATACAGTGCTAGTCAAAAGTCCGTCCCCCTGTATATTTTGAACGGCTATTGTTATAATAATAAAATTTGGAGGGAGGTAATAAACAGATGTAGGCTTCTCAACTAGTCATAAAAGGTGACGTAATAGTAACAGATGGCGTTACAGCTCCATTGTGACAGATAATTTTAAATGGGACCTTACGGCAAGTGATACCTCCTTTGAAAGGTATTGAAAATACCTATTCAGTCATAATAATTGTGTTTGAAATAAATACATTAAATAAATACTAAAAGGATTTAGAAAGAGCTTCAGTACAAGTGACCACCTTTTAACGATGAAGATTTTAATCGAAAAAACTAACGAATATCATATCCCGCTATACATGGCATTTATTGACTTTGAGAAGGCATTTGATAGTGTGGAACACTGGGCAGTACAGAATTCCCTACAAAACAGCAGAATAGACTACCGATATACCGACTTAATTACAAATATATACAACAAGGCAACAACAACTATTAAGCTAATGAAACAAACGGAGCCTATTAAAATAAACCGAGGAGTAAGACAAGGAGATACCATATCGCCCAAGTTATTTAACCAAGCGCTAGAAGATGTTTTTAAACGACTACACTGGGATGACTTGGGAATTAATATAAACGGGCAAAATCTGAATCATTTACGATATGCTGATGATATTGTATTAATAACAGAAAAAAGTGAAGAATTACAAAGAATGATGGAAGAACTAGATAGAGAATCGACAAAAATTGGACTCAAGATGAATTATAGTAAAACAAAAACCATGACTAATTAACCAGAAAAACTTATGATTACATTGGCACAAACAAAAATAGAACAAGTAAAAGAGTATATATGTATCTAGGCCAAATCACTAAATTAAATAAAGAAAATCAGACCGAAGAAATAAAGAGAAGAATAAGATTGGCCTGGGCATCATTCGGAAAACTGTCTTATATTCTAAAGAATTCAAAATACCCCCAATACTTAAAAACGAGAGTCTTCAATCAATGTATACTCCCTGTCCTCACATATGGCTCTCAGACATGGACGTTTACAAAGGAAAATATGGAAAAAATAGCAAAGACAGAAAGATCCATGGAAAGACAAATGCTGAACATTAAACTATCAGACAAAAAAAGAAACGAATGGATCCGTAATAAAACAAAAGTGAAAGATGTCTCAACCCAAGTAGCAAAGCTTAAATGGAAGTTCGCCGGACACACCCTAAGGTAGAAAGATGAAAGATGGACTAAAACAATTATACATTGGAGACCATGGAATCACAAACGTAAAAGGGGAAGGCCACAAATGCGGAGGTCAGATGACCTGAAGAAACACGCCGGGTCAAAATGGATGCAAATTGCCCAAGATAGAGAGGCATGGAAGAAAGAGGAGGAGGCCTATATCCAAGGATGGATTTTAAGGGCTGTATAGATAGAAATACTAAAATTGTAGCCTCTCATTTAATTAATAAATATTTAACAACCAGTTCTTATAGTAAATGTTCAAAATATGCTCCATCTACTTCCTGACAGTAATGCATCCTACTTCTAAACTCTTGCCGTACGCGTTCAAATGTGTCGGGGGAAATTGCCCTACATTCTTCAATAATTCGTTGTTTCAAAATATTGTCGGGTACTGTAACGTATACTTTAAATTTCAAGTATCTCCACAATAAAAAAATCTAATGGTTTAGAGTTAGCTAATAATAGAGCGGGCTGGATACCTCTTCGTACAATCCATCTACACATAATATTCCTCATTTAGGTAACGTCTTGCAGGAGCACCATATTGAAACATTATTTCTAAATTGGTAACTGAGTTACCAGCTGTATTTACTCTCCGGACACTGGAGCTCATTCAAACCATGGGTGTATGTTACCTGTAGCTAAATCTAACTTAATATCAAACATCACATATTTAAAACAACATTATGTACAATCTTTTATAACTACAATTATTTTAAAGGGTTTTTATCCAAATATTTTGGTGGCTCAGCATGTCAACCTAGTGTTTTTTAAACCTGATGATGGAATTGTCATTCCGAAAACGTTTGTGTTTTTAGATGTAGCCCTTTTAAGGGTTTTTAAATATACCAATTTACAAAGATTAACTTCTTTTTTTTTAGTTGTATATTTGTATTATTGTTTATGTAATATTTAGCTGTATCCCTAACTGCCTCGCAGTTTATAAATCGCTATTTATCTTAATCATAGCGTATTATTCAAAAATAAAATATATAGATTTTATAATTTAATGTCTATTTCTGTAAATTTGTATTCCCATATTTTCCATAATTTTATGTTTTTGCAGTTATACGTGTACTTTTGACTAGCGATCGAAATATAATACAAATTGCATCATAAAATCAATAGACGATGAATTTTCCATTTAAAATACAAATATGCTTTTTATTTTTAATAGCTTTAATGGATTTTTCGGATAATGTATTGTTTTAAACAAATGGAAATTGGATATTTTATTTTCGAAGTCATATTGTAAACGTTCACAAAACAACTTCGATAATATTTATAAAATTGTAGGATAATACAGAAAAAATAAAACAATAGGTTGTTATCCAAATAATTATTGATATTGCTTTAAATCCTATCTATCATTTGTTGATTTCAAAAACATGTAGATGTATGTGTACTCTACAATGTATACATAAACATTAATTTAAAATAGAGGTTTTTTTCTGAAAACCACGTTCAAACACATTAAAATTACTGTTAGGCTCTGTAAATTTAAAAGTAGCAGATTAATATATAGAGCGTCCCATATAGGAGATGCAACCATCTACGTTATTTATTCTAATTACATTCTTCTACTTTTTTTCTATTTTAATTGCACAGTGCTATCACATGGTGTTAAGTCGGGACTATTTGGTGGCCATGTAATGGTATCCTTATTGCCGATCCCCACATTAAATTGATTATTTAAATGTTCTTGAACGGCTACATTATGTGGCGGTGCTCCATCTTGTTGAGATATCATACTATTTAATTGATTTTCTGAATTATTTTGATTTAATAACTCATCCACTTCTGTAATGAAGTGATTCCCCAAGTATGATTCCCCAGTTAATTTATAATCATAAAACAATGGTCCAACTATTTTGTTTTGAAATATTCCGCACCACACATTTATTGATTTTCTTCCTGACTTTTTTATTTGCTTAATTTTTCTTTTTCTATTATTTTTCTGTTCCCATGAATACCTATTTCTTCTATTAAAAATGCCTGAAAAAATTTACTGTACATAAAATGTTATAAAAATAATTAGGATCATTGTTCAAATTTGTAAGCATATCTTGACAGAACTGTAAACGCTTTTTCTCTTATGACATCGATAAATTCTTGTATTGGGACCGTGCACGTTCGGAAGAGCGACACCTGGTGTCGTAAATCAGCAAAATTTACTGCGCTTTCATGTTAGATCGAGGTTACTGGATAACTGTCAAGGACGTAGCCCCAAAAAAGAATAAGAAAAAAAGTAAGATTGAGGTTATGTCGGTATGTTATTAATAGGTAAACGTTGTATATAGTGTAAATACAAATAAATATATTATTAAATTACAGCATTACTGTTAATATGGATGCAATAATTAAAAATTGGATTTGAGAAAGTAAATCACCAAATAACTTTTCAACAATTTTTTGTTGTATTTTTACAATTTATAACACAGCAATTACTAAATCCAATTTTCTTCAGTGACAGAAGGTGTAAATAAATAAACGAATATGAAATATGACAATTTGCCAATTGACAATATGAATTTATGAAATTTATGAAATATGCAGTAAAAAATGCAAGATTTCTCCGCTACTCGCGCACGATCGTTTCTCGTATCACATCCAAGTACTTGCACGTCGCCAATAAAAAATTTGGTCTGTTGCTACATTGTTGGTCGGTACAGATAAAATAATACAACTTTTATTTGAAACTTTTTTTTTTGTATTCCCGAAATTAAAGAATATAAGTGGGAGTCAAAATATAATGAGAAACCCAGTACATATACTTCATAACGAAAAATTTTTAAAACTGGTTTGGGAGCAGACTCATACATTAAAAGTTTCTAATTTAGTATGTTATAGAGTAAATCATCTCTGACCACCAATTCCTTTCCAAATTCATGTTTTTCGTTTTCTTTGTCGCTAAGTGAAGATGACATTTTCTGGTCATTTTATTTCTTGAACTGATGGTATGTTTTCAAGTTGTTATATGGCATTTATGACAGACACTGGTTTATACCAGCTTTGGACGTTTAAGTTCCAATATTTATACTCAGACTCCAACTTAACTCATTTTTTAAATTTATTCCAAGGCAAATTTGCAGTGTTAGTAACTAGATTATTTTTCTGAAGGTGGGTAGTTTAATCTCTAATAGGAGAACCAGAATTTTCAGGTAGAGTATATTCTCTTAAGCCATTCTGTTTCAGTTTTAAGACGCTAACTAGGTATATAGTCTTCGAAGACGTGAGAAAGTAGGATTTATTAGTAGAGCTGAGTTCTATTTCTAGAACCAACAACAGTTTTTAAGGAAACAGTAGGTTTTTTGTTTTAGTGTTTGTAAGCATCGGTTAGTTGATAGTTAAGACATACGATTCATAGAAAAGTTATACTGGCGTCAAACAGCGGCAGCTTGCATAAACGGAAAATCAACAGAAATATGTAAAATACAAAGAGGTGTCAGACAGGGTTGTATACTATCCCCACTGTTCTTTAATTTATATTCAGATAGAATATTTAAAGAAGCGCTGCATAATTTGGAATGGGGCGTGAAAGTTAATGGAATTCTGATAAATACAATCAGATATGCAGACGATACAGTTATTTTAAGTGATGACATGAATGGATTACAATGCCTTTTAAATGCCATTGATAAAGTGGGAAGAGAGTTTGGCCTAAACATAAACTGTTCAAAAACAAAACACATGGTGTTTAGCCGTTTAGCACATCAAGATGCACGATTATATGTTGATGGTCATATAATTCAAAGAGTGTCCAGTTTTAAATATCTTGGTTGCCATATTATTGAACAACTAGATCCAGATCAAGAGATAGAATGTAGAATCGAGATAGCCCGCACAACATTTTTTAAAATGAGGTCATTCTTCTGTAATGATAACTTGCAACTTGAACTTCGAAAGCACATGGTTAAATGCTACATTTGTTCAGTCCTCTTATACGGTGTCGAAGCATGGACATTAAAAATATCCACGATTAATCGTCTGGAGGCCTTTGAGATGTGGCTGCACAGACGTATGTGGCAGTCCTTGAAAGAGCAAATGCTGCTCGCGAGCTGCTTGATAACATCAAATGTAGGAAGATGGCCTATTTTGGACACGTAGTAAGGGGAGACCGATATAATATTATTCAACTTAATATGATGGGTAAAATCGAAGGATGCAGAGGAATTTAATAGAAAGCAGGCCTCTTGGTTGAAGAATATCAGGGAGTGGACAGGAATAAAGAAAGCTGAGCAACTATTTAGAATAGCTCGAGACAGAGACAGTTTCGCCATGTTAATCGCCAACGTCAAGGGGACTTGATAGGGCTTAAGAAGAAGAAGCATCGGTAACTTATCTCCTGGTCCATTTTTTAACAGCCACATAAGATGTTGATCATCTAAAAATTTCTTTATCCCAAATTACACGGTTTAAGCCTACAATATTTTTTTTTAATTACCAAAAGGCATGCCATAGTAAGTTTTAAAAAAATTGATCTGAATCCAACCCTGACCACCAACTACTCCGCCCCTCTTTCGTCTTAATTACTGCTACATTTCAATTTTGTTCAGATTTCCCAGATTTGTACCGATTTCTTGACGGAAATTGTTTTTTCTAGCATGTATTGTTCTATATCTTAGAGAACACGGTTTTCTTAATTACAAGCATTCGATCCATAATGGGTTTTCCTCCAGATTTGATTTTAAATGGACAAAGCGATGAATGGGAGCTCGAGTTTCTGGAAATTATGGATAGTTTAGGGATCGTTACGGTAATTTAAACGGAAGCTTTAAATGTTTGGCTACACTGTAATAATATTGCCAAATCTATTAAATATGGACGTATATACACATAGAAAAAAGAGAAACAATATAGCATTGAAAAAAAAATTCTATTGAAGTACGAATGTATTAAAATAAGATCGCTAAGGTAGTGTGAAAATCATGTAAAATATCAAAAATACGTGAACAATACATATGCAAAATCATGTAAAAAGAATGTTTTAGTTTTTTTAGAATATCTTTGTTTTAGTTTATTTTGCAATATTTCCGTATGCTTTAGAACTTTTAAGTTAAGGTTCAAATATATATTATGCTTCTAAATGAGATTAACTTTAATCGACCTTGTTTATGAATTTTATTACATTACTGACAAATAACTCTCCTTTGTATGTTACAGAAATAACCAGTTAATATTGCATGATCGACCATGTGATGTGGAAAACAATTCCACAAGAAATATCCAAAGAAAAACTAAAATTATTACATATACAAAAAACACTGCTGAGGCCAGTCCTCACGTACCGGGCTGAAACGTGGACTCTAACGCAGAGGGACTTCTGAGAATGAGGTAGTCAGTCGATCAAAAGTTCTCAATGCTCCTAAGACTCAGAAATCAATTATTTCTGAGTTATAAAGCTTCAAAATATCGGTTTTTGAACATGAATGTGGAAACGTATCATTCCACAATTCAATATCGGTATCTGAATATAAATAAACATGAGTATGGTATCGGAATGACATTTGCTAATGTTTCCCTGTCAAGAACAAAGTGGAATGTTCTGGGTAGGATGTCCACGTAGATATCCCCATAAAATATCTCGGTAACTGCGTTTCCAAATTCATTATTTTGATAAATGGACTCAAAACCGACATTTTGAAGCTCTATAACTCAAAAACAATTGATTTCTGAGTCTTGTGGCACTGAAAACTTTTGATAATCCTTACCGAAGCTACTACAAGCACAACTCTAGTTTTTGTTATCACAACTTATCTCTGGTTTTTGTTATCTTTATGAATTCCTAACCCATCTCTCTTTTTATTTATAAATATTGAACATAAGTCTTCCCGAATATCTTACATTCTTTTCTGCTTCTTCTAGTTCTTTGCTTCTCAAGGATTGTCCACTGTATGATTTTATTATTTCATCTTTCACCTTTACTCATTAAATAATATTTTTTGTAAGAGATAGATCTTAAAAGTATTGTACGATCAAAAACTTTGTGCCCGCTCTATAGTCTTCCGCTCGCATAAGTATTAAAAAAATGTAATTTAGAAACATTTTAAGGCATTTCACTTAACACAGTTTCCGCAAAAGTAAATTACCCAAACTTTTCTACTATATGCTGCTATAATGGACTATAGAAGGTTATTTCTTTCTTAGTGAAAAAAGACTTCCGTTGTTATTATGTTGTTTTTGCAAAGTTTTTCGTTAGGAATAAAATTAGTTTCGCAGGTGGAGTTGAAAGTTTGATAGCCGACGAGCGCGCCAAAGCTAACAATTCAATTAGCAAAGTTTGTTGACGATTTAATAAGAAATTTTTCTCTGGTATTCGCACGAGACCGGATTTAGGGCAAGCTTTGTATAGGAGGTTGCGAATCTTAAGCCTCCCTTTTTTAAATTTGTTTAATTTTTTTTTTTTTTTTTGAATATACACGATCGAGTTTTAGGTTTTTCGCCGTTTTAATTAAGGACCACTTATTTTTGACACTACTGTTGTAGTTATTTGTATTACTTAAGACTTCATACTGTAGCTACATATACATTGGTAGCTCGAATGCCCTGTGGTACAGTTCCTCTACATCAGCGGTCGGGGAACCGGGGTAAATTACCCCAAATGGGGTAAAAATGAAATTTTTGAGGGTAAAAATGAAACTTGTGAGTAAAAAGTATATATTTTAATTTGATTTTTTATAAACCTGTTTTGCATGCACCGAAATTTTTTTGTATTACTTGTGAAAGATAAATTACATTTTCCTACTCTCCTTTGTAAATTTTTAATATGCCATGGGAGGAAGTTTAAACCCCAAAACCCCCCTGGGTGCGCAACTGCACTCCCCACCAGTAGAATGTTCTCGAGTTATATCTTTGCGCAGTAAAGCACAGCCTCGAGCCCCGGCTACCACTGCTCAGTCCCTCAGTCCGTGCCCTGCAGTCAGGATACAAATGCATTGACGAGTCAGAGAGTTATAGTTAGTTGCTGACAATCATTAATCATCGATATATCGATCAAGGTAAGCCGCAATTTCAAAATTTAATTTAAGTATTTTACAACTATTATTTTCTGTCTCCTTCAGATGGCAGCAAATAGAAAAAGAAAATGTCAAAACGAATTCCTTAATTACGGTTTTACACAAATAGAAGACAATGGTACAATGAAACCACAGTGTGTTGTATGTATAAAGCTATTGACTTCAGAATCTTTCAAAAAAAGTCAACTGAAGAAACATTTAGATAATTTGCATTCACAACTGTCTTCCAAACCGCGAGAATACTTTGCAAATTTAGAAATATCTGTTAAAAGACAAAGATTGAATAGCAACTTGTTTGGTACATTTGATCAGCGTTCAGCATCAAGGGCTAGCTTTGAAGTAGCCTGGTTGATTGCTCGAAATAAGAAACCATACACTATTGGTGAAGATTTGGTTAAACCAGCTGCTGTAAAAATGACAGAGATTGTGTGTGGTCAAAAAGAAGCGACCAAACTGAATCCAGTGCCCTTATCTGCGAGAATTGTGAAAGAACGAATTTCTATATTAGCAGAAAATGTGAAGGAACAAGTTATTTTTTCATTAAAACAGGCTAAAAATTTTGCTATTCAGCTTGATGAGACAACTGATTTTAGTAACAATTCACAGCTAATGGTATATGTTCGCTACAAAGGTGCAGATAATTTTGAAGACGAATTGCTGTTTTGTTCTCCTCTCGAGTTAAGATCTCGTGGAATTGATGTCTACAATAAAGTAAATGGATAGTTCAATGCGCAAAGTTTAAAATGGAAAAACTGTATTTCAGTATCTTTTGGATGGAGCTCCAGCTATGCTGGGCCATATTAATAGTTTTTCGGCTTTCGTAAAAAAAATAACCCAAATATTGAAGTTATTCACTGTATGATCCATCGCCAGGCCCTTATGGTCAAATATTTAGAACCTACACTGGAAGCCGTCCTGCATGATGTCATCAAGATTGTAAATTTTATTAAGGGACATGCACTAACCACGCGGCTATTTCGTGAATTATGTCAGGACGGTGTTGCCGAATATACGGACCTACTTTATTATACAGAAGTAAGGTGGCTCTCTCGCGGAAATGTACTAAATCGAGTATGGACTCTCAAAACTGAAGTGAAAATTTTTATGGTTGATCAAAAAAATATTCTCGCAGATAAGTTGAAAAACTCTTCCTGGGTTACATATCCCGCATATTTAGCTGACATTTTTGAGAGTATAAATATATTAAACAAAGGATTGCAAGGAAATAATATTAATATCATTTCAGCGAGAGAAATAGTGTCAGCGTTTGGATTAAAGCTGCAGTATTGGAGTCAGAAAGTAGAACAGAACAAGATAGCTTCTTTTTCAAGGTTAGCTTTGTTTTTGGAAGATTGCGAAAATATTACTTTTGCTGACATCAAGGATACAATTGTAAGACATCTTATCAAACTCAGAAAGCGGTTTTCAGATTACTTTCCAGATCTTGATATACGTACTGTCAGTTGGATTGTAGATCCTTTTAAATGTGAAATTGATATGATACCAGAAGAACCTTCAGGTTTGGCAGAAGCAATTCTTGAACTTCGATCTAATACTGAAGCACGTATTCAATTTGAGAGTAAACCAAATCTGTCGTCTTTTTGGATATCAAAAGCTGCAAAGGCTTTCAAAATTGCACATGAAGAGGCGGTTAAAAAATTGCTGCCATTTGGAACAACATATTTGTGCGAACAGGGCTTTTCCACTCTAGTGAACATAAAAACGAAGAACAGAAATCGATTAAACGCCGAAGACTGTATTCAAATCGCTCTTACATCAAAAAGTCCCAATTTTGAAGCAATTGTATCGAACATGAAACAACATCATTTCTCCAAAAGGTAAAGAAAGAATGTTTTCAATTATTCTTTTTTTATAATTTTTTTAATTCTAATTTTTGTTAGTACAACCATTATTATTATCATAATTTGTTATAGTACCGCAATGGGTTTTAATTTTTTATATCTTATTATTGTTATCTATTATTATGTTATGTATTTCTAGGTATCATAGAAATTAAATAAATGATGTTTATTTTATGTTTTAGTTATTGTTTTCTGTTCAAAACTATCAGAGGGGCTATAATATGAATGATGCTAAAAAGAGGCCTTCTTTTTTGCTTTTTTGTTTTTTGCCTTGGGTAATATCAACTTACACAAAAATGTTTTGGGGTAGTGATTAAAAAAGTTCCCCGACCGCTGCTCTACATTGACGAATAGTCGTTGGAATTCGACGTTAAACTGTAGAGCAGAAAAACTATCAAGCAAAGTAAAGGGTGGATGGATAAAAAATATTTCAAGAGTGTGGTTTGTAGTCAAATTTATACCAAAAAAAAACATTTAAAATCAAATAAATTGCCACGAAAACTGTATTGTTGATTGACACGCACCCTCGCATCCCGAAACGCATATGCTTAAATCCAAATTTTTGCCCCCAAACACGACTGCGCTAGTTCAACCTATGGATCAAGGCGTCATTGCATCTATGAAGAGAAACTACAGAACCAAGATATCAGTTCCATTATTTGGACATCCCATATCTTTTTAAAAACCTGAATTGAAAAAACATTTTCGTCTATGTTCAAAAGAATCACAGCGGTATCTGCATCAAAAGAAAATATTCTTTTAGTTGTTGTATGGCGTGCCATGTCTCATCATTTTCTGGTTCTTCTGGTTTTTCATATTTCTCATCTGGAGTTGATTATCTTTATTATCCGAAATGTTTTTTCAGCACTGTCAGCATCAAATTCACTGTTGCTTGACTCTCTACTTATTGCATCAAAAAGCTTCAGTAGCCTCGTCTGATCTTTGTCAAAACTGACCATTTTCTGTAAACAATAAAACATTTTACTGTATGTATATTGTATACAGATTGAACGAAATAATTTCGGAACATACGAAATATTATGTATTTCCACTCAATTCCGTTCTAGGTGGTTGGCCAACAAAAGGTTGTCAAATAATTATATTATAAAAATCCAATACTTCAGCGAGCTGCTGGATTTTGAAATCATTCAAGAACAATTCAAAACTCTACCCAAATAGGTTGCCCCGCCCATCACGTATAAAAATTGAAAGCTACACAAAAATCTAAGATTTTATTATGCTGTCAAACCACTTATCGCTTTCCATAGATGGATATTTTGAGCGGTGTTGCCAAAATCGTTCCTCTAGATGTTTCTCAAATAAGTTGTTAACCCTAAAATATTTACAGGAAAGAAATGAAATAACTACAAACCATTAAGTTTTTTTTGTTATTAGTCTGTTGTAGTAGATTGGTAAATACAATGAAAAAAATAGGCAAATATCCGATTTATTTACAGATACTAAGAAGATATAACTTTTAAAAAAATCCGCAAATCGGATTATTACACGGCGATTGGCAACATTGTTACGCAAACAACATTGTTGCGAGACAGATAGTTGAACGATATTTTATACAATGTCTATTGCCAGGTATGGATTTATTTTTGTCCAAGTTTTATATTGGTCCACTATTTCAAATGCAGTTCAAACAGACATATATTAAATTGTATGATCCGTTTTAAATTCGTTCAATCTGTATAGCTTCTACTTGCACACCTCTAAATGCACAATTATGCCCCTACAGCCGTAGTGTCTAAAAACGACCGTTTCGTTTTGGATGGTTATTGCCGTCGTGCCACATAGTGAACTTTGCTTTGACGACTATAGACGCAAGTGTCCGTTAACGCGTTAACATAACCCTTTCATTGCTTTTTTCGGCTTAGTATGTATTAAATTGTCCTATATAATGTACTCGTATTTTGGTATAATATTTTAGCGGTTGTTACGTGGTTCAGTGACACAGGCGTGTCTGTTTTCCGTCTAACCTTTCTATTTAGCATAATCACTTTGTAATGGAAAATTCGGTTGCTGCCTTTCTAGTCTGTCTTCTATCTGTCTTCTTCATCTTCTTCCTGCTTGTATCTAGGCTTTAAAGCCTTTTTTGTTCATTATTAGCCTTCTAAATTGTTTAAATTATCGCACCAATTATCTTTTTTTTCTTCTTCAGTGATTTATCCGGTCCGGATGTTGGCGATCATCAAGGCTATCATGGTTTTGTTGACGGCTCTGCGAAACAGCTCCGCTGAGGTCATTCCAAACCATTGTCGGAGATTTTTCAACCACGAGATACGACGGCGTCCCGGTCCTCTTCTGCCAAATACTTTACCCTGCATAACGAGTTGAAGAATTCGATATTTTTCTTCGTTCCGCATCACGTGGCCGATGTACTCAATGACGTTGTTTAATTAAATTAAGAACTTCTTTTTCTTTTGTCATGCGCTGTAGGACCTCAACGTTGGTGACATGGTCCACATAAGATATTTTTAGTATCTTCTGTATATCCACATCTCGAAGGCTTCGATTCGTTTTTCAGTGGCTTGCGTCAGTGTCCAGGCTTCAACTCCATATAGTAACACTGGATGAACGTAGCACCTCACTATCCGCATCTTGGTTCCCAAACCGAGATCACTGCAGCACAGCAAGGATCTCAACTTCATAAATGTAGACCGTGCCATTTCAATTCTGGATCTAATCTCTTGAGCGTAGTGCCATTGTGAGTTAAGGCCATGGAGGGTAGTTCCGAGGTAAGTGAATCTGTCGACTCTCTGGATCTCTTCGCTACCTGCCATTAGTGGATCTAAATTTGTACGGCTGACAACCATGAATTTAGTTTTCTTAATATTAAGGTTCAGTCCGTATGTTACGCTTACAGTTCGCACTCGGTCTAGTAAGGCCTGCAGATCGTTTAGGCTGGTTGCTAGTAACACAGCCTACCTTTCTTTTTCTTGGTCTACCAATACTTCTTCGTCCATTTAGTGACTCGTGCTATTCGTACTATTCTATCCTCTGCCATTCTACTAATGTGTTCGTTCCACTCCTGTTTTCGTTTTGTCATCCATCTCTTTATATCTTGATTGCAAGGTCTTCTTATGTTTTTGTTTCTCTCCCTATCCAACAGACTTTTCCCAAATAATCGTAAAAGTATTTTCATCTCTGTTGCTTCTAGTAGTCGTCTCGTTTTAGATATGTCAGGTCTTGTCTCCGCCGTGTATGTTAATATAGGTCTAATTGCTGCTTTACAGATTCTTGTGTTTATGTCTTGTTTTAGGTGTTTGTTCTTCTAGATTGTGTCATTAAGAGATCCCACCGCTTTACGTGCTTTTAAGCTTTGTTGTCGTACTTCTTCAACATCTCCGTAACTAATATCTATTCCCAGATATCTAAACCTTGCTTTCTGCTTTATTATTTTCCCATCAATTTCGATTTTACACCGTTGTCATACATTTGGCTTTTTCTGCTGATATTATCATATTGTATTTCTTGTCTGTTGTATTGAAGATGTGTGTTAATCTTTGGAGGTCGTCTTCTCTCTCGACGATTATCTTCTATCTGGTACTATTTAATGAGGCATGTCCTCTTGTGTTATATCTCGGTTAGCTACTGTCATAAGAGATAGCAATGAAATTTAACTGTTTTAATTTACTATATATCTATATAAAAGGCACGTCACGCAGTTTGTCCGGGATCACCTAGCGTCACCTAGGAAATAAATCTGAAGTACCAACTGACATTTCAATCATATTTTGTTCTTGAAACGATACGGTTTGATTTGTTGCTAATTAATTCTACAAATTGATGATTCAAAAATTCTTACTCGAAAATTTTACTACTCCATTAGTAATTAATTTTTATGCAAAATGTTTAAAAATGTAGGTTACTGTAATTATAAGGTAAAATATAGTATGGTTTGGGATGAGGGTAGAATAGTTTGTCGGATGTTGACGTAAGATACATCATTGGAAAGGAGATAGGGTAGCAAATATGTTGAGGGAGTAACATTACATGATATATTCGTTGTTATTGGTCAGATTGGAGCGTGTGATGTGTTAAATGGAATTGTAGTATGTAACGAATATATTAAAATAGAAAAAAACAAGGTTACTACCAAAAGGGCACTACATAGTATCTTCATTAATAATGAACGTATAGAGACGTACGAGAAATCATAGGGTACTATGGATAAAAATAAATTAAGTATAAAACAAATTTTGATTTATTAACAAAGGTCTCTGGCTGAATACAAAATAACCAACTGATCGAATATTATAGTACGACATGTCGGATAAAAAAAATGGGCTCACGACTATGAAAAGAATATATTTAAAACTGAATATAATGAGAAGAAATCAACTCTCATGTCTTACTGGTATTAAAATATTGTGTGAATTTACTAGTCAGTCACTAGGTGAATTGCTTTGCGTGTAGTTTCTGGAAGTAATAGACTTCCAAGCCCGAGAAAATCTTTGTGAAACTGGAGTTACCACGACATGTGTTTAAATTTTCCTGTAGATTGGCATTTATACACGACAAGAGATACATTTTATAATGGATTTAAAGAATTATATATTGTAATTGTAAACAATTTTCTATTTTATGTTAAAAAGTGATTTTATTCGTTTATAAGCCTTAATTGATAATTTTCTGTATTCGGCGTTAAAGAGACCGGTCCTGTTTGTTTGTAAGGAAGTAATTCTCTTTGAAAATTACAAGTTAACAGAGTTATAAAAAGCAGGTCTACTTTCTTCCTCAAATTCGTGTCATGGAATTTAACGGGTCATGTTTTCTCAAAACTTCGTAAAACTGTCGTTTAAAACAATTTAAGTGGCTGTTTGCGGGGTTCTTTCTTTTTATAAAACACTAAGTCTGAAGCCGTTATATACTTTTAGGATATATCCCTGTTCCACCTTAGTTGCTAGATGGAAATTTGCGAACGACGTTAACGACATATTTTTATGTGTATAATAAAAAATTAAGTAACTCTTTTTAAAGTATCCTCTTTATTCACAAGAATGTAGTTATAACATTTTGCAATTTTGAGAGTTCCTATGTGAATACAATATTTTCCCAGAAATCATTTTGAAATAAAATTATTTTACGACTTTACTACAACTTGGATCCTGTTACAGTATCTATAAACAGGTGAAATCAATTAATGACACAACAAATGCAGGAATACATAAGTATAGTTCTCTGTTTTTGTGTTTTTAAGTCAAGGGGCTATTGTTCCATGACGTCACCATTTTTTTGTTTTTATCTCTGTGCTATCGCCCCTGAGGACCAAAATCGTTTTAACTTAGTTTTTACGTCATATTAAATTAAAAATTGATGTACGAGTGTTACACTGTGATTTTCGGTTCCAGACTGGCCAACAGATTTGCGAACCCAGAACGCAAGGTATATATTTTTCCGCAAATCGCCAGGAAATAACGATTTGCGGAAAAATAGTATGTTTACCTCGTAGGAAAAGCCACATTCCTGGACTCTGTGTTGCCAAGTCTCGGCTTGCGCCTCGACTTAGCAATCTTCACAGTCGTCCAGGAATGTTAAGCTTTTCCTACCCGGTAAACAATGTACTATTTCCGCAAATCGCCAGGAAATTTTGACATTCCTGTCAAAATTTCTTGAAGAAAACGTCAGGACTTCCTTACTGTAAGGAAATGTCATTTCCTTACTGTAAGGAAATGATATTTCCGTACAGTTGTTAGTGTTCTACATAAATTAAATTTATACGCGTCAAGTTTGACAATTCAACCTCAATACGTTTCCATAGTAACCCAAGTAATTTTATTAGGAATTTCAAAGCACCATTTATTTGGGAATAAAATTATCGCGTTTTTTTTTAAATCAATCAATATCTGTCGAATTTTAAACGATTTGCGGAAAAATAGTATGTTTACCTCGTAGGAAAAGCCACATTGCTGGACTCTGTGTTGCTAAGTCTCCTCGGCTTGCGCCTCGACTTAGCAATCTTCACAGTCGTCCAGGAATGTTAAGCTTTTCCTACCCGGTAAACAATGTACTAATATGGAATTTATTACTGTATTCAGGAAATATATAAAGTTTTATCCTACTTATGTTTTTGAGTTTTTTCGAATTAAATTTTAAAATATAAATTTTAAATGAACTTTCGTTGTAAACTTTTATACGTTAGGTCTTATCAGATGTGTATGTAGAGAGTAGCTTCGAACTTCTTCACCGTTATTTATAACTTTGTCTATATTAATTATGAATCAATAATACGCTGCACAACAACTTTTAATATAGTATATGGTGGAAATTTTATACTATTCTCTTTATACAATTTAAATTGATGTGTGGCTTTAAGTTAACAATGTAATTTTCAACTATTTACTGTACTTCACATGGAATATGAGACCGTTAGTTTATCAAATTAAAAAAAAAAAACGGTTGCCTGCCAAATTTTTAACGGTAGATTTTATAGGCAGTCTAGCAAATTGTTAGACCTCGTCAAGTTTTCCACACTGCATTTTGAAAAATATTATCTGTATACCCTTCATACCATTCATAAACTCGTTAAAGAAGTGACAGGTCATACAAAACCTTGCAGTTTTAACAGTATTGTGAAGGACAATAAATTAATTACTGATCCCAAGGATCTACTTCAACATTGGAGAAACTACACAGCGCAATTATACTGAGACAACGCTAGAAGAAAGTCTGAAATATAAAAATGAAAGTGAATATAAAAATGAACCCTCCCACAAAATATTGAAGTCAGAAGTTGTAAGGGCAATCAAACAGAGCAAATGGGGAAAAGCACCAGGTCCAGACGATATATACAGAGAGGTTCTAACAATGTTGAGTGAAGACAATATAGACGCCTTGGTAGATCATTTTAATGACATTTATGTGTCCGGTCAAATACCACAGGATTGGCTTCAATCAACCTTTATACCAATCCCAAAACAGCCAAACGCTAATAGTTACGACCAATTCCGAATGATCAGCTTATTTAGCCAGGTCCTAAAACTCTTCTTAAAGATAATTCACAAAAGAATATGCAACAGGCGTGAAAGGGACATTATCCCCACACAGTTCGGTTTCAGACAAGGGTTTGGCATAAGAGAAGCACTTTATAACTTACTTGTCCTACTTCAGAAATGCAGAGATTAGCAAAAATATGTCTTTATATGCTTTATAGATTACCAGAAAGCGTTTGATTGTGTTAATCATTCAGAATTAGTAAGATTGCTCCAGGAATGTTCAATAGATGAGAATGACCTTAAAATCCTAAAGAACCTTTATATGAATCAAGTGGTATCTGTGAGACTAGGACTGGAATCTACATTATATTTTTCAATAGAAAGCGGTGTACGACAGGGTTGTGTTCTATCACCCCTCTTTTTATTTACTCTGAAACGATTTTCGACAGAACCTAAGTGACACTGAAGATGGAATCAAAATCAACGGACAGACTATTAGTAATCTTCGCTATGCTGATGATCAGTCATAATAGCTGATAGCTAAGAAGCACTACAACGACTAATAGATAGAATAAATACTGAAGGAGAACGACTGGGCTTGAAGATTAATATAGACAAGACGAAGGTAATGGTGGTTAGTAGAGCACGAAATGCAAATAATGTAGCCTCGTCTGTAAAAAGAATTTTTATTAAGATTTTGATTTACTCCTACTAGAGGCGTACGACAGGGGAAAGTGAATAGTTGACCCTTCTTAAATTCTACGCCACTGGTGGAATTGCTATTTACTTACTTACTATGTACATAACATACTATTTATTCGTAACGATAAAGTAATTATTTTTCGGGATATTTGAAGTTATAAATAAAGCGGCACAATTATTTTGGGTAATGTATTAATTATGTCAGTGTTTTTGGATTTTACGCAAATGAAATTTTAATCGCTATTAACAAAAAAAAAACAATGTTATTCATCGAAATTTCTTGAAACTAATAGATGCATTCAACATTTAAAAACAAATTGTTGTTTTAAAAAGAACCATTTTGTTATAATCTAAATAGAAGAATGATTTTAATAACACTAAAATAATAAAAAATACATTTTAACTAAACCTTTTACAACAAAAAAAATGTTCAATGACCATTTGAATGAAAAAAATTTTTACTGAAGTATGCCAAATTATAATGACGCGTAAGTTTGATCGTTTTAGTGTACACTACCATTATTCATGATTATTCAATAAAAAAAATTATCTAGTTGTAGGTTTATTTCACCTATTATTATAATAATGAGAGGTAGGAATTTTATTTGGTGTTTCCGACAGTGATTCCGTCAAAATTTTCCCAAGTTCAGTGAATCCGCTATAGCTCAGCTTCATTTTATTATTTCCTTTACAAGTAAATTACGCAAACAGCATTTTTTAATTCGCTTGTTCCAACAAAAATCCTCCGCTTTACTGCGTTAACGATATCCCAAATACGACTGTCACATTTCTCCATTTTAGGAAAAATTAAGGGAGTATTCGTAAGAGAAAGCGTATTCATTATATAATCTTCTTGTAAAGTCTTTTGTTGGAGATTTTCTTGGGCACATTAAGATTTCGGTAAAATCGTAAAAGTTTTATTCCGCCCCAGATGTCGACTACTTGTTGATAAATACTTTTCATTTCACCATCTGTTTCCGTGATATTCAACAATGGACTTGGGAGCCGTAAATTTATTTGTCCGGATTATGTTTTTCCGAAGGGTTGCTGGATATTTTTTGTTTCGGATTTGGGTCTGCTCATGCAGAAAAAATAATCGACAGATATTTTACAGATCTGACTTGTTTGGGGATTAAAATAAAGACACGATTGTATTTTTCATGCTTTTTTCTTTTGTTTTA